>JANBPO010002351.1:558529-1158529 GCA_024336825.1 Amorphophallus titanum
TGCATACAACGTTTGTCGGCGCTGCTGGCACGGCCGCGGCGGTCGTCGTGCAGCTTGCCTCGTTAGATAAGGCAGAAACGCCGCCTCCCGACGTGGCGGTCATTTTGTAGTAGTATGTGGCAGCCGTGCCGGTGAGGTCGAGGTATTGCGTAGAACTTGGCACGAGCAGATTGCCGCCCGCGCTCGTGGTGTAGGCGGTCCCATTGTTGCCTGATGTATTCGTGGAACACGCCGCATTCAGCGTTGCAATATTTCCAATGAGTGACACACTGCTAATCGTGTAGGCTCCTGGAAGCCATCCTGTTCCGACGCCTCCGGTAAGATTGAGTGTCCCGCCTGTTTGGCTCGGCTGGAACGGATGGGCGATTGACGTGACAGTCGTCAGCGTCGACGCATTAACCGCCAAGTCATTGATCGACGTCGTAGTTGTGACAGGTATGGTGGCAAGGTGGGTTTCAGTCCCCGTCGACGTCGATCGGTAAAGATCGTACTGGGTGATTGGGTACGTGCTGGTCGGAGCACTCCACGAGACGGTGACCTGTCCTGCGCCGGCGGTCAGGGTCGGCGCGGACGGCGCGGCGGGCGGGGCCGCGGCTACTGCCGCCGCCACGGGGTACTGCGCAGATGTTCCCCAGGAAAACGTGGAGATCTGCCCGGACGCCATGGTCACCAGAGTGCCCTTGCCGGAGCGCGCATCGATAATATTGAAGGTCCGAGAGACGCCGGCACCGTTGTAGACAACCAGGACGGTCGACCCGTCGGGGTTCGAGAACGCCACCGGGTCAAGGTCGCTCGGCATCTGTGTGTACGGTATGTATGGGACGGATAGCGTGTTGCACTCGCAAACCCGCGCTCCTGACTGCACGAAGTGACCAATATGGTCAAGCCCCCAGTAGGCAGGGTTGTAGGTTATGGCCCCGGTGGAAGAGTTTACTGTAACAATCCCCACGCGGGCCGAGGAGTCGACGCCCAGGTACCATCCTCGGACCCCTTGTTCGCCGCGTGGAAGTCGCACTCAAATTCCTGGTTGTACGTGTCCTCGTCCATGCCAGGCTGGTTGCGAATCTTCTTCAAACGCGCATTGCTCAGCACTCGGGACTCGGACGCCTTGAGCATCTTGCGGAACCAGTCCTCGTGGCCCTTCGCGGCTTCCCATAGCTCAAAGAAGTGGTTCGGCCCCTTCGGCGTGCCGATGAACACGATCCAGCCGTCGCGGTCGGCCAGGGCGGGGGACAGAATCTCCCCGTACAGCATGGGCGCAATGTCGCCGTACTCGTCCACGATGACGCCATCGAAGTACAGGCCCCGGAGCGAGTCCGGGTTGTCCGCGCCGAACAGGGTGATGATCGCCCCGTTCACCAGCTCGACGCTCAGTTCCGATTCCATCACCTTCTTGATGATAGGCTCGCCCATGCTCTTGATGTAGCGCCAGGCGATCTTCTTCGCCTGCTTGTAGGTGGGGGCGATGTACCCGTACTGCGGCATGGGCAGCGGGTTCTGGATGGCCTTTTCCAGCAGGTCGGCGATGGAGGCGACCGTCTTGCCCGCCCGCCGGTGCCATACCATGATCGCGCTTTTCTGGTGGCGAGCGTGGAAGTCCACCGCGTGAGGGCGCGGCTTGTAATTGATCTGGACGACGTTATTCGGCGTCATCGACCAGCTCCCCGTCCTCGGCCTGCATGTGGTCCGGGGCCGGCTTGTTCAGGGGCGAGTCAGGGACGGACGGCAGGAAATTGATGACCTGGCTGGTGCGCTCCAAGGCCTCCTTCGGGAACAGCTTGGACAACAGCTTGAGGAATTCCCCGTAGTTCTCCGGGTCGTTCGCCCAGATGGCCAGGCGGGGGACGCCACCGATCAGCTCGAAGCACTCCAGCATGCCCTGCTCGACTTCCTTGCGCGAGAAGATGCGCTGCACGCTCTCAGTGCTCAGCTCCTTGCGCCGATTCAACTGGACCTGCAAGGCCAGGTCGAACTTCTCTTGCATTTCCTGGTTCACGGGATGCCCTCCGAAATGCGCCTATCATAGCACGTTATAACGTAACAACGGAATGTCAAGGGGCCGGGCACCCACGTCAGAGCGCTAAGCGCCAAGCACCGGGAACTAAGCGCAGGCCCGTCTCAGGACCAAGCACCAGGAACTAAGTGCCACTAGACCCCCCAAAAATGGAAAATTTGTTCATGGCATGGGGCCCCCGACTGGGTGCCGGCCCCCGTCTTTTCCGCCCTACCCCCCGGGGGCTTAGCTCTGCGCCCTGCGCGCCGCGCACCTCGCGCGATCACCCACGACCCCTGGCTACCCTAGCGCCTAGCACCAAGCGCCTCGCCACGGGCCTCCTAAGTGCCATGCGCCACGCGCCAGGTTCCCGGCACCTTGTGCCAGGTGCCAAGCGCTTCGTTTTCGGACGCGCGTGTGTTCCACGTGGAACGTTGAACCAAGCACTTGCTTGGTAGCTGTTGGGGTGCAGGTTACCGGCGCCAGGAACTCGGCACTCGGGGCTTGGTGGCGCGATGATGGCACTCGGGACCGAGGGCTTGGTGGCGAGATGATGGCCCCGCGTGTGGGGGAGCGGGAGCGGCGAACGCCGACGAACGGTAGCTTTAGGAGCTTTAGGAGCTTTAGGGGTATCTTTCGTCGTTCCGCGCATTCCACCGCACCTGGATAACGTCGAACGGGTCAACATCCGGCAGCTTGTTCGGGTTGGCGACGAACCAGTCGTAATGCTCGCCCGTGTTGCCGTTCTGGCCGATGGCCTCAATGCGCTTTTCGCCCTGGTCCCAGTCGCGAGAAAGGAAAACATGGGAGTTTGATATATCTCAGGTACCCTCCTTCATAGCCGTATTCCTCTAACGATGGCACCAAGCACTCGCCTTTCACGGAAGGTCGAGAGGGGTCAAGTGGCACACGAGGTTTTTGGGGCTTAGGGTAACCAGACTGGGGTGCGGGCGTGCCAGTCGATTTCTAAACAATCACCTATGGAACCGAAGGTTGACTGGGGGAGCATCGCCAGGATGCTGCACGTGGGCTCGGGAGATCGGGTGACACATGGAGAGAGGGGAGTTTCCATGGGTGCGAGTGTGCAGAAGATTGTGGGGATTCCTGTACGGGACGTCTTTCCCTACCAACCACAAGCAGTTGATGTTTATTTACATCGGATTGAATCCGAACACCTTTATTCCATGCTGAAGAAGAACCTGGATATGTCTGAAGCCATAGAGAGATGACCGGGGGTACCCTACAGCTATAAGGGGACCATCGCACTTGACTGGGTGGGTTAATTAACTAGAGTCGGAGGCACCAGACACACACCGGGTGATGTGGAGGTGGGGTTGAGACCCGGGTATGGGTATGTGTATTCGACTGGTTTCATGCTTTATGAGAGCCACGTGGGCTTTACAAATGGGCCGAGGAGGCCAAAGTACAATTGGTGCAAGCCGCGAGACAATTCCGACGCGTGGGTCGGTCCCCGGGTCAATGCATGACAAAGCGGATATCGTCATGTTTTATAGAGGCTCCCCACGAGGAGATCGAGATGGACTCAAATTGCCTAGATGGTAGAGGTAATTTTTGGCTGGTGCCTAGAGGAGGCCGGACGCGGCTCGAGATGAGCAGTTGGGTATGGGTCCTGGAAGGTGAGTGTCTTCATCCACGGGAGCCGGGGCCAGTCCAGGGAATGTTACTTTCAGGCTAGGGTCCGACTAACTCGATTTCGTAGTCAGGGTAGTTGGTGGCCTGCTCGGGGTGAGTGGTGGGCACGTGGTTCCGTGATGGAGATAAGTGCGACACCATGGCGTATGCGTAGCCGTCATAGGATGTCATACGCGGATAGACCCGGGATGCGTGTGTGTTCGCCATGACCATAACGTCTTATATGCGACGAAGATGGACTTGTGTGAGATGGCAAGATGCCATGTGAGGGGAGTACATGTGACATACCCTCGACATGTACAAGTAATTCAACAAGCCAATCGCGCGTGCATTTAGCTCCTTGCTCCTTGCTGGGTGCCTGCGGAAGTTTGAGTGTGAGCAGTTAGTCAGTATGCTATTGCCTCCTATGCCCCTTGAGCTTCTAAGGGGATTTTTATAAGGGAATACGAAGGGTCAAGGGGGCTTGATGGGGACATCAACAGCTATACGGGTAGACATGGTTGTGTGTTATGGCTTGTATGGGATTGTACTTGTGTATTTGTTGTAATTCTTTCATTTGGGCCCCTTGTAAGGCTTATGGCAAGCCAATGGGCCACTTCTCATTAAGAGTCCATGGCTAGGTTCCAATTGGAAGAGTCCATTAGGGGCTTGGTCATTAAGGCCTTCATATTGGACCTTATTAGTCATTTAAGGCCCAATTGGGCCACTCCCTCACATGGGCCACCAAGACTTGGAAAGCCCAAGTCTAACATGAGTTAAAGGGTGGAGTTGGCTGGGCTTGGACCAGCCTTGGCCCAAGAGGAGGCCCATGAAGGGGGCGCCCCTTCCTTTGTCTCTATTAGGATAGTTAGGTAAGGGTTGAATGGAATAAGTCTAAGGTTGAATGGAATGGGTCAAGGTAGATTAAAATAATTGTATTAAGTGTGTTGTTCACAAGGGGTACATGTGCAGTGGGGCATACCCCTGTATTACATAGCCGAAGCAAGGAAGAGAAAAGACAAAAAGGAGCACGATACATAGAAGGGCCCCGAGGTAACAACGCTCAGTCAATCCCGCGGAAGATGTCTTCAAGAGGGAGGATGCCGATGCAGGGGAAGCTCGCCATATCTTGCAGTCGATTCCTCTGCCCCTCGAGCCGCTCCAGTTCCGCATCGAGGGAAGCCGCCTCAGCCTTGGCAACGGTCAGCGCTTCGTCAGACCTTTCCACAGTTGCTTCAGCTTCGGCCAGCGCGGACTTAGCAGTGGCAAGCCGCCCTTCCAGCTCTTCGACCAGACCCCTGAGGGAATCAACGTCCCGTCGGCCGCCCTCCAAAGCCCTCTCGGACTGCTCTCTTCTCAGCCGACGTTCCTCCAAGGCTAGCGAGTACTCACCCTCCTGGGCCCTGATCGCGGCAAGCTCGTTAGGGACCCGAATCTCGAGGAAGTCCCGACGGTTCACATACTTCAGCAGCAGCAACACCCATCGTGACCACTCCTCCAGGGGGCATCCCAACACTTGTAGTGCCCTGGTCAACTGCACGGCTATGACATGCACCCCTTGATAAGTGAGGGTTGGATCCGCAAGAATTAAGGAGCGCAGCATCCCCACCATCTGCCGGACAGGAGCGTCCGAGACGGTGTGGCCGAGAGAAGGTACCACTGGCAGATTGAATTCCACCGTCTCGTCCACCGCAGCCCATATCTCGGTATTTACCACAGCAGAAGAGGAGGGAAGCTCTAATGACAGGTTGCTTGGTCCCCCCGTCTCGACCTTTAATTCCCGACCCACTACGGCTAGGGGAGCGGTCGGAGCTACAGCGGCCCTGCCAGATTCCACCAAGGCACTGGGTTGCCTTTCCTCGGTCCCGGTCGACGGAGGCGCAGCAGGCGGGCCGAGCTCCCCTCCCGTCAATAAAAGCTGGGCCGTCTCCCCGGCTGGAGCCTTTTCCTCGCCCCGGAGCACGAACTCAGCTAGCATTTCCCCCAACAGTCGGCTCTCCTCGGGGGTCACGAGCGTCCGGAAAGGGGGCAGGGGAACCAGGAGCTTCAACCTGCTGTCCGACTGGAGGAACGACACAATCTGTGTCACCTCCTCGGTCGAGAGCATCTTCGGCTCGTCCACCACAGCCCCCGGGACCATCTTCCCTCTCCGTTTGGCGACAGCCTTGCGGGTCCTCCCGGAGCGCGCCTCGGAAGAGTCTCCCTCCTCCTGAAACACGAAAAGAAGGGGGGGTAAGAGATCGATGCCCTAACAAGCGAAACAGGTCGCCCAGGCTTCAAAAGAAACAAAAGGAGTTCCAAGGGGCCCGTCTCACCTCGGCATAGAGGGCGAGCCGGTTGTCCGGTGCTATCTCCCCCTCTTCCAGGGCCTCCTCAGTGGAAGGCGCGATCTCCACCGCTGCCTCCCGTTGCGTGACCTCAAGGAGAGCCGCCATCCTCTCCCGACCGATGCCAGCTACCACAGGTTGCCCGATCGATGCACCGGGGAGGGGTGCCTCCGCAGCCTCCGGTCGCGTCGCCCCCTGCAAAGAAAATCAAATGGATGAATGACGGAAGGCTAAAGGCAGCTGAAGAAAGGGAGTCCCGCCCGAATTAGCCCACACTTACAACATCCTCCGCAGGGACCCCCTCGTCGGAAGAGTAGTCATAGTCTACCTTCTCACTCGAGGAGGACTCGCTCGAGGACGGTTCGTCCCTGGTCGGGGAGGAGACGCCGAGCTGGACGCCCTCGACCTCCTCCTCGTGCGAACTCGCGCCTACCGGGGGCTATACAGGCTGGCGCACGGCGAGAAGCAACCTCGTCGTGGAGACCGGAAGAGGGTCCGGATGAATCTGTGGTTGCAGTACTTCTATGCTGGTCCGAAGGAATACAGTGATTTCCCTTGTGTCGGGGCCGCCGTTGCCAGGAAGAAGCGGGCCAAGCTGAAGTTGGACGTGAAGATTCCGTCCAAAGGACGTCTAGGCGGGCCGAACCCAATGGCGTTGGATCCGACGACGCACTGCACAGCTTATCTGACGTACTGGCTGTGCTCCTTTGCCATGCCGTACGGAGATGAAACTGTGATCCGTCCGGATGCCATTTACCCCGCGTGCCAGCTAGCGTGGGGTATCAAGCTGTCGCTGTGTCCGGCCACCCTGTGTTTGATTTACAAGACTTTGGGCGACGTCAGCACGCATCAGTTCCCGAGGCAGGCCCACTACGTCTTCCCCCTGCACTTCCTCAACGCATGGGTCTGCTCTTTATTCCCTGAGTTTGCACCCCGGGCCATCCAGGATTGGGGTCTGATGCCCAGGATGTTAGAATTTGCCAGCGCCGAGGCGGGTGTCACTACAAAGCAACTGTACGACATCAGAGGCCGATTGACTACGGTGTCGCAAGCTGCTGGGATGATTTATTTCTGGAACCTGGCCAGCCACTCCAGTCCCTTAGTGAACAGCAAAAGGGAGTGCCGGGACGGGGACATTGAGAAATATGTGCACCCGATCAGCCAGGCCAACGTCACCCGACCGCTGCTGGAGCCCGAGCTGCGAGAGTGGGCCCTTTCCATCCGTCCGAGCGTGTTGCCATTCCGAAAGGGGGATGTTGTACTGCTGGAACCGTACTATCCCTTCAGGTTCGGCCGGAACTTCGGATATGACCAGCACATTCCGACGCACGGCGCACAGTTCGGCCTTGCCTCTTGGAGTTTGCGAGGGACCCCAGTCGCCAAGCAGTCGAAGGTATGGTGGGACTTCTTCCACCGGACTGATACTGCAAGTTTCAGAGTGCCGACTCCGGGCCGCGTTCCACGGGTCACACCAGAATACATCAAGTGGTGGAACGCGAGGATAGCCTTCTACTGGGCCCACCGGACCGATTGTTGGGACGGGGCGGAGAAGAAGTTCTTGAGTCGGCAACCTGTACCGGTCATTGATGTCGAGCCGGAGCATCTCCTACGCCTGTGGCAGGGCAAGAGTAGGGATATGGCGGATTATATGGTCGCCCGCAAGGCGGCCAGGGAGAATAAGTCAGCACCGCCGGTCAAGTTGCCTCCCGTGGTGCAGGATGATTTCAAGAAGACCTTGCGGGAGCTGTGTCGTATTGGCACCGACCAGCTAGATTTGATTAATTACCCGATGCCAGCGGAGCAAGAGGGCACCCCTGCGACCAGCTGGCGGGCCGAGACGGACATACTGTGCTCCTATCGCACCTTCGTGAGAAGGGACGAACGGAAGCCTGAGAACTATGCCGACACCACGTGGGTATACATTCTTCTGAGGGTGCACGGGCTAACGATCGAAGCCCGGTCAGCAGCCATTCGGGGACAGCAGCTGCATGTGGCCTTCCACTATGCCGAGAGGTGGGGGATGGACCACTTCAACCTATACTGCCATCTCGCGGCCAAGAAGCACGCCGATTTGGCTGTTCTGGCCGACAAGTGCCGGACAATAGGAGATGTATGCTGGCTGGTCCGGGAAGCAGCTCGTCGGGATCGGGAGGCCTCTCTGACCTATTGGCCGGTCTCCCTCCGCCTTTACACTGGCCCGCACGGTATGTTCTGGCGTGCACAAAGACTCGCCAATCTTACCGGTATGGATTTCTTTCCCTGGTCTGCCGGTGAATTTTTATATAGAACATTTGATTCGCTCTATTGCTGGTAATGTTGGCCGTGTTCTTAAAGTCGATCAGTCAACCCTGAATCTCTCACAAACTAGTGCAGCTCGTGTCTGCATTGAGCTTGATATTACTAAGCCTCGTCCTTCTAGAGTCTGGATTGGCATTCCCGGTGGGGGTGCTTGGCAGGAAATTATCTACCCTGAGCTCCCAAGTTATTGTTCTGCCTGCTCTCGTATTGGTCACGAATTGGTTAATTGTAAAGGTCACAGGGTTCCTATCAATAATGAGAAGTCCAACAACTTAAAAGCAGTCTCTAAAGGAAAGTCAATATGGCAGCCAGTAGCAAATCAGAAGGACTACTCCGAAGCTGCATTGCCTGCTACCCGAGCAACTGATATCCCTGAAGTCTCTCTGCGTGGTGAATGTTCCAAGCAGGCAATTGCTTTGCCCAGTCAGAAAATGCCACAAAAAACTTTTGCTCAGGGGAAGGATAATTGTGAGATTTCAGAACCTAATGTGATTGCTAATACTGATTCACTACCTGAGGAACTATCTGAAAATGGTCCAGTAAAATCAGTATATCTCAATACAACTCAGGTCTTGGAAAAAAGCTATGACTTCTCCAAAGAACTCCCTTCAAACCAAAAGCATAGTCTTACCGTTCACAGTCCTTTGGATTGTGCCTTATCTTTTGAAGATCCAAATAAGGCTCCCCCTCTTGTTTCAAGTAAACAGCTCATCGTTAAGACCACTTCTCAATCAAATCAAAAAAATGAGGACTTGGAAATGGAACGACAACATATTGCTTCAAATGCTGAAATAGAGAACTCAAGACTTTTATTAATTGATGCTGCTGGTGTAAAGACTAGATCCATGACAAGATCAGGATCCTCAGGGACACTTTCTCAACTTAAGTATAAATGAATATTATCATATGGAATATAAGAGGAATTGGGAATGACATCTCAGTTGGTAGAGTCAAACTCCTTATTAAGACTCATAAGATTGATTGCATTGCTATTTTAGAACCAAAAATTCAAATCAGCAAAATGAATCAGATCTGTTCCAAGCTAGGTATGTCAGACTGTTTGGCAAATTCTGCAGTTACACCTCACATATGGTTTTTTTGGAGAGATCCTTTGGATTTTTCTATTGTTTCTTCGGATGAACAGCAAATTACTATCACTCAATCTGGATCTGTCTGGGCTCCTTTTAATTTGTCTTTTGTTTATGCAAAATGCTCCCTCCTAGAGAGAAAGGAGTTATGGAGATCTCTCACCTCAGTGCATTCCATTCTGTCTGGTCCATGGTTAGTGGCAGGAGATTTCAACTGTGTAATGTCTATAGATGAAAAACTTGGGGGAAACAATCCTAATGTGAATGCCATTACAGATTTTACTGAATGTATCTCAGACTGTGCACTTTTAGATGCTGGCTACATTGGCTCACAGTTCACCTGGCATAATAATCAATCAGGAGGTAATGGTATATGGGCTCGTTTGGACAGAGTATTCACTAATACAGACTGGCAGGTAAATTATCCTATTTCTGTTGAACACTTATCCCGGGAAGCATCAGATCATGCCCCATTGTTGGTCAAATATCTACTTAGGCCTGCAGTTCAGAGTAGATTCTGTTTTCAGAATATGTGGACACATCATGAATTTTTTCTTAGGGATGTTGAAATCAGTTGGCGTACTAGCCCTTTGGCCTCATCTCATTTAAGTACATTGTACTTAAAACTTAAATATGTTGCGCAGAAGGGTTCTGATCAGTATCCAGAGGCGACTTGTAGAAGCTGCCACGCCTGCTCACCTGAATATCTGAAGGCAAGGTTTGATCGAAACCTTCTAATGCGAGTCTCCCTCCTCCTCCAAGAAGCGACACTCTATTCGGAAACTTGAGTGAATTCTTCTCTATTTTATCCCCAGGGTGCGTAGTTCTGTCTTCCATAGGACTGAACTGACACCCTGTCATGGTTTGGGCTGCTGTAACCTACTCTGACATCGGCTGGCACCCCCGTGGGTCACGTTTCGAAGGCAACTCATCAATAGTTCCAACGCCATTGACCACTCTCAATTTTAAGTTTGGGAAAGCTCGTGGCAGCTTCATCTTCCTGCTGTAGCAGTTCTGAGACAGTCAGGAGCAAGAAATAGAGTCCCTGTTCACAACCTTGCCCCGACCAACGCCGGCCACCAGAGCTCCCGCCAAAAATCTGACGTCTTCCTGGGTCAGTTAGGGAAGATTTTCCACTAGTCTTGTAAAAAAAGGAGTTTGGGAGCGATCGCAGAACCGACAACATCACCTGTCTGTCTCCTGTTCCAGAGAGCGGGTAGAACCGACGTCGGCCGTCCGTTTAGCTCCTAGTTCGTCTCTCCCCTCCCCCGCCTGGCCAGCTTACCATCCCTCCCTATGGGAGGCAGTGTTTGAATGTAACTTTGACTTTCCTACCCTAATTTTAACCCCCTTGCATGGGGCGTAGTGCATATACTTGAATTTTCTGGTTGAAGCTTCATCGGTGCGGCGTGCGGGCAAGCCCACGCTTCCTCGCTCGCCCTCGTCTCCGATCGAGATCGGTGTCTTCACACTGGTCAGGTGAGCTTCGGTTGCCCCATGCTGGTGTCTTTCCATTGCTGTTTAGTATTGCCGCTAGTGCCGTCGGATGGTGAGTTGAGTGCCCGATCTTGAATTGCTTATCAATCGAGTGACCACCGCGGGTGAGTTGTGAGCGAGACACTACATCCCACACCCTTGGTGTGCTGGCCGCCCATGAGAGTGGGCATCCTAGGGCCCTTAGCAGTTTAATCTTAGGCTAGCCAACCCCCAGAGCAGCAAGGTCCCACCTCGGATCCTTCGCACCATCGCCGAGTTGCCTTCGGCCACTAGTGTGCACTACACGAGTGAGTCTGCTTGATTGAAATTACCGGTCTATCTAATAATTGCTTGCTAAGTCCGAGGGTCATTTGGTCGGTCCTTAGGTCCTTTCACATCAGGTTGGATTAGGGACAATGGCATTGTCCAGAGCAGGGGGGTCATCTTGTGGTAATGGAGGGAGAGAAAAGCAGAGGAAACTCAAAATGGGTGCCTCTTGAAAAACTTCATTATCATGTGCGGTCTCCAAGTGTTCATAATCATTCCATTCAAGTGGACGTCATGGTGGAGGCGCAATAATGGGTGATGGAGGTGTATGTTGATATGGAGGGTTTTGCGAGTATGAATGTGGAGGCGGAGACGGAGGGCCATATGAATGAGTGATGTGTATGGAGGGAGGTGAATGCGGAGGCAGAGGGCCATGTGAATGAGTGGGGTATATAGATGGTGGGTGGACGGCGTCCACATGATTATCGAAGCTTGTAAAATCATCTTGCTCGCATATGTTGATGATGCCATTATCATCTCTCCTCTCTTTCCAATCCTTCTCCATCTTAGTGATTTTGTTCATGAAGGCATGACGAGTATTGATTTGAGGAGGGTGCGGGCTTGTGACCCTCTTCAATTGTTCCTCCATTGAAGTGATTTTATCAATGAGAGCTTGTTGGAGGGGTGTGACTAACTTTTTAAAAGGTTTTGTAGTAATTTAGGGTTATTTTTCAAAAAAAATAATAAGAAAATAATTTTTTTTACAAAATATCTCAACCCACCCACCCCTCTCTCTCTCCTCTCGTCGATCTCTCTCTCCATCCGTCTCTCTCTCTCTCGTTTCCACTCTCTCTCCTCTCCACTCCCATTTCGCCAGTTTACTGTCCAAATGGACGCTAGTCGACGCGTGGGAGGTACCGATAGAAAGGCCTCGTCGCGAGGATCACTTCGGTACCATTCTTTCCTCAGATCGTGGAGCGTGGAGACGCGTACGAGTAAGAAGACAGTGTGACCCCCGTCGCCCGTTCGGCACCGATTCGCGGTCTTTGTCACGCAAAAAGGTAGGGGATCGGACTCCTCATCTCACCAGGAATCCATTGACACCCTCTGCGTCGCCATCTGTCACCTTTTTCCTCATTTTCGGTGCATTTCTTCTTTTGGGAGATTTTAAGATTTCATTCTCGATTTACGTGTCTCTCTCATTTCATGGTCCAGATGACTGCTCATCGAGGTCGGAGAGGTATTATTGGAACGCTCACGTCGTGAGGATCGTGCTGACGCCCTCAGTTTCTCGGTTCACGCGATGTGGAATTGAGCTGGGTCACGAGACGTCATTCCTCTCTCACGCCCGTTCGCATTCGAATAGTCGTTTCTGCCGTTGCCCAGGTAGGGGGATGGAATCTCTATCGCGTTAAGACATCGCCGGTACCATCTGCGCCGTGGTCCGACGCCCGTTGCATTGAAATCTGTGTATTTTCCTGTTTAATGCGTTTAGTTCATTTATTGTGAAATTTATTGTTTAAATGTTAATTTAATTCCATTGGGCGTTGTATTTCAATTCTAGCGGCATGCTTAGGCTCGGGTAGTTGGTTTGGGTTTGATTGTTAAGCAAGTTTAGAGTTTCATCGTGTCCCACGTCGATTTCGGTCGGTCGGTCAGGTGGGGTTTCCGAATCTGGTTTCCGGAGTCACAGATCCCAGGTGATATAACGCGCCTCACCCGGTGCGTTATGTTAATTTAACGGGTCCTTGCATGTGCGTTATATGAATAGTGTCTTGTGTTTTCTGAGAATTCTGACGTTCGGGTGACTTTAACGCACCCCAGGTGGTGCGTTATAGTCCTTTGTTTTGGGTTGAAGGACGGTTGAGTTTAACGGCCCTACCCTTATGCGTCGTGCAATGTATGGCGCGCCCTTCGTGGTGCGTTATATTTCGAGTTTTCTGTAGAGTCAGTCATTCTGGAAGGCATAGTGGCTTACGAGAGGCGCATTATGTGGTGCATAATGCCTCCTTCTCGGTCCGTTATAGTCCTTGAATACTACGTTGTGTGCGTGCTGACTTTAACACCCATGTGTCGGTGCGTTATAGTCTTATAGCGCCCCTGTTGAGGTGCGCTATAGTCTGGGTTTTCTGAGAAATATCTGTGTTCTGTGAAGCATAGCGGCCATGAGCTGGTCCGTTATGGTGTATAACGGCGCCGATCCAGTCCGTTATATACCTGGAGATTTCAAAAGAGTGCACGTGTGATTTCTATTCAACTCATGCTTTATGTGAGCCATGTTTAAACTATTTTATATGCACTGTGGCATTCTTTTACATCCCATATGAGCAGCTTTCTCTTACCTTGTGATGGAGCCACTAGTCGTAGCCTGACGACTTCCGTGTCGGCCCACCCGGGAGAGGTGGCGGGGCGATCCCGTTATACGATTTTTAGGCTAGTTTCCGTGGGCCCTCTTGCATAGTCAGTAGCGTCCTACTGGGAGGGAAAACTCATGGGCATTCATGTCTTTTGTTGCTGGTTTACTTCTTCCTATATGTAGGTCGCGATCTCCATCGGAGGAGATATCTCTGGGGCTTATTGTTCTATCTGTGTTGCAGGTGAAGAAGAGAAGGAGAAGAAGAACGAGAGAAGAGGAGAAAGGGAGCGATCTGGTCTGGAATACCAAGAGCATCATCCGTCTTCAAGCTTACAAGCTCGTTGTGGGCGAATCTCAGTGGAAGAGCTTCGTCGGCTTCGGTTCTTTCAAGATCTATCTCCCACCTCCATCAAAGTTCAAGGAAGATACGTTTGGGGGTTCTCCATCCATTAAGAGGATACTTCTGCAACCTCTCCATGTCTACTTTTCAATTTGAGCTTAGGTTGTAGTTTCGAGCTTATTGCTTTATCCTTTGTTGCAAGCAAAGAAGAACTAGGAGGAGGGCGAAGCTATTACTTGGAGGAGGAAGAAGAAGCTGGAGAGATCGTCTTCCACAAACCAGAGCTTCAATTTGGAGGCCGCGGTTGCTGCCCTCCACGATTTGCATTCTTCAACCCCGGCATCTTCCACTTCACGATCTAATATTTTCAGAGCACCCATCTATCCTACCTATGGACTGCATTGAAGATTTGAGGGAGATTCTCCAGCATTTCATTCCTACTCCTTTTAATTGACCATAGATCAATATCATGTAGTCATTGTATATCCTTTGTGTTTGTTAAACTCTGAATATTACTGTGTGTGAGGACAGACTAGTGTCTCCGTGTGGTTTCAGTGTCTGGGGCGTGTTCCCCGACGTGTGTGTGTGTCTACTGCGGTGGCAGCGTGTGGGGGCTTGTCCCCCTGTGTGTATTGCTGCGGAAGCAGCGCGTGTGTGGTTGGGGTTCATCCCCGTGTTACTACATTTGTAGCGGTGAGGGAAGCCACACCCGATTGGGTGAGGGGTGGACATAGAGAGTCTGTCATGGTCCCGAACCACCTAAAAATTATTGTGTCACATGTAATTGCCTATGTGATTGTCATTTCTTCTATCTCCCTTCACAGGTACTTTATATAGGTTTTTATTTCACTGCCAAGTCACACATTGCTACCTCCGTTATCTGTGTTGAGCTTAACTCTCTTGATTAGTAACATTGTGTTTGCGAGTGAGATTGGAAATCTAGAAAGAATGTTTTAAATATCACTTGAGTTCTTGTTAGTCAACGTTGATAGGTTAATTCTACTGTGTTAAGTAAAGAAAGTTTTTAAAATCCACCATCTCAACAAGGGGACAATTCAACCCCCCTTCTTGTCTGCCATCTCTCTGGGCCAACACAGGCTAAGATCCCCAAGTGACAGTCCCACGAATGGGGCCACTTATCTCGAAGTCGAAACATGATCGAATCAAATCTTCCTAGGCGACCTCTCGGCCTGGAAGTCCAAGTAACGGTTGCTCGGAAAAGCCTAACTGGTGTCCCGGCATAACCATCACAATGCTGCCCTCTAGCTCGGGAGAAGCCCAAGCGCCTCACCAAGGGATATCCTTCGCTTGGACTCCCAACGAACAGGGCATATCTCTCGGCAAGAATCTCGCTACCACTCGGAGAAGGGAAACTCGAAGGGACAGGAAAGAAGAATTGATCATCCTCTAGGACATAATGCCCCCAGGTCCCTCCAGATGCCCTATCTCCATCCATGAGGGCTAGGAGTTATATAAACTCCAAGGAAGCCCTCCAGGAAGGTAAGGTGATCCTGAGCAGTCAACACCACACTCAATGGTGGAGAGCGATCTCGTGCCCCATACTCTTTCTCTTACTTTCGTTCCACCTACGCTTTGCCAGTTCGCTGACTTAAGCATCAGAGTGTTTTCCCTGTGGTACCAACCCAGGGCACCTCTGATTCGTTTCCTGCTTTGTAGATCTCTCATTCATGGTGACGACAATAAGATCAGACGGCTAAGGATCTAGCACGAGATCACCCCTCTTCAACTGGCGCCGTCTGTGGGAAGTGTACGAAGAGCCAACATGGTGAGAAGAAGTTCTAGTAGGAGGAATGCTGATGACAAAGGAAAGGCACCGGTGACCACGTCGGGGGAGCATGCGCCCACCCACTCCTCCATGGGCCCCCTCTCCAATCGACAAGATAATGCCTTACCTCCGCCGGCTGCAGAGGGACAACCCACCCTTGAGGCCCCCGATACTCTCCAAACCCTCAATGCCAAACTGGATATCCTCGTCGACCTGATGATGACCCAAGTGGCCAGGGATGAGAGGTTGCGGCTACCTCGGGTGAGTCCCCCCTGCGTAGAAGCTTCTCGACAAACAGCTGGAGGCCGCTTCACCCTCCTAGGCGGGCGACATATTCGCAATGGGCCAAGCGGGCCATCACAAGCTCCACCTCCAAAGAAAGAAGCCTCCTCCATTCCGAGAGGGCAGAAACCTGGGCTGCCTCAGCGACCCTCAGAAAGTAGACATTCCTGCAGAAGTGCGGTGGGGCAACTACCAGGGACTAACTCATAGTCTCCCAGCTAGATGTCAACTGGAGTTGTACCTCCATTTGGGAGACTTCGAACAGCACCTTGTCGAACAAGAGTGCGCCCTCCGTGCCCTGCAAAAAGGCTCCACTTTGGAGGATTAGGAGCAATCCCCCTTCTCTGACCAAATCTTGAAGGCCGAAGTCTCCCCCAGAGTCTCCCTCCCAGCCTTCAAGTCCTACAATGGCCATGGCGACCCAGCTGACAATTTTGATAGCTTCGACGCTCTGATGACTTGCATGGAGCATCTGATGCTATCAATTGTCGCACGTCCATGACCACCCTGATCTTGGGTGCCCAAGCGTGGTTTCGAGAGCTCACTCCTGGCAGCGTCCACAACTTTCATCTGTTTGGGAGACTGTTCAATGAAAGTTTCACCGACAGCAGACCTCCAAGGTCGATAGTGGGGCTATTGGTGTTGAAGTAGGCATAAGGGGAAAAGATGCGGGCTTACATCAACTGATTTAAGTCGAAAGCCCTGCGCATCCCCCGCCTAGATGTCACCTCAGCCATCACCGCACTGACCGGAGGCACCGGAGATGAGAACCTCAAGCAAGAATTAGTGCTCCACCCTCCCTCCTCTCTCGTCGATCTGGAGACCTTGGCCATCCATCATGCAGAGTGCGAAGAGGTCCTCTATGCTTGTCGAGACTCTGCTTGCTCAGGGCTAGAAGGAGACAAAAAGTGACCATCCAAGCAAGCCTTGGGCCAAGGACAAAGAAGAAACTGAGACAGAGACTGTAAAGAGCCTCCACAAAAGTTCAAGCGGTATACTCCCTTGTCTGCTTTTGTCTACGAGATTTACCAAGAAGTCAAAGACTCCGGCCTCCTTCGCCCACCCGAGCGTACGAAGGCTGACCCTCGACACCGAAGCCGCCACAAACTTTGCAAGTTCCACAACTAGCATGGCCACCACACTGCGGATTATCAACACCTCAAGGATGAGATCGAGAGTCTTATACGCCAAGGTCACTTTTCCCAGTACGTCATTAAGCGGTAAGAAGATCACGGAGTCCCTCTAGAAGAAATCGACAACTTCCCCCGTGGGTTCCACATCAATGTCATCTTAGGAGGACCCGCCACAGGAGGGGACAGGAGTCGAGGAAGAAAGCATCAGTCGAACAAGTCTCTCGGGCTTCCGAGCCCCACAAGGCTTCGTCGACGCGCAACCAGTAGGCCTTAGTCTTCACCGACGAAGATCTGGAAGGTATAGCCACCCCGCATGATGATGACCTTGTAATCTCGACTATTAAAAATCATTGTAACGTAGACCAAATACTAGCAGACAACGGGAGCGCCCCAAATATTTTGGCATATGAATGCTTCTTGAAAATGGGTGAAAACCCATCCAAACTTCACCCAATTCAAACCCCCCTTTGTGGGTTCAATGGCCAGACAATTTATCCCGAGGGAGCCCTGAGCCTGTCAGTTACTCTTAATACCCCTCCCAAAATCATCACATTTCAAGCGAACTTTGTGGTGATAAAAGGGAAGTCAGCCTACAATGCTATCTTTGGTCGAGGTATCATCAGCTAGATAAAGGCAGTACCCTCAACCTGTCTCCAAAAAATAAAGTTTCACTCTGAATATGGTATCGGGGAAGTCTGAGATAACCAGGCAACAGCTAGAAGGTGCTACACAATCTCGGCCAAAGTCGTGAGGCAGGAAGGGATCAAGAAAGTGGTCGAGGGAGTCAAGGATAAACTGACAGTAAGAAAGCTTGGCGGAGAAGTGCTGTCGATCTTCCTCAGAGACTACCCGACTCTCGAAATAAAGATAGTAGTAGATTTACTGCCCAATGTACAAGAGGAGTCAATGGGATTAATGGCCTTGGGAAGATGAAAGGTTGGGGTGGGTGATGTGGCAGGTGAGGTGGCAGGGAAGAGTGAGAAGAGGGGGGCGCACAGGAGAGAGAAAGAGGAGAGAGAGAGGGGGGACGCCCCCTAGAGAGAGAGTAAGAGAGAGAGAGGGATAAAGAGAGAGAGAGAGTGGACACAATTTTCTTGTGACAATTTTTCAATCAATATCTCATTACCTTCTCCAAGTGGGGTTGGGGTCCTATTTATAGGGATCCTAACATTTACAAAAAGCTCCTGAAATAAGTGCTAATAACAGAAAAGCAAAAAAGGTGGGGAAGGGAGAGGGCGCCCCTGGGCTAGGCCCACCTAATTGGGCCCGTATGCTACCTATCCTATCATGATGATCACAAACTTAGGTAAATGGCTTAATAACCTAGGGACTTGACTCAAATAAAAAAAATTACATCAAAATGACTTAAATAAAAATTACATAGGACTTAAAGATAAATAACTAGACCATGCTGGATGTCCCCGGGGCGAGGAGACGGGTCCTGAGTGTGGGATCGGATGGTGATGACCCCATCATACTCTCGGGGTGCGGAGAACTCGACTCTGCCAAGTAAGAGTCCACTCTGCTACAGTACTACTCTAGGAGGTCGGGATCCAGCTGCTGGAGATCCTCCCTGCTCATCCCTGAATCATCCGAAGGAGGCCAGCCCTTCCACCTGACCAGGTATCGCTTGTACGCCTTGCTCCAGGTTACCGTGACCTGTTCATCCAATATCCGCTCCACTTGCTCACGCTGGCCTCTCTACACTAGTGGAGTTCTCTAACGGGTAGTGGCTCTCTCAAGGGGTGGAATAGGCTCGATGCCCTCACTAGGTGTCACCGTGGGACCCCTGTATGGTACCAAGTCAGCCACATTGAATGTGGGGCTTACTCCGTATTCCTCGGGGAGGTCCAACACATAAGTATTGGTGCCGATCCACCTCATAACCTGGAAGGGACCTGATCTACGTGACCTCAGTTTGGAGACGTTTCCAGGGAATAATCTCATCATCACAAAATCACCTGCACGAAATTCCTAGTGGCATCGGTGGGAGTCGACAGATTTCTTGTACACCTCATTGCTTTTGTTGATGTGTTTGCGAAGGTTTTCATGCAATTTTGTGAATGCTGACCTTCTAGTGGTTATGGGTGAACCTGGACAACCAAAAGTGGACCTATCATGTAATGCGGCTATGTAAACCTTGATGGACCTCGGAGGGCCGGGGCACCCGTAGGTGAATCTATCATTCATGGGTGTGGTAAATGCCGGGGGGCCCGAACATCTGTACATGCTCCTAGCATGCGTATGACCAACGATGAATGAAGGAGGGTCATTACACCCGAATAAAGACCAATCATGCATCCTACTTGACATGTGGGTGACATGAATGAGCGGACCCGACGTACTAATCATGCCAAGTGGTGTGATGTGCCAAGACATATGAACTCTTTTTCCAAAGATGAGTTCCTTGTGTAGGGTGGTGGAGTGGCCTTTGATCTTCCACTCAAAAGGGTCAAAAGGATCCAGGAAGGACAGCTTGGAGAGAGGCTCCTCCTTAACCCCTATGTGTGTGTTGCCTAGAGTCACAGCTCCCATGGTGTAACCCGAGTCTAGGAAGGGGTGGATTAGGTCAATCATGGTGGGTTGGGGTAGGTAAAGGGGGGTGGTGGGTAAGGGGGTTAGGTCCCATGGGTTCCTTGGCTTCCATTGGAAGGGATCAAAGGGGTCATGGGATGGGTTGCCAAGGAAGAGGTGTTCTCCTGGGGAGAGCACCCGAAAGTACTTGTGCCCGAGGGAGTTGAATGATCAGGTGTGACATTGCACCAAAGTACTTGTTATCTCGAGACATTCCACAAAGTTCTTGATTGTATATGACATGACTTGAATTGCGTGACCCGAAAAAGGGTATTTTACTTGTTAATTGCTTGATGGATAGCCAATTCATGACTTGAAAGATATTACTTGAATGCCTTGATATTTTATTTGTTCATCAATTTACAATTGATATCATGTCTTGATCACTTGATTATGTATAATCTCTCTAGAGTCGTTTTATGCAAGCATGCATACCTTATTGCATTTCATGATAACTGGTAAAATACTTATAGACATGCTACTGTTGGTAAATTAGTCCTACTGAGCGTTCGCTCATATCCTTTTTACCATACTTTCAGGTAAATCTGACGATGAAGTTCATGATACGGATGGGGAAGAGCCGGAGAGTGAAGCCTAGAGTTTTTCGTTATCCAGTCTATAGTTATTCCACTTGTCTAGTCGATGTAATTTTATATTTCTTGAGTCAAGAATTGTAGTTTTCTACTCATTTAGTCTTCATACTATTTGAGAGAAACAAAGTTATGAATAAAGAAGGGTTTCTTACAATTGCGTACTCTGTCTATGTGTGTGTGGAATGCACTACGTTCTGATTGACATGATTGATATAAGACAACGTCACACCATTACCGAGTAATCTTCCGCGCTCGGGGCGTGACAGTCTTTTGTGGTATCAGAGCCTAGTTTATTCAATTCCTAGGAAACCCAAGTCCAAGGATAAGTTTAACCTTTTAAACCATTGAGATTGGGTAGAACCAAAGGGCTAAGTTAATAAGACCTTAGCAAGTAAAAACCTGAATCTAACAACATGTTTTCTTATTGTAGGGTAATGGCCGCAGAACGTGCCCAGTGGCGCGAAATGCAACGAACGGTCCAAGGCCTTACCCAGGCCTTACAACAAGTAGCGCAGGGAGGTGCGCAAAGGGTAGCGGGTAACTTGCATCAAAGCTTTAGGAGTATGCATCCTCCTAAATTTATGGGATCTACAGACCCGGACGATGCTGAGCATTGGCTCCGGGAGATCGAAAGGATTTTCAGGGTGATGCAATGCGAGGACCAAGAGAAGGTGTTATTGGCCACATTTCAACTAGAACGAGACGCCCGTTGCTGGTGGGAGTCCGTCGAAGCTATTATAGACCCGGAACAGATAACATGGGATGAGTTTGTCGAACACTTCAACGACAAATATTTTTCCGATCGGGTACAGGAGAAGAAAGCTTCAGAATTTGCTGCTCTCAAACAGAGATCACTCTCAGTGGCCGAATACGAAGCTCAATTCGCAAGGCTATCTCGGTATGCCAAACACCTAATCAGCACCGAGAAGATGAAAGCCAGGAGATTTCTAAATGGGCTTAAACCCCAATATATTACCCAGCTGGCACCCTTAGATATTCAAGGCTATTCGGAGATGGTGCGCCGAGCACAGTTATTAGAAGACGCCACGGAATTATCTGACAAAATCCGTGGGCGGGAAAAGAACAAGGCCGGGTTTAGCAACCACAAGCCCAGCTTTACCAATAACAAAAGGCCAAGTAATGAAGGCGAGTCTTCAAAGGACAAGAAGCTCCAAAAGACATCTAAACCATTCACCATCACTACTAGCCCCTCCAAAGTAGTATGCAAGCACTGCGACAAGGCCGGACATAAGGCCGAAGAATGTTGGAGAAAGCTAGGAGCATGCCTCCGATGTGGGAGTCGGGATCACCGCATCCCAGATTGCCCGAATTCCAATTGTTTATACGCCTCCTCAACAACCCCCACTAACCCTTCAGGGGCCTCATCAGCCTCTTGGGTGGCGTCCTCAGTTCTTGGTAGTGAAAGTTCGATACTTGTATCGGGTTATCAGTACCTTGAGCTCTGGGTCATTATAGTTGGTATCAAAGCGGCATTGGGGAATCGTATAAGGAATTGAAATTGCAGGTGATTATCCAGAACAAGTCCAGTCGAGTCATCTGTTGCTGGCTTGAGATGTTTTTCATGATTATTAATGTGTTTTCCGTTGTCTTATGTTTTAGATGCCGCCCCGTAAAAGAAGCGCTCTTGTTCCCCCGGAAGAGAGTGGCAGCGTTCCTCCTCCTCTCGTGCCTACTCCTCCTCCGATTGTGCCAGTCCCTACTCCTACTGTGCCTATTCCAGCTCCACAAGATGACTTACCCGGTGGCCATGGTAGAACACTCAAGGAATTTCTGCTATTCGACCTGCCGACTTATGAAGGTTAGTCTGATCTGGATGCTGCCAAGATTTGGATCGAGGCGACTGAGCGTGTGTTTCGATCGATGGAATGCGCAGAGGACGAGAAGGTCCTGCTTGCTACTTTTCAACTTCATGGTGCAACTTTGATGTGGTGGAGTCGGAGTGGGAAGTTGCCTTCCATTCCCGACCACTTCAATAGATCACCTAGACAGACTTCGTGATTACCTTTGAGCGCACTTACAGTCTGGCCTATCTTCGCATGGATAAAATGCACCAATTCCTAGAGATGGTTCAAGGTGAGATGACTGTGCTGCAGTATCAGAACAAGTTCATTGAGTTGGGTCGGCATGCACCGCATATTATTGCTGATGAAGCCTTAAAGATCGAGCAATTTCTCTGAGGTTTAAGAGTTGAATTGAGAGTGCCACTGCTTGCTACCCATGTGAATGTCATGGATGATGCATACCAGGCAGCAGTCGCGGTTGAGCTCGATTTGGTGAGGTCTGCAAGGTTTTATCAGTCCAGTGTTGCTCAGTCAGTTGTGCCATTTCAGCAGTCTTTTCAGCCGTCAGCGCCTGAAATTCCGTCTGTTGCGCCTACTTCCAGTGGCCCTTCGAGGCAGATGTTTAGAAAGTCCAAGAAGCGATTTAACCTCCAAGCATCTTCGGGTTTTGTGCAGCAGCAATCAACGTCTTCTGATTTTGTCCAGCAATCCATTTCTCCTTTTCAGCAGCGCCGAGAGTTTCCCGTGAGTCAGCTGAGACCGTATCCGAGGTGTGGTGACAGCCATCCCGGTGTACCATGTTCCTTATCGGTAGTCTGCTATCGCTATGATCAGTCAGGTCACGTTGTTCGAGATTGCCCGATGAAGTCCGTTCCGATGTAGTTCTCGCAGGTTACCTAGCCGCAGCAGTCTCAATTCTGTCTTCCTGCACCACCTCTGCCTCAGTCATCGTATTTTCAAGTTTCAGCTTCTTCCCAGCAATCTTCTATAGCCTCTAGCCGGAAGCCGAGGAGCCGGATTACTCATATCACTCGTGCAGAAGCCATTGCATCCAATCTCGTAGAAGGTATGGTTTCGATTTTTGGTCATTCAGCTCGCGTTCTATTCGATTCAGGTGCCACTCATTCATTTATTTTCGAGGATTTCCTTGCTCATCTCGAGGAGCCGGTGACCGAGTCACCTTGTGATCTGCTCGTTGAGTTACCCTCCGGAGATTTCATGTCCACTCCATTTTGCCTGGAAGATTCTCCTGTGATCGTCAGTGACCGACAGTTGTCAGCAAAGTTCTATGCGCTGCAGTTGGCCGAGTACGATGCTATCCTAGGACCCGGACCTTCAGTCTGCTGCTCTTTTCTCGGGGCTGATAACCCCTGGAAGATCCTCTGCTGTAAGCCAAACAGATGGAGCGATAGGCTTTCATTAGGTATCGGTATGAGTAACCGAGCGAATACCTACCTTCACCATCAGAGCGGTCTTTCTCAGCATCTTCCAAGCAGACTTCTTCATACGGCTCGCCGTCAATAGGCAGGCCAGAAAGCTGTGACAAGCTCCAGAGGTCCAGAGAAGTTTCACCCTCTGCCGTATAAAAAGTGTTGAATAAGGGGCAAAATACTTTGAACATTTCACAGCATAGTCCTCGGGAAATGGGATAGCGGAACCTAGAAGCAAAGACGCTGTGATATACCCTGGCTCTGATCAGCAGAGGGGCGTCTTCCTTCAAGACAAATTCTATAAATTCTACCGCTCCCACACGAAACAGATGTGCATCGGTCACCTTTGCGTCTCCGAACCAGCCAGCAGCCAGCTAATATTTAAATTGAACAGCCAGGCAATTAAGCACAAAGGGTTCATCCCTGTACCCCCATTTTAGTGGTGCCAAGAATAAACCATAGCCGGGCTTCTCTTTATGAACTCTGCCGCTAGCGGTATCCCACCGAGCAGGGGTGAATTCCGGGGCTCGGGTCAACATCTTCTTCTCTGGCTCCAGCTCTGATACTCTGCGGATTACGTCCCAGTTGCGCTTCTCCCCAGGGAGATAGATGGCCTTGCCACGATACACTGAGCCTTTTAGGCTGTCCCTTTCGGCAAGCATGGCAGCTTCAACCCCACGGGCTATCCAAGGGTCTCGCATGCCGCCCACTGTGAAAGTCTGAATGAATGGCATTAAGTGGCGGTCCTTTGGCAAATCTGGACGATAGTCACTACCCCGCCTGAAGCACGTCCCCTCTGCAGCAGAGTATACTCGGGATGTCGATACTGTATCTGTCTCAGAGTCAAAAGATTCGTTGACAGCAGTAATTTTACCATATCCAATGTCTAGGGCGTTAACATTCAACCAGTTCACTAAGGCCCGAGACACATCTGGCTGGGCTGAGGAGCTTGCTCCAACGACCTCAGAAGATGCAGCAGCAGAGCTGGAGGCCATTGCAGTACCTACAGTCAAGAAATGGCATAAACGTGAGCCCCAAAATAACGAACAGTCTTATGAAGATTAAGTATACGATTTTATGAAAATTTCGACAGCATCTCCCCTTATTCAGGGTCTGCCCAAAGGAAATAGGGAATCACCCACCAAGAGGGAGTGATCCCGTAAATAGAAGGGATTTAATCCCAAATAAGAGTTCTACCCCGAATGGAATCTGCTAAGAAAACGGGATGGAAAATATTCTCCCAGGGAGAAGACTCGCCGCCGTAGAGAAGGATGGAAGAGAGAGAATGATTAGGGTTAAAATGAGGAAAAAAAAAGTATCTCGGCGCCTTAAATAGTGATGCTGAGAGGGGGCTTCTCGGCACGATAGAAGGCGCGTCGAGAACCATCCCCCCTCCACGCCAAAAGGCACGTCGAGATGCTCCGCGTCGAGAACTCCGGGTGATGCCCACGCCGAGAAGCCTCGTGCCGAGAAGGTCACACCGGGAATGCCAAATCAGAGAATTAAAAGAAAAGTCGAGTGTAATGAAGCTACCGGGCCAAATACCAAAGAGAACCAACAGTGTAAGGCTGAGAAAGATACTTTCAGATACTGAATGATGCACCTGCAGACACCGTTCTGCTTATTCTGCGCTTACGTCATCCGCAGGTGGGGGGCATTTGTTGACAGATGAAATATGAGCAGAGACAGAAATAAGGAGAGAGAGTTCTCTGCTGTAAAGGTGGGTCGCCCACCATGTAAAGGCCCAAAACGGGCTACAGTCATCCCTCTCCCCCCACTACTGTTCATGTAATTCTTCTTCTAATATTACTTTCTACCTTCTTGTATTACGCTCTGAAATGAAGGAATAAAACTGATGATTGATCTATTCTGTTTTCTCTCTCTATTTTTCCTATGTGCCTGTGATGGGTTATCGGCCGAGATCCCTTGAGCCAGATAAGGCACCCGGCGGGGCTATATGTACATTTTCATTATTCCGGCATTGATTCCTCGCATAGTCTCGCTCCATGGGCTTAGTCTCATTTTAATTGTATTTTCTAATGCCCTTCATACAATGGATTCTCCTAATTAATTAATGCCTCAACTGAAGGCCGGGGATCTGTCAAATATGTGACATGGCCTCTGGTCGTTCTCTGAATGAATGAGGCACAGTGAGATGACGAGGTATATAGCTTCTACGGCACTCTATTTCGTCTTTCGTTAGCTCTGTTCTGATATTGAGCTCCATGCGGTTTGAGTTTCCTGTATTGATTTTTATGCTCCATAGAACACTCTATACCCTTGTATGAAAATTATTATGATCGCCTCCCAGTTGTTTCTTTCAACCTCCTAATCACTGTGAGAGCCTGAGGCAGCCCATCTCATGGCCCTCACTCGTGGTGCTGTGAGGAATAATATCAAAATGCCCCGGTGGTTAATCTGCTCTAGATGATGTTTCCGCGGGAAACTCCTTCAATCCCCCAAGCATTCAGGACCTCCAAAATACCCAGAATAAAAAAAATCCTTTTAGTTTGGAATCTGAGAAACCCTTCCAAAGCTCGGATCCCCTTTCAAAGCTGTCGACATCGTTTCTTCTCGGCACACCCGTTTTCTCTCAGCGCGGGCGTTTCCGCGCCGAGACCCTGGCTACACCGAAACCCCCTGTACGCGCCGAGAACCGTTGCTGCACCGAGATCCCTTCTCGCGCCGAGGCCCCATTTCCATCATCTCCGCGCCGAACACGTGAACCCCCGTCGTGTCTGCTTCTCTCTTTTCCACCGTTTCGTATGCGTGCATGCAATGGGCATTTGCCAGCCTTGGCCCACGTGATGCTTTGCTTTTACAAGAGCTTGTTTGAACAAGTAAAACCATTAACGCATGGCTCCATTCACGTAGGTGGCAATTGGCCATTCACTTACCCTGTCAACACACCTCCGTTGCATTAATTGCTAAGCCCTCACCCATTAATGTTACCCATGTCAGGTTGGTGTATATTGTAATAGCCCAATCACCACACACGTATAAGTAATTCCTTATTGTGCATGAGAGCTCTTGCATAAAATCCATTTGTCCACCCATGTTTAAAACATGTACGAATAAGTGCATGCATCTTATTTTATGGATCAATTTTGTTGGGCCATTCATGTCCGATTCGATTGGAAGCAAAGGGGCTATACTAATGGGGTTTCTTCCCCTACATTGTGTTTTCATTTATTTTCCGAGCTTTCCGATTACCCCACTGGGCCACGGGGTTCTGCCACTGCATGTTCTCCGGCGGTTCCTATTAAAGAGGTATTAATAAATCGTCTTATGACGGACATTGCCCCATTATTTCTCAGCTCCTTCGATTTTCGGGTTTCGATATGCCCGTTCATTGCGGACTTCGTCTCGACTCTTCGTAGACGGTTTCCTATCTACCCTTGGCATATTCCGAGTACTGGGGAGATACTGCTGGATTTATTTTGCTAGACATTGCAAACTGACCATACGTCAAATTACTAACAAAATAAAACATGAATGCACAAGAAAAGACTTACATGGGCTTTCTATATGCTTCATGCAACTATCACAGACTTGATAAGCAGGTAAGCAAACATGCATGGACGTTTGTGGTTCATCACAATGTGCACAGACTTCATGAAAGCATAAAAGACATCAAAACTACATCTAGTGTCATGTTCCCAATCAATAAAACTCATGTTTGCCAATCAATGAAATTCATGTTGCCAATCATCAAAACTGATTAGATCAATGAGTATACACACACTGTTAATCGAAACAGAGGAGATCCAACAGTTGTCTGGTCCCGGTCAACCCGGTGTGACCCAGTGGTTGACAGGCAACCTTGTGTGTGTCTCGGCTATTCTGTTTAGCCCGAGACAGTGGTCCTGGATGCCTCGAGGTATCGTCCTACCTCGATTTGCATGTCCAGGTGCGCTGAGGGTTATTGGTGTTCCCTCAGGTCCCCGTGAGTCATTTCCTCTGATTGTGTCGTTTCCTCTGACTTAGGATTAGACCGATTGGCGGCGTGTCTCTGCCGTTGGTCGACGATCTTGCCTTCGAGTCATGAGACTCAAGGATCGTTGCGTTAGTAGGTCTAGTTGTCTTGTCCTGAGTCTGTCGGCAGTTTCCTGCACTGCCATTGGTGCTTCATAGTACATGCGACAGTGCTTCCTTGCCTGTCTATACTCCGACACTTATGTTTTGGAGTCTGTGTCTAGTGAGCCTCCACTAGTCGTAGCCTGGCGACACTCTTCAGTGTCAACCCACCTGGGAGTGGTGGCATGGTAGTTCCCAAGATACAGTTTTTAAGATAGTTCCGTGGGCCCCTGGTTCAACTATAGCATCCTGCAGAGGGGGAATACTAGCTAGAGGCCTGGCTTAGGCAGTGAGTCAATGTGTGCACACATGGTCAGGGGCTTAGACAGACGTCGACGAGCGCTACCCTGACTAGTTACTTGTTGCTGTAGTTCTTACTCTAGTTCAGAGTGTATCTCGATCTTCGTCGTTCTAGGCGTCCGTAGAGAGGTACTTGAGGCACGACATAAGACGTCAGTGGACGCAGCTGGCTGTTCTTCTAGTGAGGAGGTGCTTCTGTCATGTGGCACGTGACTCTCATATTTTTCATACGTCATGACCTTCCCAGGTTAGTCCTCTCGTGGTCTTGCCCAAGGTCAGTGCTGTATCGTATGCACGACGTCCTAGTCATGTTCATGCGGTCGTGTCTAGAAGAGCGTGCACGATAATCGAGTCGTGTAAGCTTTAGGGTCTGTCTTGTCTGTCTAGGGCTTTTCCCCTTTTTCTTGTAGGTCTTTGCCGGCTTGGTGTCTGGTCGACAGATTGGTAACTCCTGACCTTTCGAGTTCAGAGTTTGCCCTTCTGCCATTGTTTGGAGTAGCTTAGGGGCCGAGGTCCTCCCGGCAGTCGTGTTTCGTTGGTACAGCTTCTTCCCTCTTCCTTTACCTGTTCCCTATTCTTGCTCCCTCTTCTTTTACAACTTTGTAGTTTAGTTTTCTTGCTTTACTACTACCTGTTGTTTCGTTGTTCCATGTTACTGTGTCATTTTTTAGTAGGGATCCGTGTGACCCCTATTGAGCCAGTGACACGAGGCTCACCCCTACTTTTCAGGTGGGTCGTTCTGCTTCCACGGTTATTGGTGTGGCGTGTCCGTAGCTGCCAGCTGTACCTGCGTCGGGCTTCCCCCGACCTCTGTATACGTCTTTCTTTTCTGTCGACTGTACTACTTGTCTTTCCTTTGGACTGGACTCTGGTATAATTGTTAAAATTTAAACTGTTAATTAAAAAGTAATTCTCTCCTTTAGGAGATTTCAGGACTATGCCTGTCCCGACCTTGACTCTGGCTGCTCCAGCTACTGGAGTGTCAATTCTGGATGCACCATGAAAATACAATCGCCACAAGGCAGGCTGTGCGTGGTCGACTTCCAAGGTTTCATCATCAAGGAGCTCTATCTCTAGTGGACAGTCTTCAGGTACTCGGTGTACAACAAAGAAATCTACGATGGCCTGACCTTTCACAGCTCTTTGCGGCACATAGGAGATATCGAACTCCATGAGAATCACTGCCCATTTACCTATACGGCCTTTGATTGCTGGTTGTGACAGGATGTATTTAAGCGGATCCGCTTTAGATATCAGCTTTATTTCATGCGATAACATATAGTGTCAGAGTTTCTTGACTGTGAAGACCAGCGCCAAGCAGACTTTTTCAATGAAAGTGTATTTCTCCTCAGTTCTGACCAGTCTTCGACTGAGGTAGTAGAGGTCTTGTTCTTTCCCTTCTTCATTATTCTGGGCCAACATTGCCCCCAGGGAGTAGTGTGTGGCTGCTATATACAGAATCTGAGAACGTCCTTTCACTAGTGCCCCCAGCACTGGAGGGGTTTTCAGATAATCTTTCAGCTTGTCAAGAGCTGCCTGACATTCTTTATCCCAATAGAAGGGAATGTCCTTCATCATCAACATATGAAAGGGGTGACACCGCCCTAACAAGTTGGATATGAACTGCCAGATATAAGCCAGAAGGCCTTGTAGAGATCTCAGCTCAGAGAGGTTCCTTGGCGGAGGTAGCACCTGAATGGCCTTGATCTTTGTGAGGTGTATTTCAATCCCCTGGTATCTGACAATAAAGCCCAAGATTTTATCGCTCGGCACTCCGAACGCGCACTTCATGGGGTTCATCTTCAATTGATATTGCTTGAGCGTCAGGAATAAGACTCAGAGGTCCTACAAATGGCCTTCCTTTTTCTTGGTCTTGACCACCAAATCATCTATGTAACACTCGACCTTGTGGTAGAGCAGCTCATCAAATATTCTGGTCATTGCCCACTGATAAGTTGTGCCGACGTTCTTCAATCCAAATGGCATCCTTTTGTAGTGGTAGATGCCTTTGGGAGTTCGGAAGGTAGTATGGACCTGGTCATACTCTGCGATCCATATTTGGTTATATATGGACGACCCGTCCACAAATGGCAGAGCCTTGTGGCCCTTAACCGGCGCGCCCCAAACCGACACGCCCCTCCCCTTCATTGCATTGAAACGGCGTGCTCATTAACTTTTACCTGGAATGGGTTGAAACGGCGTGCCCCAATGCCCATAGGCGCTCTGTTTCAACCCCTCAAGCCTCAAATGTGCATCCCCCGTGGTTGAAATGGCGTTGCAACCGCCGAACAACCCATGCCATCATCAATGCGAAAGCCTTGCACCGTCGGTGGCCCATGCCCTGCAGGTGATGGCGACGATGGCGTGGCGAATGTGGAAGGACGACAACGCAACCGGCGCGGCATGGCTCTCCGGCGCGCTCACCTTCGACTGTGTGTTTGGCCTATATATAGGCCAAGCATTCCACAGAAAAGCCCTCCTGGTCTCTGAGACTTCTTCCCTGGTTGGCTGTTCGTGTGAGCGCGCAGTGAAGAGAGGAAGGAAAAGAGAGAAGAAGGGAGAGGCACCCTCCCGTTTAGCTTTTCCGGCGTGCAGTGAAGAGAAGAAGAAGAAGAAAGAAGGAGAAGTTCCGTCCACCCACGCCGGTAAGGTGAAGGTAAAGAAGAAGAAGAGGGAATGTGAGAGAAGAGAGGTGAGCCGGAGGGGGAAGATTTCATATATACTTGTTTATGCCGCTGCTAGAGAGCATGATAGGGTAACCTAGCTTGATATTTATTGTTATTCACTGTTGCGAGCGAGAGAGAGCGTGACCGTCTCGTGACCCGATCCGAGCATAAGAGAGAGCCGACCACCCTAGCTCACTGCCAGTTTCCCAGCCGTGCACGTCCGTATGCTTCCCTCATTAGGGGCGACCTCAAGCCTGCTTAGAGTTTAGGTCGAGTCGTGGTCCATCCCGCATCACCGAGGTTGCGCTGGCGGGAGCCATGTCTTACCCCAAGAGGTGGACTTGTGGACTGAGACTTGTGTTTTATCAGGTTTTCCACCTTGTCTATGTCAAGGAGTGCTATGAGTATTTTTCACTCCTTGGCCTATTCCCCCATGAGCCTGGCTATAGTCAACGATCTGGAATAGGGGGTTTGAGGATTTTGAGTTCTGGGAACTGGAGGGCCACCTATCCCTTGGCCTCTGGGATTGCTAGTTGGCGACGAGATGGCCACTGCTCTGACTGAGGCTTTGTGATAACACCCATGGTTGGTCTCTAGCGGCCTGCCACTACTATGGTGGTTGATTTTCCTTGTCAGATGCTGACATCGTTTGCTGACCGCCTGTAGGGGTGCATTGGCCAGGCTGGGTGTCAACAATCCTATGGGGCGGACTGGTCACACCTTTGAGGTGCTGTAGCTACAGTTGTGTCGTGGACTTGCCTCGATGAGGCATACTAGTCCATTGTCGATGAATACCTACCACAGTTAGGAGCATTGTCCTGACGCTACTGCAGGCGAGACTCGGCGAGGCATGTAAGCCTGGTGTTGTTGGGGGTCGGCCTTGGCAAGGGCCGCTAACCTGGAGTTGTGGTGGTTGGCCTTGGCAAGGTGTGTTGACCGGGCATTGCTAAGGGCCTGCCTCGAGGGAGCATGTCAGCCTAAGGTTGTTGAAGACCCGCCATAGCGAGGCGTCTCGGTCTGAGATTGCTGGAGACTTACCTCGGAGAGGCATCTTGATTTGAGGTTGCTGGAGATCTGCCCCGGCAAGGCGTCTTGGTCTGAAGTTGCTGGAGACCTGCCTCGACGAGACGTCTTGGTCTGATGTTGCTGGAGACCTGCCTCGACGAGGCATCTTGGTATGAAGTTGCTGGGGACCTACGTCGACGAGGCATCTTGGCCTGGAGTTGCTAGAGACCTACCTCGACAAGCCATCTTGGCCTGAAGTTACTAGAGACCTACCTCAGTGAGGCATCTTGGTCTGAAGTTATTGGGTTTGCCCCCAGAGAGGTGCATCGGCTTGAAATCATATTCGACCAGCCCATGTAGTGTATGGCTGAAGGTTGATGCTACCGGCTGACAGTCATGGTGGAATAACCAGAGTCGAGGAGCATGCCCCCTGAAGAGTACAATGACCACAAATGATGTTAGATACATAATCATCAAGGTGTGGTGGATGGTACCTGTTAGTGTGCTAGTTGATCATCGAGATATATCGACTGGGAATTCTACTCAGCTGATCACTAGGGTATATATTGCACGGGAGCCAAGATCGGCTGGTTGCTGAGGTATGTTGACTGGGAGCCTCGATCGGCTAGTCACTGAGGTGCCGCTGACGGGATTGTTGTTAGTTGACCATTGAAGCGTAATGATCGAAGAGTGTGACAGATTGACCCTCAAGGGTGCGTTGGTCTGGGGTTGCCGTGGATGGGCCTTCGAGGGATGTTTGTCTGGGAGGCATCTTGACTTGTTCATGTGGTTGTTGTTGTATGTCCGCCTGCGAGGCGAAGTGACCTATTGTTGACACTTCTGCTTCGATCATTATTGTTGTTGCATTTTTTTATTTACATATCTTCCATATAGAGGGGTGGGCCGTTGGGGGGTTGAAGAGAGGTCTGTGCATGTTTGGCAGGGGCCTGAGCAGGTTGGCTAGAGTCTAAACGGGTGTTGGGCCAAGGTCTGCGCATACCTGGGGCAAGGTCGGTGCACATGCGAACAAGGTCAGTGCACGTGCGGAAAGTGCAAAGGGCAAAGTCAGTGCACGTACACGCAAGGTCAGTGCACATACAGGCAAGGTCAGTGCATATGCGAGCGAGGTTAGTGCGCATATGAAAAGTGCAAAGGGCAAGGTCAGTGCACGTGCAAGCAAGGTCAGTGCACATACAGGCAAGGTCAATGCACATGCGAGCGAGGTCAGTGCACATGCAGAAAGTGCAAAGGGAAAGGTCAGTGCACGTGCATGCAAGGTCAGTGCACATACAGACAAGGTCGGTGCACATGCGAGCAAGGTCAGTGCACGTGCGAGCGAGATCAGTGCACATGCAGAAAGTGCAAAGGGCAAGGTCAGTGCACGGTTGGGCTGCAAAGGGGCAGGTTGAAAGCAGGATAGGATGTGCCGGGTTGGGTGGCTTGAGCATGCACCGGGCAAGGGACGTGCCGGCGAAGGTATGGAAAAGGTCAGAGAAGGGCGTGTCGTCGAGCACAGGGAGAGCGTGCCGGAGGGGAGGCCACAGGAGCGTACCGGCGAAGGTTGGGGGCTGGGCGTGCCGGCGAAGGATGTTAGGAGTGTGTCGGAGAGGGCCGAGAGCTAGTGTGCTGGCGAAGGGCTGTGCCGGCGAAGAGCTGGGAAGGGTGCGCCGGGTAAGTTCGGGGAGGTGTACCGGCGAAGGGAGGGTTAGAGTGTGCCGTGGAAGGCCAAGCTAGGGTGTACTGGTGGGGGAGGCATAGGCGTGCCGGGCAAGGTCTGAGCTAGTTCAGGTGGGGTCTGTGTTAGTGGGGCAGAATCTATGCTAGTGTGTGGTGAGGTCTATGCTAGTCTGAGATAGGGTCTATGCTAGCTGGACGAGGTCTGTGCTAGTGTAGGGTCAAGGTCTGAGCTAGTGTAGAGTGGGGTCTATGTTAGTTCGACGAGGTCTGTGCTGGTCTGTGCAGATGGGGCAAGGTCCGTGCAGGTTGAGGTAAAGTCCGTGCAGGTTGAGGTGAAGGTCCATGCAGTTTGAGGTGGTGTCTGTGCAGGTGGGGGCTATGCATGGGCAAGGTCTGTGCAAGTTCGGGCGAAGTCCGCGCAGGTTTCAACTGAGCTAGACAAAGGTTGGTGCACATGCCCACAGGGCTAGATGAGGGTCAACGCACATGAGGGCCAGGTCAGTGCTGTGCTTGAGTGGGCCGGGAATAAGGTCGACGCACATGAGGACCAGGTCAATGCAATGTGCGAAACAAGGTCGGTGCAACAAGGGGCTGAGGTCGATGCAAGTCTGGCCAAAGTCAGTGCATGTTCACCATAAGGTTAGTGCGGGTTTAGCCTGGGCCAAGGGGAGGTCGACGCAGGTTCTATGCATGCGAGGGATAGGGTCGGTGCAGGTTAAGACCAACAGGCTGCTGAGGTCGACGCTAGTTGGGCTGAGGTCAATGCACATTGAGGACGAGGTCAGTGTGTGCCAGGCGAGGCATGCCCGAGGCGTGCCGGGGAGGCATGGGGTTGGGTGTGCCAGCCGAGGCACTACTGGGTGTGCTGGCCTGGGCTCTGGAGGGGTGTACCGGATAAGCCTTAGGTGAGGTGTACCAGCTAGGGAGCGTGGAAGTGCACCGGGGAAGGCCAAGCTGGGTGGGGGCGAGGACGGCGAGGACGGGTCGAGGATCGAGGGCCGGTGGCGCGTGGAAGCTCGGGGGCGTGCTCGTGAATCGGCGAGGATTTCTAGGCATTTTCTCCGTGGATCAGCATCCACAGCGCGTCGTTTCTTCGGTGGAGGTAGGGGGATGGATCCTTAACCTACGTACTTTATTTTTCGTGAGTTTCATAGGCCGTGGTGAGTCGAGCGGATGTATTTGGAGATTTTGGAAAAAATCTATGATTTTGGGGCTGTGAGTCGATCTATCGTTATATCGCGTTTCAGACCGATTCGAGGGTCTAGATGCATGCTAGGGGCCATAAGGGAGCTTCCCCGTTATTTTCCCCATCATCCGTGGATGATCGGGGCGTGGAATGAAATTTCTGGGTTGATTTGCCATTTTTGTGCCCGGGACGCTGTGACGGTCGTTCCAGTGACCGCCACAGTCTGTAACGCCCCTGGAAGGGTGCGTTGCAGGTCCCTGTAGTGTCGGCAGGTTCCCCAGTCATGTGACGGCCTCTCGATAAACCGTCACGTGCTGTGGCAGCCTAGGGTTCGATCGTTACATCCGTTCTCGTGTTTTTTTACAGTTGGTGGCTTGTGTATTGTAACGCACCAGGGTAGGCGCGTTACAGCACTGTGACGCCCCTCTCTGTGAGCATCAGGGTTGACGTTGCCCGTCGTCTAATGCCCTGAGGAAGGCGCGTTAGAGCTGTGTGACACCCCTTGATAGGTGCGTCATAATTGACGTGGCGTGTTTCTCTAACGCCCCTGGACAGGTGCGTTAGGACTGTGACGCCCCAAGCTGGGTGCGTCAGAGCCAGGGTGCCCTGTTCTTCTGACGGCCCTGTGTTGGACTGTCAGAGTTATTGTGGCGGTCGAGGTTTGGACCGTTACAGCATTGTGACGGCCCAATGTTAGACCGCCAGGCACTATCTTGCGCCGAGGTGAGTTTTCGTGTTCGTCGTGTTCGTTCCGTGATGTGTGGATCCCTGGTCGACCCGGTTGTGACCCAGTGGTCGACGTGCGGTCACGTGAATGTCCCAGACACCCGTGGGTTCTGTATCTGTGTTTTGAGGGTGTCGGGAGGGCCGTACTACCTCATTTAGCATGTCATCATGGTTTTGGACCTAGCGATTAGATCAGATTGACGACTTAATACTGTCACATGAAATGATCTTGACCTCGAGTCTCGTGACTCAAGGACCGTTGAGTTTAGTAGGTCTAGTGGGCTGCCCTGAGTCTGGTGGTCTCGGGTCACCTGTTACTTCACGTTACTCGAGATGGGTGCGTGAGTGATTTTCTGTGTTCACGTCAGTGACCCTCCACTAGACGCAGCCTTCTTACGGTACGTGCGTGCTGACCCACCCGGGAGTGGTGGAGTGGCATACCCGAGACAGACGGTAAGTAGGCTAGTTATCGTAGGGCCCCCACATACAGCTGAGTCCGGGTTTAGGGGGAATTACAGCTAGAGGACAGGTGTAATGACTCAGAGCTCCGGGCACTGATAACCCGATATAACATAGGATTACCGCTACCAGGAACTGGGGAAGTCACCCAAGAGGCTTATGAGGCCCGTGAAGGGTTGGAGGAGTTTGTCGAGGGAGCGTATAATGAATTGGAATTACACCACGCGTAATATTAATTAGGACAGTAATTTAAACTGAAGTGCAGAAGCAATTAAAATATATCAGAGTGATAGCCAATATACAATACTCCGGAATGGCCAAAAGAACAAGTCCACAACTATAAAAAGTCTGAATGTACAACTACTCGGGACATACCCTGGTCAAAAGTGCACAAAAGACCCCACCGACACAGGCTGGCTGGCTAAATGCGATCGGGAAAAGCACGGGAACCTCTTATCGAAGGCTGCGGTTGCTCACCTGCAAAGGAGAAGGGTGAGTTACAGCTAGACTCAGTAGGGGTCACGCGGAACCCTACCACACAACTAAATAAGCAGGCATACATAAATGAAGTAATTAGAGCATGCATTTAAAGCAATAAACATGCATTGGCATAATTTAAACACGTGAACAGGAAAGCTGTAAAACCTAATTAAGCAGTTTAAACAGTCATCTCTATGCCAATTCAATATAATTTAATAGCGACAGAAGCTAAATCTACCAATAGAATAGACCTCAACTAACCACGTGAAGTGAGAGATGGAGAACTCATTAGAAGGTAGAAACCAAAAGCGTCCACTGACGGCTTACACTGCGTTTTAGGCAACTCGCAAGTCAGACAAACACCACGAGCGAGATGCATAGAAAGTACCAGAATAGAGAACTGGTCAGAGTAACACTCGTCAGTGTTAGTCCAAACCTTTGACCACGTGTGCACACACCGACCCCTGCCTAGGGTCAGGCCTCTAGCTAGTTTTCCCCCCCGGAGGACGCTACGGTAACCGTGGGGGCCCACGGTAACTAGCCTAAAAATTGTTAGATGGGAAAATCCCTCCACCTCTCCCGGGTGGGCCGACACTAAGGTCGCTGGGCTACGACTAGTGGCTTCATCACGAGGAAAGAGAGTAACTCTACTAGGACATAAAGATATATTTTTAATTCATAAAATAACTTAAACATAGCGGAGAATGTATTAGAACAATGATTCATTACTTTTAGCATAGCAGAGAGCATAACGGATCAGTTCTACCCCGTTACATAACATAACGGATCTGCTCTGCCCAGTTATATAACATAACGGATCAGGTGAGGGGCGTTAAGGTAATATAACGCACCTCCACTGGTCCGTCATATCCATCTGATCTACTTCCAGTTACACCGGTCATAACGGATCAAGAATAGTGCGTTGTGTAACATAACGCGCCACTATTAGTCCGCTACGGCCACCCGAGTTATTTTTATAAAACTTAAAGACCCAGAGAACATAACGGATCGAGGGCGGTCCGTTAAGGTCACCAGAACGTGGAAAATCCACAGTTTTCCACAACTATAGTGGTCATACATTAGGGCGTTATACTAACGACTTAACTAACATGTGCATGAGCATAACGGACTGGGTGTGGTCTATTAAAGAAGTATAACGCGCCAGGTGTGGTGCATTATACACATAACGGTCACTGGAATGACCGCCATATGAGCTGGGTAGCGAGCGGGTTCGATTTGAAATCGACCCACCCCCCAGTCGACCGAAATCGACGGGGTTTGCTACAAAAACCTGTAACATGCCTTCCCTAGCATCCATACCACTCGATAAGAGCTAGAAAACATAAATACAATGGCAGAGTCATCAATTTTGGGCTCAACTTCAGCTTGCCCGTGATGAGGAGGTAGCAGTCCTATGTCATTAACCGCAATAGACTTCGAAGTCCCTCTCCTGGTCATAGCCGAGTCCCCGCGTGTCTTTGCTGGAGAAGGGAGGTTACCCACGGACCTGCGGAGGGTTCCACAGCTGATGGAAATATGCTGCTCGTGCAGGGTCCTGAACTTGCGGGATATATTGCTGCTTACACATTTTCCTGATGTGCTTCGGCGTATCGTCCATCTCCTGGACTGGTTCTGGCGCCACATCGGTGGGAGAATCCTAGCCGAAATCATCTTCAGGAGGGCACGGTGGGACTAAGTCACCTTTGTAAAAGATGATCGGTTTGTCCCCCTTGCCCTTGTTACTTCTTCCTCTCCGTTGATAGGAGACTGTGAAAGTCTTCAAGTGCTCCACCTCATATTCTTCCCGTTGGGACGATAGTTGAAGGCACTTGGGCGGTAAGGAGATACTCCGGTCAATGACCCGGCTGATGAGGTTGGCTTCAAAGTCAACGCTTCGCCTCTCCGGCTGAGTTGGCTTGGAGGCGGCATGGAGGCTTAGCCTGTGCCGTTTTACCATGTCTTGGTTGACGGTGAACAACTGTCCTTCCTCAGCTTCATAGTTCACATTTTGCTTCCCTTTGTCCTTTAAAGACTTGGGGATTATCAGAGTATGCTCCCCAAAATATAGGGAAGCGTCGGCCAGGTGGCACTCATTGGGGTGGAATGGAGCTTGATTTGCGAAGACTGTATGTTGCTCCCCTCCCTTGGCTTATTTAATGCATTGGTGCAGCGTTGACGGGACGACCCAATTCTCGTGGAGCCAGGGCCTCTCAAGCAGCACCTTATATGATGTGTCGACGTTGATAATATAAAATGTCACTTGGGTGACAAACTCGCCCAAAGCTAGCTTGATTTCAACCCGACCTAGCGCCTCCTCGGAATCCTGATTGAATCCTGAAATTTTAACGGCGCTGACCTTTTGTAAGTAAGGTGCCAAGTATAAAGACTTGAAGGTTTTTAAAGGCATGATGTTGAAAAGAATGGTTTTTTTTCGCCGGTTCACCTCTGCTGCCGATTCACCTCGCCGGTTCACCTTTGCATTATTTGGGTCGATTCACTGGTCCGCCCGTTTTTTTTCCTAACAGTGTTTTGCTGATTTTTTTGCCCTAACAGAGTCCTAGCAGGAGATGATTTTCCCCCGACGGAACTCCTCCGGGAAGCTCCCCCGACGGAACTCCTCCGGGAAGCTCTGCTGGAATCATGGCCCACCTGGAGGAGACACACGTCGGGTGTTGCTCGCTCTCAGTCTCGATCTCGAGCAGGTTTCGACTAATCATTTTTTCCCGTTTCCTTCTTCTTGCCCCCTCCCTTCAGGTTTTGGCGTTGGCTGTGGTTTTGGCATCGGATGGGGATTCGGAGGTCGCTCCTTGTCACTCTCCCTTTTCTGATCCTCATTTAGATATTTTCCTGCTAATGCGATCCCCATTGCCATGCCGTTTAAATGCCTTCTCGGAGTTCTTCTGTGATCTTTGAGGTCGTGTTTTATTTAATTTTGGCCCTGAGGAAGAACTACCTAGCGACCCTGGTTGCTCAGCGTGGGAATTTCTTTGATGTTGTGGTTCAGTAGGGTTTTCCCCCTGCTGGAGCAACACGCGTAGCTTGCAACAGATTTTCGCTGATTTTTTTACCCTAACAGAGTCCTAGCAGGAGATGGTTTTCCCCCGACGGAACTCCTCCGGGAAGCTCTGCTGGAGCAGCAGGCGCAGCGGGCAGGACCCCGAGTCCGCTCCAGAGTCTCTGATGTTGGGGATGATGTCGTCTTTCGAATTTGCGTCCTCTGCGCTGCTCCTCTCCATCCTGCCCCCGATGTGCGTGTGCCCCAACGATCGGGGCCCCGATCCGAGGGCCATGGTCTTCGGCAGCTTAGAGGATCACTTGGCTGAGGTTCCGTGCGCGCAAAGGACCTCTGGGGAACAGCAGTTGATTCGGACGAGGCAACACACCGACTAGCCCTCATCCGAGTTTGATTTGGAACAAACAATCCCTTTTGAGGTAACTCCCCATAACATTAACCCATGTCTCCCCTCTACTCTGTTTCCTTCTCCACAATGGACTCCGAACATGATTAAATATTCCTTCTTCCTCTCAGAGTTGAGATTGAGATTTCCTACTTCTATATAAGACGCCCTCGACTCCATCCTCATCCTCGTCTTTGTATCTTTTAACACCGGTTGAAGGTAAGTAACTTTTCTAATTATTCTTTTATTTTCTTTTTGTGGAAATACCTCAGGGACTGAGTTATCACTGTTGTTTGGCAGAAATTGCGCTGTCAGAGGGGAAAATTTTACGGTAGTAGAAGTTACGTTGGCAGTTCTACTGTAACAGAAAACACATACGAGTCTTTAAATTTTTCTGGTGGAACTGTGGAAGGCAGATTGGTCTTTTATGTTTGTTTTAATTTTTCTAAGTGGTTTTTTAATTTAAGTAGTTTACTTTCTTCCTGATTTTAACTTGATTGTTCATGACTTAATCTACGTTGGGCTTGAGAATGCAAATTGTAAAAATTCCATAGAATAATTGCAGGATAAAACATGCATAAAGCATGAGAATCTTGTTATTAGTTTTTGCATCCAAAATGAGATTTTAACTGTAATCATTGCAGTTGTTGTTTTTTAGCTTCTTGATTTCCATATAGATGATGTGACATATGTAGAGGCTATCCCCCACCCTTTAGACGGCTTGCCTTCCTTGGTTTCCATATAGATGATGTGACAAGTCTCTCTTTGGATGTAATGTGTTCTTGGAGGTAAAACTCACTGTAAAATAATTATCCACATCCGCACGCTTCCCTCGCTAAGGGACATTTGCGAGCTCGTCTAGAGTCCTAGGTCGAGTCCGTGGGTCCGTCCTACATCACTTTCTCTTCCCTTTAAAGTGTTGATCATATGAGCATTAACGTCTAGGCTCTTCCAGTCCATGGCTGAGGCCAAGGCCTTCCTTGTGTCAAGAACTCCCCCTTGCCAAGAGCAAGCTCCCCTCCATGTTGGCTTCTATCTCAGATGGCCCTTAGTTGGCCTTTTTTAACTCCTCTTCTCCTTGCCATGATCCGGTGATATCCATATATCCCCTTTGGTCTGGCGTAACCTCAACCCTCCTTCATTCCGTGACCTTTTGGCCCCTCTGATCCGATGGCTTAGCCACCTCCCTTCCTTGTCCAGTGGCTTGGTCCACCACTTTATCCAGTGGGTTAGCCCACTCCTTCATCTGGTGGCCTTTTGGCCCCTCTGATATGGTGGCTTAGCCACCTTCCTTGTTTCGGTGGTTCAGCCCACTCCCTGGTCTGGTGGCCTGGCCACTGCACTCGTGTCGGTGGCTTATCCCGCTCCTTGATTCGGTGCCCCTGGAAGCCACCCCATCCGATGGCCTTCTCCATGTCTTCGTCCGGTGGCACTTAAACTCTTGATCCGGTGACCCCAACTCCCTCTGATCTGGTGGCTTAGCCAACTCCCTTGCTGATTCGGTGGCTTGGTCCACCACTTGATCTAGTGGGTTAGTCCACTCCTTCATCCGGTGGCCTTTTGACCTCTCTGATCTGATGGCATAGCCACCTTCCTCGATCCAGTGGCTCAGCCCACTCCCTGACCCGGCGCCCCTAGTAGCCACCCCATCCAGTGGCCTACTCCATGTCTTCGTCTGGTGGCACTTCAACTCCTGATCCAGTGGCCCCAACTTCCTTTGATTCGGGGGCCCCCTGTCTCCCTGTGTGATCAGGTGGGACTACCATAATTGTGATCTGGTGGCCCTACCTGATGTGACACAACCTCGGTCCTAAGCAAGCAAGCACAATCGTGAACCGAATGGGCCAAAGTCGACGGCGAACTCACACGACACTCACCCCAAACCCGTGGGTGACTCGACGATGCCGAGCGGAGGATGTGGGGGCTGGTCCCTTGATGGTAGAGGGCCAGCAAGGCCAAAGGCTCTCCCAAAGGGGTTTGGTTAATCCAATTCTAGGGCCGACTTGGTGCCGAAGGCACGGGTGCACACTTATCCCATGATGGTCACTCGGAAGCACTCGGGCTTGCGGGACCAAGCTCTCTCTCACCGTCCAACGGAGCTATGAGCTAAAATTGAATGAAAAGTACTTAAACTAGAGCGAGGGTAGAGTGCTTACTCGACCGATTTGAAGAAACCGGTCTCGCTCGGAGATGGGGGCGCGCGGGGAAGCGTGGGGCTCACCCACGCCGCGGCGAGGCCGCTTCAACCTGCTCGAGCAAATACAACACTACACCCCAAGCAGGGGGGTTGATCTTGGGGTGGGGGTTAATGTAGGTACAACCAAAACTACCTCTGCGTAGGGAGGGGCCTTCAGCCGGCCAAGCGGGGAGGGGAAAGACGAAGACTTGGACTCCATGCGGTGTCGGTGACGAATCTGGTCCTACGCAGGAATAGGGTACCGACTGTCGGTGCTGGAATTTTTGTGGAAGATCCCGAACTCTGATGACAGCAAGACTAGCGCCAAAACTTCTGAGATTGGATTGGGATGGTACTGAAATTTTGGCGGGAGCCGATGTAGCCGTCGCCGGGCGTGGTGGAGCTGGAAGCAGGGCCTCTGTCTTCTGCCACGGACATCTATAATTGCCAGCCCTTCAAGGACCTCGCCGAGGACCTGATCAGGCGAGGGAAGGTCACCATGGGAGAATCCCTGGTAGACCCACCGCAACCACACACACGAAGGGCTCTTCACTTCTCCGTCAATGTCATTCATGCTGCAGCAGCTTTTCAACTCCCCGAGCTGCAGGAAGAGGGAGTCAGTTCCCGGGGAGCCAGTTCTCAGCCACCTAAATCTACACTCTGGTATCCAGGGTGGCGACCTTTCCATCAGTATTCTTTTCCCAAGGAAGACACTGAGAATATTTTTGACAAGCTTCTAGAGGACGGTCGGGTACTGACACATGATCCACCGGCCTACTTCAATGAGACAGCCAAGAGTCACTCCCGTTATTGCAAATATCATGCTCGGGTGTCTCACTCTACCCGGCAATGCCTAGAAGTGCAAGACTGCATTGAAGTCCTCATCCAAAGAGGCGAGATCGATGCGCAAGGGAACTCTATGGCATTGCGGCGTCTTATAGAAGCCGCCGAGAAGACTCTCCCCAACAAATTCGGCAAGAAACTGAGATTTTCTCTCGGCTCGCCCTACCGAGTGAGCTTGCGGAGAATGATAAACCTCCGCTAGACCCCAAAGGCAAAGCTAGGTGTGAGGGGCCTAAGGCCCAGAGCCCAAAAAGCCAAGTCACGGGAGAGGGTTCCAAGCCCCGCCCCAGGCCGAGTCAGCCCGACATCGTCATAAGGGGAAATCCTCCACCAGACCGCAAAGGCAAGGCGAAGGTGAGGGAGCCTCCAACTAAAGCTCCTGTCAAGCTAGCGAGGCCGCCAATCGTAGAAAGGCCTCAACATCTTGAGCTCGCGAAGGAGCCAGTCAAAGCAAAGACGACGCAGTCACAATGTCCCCAAGGGCCCCACTCCAAACTGGCAGAGTTCCAGGAGCTATCGCCTGAGATAATCGCTCAGGCGATCAATGCCACCTTCCAGGTTCAACCGGAGGAGACCAATCGGACTAAGGTCGTCCCCAGAAAGAGCCACAGCACGAAGGCTCCTAAGGAGCCAGCCCGGAGCAAAAAGTAAAATTCTGGGGGCAGATTAGTCCCACCTTCAAAACTAGGTCCCCTTTCTTCTCAAGAGGCGGCACGCCGAAAGAAGCAAGAGAAGAACCGAAGGAAGAACTTGAAGAGGAGGTTAAAGAAGCAAGCTGAGCAGGTAGCAGCTATGGAGGCCCCTAAGGAGCTGACTTCTCTGCAGCGACTTCAAAAGCTCATAGATGAGTCGGAAGAATACACTCCCCCTTGTCCCACCAGGGTCGTCGCTCTGGGAGAATATATCCCTTGGGACAAACTTGGGCGGAAAGCCCACCTTCTGCAATGGCTCCGGGAGATGGCTCACCGTCTTGAAGAAGGTGAAGAGTTTCCAATCCCGGAGGAGCTCTCCTTATTTAACAAAGAGGAGGAGCTCACCGTCGAGATGCTCGAGGAAATGCTACAAGAGCTCTCCTGCAACATGGTGGCGATCCCGCCGCCCGACAACATCAACGCGCCTTCAGTTGATAACACCGGAGGCAAGGCTCCCATGGCGACTTATCAACGTCGCTCGGCGAGAAATGACTGGGGTCGCGGCCGAGGACGAGGACGTGGGCGTGGACGTGGACGTGGACGTGAAGGTTCCCTCACTCTCGACCGGGTCATAATTTTCAGAGGGGAGAAGCCGGGTCCTGTCCCGGAAACCCAAGTTCGGGGAATCCCCTTCATCTTGAACTCCCCAGAGGGTTCATGCCCCAGCTCAAAAGCCAAGTCGGGTGGCGTCCCCTTCATCTCCTAGATCTCATCCACACCACATGATAAGGTTCCTATAATAATTAATTCCGGCGTCAATTTTGCAACTTTCTTCAATATATTTGGGTCTAGATAGTTAAATTAATGGACGCTAGCTGTAAGGAGTGGGCATGGGAATCTCCCGGCCATCAACAGTAAGGAACTTAAAGCATATATATATCATACGCGCAGGAACACCACACTTTGCCCAGACACATGCAAATTAGCGAGGAATTTACATTAATTATGGCCACTGGCCAGATCGAACTAGCTAGCTACATCCAGAACGTTGAGCTCGATCAGCTGGAGCCCCAGAAGCTTAGAATATTTGGAAGCTCTGTACACAGAGGGAGGAAGAGAGAGATGGATCGAAGTACTACACATCTGTAGAACTGACATGAGGTCGCTAAACTTAATTAGTTTGTCATGTTAATTAACTGCTTCTTCCCGGCCGGCCCTGCCGACTACTGGGAATCTGGGATTGCATGCGACGGCGAAATTATAATGGTGGGCTCGATCAGAAGAGCGATCCCGATATCCTTTGGCGCCCCTCCCTCATCATCATCCCCTTGAACTCTTCGAAGGAGACCATCCCGTCCCCGTCCATGTCCACCTGCCTGATCATGTCGCGGCAGCGCGCGGCGGACGTCGCCCCCGGTGCGAGACCCAGCGCCGACAGCACCATGCTGAGCTCCTCCACCGTGATCAGCCCGTCACCGTTGCTGTCGAACACGTCGAACGCCTCCTTGAGATCCCTCTCGTCCTCCTCCGCCTCGCTCCCTGCCCTCTCGATCGATGTGATCCCTACAGTACGTCCGCTGCCATGGCTGCCGCCACCACCACCGCCCTCCGGCTCCTCCTCCTCCTCCTCTTCCCGACCCGTGGCTGCCCCCCCACCTCCGACGGAATTGTAGAGCTCCCAGAACTCCCCCAGGTCGAGAAGGCCGTCACCGTTGGCGTCCAGCTTCTCCACCATGCATGCCACCTCCTCTCTGGTGGCGGACAGCCCGAGCTTGCGCAGCGACTCCTCCAGCTCCGCGACGGTGATGTACCCGTCGCCGTTCTTGTCGAAGGTGGCAAACACCCTCTCCAGCTCGGCCCTGCCGCCGGCCACGGCCACGGCCACTACCCCCTTCTTCTTCTCCTCCTCCTCCTCCTCCTTTGAGGCTGCAACCCTCATAGCCTCATCCTTGGGCAAGAAGGCGGCGGCCCTGCGTAGGACACTGCAAAGCCATGGCTTCATCTTCTTGGGGGGCAAGTGGGTGTATGCGATTGTGGCCATCACAACGAGCCCCGCTGCTGCCAGGAGGAGGATGACTGCTGCCATGGTCTCTCCTCACAGACAACTCGATCGTCTGAAGAGGAGGAGAAAGAAGAAGAGGGTCGGAAGGATAAGGGAGGGGGGGGGGATGCGAGGATGGCGTTTGCTTGAAGCAACAGGAAAGTGATGGAATTAGAATCAGTGACTAGCTTCGGCGACGGACTGGCTCAGGCTCAGAGAGAGAGAGAGAGAGAGAGAGAGAGAACCACACGCGCTTTGGCTCTTGTATTTTGTGACGTCACCTTTGTAATGTGGAGAGTAGGCGAGCAGCCGTACACAAGGAAAACGCGTGAAACTATAATAACGGTCTCAGGGGTGGGACCCCCCGTCATGGGGAGAGCGATATCTACCGACCGCGACCGCATCACGTCCATCCATATCTAGATGTTACTCAACTTTACGGAATTTTGCCGTCATCGAACACGCACAACAGGTGGAGCAGATTTATCTTCCGGTGTTTTTTTTATCGTTGTCATTAAATAAAATATAAAAGTTACATGACATGACTCATAGAAATGTAAGATCACGAGGGCACATGATGACGATCCATCCGGACTTCAAAAATGTGGCGGGGTAAGTGATGTCCCCATCAGAGCTCCCTCGTGACACGACCGGCATAGCAGGGGATAGGCCTACTGTTGCGACCTCCACTAGAGGCGACGAGGAGCTCATCGACATTGAGGGGGTTTCTGAAGGGAGCACCCCTGGTGGTGAGCTTCTTGTCCAACATCCTCGGCAAGGGAGTTGCCATTACTTGAAACTGGAGTTTATAACAGCCTGACTTGGCTTCTTGGTGTGCAGGTGCCCCTGATTTGCCCACGCTAGGGGGTTCTTCAGAGACCTCATCTGGCTCTTCGAGCAGTGGCAGTGAGGCAATGGAGATCGATGAGAGCTCGAGCTCGGGCTCTTCTTCCTCTAAGGCCTCTTCCGCCGGGGATGCTGAGATAGAGGCGACTCTGGAAGGCATATAGAAATCCTTCCCCCACCCTATCGGCTCTCATTTAGAGTTTATAGCTGGGTATTGACACCATTGTGTTATGACCAGGGTAGGGGTCTGAGGGGGAGCGCGTGCCGGCTCCTATTGAGGATGACCAAGAAGAGCCTCCCATGCCCCTGGTGGTTGCCGGGGGCGACCGAATCATGGAAGAGCCTCTACCCTCCCCAACCCCAGCGGGGAATGCCGAGGATGTGGAGGAGAGGTTGCCCTCACCAACCTCTAGTAGAGATACCGCAGGCGTGGCGAGAGCCATGCTGGGTAAGGATCAAAACCTTTCTCAGGTTTTTCACCTTATCTTGTCACAGGGAAGCCTCGGGTGTTGCTGACTCCCCTTTGTGTTTGGTGGGATTGTGCAGGTCCTCCTAGTGTACTGGTTGAGATGGGCCACTCTTCCCTGGACCTGGGGGTCGAGTGGCCTGTGTGCCTTTGTCCGCGAGAGCCACTGCTAGATGCGAGCGTGGGCGCGGCCCTGCTTCAGTGAGCCCGCAGCTACCTGGGAGGCGATCCCCTGCCTTCTCTGGAGGAGCTTAGGCAGCGGTTGAGGGACTGCACTTAGGGCTACCATGGCCTCAGCCTCTCACGAGAGCTTTGGATGTCTAGCTTGACCGACATCTGGGAAGAGTACCTACGGCTTCTGGCAGCTCAGGAGCTGTGGGCACAGCGGTTGGCGGCCATCCAGGAGGCGCAGGAGTAGTGTGCTCAACTTGTGTCAGCGGCGGCCAAGCAGAGGAGACTCACCGACGCAGTTGTGTCTCTCGCTCAGGACCGTGCCCGACAGCTGAGCGAGGCAACGAGCAAGGCTGAGGCCTTGTAGAAGGCCTTGAGGAGCAACGGCGAGCCGTGGAGCTCGCTGAGGTCGAGTGGCGGGCTGTCGACACCAGAGCCAAGGCTAACGTTTAGCTTGCGTCGACCTTAGAGGTGGAGCTAGCGACTGCGGAGTCTCGTCAGGCAGCACTGGAGGGGAGTGAGCCTGGGCTCTGACTGTATCACCCCTTTATAATTTTTTGCCTTTTGTTATCCGGATTATATGTTTTTTGTCACCCCAAGGGCATGTCTTGGGCTCCTTTTTATAGAGTATGAATGACAAAATCCAAATTTTGAGGTTGTTATTTGCTGGGTTGTTTCTCTTCCCATTCCATGGAACGATGCTGAGTGTAGGGACTGGCAACCACTTACTGTTAGTCTGCTTGATTTTCTCCACTATGTACTGGTGTAGGGGGCAAGAGACTGGGCGTACCCAGTTTCAGGGTATTAGCACAGAGGACTGAGAAATGGGAGGGCCTTGCTGGCCCTCTACCAGCAAGGGACCAGCCCTCACATCCTCCACTCGACATCGCCGAGTTACCCACGGGTTCGGGGTGAGTGTCGGGTGAGTCTGCCGCCAACTACGGCCCGTTTGCGTTGCGATTCGTGCTTGCTATTAGGTCCAAGGCGTGTCACATCACTACCTGTAGGCTTGAAGCAGCAGCATCATTGTCGGATCAGGGGTGGTTGGGTGATAGCCTTGGCCTCCCCCTTCCAATGGAGCTTTTGAAGAATGCGTCGGCATTTCTTCTTGCTCTTTTGTGGTAATTACATTTGCCTATCTCGACTGTGGCTCTTCTCCTTCTAGTGACTGGACCCGACCTTTCAGCGAGCTTGACCACTTCATCTTGGTCTTCGGGGAGGGCCCCATAATGATTGGCCGCTCCGACCATGTTGCAGGTGAAAATCTACATCTTCTTGTTTCTTTGAATTACTTTCTTGGATGGCTATCCTAGGAAAGTCAGTTGATCGAACATCGAGACCCTCGGTGTAGCTTCTTTGTGGAGGGGCGGATCATAACATCTCAATTCCGCTTCTTCAATTACTCCCGGGTCGACTGGTTGCCCCCGATTTCTCACCTCATCTTCCACAACTTCGAGGAGCCGTTGTGTCCCTAGGTGGGTATCTCCAAGGCCAAGAAGATATCCTCTCACGGCCCGAGCAATATCACCTTGCCTATTTGTTGGGCAGACAATTGGTGATGGCACCCTAGCTTGTGCTGGTGGCTTGTAGGTGAAGCACCTTCACTCATACATCCTATCGTATATTCGTTCATCAATGTTAGCCTACCGACCATGAGCACAGAAGGCTGGTCTTCGAGATGCTTGGGCCGGTGCCTTGATCTTCTCCTCTTCATCTCTCTCCTCTTCCTCCTTGAGTCGATTAATTTTGATGGGCCCTAGTTGAGTTGGGGCATGGGCCCAGCGCTTGGGCACCCACATTTGTTTGGACCTTATCAGTTTCAGGGCCGACTCTCCCTTCTTTTCAAAGCTGGTGCAGTCCTCTTGATCCCAAGCCAGCACCTAGAAGGTCGGTCTTCGAGACACTCAAACTGGTGCCTCGGGCTCTTCTTCTTCTTTATCTCTTTCTATTTTCTCAAACCTATCTGTCACAGTAGGTTTTGGTTGGACTGGGGCTGGGGCCCATTGCGTGGGCACCCACATTTTCTTCAATCGAGTCAGCTTTGGGACCGGCCCTACTTTTAGTTTGGACCTAAAGCGGTCCGCTCGATCTAGTGCCAGTGCTTGGAACCAATTGTGCACTGGGACGGTCGATACCACCCTGTCGGGTGCGATCGTGGCCTGATGGCCATTCAAATACACTCAGATTCCTTCGACCATCATGGATTTTCCTGAGATAGAAAGCCAGGTTTGGACTGTGCCGGCGTGCTTCTTTGCTGCTCTCCTAGCAGCTGGGGTCTGCTTCCTTCTCATATCGACGCGATGGACATAACAGCCCACCACCTTCCCTTCCTGGGATGCCTCCTTGGCAGTGATGATAGGCTCGACCTCTTGGGCCTCCAAGAGGTTGACGAACATCACCCCAAGAAGTTGGGGAAACCAACCGCTGGCGGGAAGTCTCCAAATCTGGTCGGCACAGCGAGGTAGCCGTGCTTGGCATGGCTTTCCACCACTAGAGGATCGAATGTGACAGCCATTGTGTAACGACCTAGAGATCCGGGTACCGGTAAATCAATACCAAGAACTCAGAGACGCCACCCAAGAGGCTGATGAGGCCCCGTAAGGGTTGGGAGGATTGGTTGAGGAGGTGCTATAAAGAAGGAGAAGGAAAAAGCAGATACATCAGGCCTCGGGCCCATTCTGTGGATCAGGGGACGAAGACTCCTCGACACCAGGTGATCTGCCCCCGACACCCTCGGCGACGGTCGACCCAGGCACTAACCCCATCGGCGTTGGAACTTCCTCGGTCGTGCGCCCTCCTGAGGCAGCCGGAGTTGGCGATCCCTCGGACGCGGAAGAACCCCCTTGACTGGCACTCTCGCTCGGCGCCGAGCTAGGAGAGTTGGAGGACGCCGCATCCGAGTCATAGCGTTGCCCCGATGGAAAAGTGACCGCCCCTAGCGCCTACCCCTCAGCCCAAAAGATGGCTCGGTCATAGCCCTGGCCGAATCCCTTTAGGATGCCTCAGCGAAAGCCCGACTTGTAGTAGGGGAGAGCAACCTTTTGGAGGTCGACCTGATCTGAGCACTTGTACTGCTCGAGCGCCTCCACTCTTGCCGACTCCACCCTACTCGCGAGCTTAGTAGACTTCCGCTCTGCCTCGGCCAACCTCTACTCCGCCTCGACCGACCTCTTCTCCGCCTCGGCCCGCGCAGCCTCAGCTTCTGTCCGAAGTCGACCATCACGCTCGGTCTGAGCCGCACGCTCCTGCTCTAGAAGCTTGCTCTTCAGATCGAGAGAGGTGCGGACCTGAGCCATCTCCTCAGTGGATGCTCGAGCCTCCGCCTGGCTCGACTTTGCCCGTTCCCGAAGTGGGGTGACCTCCCGCCGAAGCTCCCTGAGATCGGCAATGAGCCGAGTGATCTTCTTATCGGACGCATCGATGGTCCAAGCAAAAGTCGATCGCTCCGACTCCACCCGAGTATAGGCGTCGACTATGTCAGCCCCCATCTGGGCCAGAAACAAACCACCCTCCATGATCATCTCAAGGACCGTGGACGGAGGACACTGCCTATCTCCTCCTCGCACTATCCCCGAGGCTATGTTATGACACCTCCGATATAGGGGACCCCGGATGTCGGGAAGAGAGCCAGTCCCCTCTAGAGCGGCCGGAATGTGGGCTCCCCTTTCAAGCGATACTCCCTCGGGAGCCCCGCCGGCTGGCTCAGATTGGGCCGCCTCGTCCCGTGCCTCTCTTGCCTCAGATGGTCGGGGTTGGGTTGCGTCTCCTCGTGGCCCCCCGACCTCAATCGGCTCGGCTCCGACACCTCCACTCTGCGCCCCTCAGGCTTCGCTCGACGCTCCAGCATCGGCCACCACTGCCCGAGAGTCGCCCGCCCCCACTGCGACCTCCATGACCTCATCGGCCCCGTCTCGCTCAGCGGAAAGGGGAGCCGGCCGAACAGGCTCGGCCCCTTCTAGATCGGCGGAGGGGAGAGCCGAGCGAGCATCATCCTCGACCGAGCGGGCAGCCCCGGCCCTCTTCGCCCGCTTCTTCTCTACGGACTGAGCCTTCATAGAATCCCGTAGCATCTTCTCCATGGGATCCTTGCGCTTGGTCCCCCGCCACTCAGGAGCCCCTTCCCGGGCCACCCGCTTGCCTTTGTCCCGGGCTCGGGAAGAGCCCTCGGGAGCCCGCCACTCAATGGCGGCCGACGAGTCATCCACCACAATTACCTCCGTCTTGGTCGGGATTGCCTCCTCCTCAACCGACCGCCTGGCGTCTGGGCAAAAGAGACAGGGTCAAGAAAAGAAGAGCGTTTCCTCAGATAAGGGGAGAATTTGATTCCTGGTGCTCTTACCCGTCGACAGCAACCGCTCGAGAAGACACCGCTCGATATTGGCTGGAGTCACCAGCTTGTCCGTCGACCGGCGATGCTCCAGGAGGATCCAAGTGGCTCCACCCTAAGCCACGTGACATAATTCGCGGGAAAAATCGGCACAACGCACAACCTCATCCGACCACTGCTTCAAGCCTGAATAAATCGTCACCTCGGTGACTGGCACGCCCTCACACTCATAAACCGAATAAACGAACGAAAAGATGAATAAACTAACAAAAAGAGTAAATGTCTCGAAAAGTGCATCCACAAGTCTAGCATGCCCGGTGGGACTTGACTTCCCTTCATCTCCTTGCCAAGACTAGGGGCCCAATGGCCTCGGCTTAAAATTCTAACTGTGTGATTTTATCCCACAGGCTACTTTCCGACAACTAGGATGGCCGTGTCATTCGGACCCCTTGCTGTCGTCGGCCATGTCACCCATGGCTATTTGGCGGTGCCGATCTAGTTTGGCACCTTCCCGCCAGTTGTCGGCTTCCCCAACTTCTTGGGGGTCGCATTCGTGGAGCTCCTGCAAATCCAAGAGATGGATCACCGTCGCCGAGGTGACCCCGACTGAAGCTACTGCGGTGGGCTGCCATGCTCGTCATGTTGATTCTCGTGCCTCCGCCAAATGAGAAGCGCGCACCAGCCACCAGGAGGGTGGCAAAGAAGAACCCTGGCATATTGTAAGGCCGGCTATCTACCTCGGGCAAATCCGTGCTCATCGGAGGCGTCCGGGTCTTCCTGAATGGCCGACAGGCCAGAATCATGCCCGATAGGGTGATCCCAATAGTGCCGGTACACAATACCTTCCAAGTGTTGGCCCAAGAAAAGATGGCTCACTTTGAAGCCAAATCAAAAGGGGAGCTGGCCCCGAAGCCAACTAGATGCAAACATATCCGGGTGTCTGAGCGAGCTTGGCCCCGAACTCCAGTGCAAATCGGCGGGGCACTGCGGACCCTTGCTGGAGGAACCAGCCAAGACAAGACTACGACAGTCATCACCGTCAATGTAGTTGCGGTTGAAGGCGACGATGGAAGACCATCCATGTCAACCGAAGAAAACTTAGTTGGGGAAGGAGGTGTCACTCTCAACCCCACCATGCACGACCCTGCAATGTTGCTGTTATTGCAAGAATACCGGCAGGAGGTTGAAACCTTGAAAAAGCAACTGAATGAAAAGAACGCACAAGCATCTATCTCCAGACAGGTGGAAGTCCCTCTTGAAACCTTGGGAAATGAGGGCCAAACCCTTGAAGCTTCACTACAGGCGGCTGCATCTCAGTCGGCACCTGATTACACAGGGGGCATTCCTCCCCAGCAACAACATACAACTGAGGCACAACCCCTGGTTACTCCACACCAGGGAATTGCCATAGCACCTCAGGCAAAAGTGGCGACACCGCAAATGCAACAGGCCCACTTCTATCCAGGCCCGACTGACCAGGTCATGGCGAATAAAATAATCATAGAACAGATGATTGAAAAGAAGCTGGCAGATAGAGGCAATGATGATTATACCACTTTTGATGTGTACAAGGTACCCTACCATGTCCATTATGCAGCCAATAGGCTACCTCCTAGTGTCAATAAACTGCTGAAGTTCGAGAAGTTTAACAGACAAGGTTCACCGAAAGAGCACATAGCTTACTATGTCAGCATAATGGGTGACCTAACAGTTGATGAATCCTACCTACTCAAGTTCTTCGGGTCCTCCCTCACAGGATTCACTTTTGAGTGGTATTCTAACTTACCAGCCGGGTCTATCAACGACTGGCTGGATATGCAGTGGAAGTTCCGGGAACGGTTTCACGTTGCCGAAAGAGAAATAGGCATGGCCGAATTATACGCTTCCAAGCAGGGAGATTAATCAGCATGGTTAAAATATTGGCAAAATAAATGCATAGTGATTTATATAGTGTCAGCATCATCAAAATAATAGGGAAAAACACAACAGAGAAGAGGACTATTGCCCAAACTAGAGGAATGTGATCGCCACCAAAGTAACTTAACTAGCCAAAGCAAAGAAAAATACCTTGAAAATAGGTGGATGTAACACCCGCCCACGGGAGATAGAAACTGCACTCTGCGAGAATCAACGGTCGTATATCAGGCCGCCACAAATCTTCAGACGGTCTTACGACAAACCGCCACAGATCCTCAAACGATCGGATGTAGAACTGCCAAAGCGTACGGAACAGCAAGTTGGGACTTTGATCTCCACTTCTCCTGGCTGGCCAGAAGACTTGGGCCTCGTGCTAGGAACCCTGTAAACCTGTAAAAAAGAGTAGGAGCAAAGAAACAAGACCCAGATTAGCCCTAGAGCAAGAGTAGTATCTATAATGCAAAGGAACTCAAAAACATGCAATTGAAAGGGTGAATACCTGAGGGTGTTGATTTTTTAACCCCTGTGGGGTGTTTGAAAAGATGGGAGGAAGGTTTTAAGATGATGCTAGGATGACAGAATGTGGGAGAAGAAGAGGGAAGATGCTATGATGCTATGAGGGGGAAGAAAGACTCAAAATAAGAAAATAATTAACTAAACCCTTGGAACTTGATACTCCCTAGACTTAGAAGGCTATTTGACGTAGAAAGCACTTCTCCTTGGTTAGGGAATGCTCCAGGAAGTAGTAGCACCTCGACGGAATCTCCAGAAATCTCCTCCTCAACCCATGAAGCCAAGGGTTCTATTTATAGGCCCTTAAGTTCCTGGACGAGTTGGAGAGAATCCAGCTAGAAAATAGGATGAAACCCAGTAAACTCTTGAAGATAATATTCTCAAGAGTCCATAGAAACAAACAGAAGGTTCTAAGGATCAGAATTGAGGGAGAAATCACAGAATCAAACTCTCAATCCGGCCACGGCGTAGCAGAGAAAGAGCAGTCCTGCTAGAACTCTCTGTCTGAATTGACGGCCTTACAATAAACCACCACAGACATCTAACGGCTGAAGGATGGACCGCCAATGTGCATTATCCCATAAAAGATAAGGCCAATGGGTGAAGTTTTCGTGAGTAGGACTCTGCAAGAAATTGGCGGACCAAGGTTCAACCGCCAAATGACTCTGACGGCCCTACGATAAACCGTCAGAGCACAACAGATAAGATAAGATAAGATTTGAAGAAGAACGTTATGTTTTAGACTCTGGCGTCAGCAAGCGGTCGAAGGAAGGAGTGCCACACGTCAGCAAACGCACCAAGGAAAGGCCACCAGAGGCAATAGGGTGGCAAATGAAATAAAGGTTTGCTAAGCTTCATCCAGCGGATAAAGGGTGAGGAACAAGACCCAACCAAGGAGAAATGGCCCATGAAAATAAGCCTCAAAATTGACCAAGAAGGCTCAGTAAGGGTGAACAACTCGGAGCATCATAAAGATGAATAAAGAGATGGCCCAACTCATTGGTCATAAAACGAGTGTCAACAGATGCCCCTCCTTAACATCCTCTTTGCAGAGGAGCAAGCGGAGGTGAAGCGGAAGCGAAATGGAACATGGAGATGAAGTAAAAATGACGCGGAGTGGACTGAAAAGTGGGCGCTAAGGCAAATGACATCCGTTCTCAACCAACGAGCGATAGGAATCTTCCAGAGAACTCCGAATCAATCACGACGCATGTCTGGAGGAACTAACAACTAAGGGAAAGTAAAAACACGACCAACCTCCTCATTAGACCTGGGATAGGATGAAGGACAAATTGAGGGAAAAGTACCTTCCTACCATGTATCATCCACGTCTTATTGATAGTTGGCAAAGTCTTACCCAGGGCAACCGACCCGTGTCCGAATACATCACCCAGTTTGATGAATATTATTTGCGGTGTGGAGCCACGTAGGAGAGCACTATGACCGTCTCACGTTTCCGAAGAGGGTTGCAGATGCCTTACCAATATGAGCTATTTTACCGCAATGTAACCACTTTGGAAAATGCCTATCAGGTCACTCTCGAGCTCGAGTAGTTCGAGTTTGCCCAGCGGCAGGGTCCCCTACATCAGCATAAATCTGAGCCTCGTAGTTCTCTAGGTCCATATCAGAGGAGTCCCGTGGCTCGTCCTATAGAGCCTACCCGCCAGGACCCATTTGCCCTGAGGCCTCGCCCTCCTCAGCCGAGGGATCTCTTGCCTTGGCCCAGCCTCCCCCTGCTATCACCCGTCCGCCAGCCCCCGCACTGTCTACTAGTCCCCTTTTGCCTACACCTCCACCCCCTCAGGAGGATAAAGGTAAGGGACCACTAATCGGGGAGTCTAGTGGAGCCTGACAGTAGTGTTTTAACTGCAAGGGGTATGGGCACTATGTGAATCGGTGCCCCACCCACTCATCCCTAGTTATTAGAGACGCGTCAGCTAGCGAGGCTCCGCCTTCTGAGGTTATGCATGTTAGCTATGAGGTGGAGCAGGAGCTTGCTGATGAGTTCTTTGAAGAGATTAAGGACATGCAGGGTGAGCCTGTCGATGCTTCATACCAGGATACTGCCTAGCTAGGGGTTGTCAGGTGCACCTTGACTCAGCCATAGGCCAGTGATGACAGGCGCCGGACTACCATCTTTCATACATACTGTCGGCTGAATGGAAAGTCGTGCAAGGTGATTATTGATAGTGGGAGTTATATTAATGCCATCTCTACAGGCACTATTTCGCGCCTTGGTCTTACCTCTGTAGACCATCCCCTCCCATATCGAGTATCATGGGTGGACTCCACCTCCATCCCCGTTAGGCTGTGGTGCCTAGTCCCACTGTAGTTCCACACCTACTGTGATGACATCTGGTGTAACGTCCTACCCATGGAGGTGGGCAGTATTATCCTTGGCAGGCCATGGCTATTTGATCGGGATGCCACTCTCATGGTCAGTCGAACACCTGTACCTTTGACCATTGTGGCCAACGGATCACTCTTCATCCCTCTCCGTTGAAGAGTCTACGGGTTAGGGGCCCGGCTAGCCCGATCACCTCGGGCCCTTCTACCCCTGGGTCCAGTACCCCGTCCTTAGTTTGGGCCGCGACTGTTTCTTCTGTCACAGGCCAAACCCCGACGAGCAGACTGATGATGATTAGCCCCCGTGAGATGGAGCAAGAGCTAGTAGGGGTAGTCCTATGTTTGCTGTTGCAGTCCGTGAGGTGGAGCGAGGCTCTGAGAGTGCACTCCTACCCGATGCTGTCCTGATCCTACAGGAGTTCGCTGATGTATTCTCGGAGGATCTTCCTGAGGGACTCCCACCTATGCGGGATGTCCAGCATGCTATTGACCTTATTCTGGGGTCCTCATTGCCCAATCTTCCCCATTACCACATGAGCCCCGTTGACCAGGCTGAGCTGCAGCGATAGGTCAATGAATTGTTACAGAATGGATCTATTCGGGACAACATGAGTCCATGTGCTGTACCAGCATTACTTGCCCCAAAGAAGGATGGCACGTGGAGGATGTGTGTTGATAGTCATGCCATCAACAAGATCACCATAAAGTATAGATTTCTCGAGTATTCTCCTACAGCGGGGTGGAATCTCCAGGGTGGAAGCCCAACCCGTTCTTGTTGCCGTTCTTCCTCGTCTTTCCTTTTTCTTCTCCATTGTGCCGCACCATCTTTGGTATCAGAGCCGGTTTCGGCTTCTCCTACGTCGTCGAACCATCCTGACTGCCATCTCCCTCCTGACGCGGTCATCCCGCGGCCCAGCCTCGCAGCCCCCTCCGTTGACTTCGCCCGCGCCACAGCCCAGGCTTCCCACGCGGAAGCCGACGCGGCCCGCCCCGTCCACTGCAGCCGAGTGCGCGCCCACGCAACCCTGCCGCTTGCCGCTCGTGCCTCACGTAACCCCAGCAAACGCCGCGGCCACTGCGTCGAGGCCTCCACGCGTCTCGCGCGTCCAGAGACCCCCGGTCACCCGCCCCCCGATCACGGACACCCGTCTGGACACGGCCGCCTCGGTCGTCCGTGCACGCCCTACCGGCTCCGCCCAGGACGGCCCTAGCCACCTTTCGAGCTGCAGCCATCCACAGCCGCCCCAGTCGCCAGTGGGCCCTCCCCAGCCGCAGCCGTTGAGTCTCCACCACTGCGCCCTCGCTGCCGCTGCCACTGCCACCGCCACCGACACTTGAGCCGCCGGCCGCTGCTGCTATGCACTCTCACAGGCCGTTGCGGCTCCCTCCGCCACCAGTGCGGCCACAGCCGGTTTCTCAGCTCGCCCTCCCTTCTCACGAGGCTACCTGGATCAGCGTTACAGTCGTCGCCACCCCTGCAAGAAAGGTCGGGAGGAGACCGTCACGGCTCCAACCTCCGCCCGCGCCTCCACCGCGGAGTTGTTCCCGACACCTCCACCCCCTCGCGCAGACCACCGGGCAGGCACCCGACCGGATGAACCTGCACGGTGTCGAGAACGCCGACGGAGAACACCCGGTGAACGTCTACCTACCAGCGCTCCCACACGAGGTATTCCAGCCTCGCCGACCTCGTACGCCCCCGCGCCGACACCCCGAGCGGTTGGCAGCCTCGCCCCCTCCGGAGCGATACGTGGAGTCCGTGCAGCGCGCCCTCGCCGCGTTAACGCTCTCGTCAGCGCAGGATAGCAGCACGCAGACTGGCAGTAGCGAGCGCCTGACCTCGGCCCGATGATTCTGAGCACTCTCGGTGGATCTCGCTCTTCAGCGAGTCGATTAGCGCTTACGGCTCGCTCTCATCTCTTGCTCATCTTGCATTCGATTAAGTTTACCGCCGTGAATGTGTGGTAGCAACATCTAGCCCGTTCAAGTTTATTGCCGCGGACTTTGTGAGTTAGTTGTGTCCCTCTCTTGAATATCAGTTTGTTATATTAACAGTAGAATCTCGTTAGTAATTGTGGAAAATCTTTGATTGTTTGGAAAATGTTTCGCTCTGCAAGGACCGGCCATACCTAAATTTTGTAGCATCTGTTTTAACGCACTCACCTTCCTGGACGCGTGCACGACACAATAATTGCTGCAACCTGATTAGTTCGCACTGTTGATCCCACTCGTCGTATGCTCGTCGTGTCATAGTTGTAGTCGCAAGTTAGGTAGTTTTACGAGTCGTTTGCATCAAAATTTCTGGAAAAAAAAACTATTTGTTATGTCGTCAGTGAGTCGTTGCATGTTAGTTTAGCTTAGTCGGTGTCTCATGCCCACACGTAGCAGTGCTGAATACCACATTTCGGTGCCGATGTCAGGATCTCAACAAGCAATGTCAGGGAACCGCCACCCCCCTCAAGGCGCTCATGCCAACCCTCCTGGGGACCCGACCTTGACCGAGTTAGTGCTACAGCGGAAAATGTCCACAATGAAGTTACATCCGTTGAGGTCATGAAGAGAAAAAAGATTAACACCGTCCCCTTGATCAAAAGATGCCCAATCGAGATAAAAGTTATAAAGGGTACCCGACTCCTCCTTTACCCAAGAGAGATCATTTGTGGCCACACTCAATTCATTCTCCACTCACACATTCTCTTCATCTTTCTCCTAAAATAAGGTCTTCTCAAATTCAGGAAGGGAAATTGGTGAAATTTGATCATTAACTAGTGTTGCATCCCTGTAGTTTTGATGATGTCATACACCATAAGTCAAGCATTATAAATTCTCACAAGTATGTGCCTTGGAAGTTGTGCATATCATATGGCTATTTTGCTTACTTGGTTGTCAAACATTTGCACAACGTGAGTCCATGTGTGTTTTGTTTACTTGGTTGTCAAGCATTTGCACAAGGTCCATGCATGTTGTTCATCTGCTTCTCAAGTCCGTGCAGGTTTAGGTTTTAGACTTAAAAAAAATGCTGCTCGATGTATTGAGCTAGTACACATAGTGGTAAAGTCCATGCATGTTTTTGTTTGTGTGGCAAACAAGTTTTCTCTTAGGCATTCATAGTCTATGCATATTTCTATTAAGAGGAAAAGCATATAAAGTCTATGCACACATAGTCAGTGCACTTTCTTTTGCTTCATTGAATTGAAAGTCTGTGCATATTTTTAGTTTGTGTCACACTAAGTCCATGCACATGTAGTCTGTGCACCTTGTTCAAACAAAGTCCGTGCACATATTGTTAAACCTAAGTCCATGCACATTTCCTTAAACAAAGTCCATGCATGCTATTTGCTCTATTACATCTGAAGTCCGTGCATGTTGTGTCCATGCATAAATTGCAAACATAAGTTCATGCATAAGCAAGCCCGTGCATACTTCATCTTGTCACACAAAGTCCGTGCATTGTTTACACCCAATGCATTTAGAAGTCCGTGCATATTTTTCTCCAACACACAAAGTCCATGCATGTGTCAGCCACGATAAAAAACATAAGTCCGTGCATGTTTCTTTAGTTTTGTCGAAAACTGAGTCCGTGCACGTTTTGCATCTGCTTTGTACACTTAAAGTCCGTGCAGATCTAGGTCTGCGGACGTTTTGGTTTAAACACCAAGTTCGTGCATCTAAGGTCCGTGCACATCTGCTTTGCACACTTAAAGTCCGTGCATCTAAGGTCCGTGCACACTTCACATCTGTGCGATGCCAAGTCCGTGCACTTTATGACTTAGAGTCCATGCGCGTTTTGGAATAAACACTAAGTCTGTGCATCTAAGGTCCGTGCACATTTCATATCGGTGTGAACACCAAGTCCGTGCAAGTTCTGGTGTGAACACCAACTCCGTGCACGTTTTGGTTTGACCACCAAAGTTCGTGCATGTTTTTAGTTCGAACATCAAGTCCGTGCACGTTTTGGTTTGACCACCAACTCCGTGCATGTTTTGATTTGAACGAACTAAAGTCCGTGCAGATCACAAAGTCCGTGCACGTTTTGTCCATAGCATGTCCATGCACCATTCTCATACAAAATCCGTGCATGTTTTGTCCATAGCATGTCCATGCACCTTTCTCATACAAAGTCCGTGCATGTTTTACTCTGAATAACAAAGTCCATGCAACTCCTGAGTCCGAGCAGTTTTTAGAGTCCATGCAAGTTCTTGCCTTGAGCAAAATCAAGTCCGTGCATAGCAAGTCAGTGCATAGCAAGTCCGTGCATGTTTTGGATTCTTCACCAAAGTCTGTGCATAGTCAGTGCATATAGAAGGTCCGTGCTGGTGCTTACATGTCTTCATTTTATCTAGTTGCATGTGTCTGCTCTGGTAAAGTAGTAGACTGTGTCTGTGCATATGTCTGATCCATGCATATCATTTATTAAGGGCAGAAAGCAATGTTCGTGCATGTTTTAGATTTGGTTCAAAACATAAGTCCACGCATATAAGGCCCGTGCACTCAAGCATCCAGCATACAAAGTCCGTGCATGTTTTGGCCTTAATGAAAAACTCAAGTCTGTGGAGATTTTAGACTTAGAAACATTCTGCACGATGTATAGTTATTGGGTTACATCCATGCATCCCTTGTGTCTGTGCACAAACTCAAGTCCATGCAGATTTTGGACTTTGAAACATTCTGCACGATGTATAGCTGTTGGGTTGCGTCCATGCATCCCTTGTGTCCGTGCACTTTTCCAAAGTCCGTGCAGGTTTCCTGCACTTCATCTTGTTTGAACACCAAAGTCCGTGCACGTTTATATACCAGTAGAGTCCGTGCATTGTTTAGACCAATTGCATATAAAGCCCATGCATGTCTTTGCTTTAAACACTTAAAGTCCTTGCATGTTTGAAGTCCATGCATCTCTAATTAAAGTCCATGCACAATGTTCATTCAAAAGCCCATGCACGATGTTCTCATCATTGCATATTAAGTCCGTGCACAATGTTCATTCAAAAGTCCGTGCACAATGTTTTCATCTTTGCATATTAAGTCTGTGCACAATGTTCATTTAAAAGTCCATGCATAATGTTCTCATATCTGCATATTAAGTCCGTGCATCTTTCTTCTTAGCCTTAAAGTCCATGCACAATGTTCTCACCTTTGCATATTAAGTCCATGCATCTTTCTTCTTAGCCTTAAAGTCCATGCACTTTTATTTGCTAAGTCCATATAGCGAGTCCATGCATGTCAAAGCCCGTGCATATTTCATCTAGTTAAAGTCCATGCACCTTGTTCAACCAAAGTCCATGCACGTTGTTCAACCAAAGTTCGTGCATGTTTCTCAATCAAAGTCCGTGCATGTTTCTTCTCGAGCAAAGTCCGTGCATATTTTAGTCTGAGCAAAAACATAAGTCCGTGCATATTTTGCTTCTTGAGTCTGTGCATGTTTTACTTTTTGAGTCCATGCATGTTTGATGTGAACACCAAGTCCATGCATGTTCTTGGTTTGACCACCAAGTCCGTGCGTGTCTTTGGTTTGACTAGTAAGTCCGTGCATACTGTAGCAAGCCCGTGCATACTGTCTACCCTAAGCACATGCCATAGTCCGTGCATCTTTTCCCTGTGGAAGGAAGCGAAGTCGATGCACATTCTTGGTTCCTTCGCATGTAAGTCCATGCTTGTTTCCTAGCACATTCTGAGTATGTGCATTCGTGACTGAACAACTTCGTGTAGTTTTTCTTTCTGTCCGTAGTATATTTCTAACTGTCCTGAACTGATGTTTATTTCTATTATGATAGATATCCTTTCGTTAAGAATAAGGATGGCATGAGATCCAAAGCTGGAGGATGTGCCAAGATCATGACACGTGGAGTGCAGTGAGCTGACATGCTGCCACGTGGTCAAGGCGCTAGGGCGGGAATTCGTGGAAGACACACACCCACCTATCTGTTGCTACTACTGCTATAAAAGAGAGACTTCTCCATCTGGAGAAGAGTGATCGTAATCTGAAATCAGAAGTGCAGAAGCAGAGAGAGCCTGTACGATCCAAAGAGAAGAGAAAGAGAAGAGAAGAGAAAGAGAGTTCTGAGAGGAAAGTGTTCGAGAGAAGTTCTGAGAGAAGTAGTTCCTCAGTCTCTTGAATGGGTAGCGGACTGTCGGGTGAGTTCTCGTCTTGATCGGACGAGGTATGGGTTTATTTGGCCTTCCCGCCTTCGACTCGCACGTAGACGCGAGTGCCGCAGGTGCCATGGGATCCTCGTTGTCATTTTTTGACGTCCACACCCTCATCAAGCGTTGGTGACCTCAACCAAGCACCTCTGGCCTTACTTTCAAGGGCACTCCATCGTCATACTGACCAACGAGCCCCTGAAGAAGATCCTCGCTCACCCTGAAGTTGTGGCTCGCCTCGTCAAGTGGGCCATAATGCTCGGGGCTTATGACATGTCTTATTGCCCCCGTTCAGCCATCAAAGGTTAGGCACTCATGGACTTCATTGTGGAGAGCACCATCCCAATCGGGGAGGCCCCTCCACTGATGCCCGGGCCCACTTGGGACCTTTTTGTTGACGGATCCTCCAACTCGGCCGACAGTGGCACCGGTGTCCTCCTCTAGTCTCCAGAGGGAGCAGAGTTGCAGTACGCCTTGAAGTTTAACTTCCAGGCATCCAACAACATCTTCGAGTATGAGGCTCTCATCTCGAGAGCCAGGATGGCATGACGATTGGGGGCCGAGTGAGTCAGTATCCATACGGACGCCCAGCTGGTCGCCAGCTAGGTCAATGATGACTATGAAGCTTGGGAAGCACCGATGATCAAATACCTTCAACTGGTAAGAGGTCCATGATCCTCGACTCCGAGACTCTCAGCAACCCCTATATATCCTGGCTCTGAGACTCTCAGCAGCCCCCCGATCCTCGAGAAGCTCAGAGACTGAAGTATCAAGCTCGACGTTTCGTCATCTTGGATGGAGCCTTATACTGAAGGTCTTTCTCCGGTCCCCTCCTCAAATGCCTCGATACCAATGAAGCCAGCCGAGCAATTCAAGAGGTCCATGAAGGTATCTGTGGCGCGCATTAGGGAGGAAGATCACTCACCAGGATCTTGCTGCGGCAAGGTTACTGGTGGCCCACTCTCCAGTGCGACTGCTCGACCTATGTCCAGAAGTGCGATCAATGCCAGCATTTCGATCATCTGGTCCATCAACCTACCTCGGAGCTCATCACCCTTACCGAGCCATACCCTTTCACCCGGTGGGGGATTGACATCTTGGGGCCATTTCCTACAGCTCAGGCCTAGAAGAAATTTGTCATCATCACCATCGACTATTTTTCCAAGTGGATCGAAGCCAAAGCCACCGCTAGGATCACTGAGTCGGTCGTATGGAGTTTCATTTGGAAGTCGATCATTTGTCATTTTGGTATCCCTTGAGTGATTGTGAGCGATAATGATCGGCAATTTGATTCCCATTACTTTAAGAACGAATGTGCTGACCTACATATTCGCAACCACTTCACTTCGGTAGCCCAATCCCAGGCCAACGGACTAGTTGAAAATGCCAACAAAACTATATTGAAAGGCATTAAAGCTAGGCTCGGTAAAGCCAAGGATAGTTGGCTCGAGAAATTGCCAAGCGTACTATGGTCACACAGAACCACTCCAAGAATCGCCACCGGTGAGACCCCCTTCCAGTTGGTATACAGCACGGACGTCGTGATTCCGTTGGAGGTCGGTAACCCATCTCTCTGAGTCATCAACTTCTCACCCAAGGCGAATGAGTAGAAATTGCTCGACAACCTGGATATGGTGAGTGAGATCCAGGAGATCGCTGGCATCCGAGCCACAGAATATCAGTGGTGCCTCACTCGATATTACAATGCCAAAGTCTGAGAGAGACACTTTCACGTAGGAGACTTTATCCTAAGGAAAACCAAAGCCTCTGTCAAAACAAGCACAGACCTTCTATATGCATAAGTCAAAACGTGCACAGACCCTAGTCATACAGTATGTGAAGGTGCTCGGACCTAGTATGGCCTAAGACATAACATGCACCGACCCTTGTATGGCTCAGGCAAAAACATGCACGGACTTAGTGCATAGAGTTGACTATTGCACGGACTTTGTATATCATGAAACAAATGTGCACAGACCCGATAGCGCTAAGTGCACCGACCTACATGAGAGAATGTGCACCGACCCTATTAGGAAGACCAACCAAATGTGCACCGACCTTCTATTGAAGGAACAGAGATGTGCACCGACCTTGACCCTTGACAGCTAGACCTGCACCGACTCTAATATGCATGAAAGCAAGACTAGCATCGACGTTGAATAGTGAATTGTACCGACCTTAAGTGCATTGTGAATAGTGATATCCACGGACCTTGTGACAAGCATGCACCGACTTCCATCTGCCAAGCAAATGTGCACGGACTCGAATGCATAGACCTATATGCACGTAAATAGTGATATGCATGGACCTTGTTGTGCAGTCTAACAAAACATGCACCGACCGTATGCAGATGAGCTGAGATATGCACGGACCTTGGCTGTGCATGGATTATGCACCGACCTTAATAGTGAAGTGCACAGACCTTTATGCTTAGCCAAATGAAAAACTACACCGACTGCCACAGTGGTTGCACCGACCATAAATGCATTTGGCTAAAATATGTATCGACCTTAGTGAGCAGACCAGGCAAATGTGCACTGACTTCATTTACACAGCTACAGTGAAATGCACAAACTTGAATACACAAGACCAACGGTGTACCGACCTGAATAGTGATGTGCACAGACTTCATGCACTTAAACAATAAGTTGCACAGACCATATCATGCCATATGCACTGACTTTATACGAGGTTGAATAGTAAACTGCACCGAGGTTATATGTAGAAGGCAGGTAATGCACCGACCTCATGTGTGCATAAACAGTAAACTACACTGAGGTTCTATGCGTTGCTACAGAAACTAGCATCGACTTTAACAGTGATTTGTACATACCTTGTATGCTTTAACACAATAAACATGCACCGACTTGTATAGTAACTCAGGTGGACTTTTGCGAGCCCTAGTGAGCATGTGCATTGACCTTGTTGACCATGGACTTTTCTCGTTGACTATGCATTGACGTTACCTATCACATGGTGACTCACATTTGACCCGTTGACCCTATGACTTCTCATGAACAATAGCATTGACCCGCTCTGACTTAGTTGACCATGGACTTTTCTTTCCTTTTGTTTCCAGATCCACCTTTTGATAATTCTTCAGAACCTATTCTCACTGAGTGTACATGCTTTGCATACATAATAGCATCATGATTATCAAAGCAAGTGTAACATAAGAATCACATTCATACAAAAGATCAAGATGACTCATTGAGATGACTCATAGTGGTTTAGATCATCAAAATCACAAGGGCACAACAATCTCCTGCTTTTTGATGATGGCGACATTATGAGTCACACAATCATCCAAATTAAGTCAAGTGAGGTAAAGATGCATACAGACTCAATGGAAGCTTAGTGCAGGCAAACAGACTCACCTATGGAATACTTCTCCCCCTTTGACGTCATCAAAAAAAAGGAGAAACATTAAGCTGAGCATAGGAATTTCAACTTGATTTCCAATGGATTAAAAAGGGTTTTCAATGGGATATCAATCTCATAAATCTGGAGATGATGATGTTTCAGAGTCTTCTATTATAAGGGCCTATGAATGAAACTTTAAAGACCCAAATATATTACAACACCGGGGTAGGAAATACAGTAATGAGAGGAATAAGAAGGGTGAAAGGAAGAAGGAATGGAGGGAGGGGGTGCTGGGGTCGAGCAGGGGCGACGGCTCCCTACTCCCCCAACACTCCCTACTCACGTTCTCACCCTCTCTCTCTCCCTATCTCTTATTCTCTCTCTCTGGGTGGTCGTCGGAGAAGGGACTTCACGGTGGAGCTCCTTTCTCCTTCTTCTTCTCTTCTTCTCAGAGGTGGTAGCCCTGCGTTCTTCCTCTCTCCGTGAAGTGCCTCCATCTGTGGAGTGCTTCGTCTGTATCTGGTTCGCCGGAGAAGAAGGGGCTTTTATACCCCAATGGTAGTGGGCATCGAGCGCAAGCGTTGGAGGCAGGAACGGGCTGACATTGATGGGGATTTGACTTCCCCTCATCCTCGGTGGCAAGCGGTAGTTTGCGTGCCACCGTCTCCATTCGACACCTCAGTGAATCCATTGCGTGCCAAGGATCCATAGGGCGTGGGCATAAGTTCTCGTCTGCCGGGGCGTGCCACTGGAGGGCTAGAATAGCGTGCCACTGGAAGACATGACAAGTGTGTTGCTGGAAGGCCGCCAACGTGTGCCGCTGGAAGGTTACTAGGGCGTGCCGGGTAAGAGCTGCAAGAGTGTACCGCTGGGAAGCTCTTAGGGCGTGCCGCTGAAGGGCTAGACGGGTGTGCCAGTGGAGGCACCGATAGGTGTGCTGCTAAAGGGGAGTTTCCACCAGTGTGCCACTGAGAGGGAACGAGGGTGTGTTGGACTGGGCACCTGGGAGGCGTGCCACGAAGGGCCATTAGCAGGCTTGGTGTGCCGTTGAAGAAGGCACGAGAGTGTGCCGCTGAAGGCTGACAAGCGTGTCGTTTGGGGGGGACATGCTCAAGCCCGTTGCGAACATAAGGTGCGGTCCATTTGATTTTCTTCGAGGCCCATGGATTGTAGGCTTTCCGTGGGTTGATTTTTCTTTGCTGTCGTGACTCCGGAGATGGCTTCACGGTAGTGTGTGTGTTCGGAGAGTCCGGATGGCCCATCTTCTCCGCAGCTTCTTCAGTTGAAGTTGTTGTTGCTGCTAGACTGGTTGGGACATATGAACGTGTAATTTTACATGTCGACAAATGCCCCCTACCCACGGGTGACGCGGGCGAAGGATGAGCCGGGCGGTGCCTGTGGGTGTACTGGTTCTTCAGGTTTGGACTTGAGCCCTTGACGTCCGGGGAAGGTGAGGCACTCAGCTTGTGCTTTCCTGCTCATGCTCGCGTGTACACACGGGGACACCCGCCGGCACTTGAGAATGTACGGACGGAACATTCCCATGTGTGTATACTGGTGATCATCTACTATTATCATATATATATGTCATGATTATCATTTTTTCTCATTCATTCATTTGTCATTTCCCTTTTTTTTAGCACCGGAACGTGTCGGCAGGGTATAGGTCTTCGCAGTGGTCCACCTGGCGAGAATCAGGTAGGAGTCCATGCCAACGCACAGGAGAGTGCTCGCCCTTCCAGGGGAAGAATGAGAGGATCACTCCACCATCCCAAGCGTGTGGGCTATCGACTAGTCTCATCCGGGTGTCCCAAAATAATGCGCGAGTGTTGGACGAGATACCTGGATCGGGGAACGACGAGAAAAGTTTATTTGGTCGATGGTCTGGATGGGAGGTCCAGATCAGAAGTGATACTCGTCGCCTGAGGGGACGATGAGGAAGATCTGTTGGTGCGAGATAAGTATCATATTTATTATCATTATTTATTATATATTTTTCTCTTCTTCGTCTTGATGACCAAATCATCAATGTAGCATTCGACCTTGCTATACAGCAGCTCGTCGAATATCTTGGTCATCACCCGCTGGTATGTGGCATCGATGTTCTTAAGGCAAAAGGGCATCCTTTTGTAATGGAATATACCTTTGGGTGACCTGAAGGCTGTGTGGATCCGGTCGTGCTCGGCTATCCAGATTTGGTTGTAGCCAGATGATCCGTCCATAAAAGACAGGGCCTCATGGCCAGTGGTCGCGTCAATCATCACTTCGGTGATGGGCAACGGGAAGTCATCTTTTGGGCAGGCTTTATTCAGGTCATGAAAGTCCACGCAAATCCTGATCTATCCATTCTTCTTCTTCACCAGTACGATGTTGGCTAACCAAGTGGTGTATTGGTTTTTCACCACGAAGTCGACATCTATGAGCTTGTCAACTTCTTTACAAATTTGGTTTATTAGGTCCGGCCTCATGCGCCGAGGGGACTACTTTACCGGCTCCATCTTGGGATCAATGGCCAGAATATGTTGAGTAACTTCGGGGCTAAGACTGGGCATCTCCTTGTAGTTCCAGGCAAAGCAGTCTCGGAACTCCTGCAGCAGCTTCACATATTGCTCCCTCTCTTGTGTGGGTATGAGGGCACTCAGAAAGGTTGGCCTGGGATCACCTTTCTGCCAAGGTTGATTTCAACAAGCTCGTCAACGGTAGCCTGGCCACCATCCTCAATTTTCGGTGGCACCGGTAGCAGGTCGACAAAGTCTTGATCTTCGCCATCCTTGACTTCGAGGGCGCCATATGCCCCTTCTTGTTCTGCCTCGGTAGGTACAGAGGCCGTGTTTACTTCACATCCGCCTGAGGTTGCAGTCGGCGGGCCTGAGGGGCTCCCTGACGCGGAGAGGCATAGGGCTGCTCCGGGCTCCTCTAGGTAATCATCATAGATAGCTCCAGCGAGGGCCGAAGCAGTTGCGCCCTCAGGAGCCTAGTGCTGGATTGATATCGTGTGGACTCCTCTTCTGGGGCCGCCTATCGCATGGGGACGCGGTGGGGCCACCACATAATCCCCCATTCTGAGCTCATCCCTGTCAATCAGGTCCTGAGCAATGTCTTTGAAGACGTAACTATCTTTGATAGCGTGGCCCAGTATCTAGTGGTAAGGGCAGAACAGTGGGTCACCACTTCTTCGGGTATATTGGGGCCTCTTGGACTTCGGGAGGGAAACCTTGCCATAGTGGCAGGCCCAGTCAAAGATCCCTCGAGTCTTTTCCCTTGGGAAGGAGTAAGGCTTCTGCAACTTCTCTTGTAGCATAAGGCCCTGCCCGACTGGCCGCCTGGCTGAGGGGCTCGCCATATTCCTCACTTCCCTCCTTGACTGGGCGGAGGTATCAGGCCTGACGTCCCGAGACCAAGATGTGCCTGCACCCCGCGGGTGGAGGAAACCCTGAATCAGATCGGCCACAAGCGCCGCCAGTTCGGCCAGTTGGGCCTTCAGCATCTAGATCTCCCGTTGTTGCCTATGATATAGGGCAAACATGACGGGGTCGTATCGGGGAGGGCCTAAAACATGGCCCATACCACCGCTCCTCGCTTCGTTGACGGGCGGGGGTGAGGGTGCCCCGATGTTGTGGTCCCTTGAGGTCGACCCTTCAGAAGAGCGGGAGGCTTTCCCCATGCGCCTGTGGTGGAGAGGGTTCCAGAGGAACACTTCCTCCTCTTGCACTTCTTCAGCCAAAGGCATTGGATGCTTGTTGCGGTAGGCTTCCCGCAGGTTTGTAGCTTTGGTGGAATCATCATCGAACGGAGCCGAGGGTCCATGTGGGGCTGGTCAAATGTCAAGGTGACTTCTAGAAGGATTCTTTCCTTCTTGGACAAGTCAAGGGGACAAGTGAATAAAAAGTCCAAGATCCTCTCTCTTATTTCAAAGGGGAGTCCCCCCCTTATTAGTTATTTATTACATATGTAATTGACCACATGGGGAGTAATTATCCTATCCCTTGTTTACCCCTCACTAACCCTACATCTGAGGATAGTTTAGACCATTTTTCATTTCTTATAAATACCTTGTATTTTATGAATTATGTAGCAATTAATGAGAAAAAATGCCATTTGTTGCTCGTGAGCCCTAGGGGTGCCCCTCTCTCCTCCCTCCTCTCCCCCCTTGCAGATGGACTTCTGCCATTTTTCTGAGGTGTGAAGCCTCCCTTCCAACCTCCTTCCTGAGTGTGAAGCTCAGCGCCGCCGCCACCATCGAGCCGCCATCGCGCCGCCACCGCCACCCCGACGACGTTCTATCCAAATCAGGACAGAACCTCAAAGCCAAGTTTCTATCTTCTTCTCCTGTTATCTGACCGAGCTGAAATTTTGAGAGATAGTTCCCCTTCGTGTTATCTTTCCATCCATATAGATATTGTCCCATTTGGCCATCGTTTGATATTTTTCCCATCTTTTTATCTCCACCCTGCACAATCTGCCATTCTGCAGACCTGCGTGACAGCATCTAGTTTCCCTATTTTTCCCACCCCCTTAGTAATCTCCAAAAAAATCCCAAAATTACCACGTGTTCCTCACATGTCCCCCTTCCACCCATAATTTTCCCAGAACCCAGAAAAATCCCTAACCCTCCGGTCAAAAATCTTGTTCAGGCAGATCCCCTTTTGCCCTGTTAGTATGTAACCAGATTCACAGAAAAACACGTTGTTTGCAGAGTTTCCCATTTCTCATCCCTTCTCTGGATCGACATGAAAAAAATATATGTTATAGATCTGTGAGTCCTCTTTCCAACAGCACCAATCACGCCTCGATCTAACACCGGATCTGAGCGCAATAATTCTTGCCGCCGAGGCGTGCAATTCTGTTCTGTGCGCAGGCCAAAAGGAGCAGTCCGTGGGAAATTCTTGCAAAAATACATCGGCTCCGTTTCAGCGACCGCCGCTCCCAGGAGTCGACCAAGGACGTCTTGCCGTTGTCCCAGCCAAGCGCTGCCTTCAGAAGACTCAGGGAGGACGTCATCCCTTTGGAAGCCGTTGCTTGCTGTCCTGCAACTCAGAACCGAGTCGGCGCAGCACCGAGTTGGAATAGTGCTGAGTCGGACCAACAGCCCATCTTCCGCCCAAACGCGCTTCCGGCTTGCTGCCCGTCAACCCAAGATCGGTCCTCTCGGGCCCCACTTGTAGCCCTTTACCTCCCTGCATGGAGTGGGCAATATAATTCACTGTTGTAATTAAATGTTAATCATTGTACCGAGAGTTACTGTACTTGACCGGGGTCGTCTTCCCCACGCCCGGAGCGTGGAGGTAAACTCGCCACCCTCCTCGTAGGCTTGCTTTAATCGTATGCATGATTGTATGCCGCTGCTAGTGATAGGATATTAGCTCGCCAAATACTTTAATCACCGCTACGACAGAAAGAGCGAGACCCGTCCCGTGACCCGATCCGGGCACGAAAGTGAGTTGACCACCCTAGCTCTTGCCGATTTCTCAACCGTGCACGATCCAACGCTTTCCTCGTTAGGGACGAATAGCGAGCTTGGCTAGAGTCCAAGGTTCGTATTCAACTTGGAGTCGAGTCCCCCGCGTGTCCGTCCCGCATCAAATTGGTATCAGAGCGGGATACCAAAATTTTTTGCTCACCAAAAATACTGGCCTCTGCTGTGCGGGGGTTGATGAGGGGATGAGGCGGGGATAGGAAAACAGAATATAGACGCGACGGACAGGTAGAGAGAGAGAGAGAGAGAGAGAAGAGAGGCAGAGGAGAGAAGCGGAGAGAAGCACCGCACGTTGCCCTCCGCCACCCTTCCTGCGCAGCCGCCCTCCTCCCTCGCTTCCGGCTGAACCCACCCTCTTCTCTCTCTCTCTCCCTCGTCCCCTTCTCTCCTCTCTGCCATGGCCGCCCTTTGTTCGCATTGATCTCCTATATGGATTCGCGCGCCCTTTTCTTCCATCCCCCTTTCCCACTCGCGCATCGCTTGGTCCCCAAGCGATCCGGGTGCTAATCACCGCCGCCCCCCCACCCACGCCCCCTCCCATCCCCTTTTGGCCCGCAGCCTCCGCCGCTGGCGATCCCCTCCCGGCCGCCTCCAGACTGGCAGACCCCAAGGGATCCCTTGCCCTCCTCTTCCTCTCCACCGCATATCGGCTTGCGGGACTCTCCGGCGGCCTCAGGATCCGGCGGAGGAGCAAGGGCGGCGCCCGCCGGGGGAAGATGCTGTGGGTTATCCGGGTCTCCGGTTTCTTCACCGCCGCCCTTGTCATGGTCGTTCTGTCGCCGTCCCTCCAGTCGTTTCCCCCCGCCGAGGCCATCCGCTCCTCCAGCTTCGACGGCTACCTCCGCTTCCCCGGGCAGATCCCGCCCGACGCTGCCGCCGGCGGCCCCCCCTCCCAGTTCTCCTTCCGGACGGCGCCGCCATTCCGCAATGCCGACGAATGCCGGTCCCCCGCCTCGGCAGCCGGGCGGGAATCGGCGGAGGACACCACGGTCTGCGACCCCTCTCTCGTCCACATCGCGATCACGCTCGACGTCGAGTACCTGCGCGGCTCGATCGCTGCCGTCCACTCGGTCCTTCAGCACGCCCTCTGCCCGGAGAGCGTCTTCTTCCACTTCCTGGTGTCGGAGACGGGGCTGGAGGCGGTGGTGCGCTCGGCGTTCCCGCGGCTGCGGTTCAAGGTGTACTACTTCGACCCGGAGCGGGTGAGGGGCCTCATCTCGACGTCGGTGCGGCAGGCGCTGGAGCAGCCGCTGAACTACGCGCGCAACTACCTGGCCGACATCCTGGAGCCCTGCGTGAAACGGGTCATCTACCTTGACTCCGACCTGGTGGTGGTGGATGACATCGCCAAGCTATGGCGGACGGGCCTTGGCGGCCGCACGGTGGGCGCCCCCGAGTACTGCCACGCCAACTTCACCAAATACTTCACGAAGCGGTTCTGGTCGGACCCCCGGCTGGCGTCCACCTTCGCCGGCCGGAGGCCCTGCTACTTCAACACGGGGGTGATGGTGATGGACCTGCAGCGGTGGCGGCAGTCGGGGTACACCCGGCGGATCGAGCGGTGGATGGAGGTCCAGAGGAACGACGGTCGGATCTACGAGCTGGGATCGCTGCCGCCGTTCCTCCTGGTGTTCGCCGGGCACGTGGCCCCAATCGAGCACCGGTGGAACCAGCACGGCCTGGGTGGCGACAACGTCCGGGGCAGCTGTCGCGACCTGCACCCTGGTCCCGTCAGCCTCCTCCACTGGAGCGGCAGCGGGAAGCCATGGATAAGGCTCGACTCCAACCGGCCATGCCCTCTTGACGCCCTCTGGGCGCCGTACGACCTGCACGGCCCGTCGCCCTAACCGCACCACCCATCTCCCTCCGCCGGTAACTCCAAAAAAATCCCCCAAATTTGATTTTTTTTTTGACACCCTCCAGTCTTCCTTTTGTAAACTCTTTATTTCGGAATAGAAAATCTTTCCTTCGTTGTGCAAATCTCAAAACCTCTTCTGTGTACTTTCCCCCTTTTTGAGCAACTATGAGATCTTCAAGGGATACGAAACGGTGCCCTCGAGTTAACTCTGAGAAGGCATGACTTTCGGGATCTGTCGCTTCGATTTCTGAGGATTTGCTTGAGACGGTAGGAGTCCTCATCCTTCTGGGGACTTCGCTTCCCCTTATAAATAGTGGCCTTTGAGACGGCTCCGTAGTCATCTTCGAATTGGTGAGCTTTGAGGGAGGAACCTTTCTCCGGCATGTCCTCAGGAGAGTCCAGTACTTCGTCGGACGATGAATCTCTGTAGGCTCGTCGTTGACCTTTAATCCTCCAGAGAGAGCCTCCACCGGCTCCTTGGCAGCCATGGCCGGAACTGGAGGCGAACGGTCTTGTTTCTAAAGAATATCGGAACGGATACTTGGATGGCTGGCATGAGGCCTTGGAGAAGGTCAACCGCTTGTATGCCAGCCGAGGAGTCCTACTCCTTGAGCCGGATAGGTTTCAGGGGTGGAGAATGGCCTTGTACTCGACCCCCCCTTGCCTTTTGACATTGTTTCTCCTGTCGTCTTCCTATTGCATAGCAGTGACTGCCTTCCTTTACACTCGCAGGTGCATGATGAGGTACTTCTCCGGGCCAAGGGACATGCTCTTCTGCCTGAAGATGGCGGTGGACGGGGTAGCAGATCTCATTTCCCAGTCTACAAACGTGGCCATCACACCGGGTCGACTTCCATAATGGGTGGGCCTTGTTGCTCCACTGTCCCCCGTCGGCCAAGGGTGGATCGACCAGTTCTCGTTTCTGCTGCAGGCCTCTTGTTGCCGGTGTCCCTAGTTGGTCCGCTGCCTCGGATCAAAAGGGATGCTAGGTGTGGAGTTCGTTCCTCTTCTCTAGCATAGATGGCTTTCTCTATTGGTCCACTTCCTCGAAACAAGCGGACTCAGGGAAGGTCGTCTGTTACAGCCACGCGAAGTTAGGGGTAGGATCGTGTCTCCACTACCTTACTTTCTTGCGAGTCTGTAAGATGGCTCTTCGAAAGCCATTCTGGTACTTTGGTAATTTCATATCTTGACTAAAGAATAAGGTCTCTTGTATTCTTTGTGCCTTGACTAAAGAATAAACTCTTTGGACTTGTTCTGAATGTGTACCTCTTTACTGAGAGATGCTCATGTAATGTGCTTCTGGTCACTTTTCTATATGCATGTCCTCGCAATGCTTGCGCCTTCCCTTGGGTTGGTCTACTTGCCGTCATTCTTTGTGAGAGGATGAGTGTCCGCCTCTAGGGAACCCATAAGTTACCTTCTCGTTTTCAATGGGAGTGATGTTTGCCTTTAGGAAGCCCTTAGGCAACCTCATTATTTTCAAGGGGAGCGGTGCTTGCCTTTAGGGAGCCCTTAGACTACCTCATCATTTTCAAGGGGAGTGATGCTCGCCTTTAGGGAACCTATAGGTTACCTCCTCATTTTCAAGGAGAGCGGTGCTCACCTTTAGGAAACCCATAGGTTACCTCCTCGTTTTCAAGGGAAGCGGTGCTTGCCTTTAGGGAACCCGTAGGTTACATCCTCGTTTTCAAGGAGAGTGGTGCTCGCCTTTCGGAAATCCATAGGTTACCTCCTCGTTTTCAAGGGGAGGAAACCCGTAGGTTACCTCCTCATTTTCAAGGGGAGTGGTGCTCGCCTTTAGGAAGTCCTTAGGCTACCTCCTCAGGGTACAAATTTGGCTTACCTTAATGAAGTACGTCGATACCAACCCGAGATGTCTCGGTTGCTACAGTGAACAGGGCCATTTCGTATCGGGTGAGGCCGAAACTGCCATCTAGGCTCCTAGCAAGTTTCCTCCACACCCCCTGTGAGTAGGTACAACGTATAAACAGGTGGTCTAGGGTCTCGTCGTCCTCCCTGCGTAGGTAGCAAGTCGGATGGATACCCGGAAAGAAACAAAGTAGTCTGTCCTAGGTAGGTAACATCTCATAGGAGATCCCCTGGGTCAGGATCTTCACCTTTAGTGGACTCTTTAGTCTCTAGACCTGACAGAAGGGACTGTGGCGAGCACATCCATCAGAAATAATGGCGTAGGCTGATCTGACCAAAAAGGACCCCTCCTTATCCCACCTCCATGTCCATTCATTCTCTTTGTCTTGTTGAGGATGGAAGTGAAGGAGGAAGGAAAGGAGGTCTTGGAACTGCACCAACTCATCGGGCTTGAGATCCCTCTTGAAGGTCGGAGCCCAGATGTCTCTAGAAAGGAGGTAGTTAAAGGCCTGGGAAACCATCCCTAGAGGGTCTGCAACAACAAAAAAAGGTTAGGGAACAAAGCCTCCAAGGTCAAGTCTTCACATTATCTGTCCTTCCAAAAAAGGCTCTTGTCACCTTTTCCTAGACAGATCCAGACATCGGAGGTGATAACATCCCTGCAGGATAAGATCTCATGCCAGAGAGGTGAAGTCACGTGCTACAGAGTAAGTGCCAAGTCCCAGACTCTCTTCCTACCATAGTATCTCTTCCTGATCACTTGTGCCCACAGCCTATCCTCTTCCCTCGTCAACCTCCACAACCACTTACGTAAGAGTGCTAAATTAATAGGGTGTTTGGTTGTAACTTTTTCTCTCAAAATAAAAATTAGAATAGATAACTCACTTAAACACGTTTGGTAAGACCTCTTTAATTTTTTAGGATGGAATCTAGTTCAGTTATAACTTCTCCTAAAATAAAAACACGTCTTGTCATATTTTTTCTTTGAGAGAGGAACTCGCGTCTCCTCATGTCATCCCTCTATCCTATCATCATCCACCTCACCCCCCCTCTCGTGCTCGCCGTCCCCATCACGAGCGTGAGACAGAGTAGAAGAACGGATGAGAAGAGAGAATTGGTAGGGAGAGAGAGAGAGAGAGGGAGGGAAGAGAGAGAGAGAGAGCGATGGCAGGGGGAGGGAGGGGATTGACGGTGCATGAGGTGGTGATGGGCCAGGGAGAGGATGACGGATGGTGGTGGCACCCCTGCGCCTGGGCTAGGCGGTTGCGTGATGTCGGTGCTGGCGTGGGCGAAGTTGGCCGGCGGCCACGCACTGTGTTGGCGACACTGGCGAGCGGTGGCGTGCCTAAGGCTCAGGCAAACGTAGTTGGGAGTGCTGCTGGCGGGGTCGCAGTGGCTGGCGAGGCCACGACGTACTGCTTGCAGGAGGGCACGCTGCGCACGGGGGGCCGCGGAGGGTAGAGATCGGACCACCGCTGGCGCTGCCTCTGGTTGTGGCTTGCGGCAGGGGAAGGCGGCCTCCGGTGGTGGCGGCGGCCTGCCAGCACGGCTGCGGGGGCAATAGGGCTGCCGGGACGTGCTCTTGTGGTCTCCGGTGCTCGCGGATGTGGGAAGACGGAGGAGAGGACGTGGGAAGAAGAAGATGAACGGTAAGGGGGAAACGTTGTGAAATGAAACAAAAATAAATGAATAGTGCTTGGGCGGTGAAGCAGCCTTCCCCGACGGGCGTGCGTCCTCGGGTGGAGCAGAGGACACACGCAGTCGATGTCGCCCCTTCCGACTCCGAGAGTTGGCCGGGGTTGCCTTCCCCACGCCGGGAGCGTGGAGGTACACTCGCACCCCCACTTTAGTTATTTGCTTTCCTAGTATAGGCTCTTGACACCGCTGCTCGTGAGCATGTTAGGCCCCTAGATTGCTTGAGTTAGTCACCGCTGTGAGTTGAGAGTGCGAGACTCGTCCCCTGACTCGTTTTGAGCACGAGAGTAAGCTGACCACCCAAGACTCATCGTCGATTTCTCAACCGAGCTGATCACCTCGTTTCCCTCGCAAGGGACGACCGTGAGCGAGTGCTTCTTGTTTGGGCATGCTTGCCTCTTTAGGAGCCACGTAGGTGCTGAGTTGGTCATGTAGTTGCTGGTCTCAACATCCATCAAGTCGCGTCGTCTAGTAGAAGTCTTCGGGTCGCATCCATAACATTGAGTCTCATCGTCGTCCCGCATCAAGAGCCCTCCTGAGCCCATCCCAACCCAGACTCGTCGTGGGAATGCCTTGGAGACATCCAGAAGGATACATGCCCATGCGGCGTGGGCACGGGTGAGGCAAGCTGTGTTTTGATCAACCTGAAGGACCGGGCTGACACTCCTGGCGATGGAGGTGACCATGGCTTCAAGAAAGAAGTTTGGAGGGAGGCCCCACATCCCTAGCCAGACGGGGACGACGGGTGAGTTGGCTGACGGGGAGAAATGTAGGTCCCATTTGAAGAAGCGAAAGAGCCGTCCCTAGATGGTCATGGACTCCTTGAGCAAGACTTGGAGGAAATCACCCTGGTTCTGGAAGCGCAGCAGGAGGTGGCACCCATCCATGGCACAGAGCAAGAAGTCATCCTTGAGGGTGAGCTGCTTGGAGAGGTGGGCACGGAAAGGTGGCCGTCCATGGGGAGTCTGGGCGATGATGGCGAACTCTAGGTGCTTGCAGGAGAGCTGGATCTTCACCAACCTGAAAAAGGCAGTTAGCTTACTAGCAGCAGTGGAGGCTGGACCGTGCGCAATGATGGGACATGCCAGAGGTGAGAGGGAGTGAAGCAGGATATTGGCAAAGGACGATGGGGCAGTGGGGTGCTGCAGAGCACCGGAGGGGGAGGTCGGAGTAGAAGGAAAGGGGGGAGGGGCAACAAAGGTGGCAGGATGAGCAAGGGGAGGGGCTACGTCGGCAGGTGACCCGCCCGCGCCGGTGCCACTAGGAGGAGGGGAAGACGGCATGGCAGCAGGAGCAGGCACGCCAGAGAGCAGAGCTCCGCTAGCAACACCACCAGAGGCAAGGGGAAGGAGCGGCGCTGATGAAGGGGCAGGCGTAGCATAGGAAGCTGAAGGCGCGCGAAGAGGTCCGAGGGCGGTCGTAGCAGGGGAGGGGAGGGAGCAGCAGGAAGGGCCCGAGGAAGCAGCCGGAGGTGGGGGACCACCGCCCAGACTGGATGGACACACGACCAGAGCACGGGGCAACGGTTGACTAGCAGCAAGAGCTGAAGAAGGGCAGCAGCCAAGAAATAGAGCACTGTTTCCACTGGCTGTCCCATCATGAATAGGAGTAGAGAGAGAGGAGATCCGGCCACGGGAGGAGGAGACCGATGACGGTTAGGTGGGCTGGGATGGGGTCCATTTGCGAGGCCAGGCGTGTTGAGTCACTCTAAGTGATTTTGATGATAAAAAAACCCTAAACTAGGTTTCTACCTCGTGCCGTGTCGAAATAATCAAAAGTGAGGGTTGAGGGTGCTTAAGCGTATTCTAAGATTATTTTGTGTAATGTTCAAATCTTAAATGGTTTAAGATTTTCAAATGCATAAACAAAGCCAAATCAAATCCCAAAATGTCTCTCCCTCAGCAGTCATAAATGTGTTCCAGCGCCTATTGAACCTCTCAGCTAAGGCCTGGATCAATCCTGTATGACAAGGATACAAATACAAGGCTACTGTCACTGCATGGTGTATACCTGCCCTGTCAAGTGCTGCTCTATAAACTGTCAGCACGTCCCATAGCCACTCTGTGGCACCACGATGGTAGCAGTGGGAAGGAGTAACAGCCTACCTCTCGTACCAGCTCAGGGTCTTCTGTGCCAAAATCCTCTCCAATAGACAGTCGTGGTCATAGTCGTCATGCGCAAAAGCTGCGCCGGAGGGAGTCAGAAACATCCCGTCGATGGTAACGTCCGCGGCCCTGTGATGCCCAGCTAGATGCCAAACGGCTGGTGATGACGGTACTGCTCGAACGGTGAAACTGTCAAACTCCCTGAAGAAACCCAAGCTCCTCTGGCCAGGGTACTGCCGTTGTCGCATAAAACCCTCTGGGAAGCTCAGATAGGAGAAACTGCATGTGCCATGCATGCTGTCCCTCCCGAGTAATATGGCCCGCTCAAGACGGCGCCTCTCTCCCGGAAGCTGGGAGTCATCAGCCTCTACTCCAAGAGGCACAAAACTCTGAATGAAAGGTAGAAGATGTCGATCCAGTGGGAAGTGCGATGGATAGCCACCCGAGCGATCATAGACATAACCTCCCTGCGTCCTCGTAATCCGGGAGACATCTATAGTACCCTCAGCTGTAGCAGCCTCTCCTGTCGGGCCCTCAGCGTCCCAAGTAAACCCGCGGTCCACCGCATCAAAACTCTCTGAAGTAATGCTATGAGGAGGGAATGGTGGCATAGGCATGTCTGTCCTTCGTACATAGTGGCCATCAGAACCGCTGACTCTAGACCTCCGGGAGGTCTCTCTGCTCCGGCTAGGGCGAGCCATGTCTGCAAGAGCTGCAAAGCCAATACCGGAAAGATAAAGATGGCTAACGAGGCTCAGTCAAAGGCTAAATTAGCTAAGGGACAGCAATAAATTAATTAAGTAGCCTTACAAGGCCCCTTATTCTGTCAGGGAACTCGGGGATAAGCAAAATCCATGAATGACACGGGCCACCCGCCCCCTGCCTCCGGCGCTGACGGATGTCCCTTAGGGGGCATTTGTTGCACCCGTAATTTATTCCAACAAAAAATCGGCATGGCTGCCATGTTACCCTCGCATTGGTCAAGGTATGTAATTATACTCGGCGTATCGCCTCTTTATGGAATATCTCCACGCACGGGTTTAAGATATGGCGTATCGCCACCCCGCAGAGTATCTCCATACACTTAGGGCTCCATAGCCCACATATTGTTGAAATTATAGACCCCTTGCAACAAAAGGGGCGATCGAGCACCGGACTAAACCAACCATGATTGTTAAGATCGTGTGGTTCCAGGAAAATCCCTACGGGATAAAACTTCCCATCCTTTGGACATGCAACTACAGATGAAGGAAGCTTTTACAAGAAGAAGGAAGGCACCACAAAGGTCTACGCACCAAGAACGAAGTCCCTCGCACGTGTACCATGTAGCACGGACAACAACACATCTCCCCTTTGTGGCCTACGGCACGAGGAAGACGACAAACGAACGAGGAGGCGCTCCCTCTCCCTTCTCCACTTGGCACAGGGAGCAAACGAGGCTCCAAAGCCCCCACAGCCCTCCTTTTATTAAAATCAGACGAGGGAGAGACCCGTCCGGGGTCCGGGGGACCCGCATGGGGTCGCCGGCCCCCAGGCGGGTCCGCACGGACGCTGGCAGGCTCGCCCAGGGCCGCGCGCGAGGAATAAAACGTACCACATGTCAAGTGAACACTCGGCCCGACGAACTGACAACTAAGGAGCACCACGCAACGTCCTCGAATCTCGAGGAAGAATCGTCGCACCTGAAAACTAGGGGTGAGTCTCCTATCACTAGCTCAGTAGGGGTCCCGCAGATTCCCAACCGAAAATAACGGTGGTACGGAAATTAGCAACGACAGCAAGAATAACAATAACAGCAGGAAGGGCAAGCACGGTGGCCGATAAAATCTCGACTCTACAGCTACTCCTACTGTACCGAAACGGAACCCATCACCCCGATCTCACGGTCGGGAGATGACCAGAACACGGACCGCCCTAACCACGCTATTAGGAAAACGCCACGACATCACTGTCGTGGAGGCATGTCCTCACCGACAAGACCCACGTCGAAACCACGCAGTCTGGAAACACCGTCACGACCTCACCGTCGTAAACTCTACAGTGGTCTAGGGAAAAGTCCTCGGTGACGCTCACCGGAAATCTCAGACTTCGACTACGGGAATGCTCCCGAAACCACACACAAAGCCCCATCTCGCAGACAGAAAATAAAAATTCAGGACACGACAACTCACGTCACGTGACTGGAGTATTGCCCACCAAAAGAACAGACCAGATGCGTCCCCTGACGTCTTACACCGCGCCCTCGTGTCTCGCTACGACGCCTTAGGCGGAGACAGAGACACTAAAGTGACCAGTACCACACTACAAGGACTAGCTGAGGTCGCACTCGTCAGCACGGGCCCGAAGCCCTTATCTCTGTGTGCACACTCAGACCATACGCCCTAGGCCTGTCCTCTAGCTGGTTCTTCCCCCGAAACCCAGACTCGGCTGCGCGTGGGGGCCCTACGGTAACCAGCCTAACAATCATCTCTCTCGAGTAAGTCACACCACCACTCCCAGGTGGGACAACACACGCGTGCCATGAGAAGGCTACGACTAGTGGGGGCTCACTAAACTTGAACACTAAAAATCACGCACGCACCCATCACGAGAAAATACGGAGTAACAGGTGGCTCACGATCACCAAACTCTGGACAGCCCACTAGACCTACTAACGTAACGGTCCTTGAGTCACGAGACTCGGGGTCAAGATCGTTGAGCGTGATGACACGACACCGTCAATCTAGCTTAGTCCCTAGGTCTGGAACCATGGTAACACGGAACCTACGGACACCTCAAAAACACGGACACGAAACCTCCAGAGTGTCCGGGACACTCACGAGACCGAAAGTCGACCACTGGGTCACAACTGGGTCGACCGGAGGCTAACACAATGCTCAAACGGTCACAGCAAGCACAACGCCAATAGGCGATCCACCCTGGGCCGTCCAAGAGCTAGGCGGTCTTATCAGGACCGCGTAGCCAAGCAGGGTGGTCCATCCAGGACCGCGTAGACCCAAACCCCTCCAAAAATCAGACGGTCCATCCCAGACCGTCCCAGAGGTATGGCGATCTAGTGCCTGATCGCTTAGGCTCACCCAGCGGTTAGTCACGCGGCCACTACACCTCCCGAGCTCACATGACACAAAATAGGTACACGGCCGGTTGATAAACTGCCTCAGAACTCAAATGGTTCTCTGAAGGCCGTTTGACAATCTGGAACGGTCACCATCAAACCGTCCCTAAACAAACATACACGGTCTGCCCTAGACCGTGCAAGACACACGGTCCCACTCAGGACCACTCCAAAAGGTGAACGGTCTCCCATGGGGCCGTTCAGCCACTCAACGGGACAAAAATCCAAACGGTTATACTCGGACCGTTCAAAAGCTAAACGGTCCACAGGAAAGGTGCAAACACACAAGAGTATACAAAAGGAGCCACTCAAGTAACATCGAAATCTCATACATATGCCTAAATATCTGTGTACAAGGGTGAGGAGGTGGTATATAATAATCTCTCAAGATCTCACCACCACTCTCCCCTGGTCACTCACTGCTCTCCGCCTCACCCCTATCTCTATAAGGAGCCTGTGGAGGCCTCATCAACCTCTGGCTGGTAGCTGACCTCTCGGCTTGAGCACGGTCCTCATCCTCTCTCCTCTACTGAGTGGAGGAACCCGCCAAGTACCTAGGACTAGAATAGGCGCTGGGTCGCCCCTCGGCCCGTGCTCGCTCCTGGCCTCTTTGGTAGCGCTCCTCCGCTACTCTCGCATGCTCCTCAGCTATGCCAAGGCAGAGTCTCAGCTCAGATAGCTCTCGCTCTCGCTCTCGCTCAAGCTGCTCCTCATGCTCTCTCAGCTGATCTCTCCTCTCGATCGCTAGGAGGATCTGTAGCTCCACTACATCCCGGGGTAGCGTCTCGGTCTCTCGGCATCTCCTCTTGACCTCCTCTAACACTACAACCTACTGGTGGCGGATTGCGAGCTCAGTGCCAACAAAAGCAGCCCGAGTAAGCGCATCCTGTAGCTCTGAAACCTACATTATTTGGCATCATCAGCAAAATGTTACGTGATTTAAGTAAGCATGGATGGTGTTTTGAATGCTTACCCACTCGGCTCGGTCGCGCTCTGCCGCCTCGGCACACGCAACTGCTCCTGAAAGTCGCACCTCTAGCAAGGTGATCTCCATGGTCGGGCCCGTCAAACTCAAAGAGGCACCTCCTGCTCCTCCGACTGCCACCCCCTGCTGGGCACGCTGCATTTATTGAGACTGTTAGTGGCTGAACATCAAAATTCAGGAACAATTAATAGCATATAGCAAAGCACACTCACCAAGGTCTCTAGGTTGGCTCGCATAGTCGCAAGCTGGGTCTCCAGACTATGGAGACGGACATGTAGGTCCACTGCCGCTGCATCCCACGCATCTTGCATGGGTCATTCATTAGTCTCCATATCTCCAAAGTATATAAATTAAATTTAGAAATCATCCATACATACCCCTCTCGGCCTCATCTGAGGCCGATCCGCGTACTTCTCCCAATAGCACTGAAGGTATGCCGAGCTATCTAGAGCATGGGAGATGACTGGGATCCCGCCTCGCTAGCCATCGGCGAACTGCTCCGGGAACCACAACTGCCAGTCCATCATAGTCGTCCGCCCTTGGGTCTTTCGCCCGATCCCACGAGGCTCAGCTACCTCGACCCACTCCTGGTGTAGGCCGAGTGTCCTCATCGCCAATCTAAGCCGTAGCGGCTCAATCTCGTTCAGGTAGTGAACCCAGAGGTCACGCCCAAAGTGAGGTCGGCCCGCTATGACGCAAGGCTGGCCCTCATCAGGCATCCCCAGGTATGGCCTCCATACAACATGCATACATTCATTATATCATCACATTTTCATAAAGTAGGAAATAAAAGCACATACATCATATTCACACACATACCAGTGAAGGGGGGTAGTCTCAGAACTCCCATCTAAGGACCATCAACTCATAGGCGTGAGGCACCTCGATCATGCACGGAAGCCAATGTCGTGCCAGCGGGAAGGAGTCTGCATCTCCAGGTCAGGGGCTGACTCAGTCCATCGACATGTAGAGGTGACTCCACACCTGCATCCATTGGCACTTATTAGATGCATGCATAATCACATTCATAATCATCATAAGCATTTAACTAAAAATGACAAAAGAGAAAATGCATACCACCCGGAGCTCTGGGTCGTTACAGTTGGTATGAGAGCGGTGTTGAGGAATCGTGTAAGGAATTGAAATTGCATAGCTATTGTCTAGAATTAGTCCATTTACGCCGTCTATTGTTGGCTTAGGACGTTTTCTGTATGATTAATGGATTTAATCCTGAGTATGATCTATGTTTTCTAGTCATTTCAAGATGTCGCCTCGGCGTTGGAGAGTTCCGGTTCCCCAGGAAGCGAGTAATATCCCTCAAGATATTCCTGCTCCGGCTCTTGTTATTCCGGCTCAAGAGGATGCGCCTGGCAGTCGCGGATGTGCTTTGAAAGAGTTTCTGTTGTTTCATCCGTCGACTTTTGAAGGCCAGACTGATCCTGATGCTGCCAGGGTTTGGCTGGACGCGACCGAGCGCGTGTTTCGCTCTATGGAATGCACGGAAGATGAGAAAGTAATGCTCGACACTTTTCAGCTCCAGGGCGCGGCGCTGATATGGTGGAATACGGAATGAAAGATTTCTTTACAGTCTCGTCTGCTCTGGCAGATTTCATGGGCTGAATTCGTCGCCACTTTTGAACTTACTTTCAGTCCGGCTTACCTTAGGATGGATAAAATGCACCAGTTTTTGTAGCTCGTCTAGGGAGGAATGTCGGTGCTCGAATATCAAAATCGGTTCATGGAATTGGGCCATTATGCGCCCCACGTGTTAGCGAATGAAGCTTTAAAGACGGAGCAGTTTCTTCGTGGCCTCCGTGTGGAATTAAGGCAGCCACTGATCATTGCTCGTGTAACTAATATGAATGAGGTGTATCAGGCTGCGGCAGCATTGGAGTTGGACTTGGCGAGATCCCAGACTCCTTCTCAGGTAGTGTCGGTTCAGCTTCCATCGGGTTATCTGCCTCCTGTTCAAGGTTTTTCTTCTGCCACTCTAGCTGCTAGTGGTGTTGCTTCTTCGGGCAAGTCCCAGTTCAAGAAATTTAAGAATAATAAGAGGTTCAAGAAGCGATTTGACCAATAGGCATCGTCTGGCGCAGTGCAGCAGTCAGCTCCTTCTTTCCAGCAACGCTAGGGTTCTGCTAAGAGCCAATTTAAGGGTTGTGTACAGTGTGGTGGCAGCCACCCAGGCAAACTGTGCTCTTTGCCGGTGGTATGTTTTCAATGTGACCAGTCGGGTCACGTGGTGAGAGACTTCCCCTTGCGAGCAATCCCAGTGTAATTTGCTCCTGCGGCTCAATCTCAGCCGTCTCAATCGCAGTTCAGGCCTCCACTTCCACCACTGCCGCCATCGCAGCAGTTCCAGAAGATCCATCCTCATGCTTCAGCAGCATCCTCCTTTCAGTCCTCTGTAGCTGCCAGTAGAAAGCAGAAGGGCAAGGTGACTCATATCTCGTGGGCTGAGACTGTGGCTTCAAATCTCGTCGAAGGTACTATTACTATTTTTGGTTGTGCAGCTTGTGATTTATTTGATTCAGGTGCTTCTCACTCCTTCATTTCTAAGGATTTTATTACACGTATCGAGGAGCCCATGATCGAGATGGCATGTAATTTGATTGTTAAATTGCCATCTGGGGATTTTATGGCTATCCCGTTATGTCTTGAAGACTCGCCTGTTATAGTCAGTGATCGACAATTGTCGGTGAGACTCTATGCCTTATAGTTGGCAGACATAACGTCATTCTGGGTATGGATTGGCTAGAGTAGTATGGAGCTATTTTTGATTGTAGATCTAAGAAGGTTTATTTTCAGCCACCTGGGAAGTCAGCATTTTATTTCCAAGGTATTCGATCCCGTTCCTCTCGTTTAATTATTTCTGCCTGCAGAGCTGATTCCCTCACATCACAGCCCGCTGCGCCCAAAACCTCCACTAAATCACTTTATTTTGATAGAACTGTGAAAGCCTATTTTGATAGACTCTTGCATGTTCGGCGGCAGCCAGACGCCTTTCATCTAAGAGTTCCAACTGTGCGAGGAGAGATTCACAGCGTTCATCAATAGAGAACTTCTTGTCCAATTGTACTCTAAGAGAGAGGATTAGGATCTCATAGGGAACCACCACCTCCATTCCATAAGTAAGAGCGAATAGGGTTTGTCCAGTAGGGGTTCAAATGGAAGTATGGTAGGCCCATAGAGCGTGAACTAGCTTCTTTGGCCAATCCACGAATTTATTGGCTTCACATATTTTCTTGATGATTTTAATGAGTATTTTATTTGTTGCCTCTACTTGTCTATTGCCCTACGGATAATAAGGAGATGAATGATGTAATGTAATATTATACCTATTGCAGAGGTTCTGAAGCTCTTGAGAGATAAATTGAGGCCCGTTGTCAGTGATGATAGTACTCAGGATGCTGAATCTTGCAATGATGTTCTTCATTATGAATTTACAAACCGTTGACACTTTAATTTTTGCATAGGCTTCCGCTTCTGCCCACTTGGTGAAGTACTCCGTGGCCGTGAGTATAAATGATTTTGGCTTCGTGAGGAGGTTCAGGTCACCAAGAGGTCCAATGATATCAAAAGCCCACATGCAGAAAGGCCATAGGGAGGACATAGGATGGAGTGAAGAAGTAGGAGAATGAATTTTATCAGCATGTATTTGGCACTTAACACACCTTCGAACATAGATAGAGCAATCCTCTTCTAAGGTGGGCCAATAGAATCCTAGCCTAAGAATCTTCTTAGCTAACATCTGGCTATTAACATGGCCACCACAAACTCCAGAATGTGCCTCTTCCACAACCTTCTAAGATTCATCATCATCATGGCACCTAAGCGAAACACCGGTAAGACCCCTTCTATAGAGCACACCTCCAACCAGGGTATATCTTTTGGCCACTCTACTGATAGCCTTCTTCTCTTCTGTCGTGGCTTCTTCAGGATAAGATTGATCATGATAATACTTAGCAATCTTATAGTACCACGGCTTCTCTTCGTCAGTCAGCTCTTGTTCTAGATCAATAAGCATGACCTCCTTATTCTCAATGATCTCTCCATCCCTAAGATTCTTAAGCACCTTCTCCTTAACACTAAGAAACGTAGGATCCTTGATGGCGGGAGTATGGTGCTTGTGAATGAGAGCTAAATGGAAGTCCCATTTGGGGGGAAAAATCAAGGCGGAAGCAAGTGAAGCAAGAGCGTCAGCTAAGATGTTCCAGCTGTGAGGAACATGGATGAAGATTAGCTTGGTGAAGACTTTAGCATAAATAGACGCGAGTTCCTGGTACGGTTTGAGTTTGGGATCGAGCGCGCGACATTTGACGAGCACTTGGCACAGAATGAGCTGACTATCGACGACAATTCGTAACTGGGTAGCACCAAATTGATGGGCAGTTTGTAGTCCGGCCAGAAGAGCCTCATACTCAGCTATATTATTTGTAATAGGGAAGGCAAGCTGAGAAGTAAATGGAATGGTGATACCCTTAGGTGTTAAAAGGACCATGCCGACCCCCCTCCCATGAGAATTTAGAGCTCCATTGATGGGGACATCATTTACCCCTCTACACTTTTCGGAGCTCGGATGGATCGTCATCATGTGCCATCATGTCCTTGAGTCATAGCATGTATTTTCATATTTTATTTGAGTCTTATCATTGTAATTTTCTTTTTATTTGAAATATTACTTGGCTGTAGTTCCAATTCGTTATGCAACTCCTCGACAACCTCACTAACCCTTCGAAGGCCTCATCAGCCTCTTGGGTGGCATCCCCAGTTCTTAGTGGTGATAATCCGATATTATCAGATTATTGGTACTCGAAACACTGGGTCATTACATTAGGGGAGTGTACTGCTTGTATTTTCAAGAGGGCTCCTTGTGGTCTCCATCCCGATTCCGCCTCTTTCCTTGGCCAGAGGTAGAGCCTTGCTCGAACGATCGCCTCTTGTCCCCCTCCAGTCCCGAGCCCATCGTGCTACGGTAAGCGCTGAGGACTTCCTTGCACTCTGCGTGACGCAGGGCCAGGGTCACTAACTCGGCGAGGGAGGTAGGGGGATGAAGGACCAGCTTGTGCCAGAGGTTCTCGTCGTGGGTGCCCCCGGTCAATGCAGTGATGGCCGAGGCAACATCCAGGCGGGGGATACGTAGGGCTTCCGATTTAAATCAGTTGATGTAGGCCCAGAGTTTGTCCCCCTATTCCCGTTGAAGGGCCAATAGTCCTGCTACTGACCGGGGAGGACCATTATCGGTGAAGCTTTCCTTGAACACTCGCCTGAACTATTGGAAGTCACGAATGCTACCGGGGGCGAGGGCTTGGAACCAAGCCTGATCACCCTAGACCAGGGTGGTCGCGAACGCTTGGCACTTGATGGCGTCCGACGCCCCATGCAGGGTCATTAGGGTGTCAAAGCTGTCATAGTGGTCGGCTGGGTCTCCCTGGCCGTTGTATGACTTGAAGTTTGGAAGTGAGATCCTGGGGGAGATATTAGCCTTCAAGACATGGTCAGAGAATGGGGATTGCTCCTCGTCCTCCACTGTAGGGGTCTTCTACCGAGCGGGGAGGGTGCATTCTTGCTCTGCGAAATGCCTCTCGAAGTCTCACAGCCGGAGGGACTACTCCGGTTGTTGTTAGGTCGAGGGGCTGTGGGGGCATTCCTACTGGGTGCCCTGGCGCTCCTCGGGGGCATCGATTTCTGGGAATGATCGATGCGCTCCGGACTTCCCCCTCCTCGGGGTGGAGGAGGCTTCTTGCTCCTGGGGAGGGGCGTGCGATGGTCCTCCTGACCGGTTGAGGATGAGTCGTCGCCCTCGGAGGGTGAAACATCCCTCGACGATTTGTAGGGAGGCATCTTCATGGGGGGGGGCTTTCCCGAGGGAGTTGTGACTTCTCTTCCTTGGCCGCTTGGGCCCTCATTAGATCAATGAGGCCATCTAGTTTGGCGTTGAGGGTTTGAAGAGCGTCTGTGCTCTCGATGGGGGGTTGCCCCTCCGCCGTGGGTGGGGACAGTCCGCCGGCTGGGTCACTGGTGTGAGAGGGGGTATTCCCCGTAGGATGGGAAGGTGTGCCTTCTTTCGTTGCCATGGCCTTTCCCTTGTCACTGGCGGTCCTCCTACTAGAGCTTCTTCGCACCATGCTGGCTCTTTGCTCGTTTCCCACAGACGGTGCCAGATGAAAAGGGGTGATCTCGCGCTGTTTCTGAGCTGAGGTTGATGACCACGATTGTGAGAACTGCAAGAAGGGAAACAGATTAGAGGTGCCCAGGGACAGTTCCCTGGGGAAAACCCTCTGATGCTTAATTCAGCAAATCAGATAGTGCTCTAGTGCAATGGAGAGAGGCAGAAGGAGGTAGGGGCGCGAGATCCCTCTTCACCCAGTGGTGAAGTGGCTCTTGCTTAGGATTAGTATGGCTTAGTTGCGCTTACCTTTCGTAGGAGAGCTTCACAGGTTTATATAATGACTCGTGGAACGTAGGAGCCGTGTGCACACACTGGCTTTTGCCTAAGCTAGGCCTCTAGCTAGTTTTCTCCCCCCGTAGGACGCAACGGTAACTGCGGGAGCCGACGGAGACTAGCTTAAAAATCATGAACCGGAAGTGCCTCGCTGTAAAAGCCGTCACGCCGAAGCTTGCAGTAAAGCTATGACTAGTGAAGGCTCACAAGATGCGGACTCCAAAACGTAAGTGCCGAAGTACATACAGGTAAGAGTGCCCTGTAACACGTACTTCGAAGTACCAAAGGCAGCACAGGAGACTGCCAACAGACTCAGGACAAGGCAACTAGCTCTACAACTACAACGGTCCCTAAGTCCTACGACTCTGAGTCAGGATCGTCGCACATAGCGGAATATGCTGCCAATCGATCTAATCCTAAGCCAGGGAAAATGACGCTCTGAGAAAATGACACACGGAGACCTAAGGGGACACTAAGAACCCTCAGCACACCTAGATACGAAAATCGAGGTAGAACGGTACCTCGAGGCATCCAGAACTAATGTCTCGAATTGGACAAAGCCGCTGAGACACAACAAGACTTCCTGTCAACCACTAGGTAACCCCGGGTTGATCGGAACCAGACACGACACCAACACACTCACACATCCACTGCCACCGCAACACAAACAGAACCAACAAGAATAAGAGCGGCGGATGATGACAACACTCTGGGCAAAGCAAACTGTCCGTCAACTGCTGGGGGAAACCCAATAGTCAAGAGATAGCCGCTATGCAACCAAAGACACAGACAATGGTAGCATCTAGATTGAGTCGTTAGGGTACTGTCGTAGTCTAGGAAAAGACCGCAACCAGTCATCTAAACCGACCAATCTAGACAACCACTGACAGATAGATACCGCCCTAAACAAGGACCTAAGACAGACGGACACACTACACAAAACCAACTAACAGTCGACACGGCAAACAGGACTATAACGCACCAGCATAGGGGCGTTATACCCACATAACGCACCACAGGAGGGGCGTTATGCCAACTAGACCGAAAATAACAACAGACGATATAACGCGCCAGCATAGGGGCATTATATCAACATAACGCACCAAAGCATGTGCGTTATGCTCAACAGACCAACGCACTAACAACACGAAGTATAACGGACCACAACAGGCACGTCATACTAGTATAACGCACAAGGATAGGCGTGTTATACCCAACAGACACAAAAACCCATAAACCACAAACCAAAGCATATAACGGACCACACCTAATCCGTCATAGCCACAAGACGCGCAGGGTGAGGCGCGTTATATCAACCGTCATACCCAGTCAAAACATCGGTCAACGAACCATAACGAAGTCGTACCTGGGCATTATATTAACCATAATGCATGGGGAGAAGTCTGTTATGCAAATCGACTGGCACAGTCTTCGAGGCAGACAAGGTCATCGAGGGGTCTGACATGGCAGTCAGCCAAGAAAACCACCCGACCATAATGCACCTGGATAGGGGTGTTATGCTCCACATAATGGACTAGGCCTGGTCCGTTATGCTCCAAGACCTCCGAAGACAAAAAACACATGAACGATGCATAATGGTCTATCGAGGGACCGTTATGCACATAATGGCCTCTGGTAGGACCGTTATGCCAATCCAACGGTTAAAATAGTGAAACGGCCAAATCAGCCCATTCCACGCCCCATGCACACCGTAGCGCAGCGAAAATACATCCAGACGATTGAAAATCCTTCAAGGATTCCAAAAACACCACATGCACGTCGCGAAATGCTCTAAATCACGAGTTCTAGGCGATTCAGACGAATCATTTTTCTATTTTTTATATTTTTTAAAAAATCAAGATTTTCTATAAATACCCCATTTCTTTTTCCTTTTTCTATTCTTCTTCTTCTTCCTTCTTCTCCCCCCTCCACCATGAGAGAGCCGCGCCCCCCTCTCTTCCTCTTCTTCCTCCAGCGTGCTCGTGGCGGTGCCTTCCTCTAGCTACAGACGGCGGTTCTAAAAGCCTTCTTCACGGCTTGGCGGTGATCAGGCTCATCTCAAGCCACCCCGAGGTAGGGTGATGGATCCCTAGCTCCGTAGTTTCCTTCCCTGTGATTTCCATTCAGACGGGAGGTCGAGAGGGGTCCATTTGAGCTCGGGGTGGGAAAGCCATGATTTGGGGTTTTGAGCGCCGATGTAGTGTTTTACCGTGTTAATCGGCGGTTTGAGGGCACCATTGGGTGCCTAGGATCATGGTGACAAGTTTTCCCCTTGTTTCCCCATCACCCAAAGGTGAATGGGGCGTGGAATGGTGAATTCCATAGAGGTTCATCGTTCTCGGGTTACCGGGATAGAAACGGTCCTAACAGAAATCGTTTCTATCCTAAGCGGCCCAGAGATCGATCGTCTACCGACCTGGGAGTGTCGATAGAGTAAGCAATCTATCGCTCGACCGTTTCATACATAGGCGGCCATTAGGCTGACCGTTTATCCCGTGGAGTCAGAGTGACTCCCGAGGCATTTTTGACCATTGGGTTTTGACCGTTGCATAGTTTTAGGGCTACACGGTCAATGGTATGGCCGTTTAGTTCTTTGGCGCGGTCCCAAGTTGGACCGTTTGGGTTTCCAACAGTCCTGAGAGGACCGTTTGGCTTTTGTGCCATTGGGTGGCTGAGCGGCCCCATGGGGTTCGTTTGGCTCCTCCAGCGGCCTAGCTTTGGACCGCTTAGTTCTTGAATGGTCTGAGGATGACCATTCTACTTTTCGTGCCGTTGGGTGGCTTAGCGGCCCGAGGTGGACCGCTTAGTTCCTCAAGCGGCCTATCGTTGGACCGTTTATGCCTTGAATGGTCTGAGTATGACCGTTTGTGTTGCTGTTCAGTCTAGAGGTTGGACAGCCCCATGGGTGACCGTTTACCATCTATAGCGGCCCCAAGAGGGACCATTTATGTCTCACACAGTCCAAGGCAGACCGTTTATGTCTGTTGAGGGGCGGTTAGTAGGTGACCGTCCCTGCTTGTCAAACGGCCTGTGGAGAACCGTTTGAGTTCTGAGGCGGTCCATCGACTGTCCGTTTACCCAGGAACGGCCCAGGGTGGACCGTTTACCGTGTGTTGTCTGATCGATAACTTTCTCCGTGCTGATTCGAGTCCCGGGTGAGTAGACCTCGATCCACGTGCTGGCCCGTGGCCTAATTGATGCTGGACATCATGTGGGGGCCATGTGTTAGGGTGTCGTGGGGTCACGGGAGGTGGTGTTCTCGGTTGTGTCACCGTGAGTCGGTGTCGGTGTGAGGAGCGGTCCTTGTACTCGTCCGGTTAAAGCGTTATTTTTTCGCTAACTAGAGAGCCTACTCCTACAGCGACCCTCCACTAGTCGTAACCTTCCCACACACGTGTGGTCCCACCAGGGAGTGGTGGCGTGGCTATCCCGAGAGATGGTTTTTAGACTGGTTACGGTAGGGCCCCACGTCTTGCAGCCAGAGTCTGGCTGAGGGGAAAACCAGTCAGTGGCCTGACCTAGGATGCATGGTCAGTGTGTGCACACGTGGTTGGGGGTGGTTGGACCCACACTGACGACCGTGACCGCAGCTAGTCCTTGCTCTGTGGTTACTTGTACGGTGTATTCTATTCCTTTCAATTAATAGGGGATACATGTGCTTCGGGGCATACCCCTGTGTTACATGTCAAAAAAAAAGAGAAGAAATAGGGAGTGAAGCAGAATACAGGGGGAGGGTCGAGGAGAGCAGCGCTCAGTCAATGCCCTAGAAGATATCCTTGAGGGGGAGAATCCCGACGGAAGGAAAGTCTACCATGTCGTGCAATCGGCCCCTCTACTCTTCAAGGTGCACCAGCTCCAATTCTACGGACACCGCCTCGGCCCTGGCAATGGTGAGCGCCTCACTCTCCCTCTCCCTCTCAACGGTCACCTTGGCCTCGACCAGCTAGGACCGGGCTGCAACGAGATAGCCCTCCAGTTTTTCAATTCTGTTCGTAAGGGCGTGGACGTCACAGTGACCTCCTTCCATGGCCTTCCCATGTTGCTCCTCGCTGCTTTGACGCACCCCTAAAGCTTGCAAATATTCACCCTCTTGGGCCTTGATGGCGGCAAGTTCGTTGGGGGCCTGAGTCTCAAGGAATTCGCGACGGTTCACATATTTCAATAATAGTAGGACTCGTCGCAACCACTCCTCCAGCGGGCAACCCAACACTTGTAGTGCCCCGGTCAGCTGCATCACTATCATGTGCGCCCCTCGGTACGTGAGGGAGGGGTCGACAAGCATCATCGACCGTAGCGTCAACAGCATCTACCAAACCAGTGCGTCCGAAGCGGTGTGGCCGACTAAAGGTACCGCTAGAAGATTGAACTCCACCGCGCTATCCACGGCAATCCATATCTCTGCATCCACCGCGGTCGAGGAAGAAGGAAGTGCCAGAGCCAATCACTAGCCCCTCCACTTTAAAAGAGAGCTCACGGCTGGCCACTGCCAGAGGAGTAGGCAAAACCATGGCCGAATCGCCTGACCCCATCATCATAAGGGGATGCTCCACCTCGACCATTGTGACTGAGTTGGGTGCTCCGGCCAGGGTACTCGTCTCCTCCTCTACCTCTCCGGTAGGGTCTGAACCCACCATCGCTTCGCAGCCCTGCACGGCAGGGGTTTTACTCTCGGTGGGAGGAGGGACATCGAAGGAAACTGGACCAGACGTTATTGCCAAGAGACCCATATCCCCTTCTGCTTGCACTTCCTCCTCCCCGAGAATGGTGAGGCTTGCCAGGATCCCCCGCAAAAGTTGGGTCTCCTCTGACGTCGAGAGCTTTGGAAGAGGCAGAAGAGGGACCGTTAGCTCCAAGCTGGCCCCTGACTATAGAAGTGACACTAGAGGCTCCACCTCCACCCCCTAGAGCAATCTTAGCATGTATGCTCCTGCAGGACTGAGAAGCTCCCTCCGCTTGGGGATAGCCCTGCGAGCTCCGACGGTGCGTGCTTCCAGAAGCTCTGCCTCCTCCTGAACATACAAGACAGGGTTAGTCACCCATTGCCTGAGGTGAATCACCCAAGTCCTGAAAAGACAAAGGGAGAGCTGAATAGTCCCCGTGCTTACCTCGGCCATCGGGACTATACTGTCTCCCGGCGCTATCTCCCTTTCCTCCAGAGGCTCGTCCATCGACCCGGGAGTACTAGAAGTCTCCGCGGTCGCCTCCTATAGTAGATCTTCAAATAAAGATGCCAGCTTGTCCAAGCCCACGTGGACTCCTTCTGGTCCACCGACCGATAGGCCCGAGGCGGTGACCTCTGCAACCTTCGGTCGGGGTAGCTCCTGAAAGTCAACAAGCAGTAGAAACAAGATCAGTGGATGATCACGGGGGGAAGCCCTACACGAATGGACTCACACTTATAGGGGGCGGCTCAGGAGGTCCCCCCTGCCACCCTTCCAGCCCTCTTCTCCACTGCCATCCACACACCCCCACCCTCCAGGCTCATCCAAGGAGCCATCGTGAGCCCTTGTCATCATCCACGTCATCGGCTTCAAAGAAATCTCTGTTCTGCTACCTGCGGACCCAAGACAGATCCTGAGGCCCGATTTGCAGACTCCATATCAACCCCATATGGCATGAATCAGCACACGCACTCTTATGTGGAGTTGTTCTGCTTCGAGTCGTCGTCGCTCCAGAAGTGGTCCCGCCCTGTTCCAACCTCGACACTGATCACGTCACCCATTTTCATGCAGCTGCACCAGATTCGAGCCAGAACCTGAGGTCTGTTTGGCAGAGGCTGTCCCGACTACTACGGTGCGATTCAGCCTAAACTCTCTTCTGAGAGTTTATTCTTCTCCGAGCCCTCGACGTTCCAGAGGTGGTCTCACCCCATTCCGACATCGGCACAGTTCGTGGTGCTCATTCTCCAACGACTGCGCAAAGCTAGTGCGACCCAGTCTGCCCAGGCAGTGCAATCAACTAGCAGATCATGTCACGCCTTCCCTGCTGGTTTTCAGGCCAAGCTTTCTTCTTCGGAGTTGTACCTTTCGACGTCCTAGAACCATACCTGGTGGTTTCATCACCTTCTACATTCGGTGATGCTCGTGCCGCCCTGCGCAAGCCCGACTACATTTGAGTGCTCGCCCAGAATCCAGAGCTCCACCAAAGTGTCGACCACGCCAAGCTCGGTGCTCCATTGGTGCTCATCTTTCGAGGGTACTTAGATCTGTCTGTCATTCATCCAACCCCACAGGTCTTGCATCGTTTGGAGTCCGGTGGAGAGCGCACCCCCCTTTGCACGCCGACTGCGCAGACTAGTCCTACAGGACAGATTCGCACAGGCTGTCTCCCACGGCCTGCCCCGCCCTCCTGCGATCTCAGAATGATGCCAAAATTTCAGGAGTGCATCTACACTTCTCAAGCTTTGTCTGGGCATAAGCGGCATCCTTTTCGGACCCCTGTGTGCAACGACCGCTCGGAACACTTTAGTTTTGTCCAGCAAGACAGACATAGGGCAGCAGGCCCATCTCCCCTTCCCCGTGTTCCCCCCTCCTGCGTGAGGGTAGTGCTGTATTGTGTGCCCCTCTCCAAGTTCCCCCTCCCTGCATGGAGGTGCTTTCATTTCATTGTACTAGTAGGGTCGACCGGAAGCTCCATCGACACAGTGTGCTTGCCAGGAGCGCACGCTCCCCGGTGCGCCCACGTCTCCGACCGGAGCCGATCCTTCATACGGCTAGGTATGTTTGGCTGCCACTCCTTCTTTTTCTTATCTAGTATTAGTTCCAGTGTCGCGCCGGTGCGACGAGTGCCCATTCCAAAATGATCCACCAAAATGAGTGACTTGCTGCCGGTGAGTTGAGTGTCCATCTGATCCGATCCCCTCGGTACCGGTCTTCCCGGTAGTATCTGGTGCCCATCCCATCCTCCCCGGGTGGCTTCCACCACCCTCCTCACAGTTCGGACCGTGTTCGGTGCCCCTCGAGCCACTGCTCACCTAGCCACCACTCGGTACCCTTGAGGAGTTCGCTCTTCGCGTGTGTGATCATCTTTTCGTCTAGGCATACGTGCTCACAAGTTTGCTGACTTTAGGTCTCAGTTCCCTATTCGGGCTCATCCCATGTCAGATTTGGTATCAGAGCAAGTTCTCAGCTTGCTCTCGCATGCTGAGTCCTAGGCCAACTTCCATTCCCTTGCATAGCCCCTCGCATCAGTAGCATGTGGTCTAGTCTCTTAAACCACAACGATACGAGGGAGGCACGCAAGCCTAGAGAGAAGAGGCGTGTGCGGATGGGCACCTGGCTTCAGCATTTCTTCAGTGGGGAGTAGAAGTATGAAGACTTTCCCACTGAAGCACCGACTGCCTTGAGGCGAAAGAAAAGGGTCTGACGATAGGCCACTTTCCCGTCCCCTTAGAAGGGAGGACAACACGGAGGCCCAAATCCTACCGGTGTTGATGCAGTGACGCAATGTGTTGCGTATCTGACTTACTGGCTTTGTTCCTTTGCTCTCCTACAAGGTGACGAGAGCATGATCAGGGCGGAGGCCATCTACCCACTTGTATGATGGCTTGGGGAACGAAGTTTTCCCTTTACCCTGTGGCTTTATGCCTTATTTACAAGATGTTGGGGGACTTGCATAGGTCGCGTATCCCCAGGAATTTGCGGACGGTTGGTCCACTACCCTTTTTCAATGCTTGGGTCTGCACCCTATTCCCAGAAGTTCCTCCTCGGGCACTACAATCATCTTGCCTTGTCCCGAGGATGATAGAATTTGCAAGTGTTGAACCGTCTTCAGTAGCGAAACAGCTCTTCGCCATTAGGGGCAAGCTAACCAAGGTTCCCACAGACTCGCCTGGAGTTTTGCACTTTTGGAGCTTGGCAGCTCATTCCAGCCCACTCGTGAATAAGATGCGATAGTGCAGTCTGTTGGACACAGAGGAATATATACATCCGATCTCCGGTGCCAAGTGCACGAGGGTGATCCTGGAGTCGGAGCTCGTTGACTGGGTGCTAGTAATTAGACCAAGCATCCTTGTCTTTCGGAAGAGCAGCATCCTGTGGCTGGAGCCATACTATCCATTCCGTTTCAGCCAAAATTTTAGCTATGATCAGCACATTCCCTTCTCCTCCACACAATTTGGATTGCCGAATAGGCACCGAGCCAGCCAGGTGGCTAATTACGAGGCTCGTGCGTGGTGGGACTACTTTCGCCGTCGGGAGGAGGTATCATTCAGGGTGCCGCCCCCTGCTCGTTTCCCTCCTGTCACACCTGAATACATCAAGTGGCGGAATGAGCGGATGGGGTTTTATAGAAACTTTCGCCGAGAATGCTGGTCCATTGTAGAGCGTAGATTCTTGGACTCCCAGCCAGAGCTGATCCTCGGCATTGAACCTTCTTATTTGAAGAAGTTAAAGTCTTGGACCAACACGGAGGTGATGGCTTATATGGAAGCCCGGAAGACTGTGGAGCATTGTTCATCCAAGGCCAACCCGAAGATGCCTGAGATCAGGAAGGATGACTATGTGAAGACGCTTCAGGGATTGTACCGGGTGAGTAGCGAGCGAGTAGCTCTTCAGCAGCTCCCTTTGCTGGTGGAGGAGCCCATTCCGTCTGTGGCCGACTGGCGTCCAGAGACTGACAGTTTGCATCCTTATCGAACTTTTATCAAAGGGGAAGACAGGCTAGACGTGCTGTATAGTAACACCCCCTAGCTGTTTGCACTGCTTCACTCTCACGGACTATCAGTTAGTGGCCCGAGTGAAGCTATTCTTGACCATCCTCTTCTGATCTCCTTCAAATATGCTGATGGATGGGGGGCTGGACCATTTGAGCTTGTATTATCATCTATCTTCTCGTGACCATGCAGACTTGGCGTCACTGGTCGAACAAAGTAAGAAGATAGGAGACGTATGCTAGCTTGTTCACGAGGCAGGCTCAAGAGACAAAGTGCCTTCGCTATTCTACTGGCCTCTTTCTCCCTTGTACACAGAGCCAGTAGGTACCTTTCATTCCTTCATACCAGCTTTGAGCTGTTTTCTCTGCGCAGGTCTTCTCCATAGCAGTGTATTTGGCTTCCACAGGATTGAACAACCTAGAAAGGTAATAGGCTGCCCTTTCCTTACCCTCATCATCCACTGGCACCAGGACAACTCCTAAGGAGTCCTCAATGATAGAAATGTATAAAATCAATAGTTTCTCGGGGACAGGAGGTTAAAACTGGGGGATTAGACAAATAAACCTTCATATCATCATAGGCCTTCTGGCATTCCTCATTCCATTGAAATTTAACCCCCGCTTTGAGCAATTCGTAAAATGGATGGCACCTTTGATAATGTTGAGATATAAATCTTCGAATGAACTGTAAACATCTAATTAATCCTCGAAGTTCAGTGATGTTGTTTGGCGGTGGCATATCCATGATGGCCTTGGCTCTATTTGGGTCAATTTGGATCCCCCGCTTGCTAACTATGAAATCTAACAGCTTCCCTGAGGATACTCTGAACACACATTTCTTTGGATTCATCTTCAACTTGTAGTCCCAAGCCCTTTGCAACACCTTGGCCAAGATAGCAGGGTGTTCTCCTGTCATCCTTGATTTCACCAACATGACATCCACGTAAGCCTCCATATAGACATGCATCATATCGTGGAATATTTCCATCATCGCCCGTTGGTACATGGCACCCACATTCTTCAATCGGAAAGGCATAACCACATAACAATAAGTGCCCCAAGACGTGGTGAATGAGATTTTCTGTTGATCTTCTGGAGCTAGATGGATAAGGTTATATCGTGAATAACCATCCATGAATGAAAGAGCTTCGTACTCGACTGTGTTATCCACCAACACATCTATATGAGGTAGCGAAAAATCATCTTTAGGACATGCCTTATTCAAATCCCTGAAATCGATGCAAATTCGTACCTTTCCATCCTTTTTCATTACAAGGACTATATTTGCCACCCACTGAGGATATAGGACAGCCCTAATGAACTTGGACTTACGTAATTTATCGACCTCTTCTTTCATCCTTAAGGTCATGTGGGGGTGAAATCTTCTCAATTTTTGCTTCACAGGTCTTGCCCCTGGTTTAAGTACGAGTCTATGTTCCACCAAGGCAGGGTCAAGACCTGGCATGTCCTCGTAGGACCAGGCAAAGGAATCATTATACTCCCTCAGAACCTTGACTAACTCCTCTTCAACCTGAGGAGGGAGATTAGCAGAGATGATTATGAGCCTAGGATCCTCTTCCGTTCCAAGATTAATTTCCTTCGTGGATTCATCCACGGCCGATGACGGCTCATCGAACCTCTTCAGACCTTGTGTGTACAAATCAGCAGTGTCATCCACGCCGCTATCCTCAAAGTCTACTGAGTCCTTCTTATCCACGATCTCATAAACACCTGGTCCATCATCGCCCCACGCCCCATCCAGCTCTTCATCATCCTCTAGGATGATGGCCGTTGCTATGAACTCTGGGCATCTAAGGAGGGCATGACAGCGTTGAGTGAGGTCCTGGAGGAACCTATCAGGGATAGATTTGGAATGACGCATCATCAGGCGTGCCACAAGCGTGGAAGGACCAGAAACCTTAGAACATGAACCTATTTCGACATACTCTACTACCCTACGAGACTCGACAGACTCTAATCCTAGTCTAGAAGGAACATAATCGAACAAACCTAACGGACGGGAATCAGGGGCCTCATGCTCCTGGGAGGAAGATACATAGAACTCTGCGTAATCTTCAACTGAAATCTCTATTTCAAAATTGGCATTTTTTTGTTGGAGATCAGTGGAGGGCACGCAGCACGATAGAGAAGATGGTGGAGGAGTGGAGCAGCATTAGCACAGACGGATCTGCTGTCATTGTGCTGGGGATGGCTTCTATTGTCTCCCATGAAGCTCCTTCAGATAAGATGTTCAGCAATACTTACTCCTCTTTAGCCATCACCACATTTGCAGTGAGGGTAGTGACTTCTTCTTCAAGCAGTATCTACTTTCCCTTTGCTGTTCTCAGCATCTCCCTTGCGGCTTCCGCCCTTCGGGTATTCGGCCTGGGCCTTTCGGCTAATTGAGCCAATTCTCGGGGGTCATTAGGCAAACCTCTGTATTTATCAGCCACTCTGATCATGTTGCAGGCAAAAACCCACATGCATTTCCTTTGTCTATGAACCTTTCTTTTTGGATGTCTCGGGAAGGTTAACCTCTCAAATACAGATATTCTTCTTGTTTCCCTCTGCCAGGGAGTAGCTTCATCAACTTCAAACATCAAGCTGTCTTCTTGTCCATTATCGTCGACTGATGACATCATTCCTCTTTCTTCTTTCTCTTCGACTGCCATTGGTGGGCAGTCATCTTCCTTCGCCATGGCTGCCTGCAACAGCTGTTACTGGCCCAGGGAGGGGTTGCCCACGCCCCTGAAATAGTTGTGGACCATACTGGTCATTTCTTCTTGCCCTAGTCCCCGGTGCAGGACTGGGGAGAGTTGTCGACCTCCCACTGGAGGGATGTAAGCTAGCCGGGATGTTTCGACAGGTTGATCAAATCTTCTCCCCGCTATGGGGACATCAGCTTGTTGGGCACATGTCCTGAAACTCATACGGCGTGGAGGATCCGCGACAATTTCTTCCTTCCTCGGGGCCAGCCCCTTCTCATTCTTCTTCTTCCCCGCTTCGGCAGGTCTGGAGTAGTAGTAGACAGGTGCCTCTCGGCGAGCAGGTTGGATCCTTTTAGGGACCTAGACTTGTTTAAACTTCTTCGGCCTTGGGGCCAACTCCTTTCGGCCTCGGTGGCCTTCTTCTTCTTTCTCAGCTCTCCTCTCGGAAAGGGCTTGGAAGGAGTTACGGGTCAGCACAGCAACGACCACCCGGCTTGGAATTGCTTGAGCATCCCGTCCATCTAGGAATATACGGACTCCCCCTATCAGCACAGACTTCCTGGACATTGATAGTCACCTGGTTGTAGGGGAAGTAGCTCTTCTACCAGAGTTCTCTTGACGGCGACCCTGGGGCTTGTGCTTATAGGCGGGGTGAGCCCCCTGAGTCATGTAGTGCACCATGCAGCTTGCCAACTGAGTCTGACCTGTTGACAAACCCTTGCAGCTTCGGGTGTTATGGGCCCTAGGCTTCCTATCAACTTGTTCTCCGGCTAGCTCCAGAACCTTAACATTCAGCATGTCGGTGAAGGCCACCCCCAAGAAGTTGGGGAAACCAACGGCCAGCGGGAAGGAGCCAAAGACAGTTGGTACCACCAGGTACCTAGCAGTAGCATGATTGGCCACGATCTCGGGGTCGAAGGTCAGTGTAGCGAATCCAGCTACCATCATTGACTTCTCTGTAATCACAGACAAGCAAACGATCAGCATTCTTTGGGAGGGCCTCGGGGCCCATTTATCTCAACAAAGAGGTGAAAGGAGACTCAGGTCCCACCGAGCGTGCCAAGCTTGTGGGGATGGATTTTATTATTATTATATTTTTTTATTTTAATGGAGTGCCAGTCACTGAGTGACGAGTTTATTATGCGCTCAATCTGACCGGCATCAAGTGAGAGTGAGATTCGTGTGGGGACTAGAAGTCTGCCATACCATAAAGGCTATGGCGCTAATTACATCCTCTGATAGGAAGGAAAACCCCTCCACCCCATCTCCAACTCTCCACTTCCCCTTCCTACATTCTAATCCCACCCCCTTTCAACACCACCCCATGTCCAATAGCCCCCCACCAAAGAAACAGCCCTTCTCTTCACCCCCTATCTACTAATTGTGCACTACTGAAGCTCTACTGAGTCCCCACCTTATGTAGCGTTTGCCTCCACTATTGACTGGAGTTCCGGGTGGCCCACCTTATATTGCTGGAAATCTCTTCAAGTCAGCTTCGTCGAAGAGGTGATCCCACCTTCATCTGAGTTTGGGGCCTTCCGGGAGGTCCATTCTTGTCAGAGTGCGTATTTGGCATCCGAGGGAAGACCAGATCACCGGTGCAGAAGTTCCTACGTCCTCACCCCAGCTCCCCTTGGTGCGCCATTTGGCTGATGAGCCACTACCAGTCCTCTGTCCAACACAGCAAGTGGAGCATCGTTTGGAGCTCAGAGCTGTCCGTTCCAATTATTCTCCCCTAGGTGTACAGGTCAGTCCACTCAGAATTAGCATAGACACCCCTCCACTATACATCCTCTATCTCCCTACTCTGACCTCCCCTGGTAGCCTTCCTAGTTAGAGATTGAAGAGGATTAATCCACGGATGCATCCATCTTGGTCCCGCATAGTTTTGACTACGGGAGTGTTCGTGACGATGTCGTCTACCTGCTGCTGTGACCTGAGAGTTGTACCAGTCTGAACAGAGTGACCCTGTTCCTGAGCTATCCACGACCAACGACGATACCGGACAATCCCATGAAAATTCAAGTGCTTTCCTGGGTCAGTCAGCAAAGGATTGGCACTAGTTTCTCCATCTTCTAAGTCCAGTACAGCCTGTGGCAGCATCAACAGTGACTATCTGACTGGTTGTTCTAGAAGCAGGCTGAACCAGCCGAGTTGCCATTCGGTACTCTTAGTAGTCCTCTTCCCCACCCCGCTTGGCCGACTTAGCGCCCCTCCCTTTATGGAGGTAGTTTTGATGTAATCCACATTCCCCACCTCTTGTCCAACCCTCTTGCGAGAGGAGTAGTGTATGTATTATTGAACATGGGAAGCTACATCGGTGTAGTGTGTGGGGAACCCACACTCCCCGCTCGCCCTCGTCTCCGAACGTGGTTGCTTTCTTCAAACCAACCAGGTGAGCTATAAACCTTACTCATTCACTAGTATTTGTTCATCTAATATCTGCGGAATTGCTCCGTTGAGCGAGAGAGAGAGTGGCTGTCCCCAGAGTGTTCCACTTCCGAGTGGTCACCGTGGGTTGTGAGAGAGCGGGACCTAGTGCCCCAATTGGCACCCGACCAGCCCTTGAAGTGTCGTCTTTGTACCCTTGGGAGGGCCACCATAGCCCTACTGGCACTCTACCAGCTAGGGTCTTGATCCTCTACCTCCACTCGGCATCACCGAGTCACCCTGGTTCGTGTGTGAGCGATGGTGGATCGGCCACTTTCGAGGACCTCACTCTTTGGTTGAACGTGTTTGTGTGGTAGGTCCAAGGATCCTTGTCTAGTGCTACATTTCACCCTAGTGGAGTCACATCAATCACCCTTTCATGGCTGTGCGCACTCCAAGGCGAGGTGGCAATCAAAGGCTCGGCGGGGTGGACAACGGTGATTTCTTCATCCATTCCCTCTCACGACGACGTTCACATGAAGGCGGGGCGATCTTCCCCAAGGCTCGGTGAAGATTGGATGGCGCTATTCTCCTACACTCCTACTCTATCTCTTTCTCTTTTCTTTAGTTCATTTTGATTTGTAACGTGCACTTTCATAGCATTGTATTTTTCTTTTTTAGTTTTGCTCGCCGGATTTGTGTAACGGTCATTCCAGAGACCGTCACACTATGTGACTACCCCACGATAGACCACCACAACCGTTGGTCAATTCACATTCTTCAAGGTTGGGTTGGTGTGACGGACCAATATAGGATGATTACATGGCTGTAACGCGCCTACGGTGGTGCGTTACATTCTGGGGTGTGACGGACCAGGATAGGACCATCACACAGGTGCAATGCGCCTAGCTTGGTGCGTTACGTGTTGTGGTTTTCGAGGACCGTGGTAGTCAATTCCTCGACGATTGTATCTACCTCGAAGACTGGGTCAGTCGGTTAGCCCTAATGGACCTCCCCTTGTGCGTCACGTTGTATAACACCCCTGGTCTGGTGTGTTACATGGTTCATGTTAGGCTTTTAGGCCTGTTGGCCCTGATGCCCCTGTCTTGGTGCGTTAGGTGGTGTAGCATGCCTGGCTTGGTGTGTTACGTTGTCCGGGCTTTAGTTTTAGGCCTGTTCGCCCTAACGCCCCAGTCCTGGTGCGTCAGGGCATGTGACGCGTCTATAGTAGGCCATTACATCATTTGAGTGTAGGTTTTAGACCTGTTTGCCCTGACGCCCCTACCCTAGTGCGTCAGAGCTATGTAATGCCCCTATGGTGATACGTAACAGTTCGGTTGTGGCCGTGATGGTCGTTGTTTGGTTCTATGTCTGTTCTGTGTGTCTGTCCATCTTAGGTTTGTGTTTTAGGGTGGTGTCTGTTTGTCGGTGGTTTCTGGATCAGTCGGTTCAGGTGACTGGGTGTGGTCGTTTCCTTGACTACGATAGTTCCCTAATGACTCAATCTAGAACTGCATGTGTCTTTATTTCTGGTCTTGCAGCGGCTCTCCTTGACTGTCGGGTTCACCAAGAGGTTGAGTGATAGTTCACTCTGCCCAGAGTGTAGTCATTGTCCACCGCTCCAGTTTCTGCTTGTCCTTGCTTGATCTCATGGTTTGCTGACATTCTATAAGGCCAGGAGTGCTTGCGCATGCTGTATGTGTGTCGGTGGGTGCCTGTGTGTATGCGTCGTGCCGGGTTCCGGTCAACCCGGTGAGACCATGGGTTGACAAGCGACCTTGTCTGTGTCTCGGTGGTTCTGTCCAGCTCGAGACAGTGTTCTGGATGCCTCGGGTTACTGTCCTACCTCGGTTGCATGTCCAGGTGTGCTGAGGGTCCTCGGTGTTCCCTCAGGTCTTTGCGTGTCATTTCCTCCGGCAGCGTCATTTCCTCTGGCTTAGGGATAAACCGATTAGCGCCTTGTTCCGCTATCTGTGGCGATCTTGCTTCTGAGTCTTTTGACTCAAGGATTGTTACGTGAGTAGGTTTAGTTATCTTGTCCTGAGTTGTCGGCAGTGACTGTGCTGCCATTGGTGATTCGGAGTACGTGCGATAATGCTCTCTTGCCTGTCTGTACTTCTGCACTCGTGTTTTGAGTCTCTGTGTCTTCTGAGCCTCCACTAGTCGTAGCCTTACGGAACGCTTCACCGTGATGGCTCTTGTAGCGGGGCACTTTCCCGATTTATGGTTCTTAAGCTAGTTCCGTGGGCCCTCGGTCCAACCGTAGCATCCTTCTGAGGGGGAATACTAGCTAGAGGCCTGGCTTAGGTAGTGGGCCAATGTGTGCACACGTGGTCAGGGGCTTTGGACTTGCGTCGTTAGACGTGACCCGAACTAGTGACTCGCGTTATGGTACTGTTCTAGTTCTAGCAGTGTCTTTGTCTCGGCCTAGTCCTTGCGGTAGGTGACATGGACAAGACGCTAGTAGGCGCAGCATAAGAAGTATTCTCAACTCGGGAGCTTACAAAGGCAGTCCGAAACTCTTCAAAAAGGATCCGAAAACCCAATAAAGATCCAACAAGACCCAATAAAGATCCGTCAGAGATCCAGGGTATTATAGCCGCCACCGAGGTGCCCGTCGGTGCACACTCCTCCGTGCCCGACACCGACGTCGGCACCCCAGCTTCAGCTTCAACAGGCTCCTCCTCGCCCTCGTCGGCCTCCGAGCCATAGGGCGGCGAGGGGGGAGGAAGGATTGGAGCCTCACACCCTAGCTTGCCGCGGTAGCCTTCATAGCAGCACCAACCTTCTCAGAAGCCCCGATCGTGAGCTGGCCTGTAGAACCCCAAGGACACCTCCATCAGCTCCTCCCGGTAGGCCGAAGAAGAACGGAAGGTTTCCATTGCTTCCTCACCCGCGGTCGTCAGCAAGGAGCGTAGATTGGTCAACTTGGCCTCAATCTCCCGAGCACGAGTCTCCGCGACTTGGGCCTGCGCCCCCAGCTTAGCCGCTCACTCCTCGACAGCGCCTGCTCGCCCCTCGGCCGCGTCTGCCCGCTCGTGGAAGGCATCCCGATCACGCTCCATGCCAGTGAAGGCCAGACATTGCTGGAGGAGCTGCTTGCGGAGCTCATTCCGAGCCAACTCAGACTCCTTTAGGCCTCTCTCCAGCTCCGCCTGAGAAGCTCGGCTGGACGCAACCTTTCGAGCGAGACCCCAAAAATGGTGCCTCCATAGCCCGAAGGTACTCGCGACCAGATAGACACCCTTGGCAGTTGTTGCTGTCAATTCATCCTCGACCTCGAGGCCAGATTTGCCCAAGGGATTATGCCAGCCAGCACACCTACCCATAAGGTCGATGGTGACACAAATCTCAGCCAACCCGGACGACTGCTCCCGAGGTGGCGATGGCAAGCTGCGTTGCGGAGATGCCTCCGCGCCAATGACAGGAGCCTTACCCTTATCGTGCCCCCACGCTGAAGGGATCGATGCAGGGGGAGCGACCACTGATCCGCCTCGAAAGGGGGCCGCCCAGACACTGGTGGAGGCGGAGCACGGTGCCGAGCAGGGGGGAAGTCCTCGCTCACTTCCTCGGCCAGTGACGAGCATCCATGGCCGCCAGCCCATCATCAATCAAGGCTACACGACCACCACCAGCCATGCCAAAGCCCTCGCCAATGGCACCAATGACTTCTTCAGCGAGGCCCCTCGGAGGACTGGGACCACCACTCATCACAGAACCTCCCCCGCCCATAGCAGACACAGCAGGCGAACGCACCAGGGGAATGCCGGTAGGGACTGAATGCTGCAACCTTCTCGGAGTGAACACCACCTCGACTGGGGGGGCGACGACCGACGCTTGGCCAGTTCCCGGAGCCACGTGGTCCACGGGGCAAGGAGCGTTCCGCGATAATCTGACGATCTCGGAGGTCCAGTCCCGAAGGTCTCGTGCCCCTGAAGACAAGCAAGGAATTTGGTGTTGCATCTTTCATAAACAGAGCGACCTATGAAAGGGACAAAGCCCGTACCCTGCGGCAACGGGGGACATAGCTCCAGCTCCCGGAGCAGCGCCGGAGTCAGAATCAAGTCTGCGTCAACCAGAGGATATCGTTCGATGGCCTTCAGCTTCTGCCGATCCTCAGCCCAGAGGGAAGGCTTACTATCTCACTAGGTGGGGGGGAGACCTCCACGCATCCATCTGTTGGTGGCTGTAAGGTGCGACTGAATAGATGGTATGCTCTGATACCACTTCTTGGGTGCGAGGCGATGGATTCAGAGGAGGGTGGATGAATCCCCTTACTATGTATTAGGACAATGTGCCATAACAGATTTGTTATATCCGTGAATTTGAATAAAATTTTATACTTAAGATTTTGAGTCCCTCCTCACCTTAACCTCTCCTTTTGACTGCCGCCTTTTATATTCTCCTTATGTCATTTACAATGTTCGTAAATTCTAAAAAATATAGTATTGAAATTCATATTGTATCAGTTACCGATAATCTAACGAAACGGAGCATGAACGAATGTTCTTCAGATGTTACAGGAGTGTCATGTTCTTTGCAAACAAGTTTACCCAAAATCGTAGTAAATTTATTTGTCATAGATGTAATTTAAACCTGCCCTGTAGCTATCTAAGGAAAGTTGATGATCCAAAGAGCAGTTTGCACCAGACACAAAGTTACACGATGACATCCCTTATCTCGTATGTGCGTTTATATTGGAGAGGACTGAACAAGAAATTAGGCCCGTCACTCTTGGCTTCCATTCACTTACACTACGTTCATTTTTTCCCGCATCAATACAAGTGCAACCAGAGATTGGTTTGTTTTGCTGAGGCTTCGTTCATGTAGCAATCTACCTCAGGTTGGGTGCTTCGGGTGTGTAATTAACTGTACATTTGGTAAAATTCTTAAAAGAGTGTGGGGTTTTTTTTAAATTGAATTTACTTTTGATTTTACCATTTGGTACTTTTGGACCGGCGCTCATTAAACTCATCGATTGGCACTGATGAAGTGAGACCAATCTCTCATCCGGTAGCTAACGCTTGATGCTTATTAGCCGATATTTATTAGGGTTGTCAATGGGTCTGATTGACTCATGTCTGCGGGTTTCGACCGGATTTTGGGACGGCTTTTTTTACACCAGCAGAAGCCAAAGCTACGGCTGCGAAAACCATGGCGGAAGGAAAAACACATCCGGACAACGACGACGGACTACATAGGGCATACGACAGGCATGTTTCGCATGCACGCACATGCGAATATGCGATTATTCTTCGTTCAACATACTAGCTAGGAGCAACATGTGCTCATTTATTTAATTTGCAGTCCCATGTGGAAGGCATACAGCCCCGCTTTTCACTTCGCTTCCGCCCTGCCAGTCACCATGCCGATCGCCTTCTCCATGGAGCCCTCATAGCTGGTCGACCAGATGGCCGGACCGTACACCACGCCGAAGCCGCTGTCCTGGAGAATGAAGACGTAGTCACCCTCCCTGGAGCTTTGTCCGCTGCTCCAGACGGTCTTGACCCTGTGGTTTCAGCCTCAGGAAGCAGTGCTGACCGTTGCCGTGGGTGTTGGACTGCCAGCCGTACTTCCCGCCGTACAGCACCAGGTTGCAGTCTCCCTGCATCACGAACCGGTGGTTCCTCGCGGTGAGCTTGCCGTCTGCCCCGGAGAACAGCCTGTTTGCCGACCTGGGTATGTTGCCTAGCTGCAGGTCACTGTGACCGGGGACCCAGGGGTTGATCTTAAAGACCACCGGACCGTAGACGACCACCCTCCCCTCCGGGTGGACGACGGCGGTGTACTCGCCCTTGCTGGACTTGGAGCCGCTGGACCAGACGGTGGATCCGTCGGCCTCCTTGATGAGGAGCTCGCCAAATTTGCTCAGGGTGAGCTTGCAGTCTCGTCATCTGTTTGCCATGTTGGACTGCCAATTCCCATTGTAGGGTACGAGGTTGCAGTCATCCTGCATGATGAAGTCGTAGTCGCCGTTTCTGAAATGGCCGTATGTGTCAAGAGTTTCCCTCGACAGCAGGTAGTTGGTGCCGATAGCTATGGCAGGGTGGGGGATGAGGCGGTGGGAACGAGGAGAGTGGCCTTAAGCACATTCAAATCTTCCTCGTGATCACTTCGACACAGCACGAGATGAAAGCTGAGTTCAGGATTTTGTTATCATCAAAATCACTTGGAGAACTCAATAATCTCCCCCTTTTTGATGATGGCAAAACTCTAGAAGGAAAGTACATTCGCGTGCCGTGAGAATGGATTAAGGACGGTAATCAAACACCAATCGGTCAAGCATCTCATTCATCTAAAATGGTTTCATGCATTCACATTCATCCAAAATGGTTTCATGCATTCATATGTGCTCAATTTGTTTGAAAATAGATAAGACCAATATATGTGGCAAAACCAAGTGCATCTCATTTACTTAAGTTCAAATTGCAAATTACATTGACATATAGGCATGATGCAAGACACGAGGTGACCAGACCAACAGAATGCAAGACTCACATATGCATATGGGATGCAAATGCCAAATGGAAAACACACATGCAAACATACATAATGCATAACATGTAAAAACCTAACTAGCTACTTCTCCCCCTTTGGCATCATCAAAAGAGGGAGTGGGATACAAGAGTACTGGATGAAAAGTAACACTAGGGGACGCAAGAATAGCTACGAAGCCGGGTGATCCGGAGTCCCCTCATCATCATCATCATCAGAATCATCACCCTCATCCTCGGAGGCATCAACATCAGCATGAACTGGAGAAGGAGGTGGAGGTGGAGGAAGACGATGTTCAAAGGAATGCAGAAGATGGTCCTGATGCACCAATTGAGAATTAATATGGACAAGTGTACTGTTGGTGGTCCTGAAAGTCTCGTGGGTATCCTCGTAACGGGAGGTGAGAGAGGCCATGTGGGTAGAAAGAGTTTCCAAAGCATGGGAGAAGGAGTCCATCCGTCCAGTCATGGTGTCCATAAATGTATCAAGCCGCCCAAGGGATGAGTCAATGCGGGTTTCCATGCCTGAGATACGCCTATCAAAAGCCTCATAGTCTCCCCAAGTGGACTGTCCAGCACCCTGAGTAGAGGATTCTCCATGATAGAACTGTGGTGGAGGAGGCATCTCTAGATCTATATGAGGAGGTGAAGGTAGAGGAGGCTGATCCTCTGTCTGAACTGTAGGTGGTACGTCTTCTGGACCCTGCTACTGCTCGGGCTCTTCTTCACTTTCTGATTCTTCTCCATAAACCGGCACATTGCGGCGTAGCTCACCATCGGGACCCCAGTAATATCCCATATCTGTGAAGATCTTATGGGCAATATAGATATCATCCTGTCGAACTCGAATAAACATTTCAGCACCAAGATCTATCCTAGCATATATGAACACTCCAGTCAACTGTGAAGCATAAGGCAAAGATCTCCTCAATTGGGTTCAGCATATCCCTATCAAATTTGTCATGCGCCGACCCATGTTGACCATATTTCCATTCATAACATGATAAAACAGAAATATGTGAACCTCTATCACTTCATTTCGACTCCCACTCTTTGGATATATGACTGAAGTAAACATGTGGTGGAGAATGCGCTGCAATGGTGGAAAATAATTTACATTTAATTGAATTAAATCACTCACAACATGCACATATTCACAGCTCGTCATGGCAATGAAAGTGGCCTCAACTTCACCATGGTCAAAGGTCATATCGGCACCCCTAGCTGAAGCTCCTAAGGCACGTTCAAAAAGATCCGGAGTTATATGAATCTCAATACCCTGAACAACTGTATACAACTCTTCATTTCTGTCAACCAAATTGCCATAAAATTGCTGCACTAGACTGGGGTAGTACAGAGTATATCTAGAGATAAAATCAAAAAAAAAGAGAGAGAAAAGGAGAAGAGAAAAAAATAGGGTTAAAAATAGAGATGCCCTGTCGGGCTTGTCCCTACATCAGGGCAAGGGCAAAAATGGTCATGACCCAGCCTTGACGAAAACCCGAGAGGGCATCACGGGTAAAATCAGGCACCCCACAACGTGGAAACCCGAAAGGGCGTGTGGGTAAAAGCAAGAGGGGGCTGGCTTTGACAAAAACCCGAAAGGGCGCTTAAGTCAGTAATGTGATAAAAAAATGAGTGACGATGATGTAGCAACAAGGTCACCTTCGTTCATCATTCAACTCCTTCAAGCAACCTTTCGACCCTTGTCACTATCGACAAGATCGGTCACTACCTTTCAACCCTTGTCACCATCTGCAAGATCGGTCACTACCCTTCGACCCTTGTCACTATCGGCAAGATCGGTCACTACCTTTTGACCCTTGTCACCATCGGCAAGATCGGTCACTACCTTTTGACCCTTGTCACCATCAGCAAGATCGGTCGCTACCTTTCGACCCTTGTCACCATCGGTGAGATCGGTCACTACCTTTCGACCCTTGTCACCATCGGCAAGATCGGTCACTACCCTTCGACCCTTGTCACCATCGACAAGATCGGTCGCTACCTTTTGACCCTTGTCACCATCGGTGAGATCGGTCGCTACCCTTCGACCCTTGTCACCATTAGCAAGATCGGTCACTACCCTTCGACCCTTGTCACCATCGACAAGATCGGTCAACATCCTTATTCCTTGTCATCATCGGTAAAATCGACCATCGTGCCCTTAACTTGGACCTTCCGCCCTCATTAACAAATAAATTATCCTTGCTTCGACATTTAACCCATATCGATGAATAAACCTCACCTTCAATTTTCGTCACCATCGGCAAAATCAATAGACGCATTCATCTCCTCTACCTTCATCCCACCTCAGCCAAGTTTGGCTCCAGGAACAGTTACCCCACAGTGGAGCGAACACCTCACCCCTTCACTAAAGGCGTGAGCGCTCTCTTGCCCTAGTAGCTCGTACCCCCGAGCTGCGCAAATCGGTTGGAAAAAGAGAGAGGGCTAGAAAAAGAAAGAAAGAAAAAGAAAAGAGAAGAATGACAAAGTCGTGATTAAAACGGCAAATAAAGATGTTTCATTACTATGAAATATCGGAACACATCATTGCCCGGGGCATCCCCCGAGGTACATAAGCTCCAAAGATGAAAAAGAGCAGAAGTCGATATAAAAAGAGAGGAGAGGTTACTGTAGGGGGCTTCAAAAGATGTCCTCCAACTCCAAGATACCCAGGGAAGGATGTCTGGCCAACTCTTGCAATCGGGACTCTGTGGCTTCCAGCTGCGATAGCCTTTCCTCAAGGGAGGCGATTTGCCCTTCAGCCAATTTGGCTTCTTCCATCTGCTGAACCTCCAAGCGCTCAATTTCCTGCAACTCTACTTCGGCCCTGGCAAGCTCAGCACGCAGCTCTGCTATATGTGCCGTGAGGAAAGACTAGCATTCCGAGGAAGTGCTGGCCGCACCTATCAGTTGTCCCGTAGTCCCTTTCAACGAGGCGATGGCAGTTCGGCCTTCAGCTCTCTCCAATTTTATGGTCGTCAGCTGATCGGTTACTTCACGGCTGAGGTACTCCCGCCTGTTGGCATGCTTTAACAACATCGTAACCCGTGGGGTCCAGTCCTCCATTGGATAGCCAAAGACTAGTAGTGAGTGGGAGAGGTGTTCTACCAAGCTCCTCAACTGCGCATAGGTCAAATTCAAGGTAGCTGACATGACTTGCTGAAGGTTACCCCCTCTTAAGGCCTTTCTTTTCTTCTTTTATCCTTCTCTTCCTCCTTTTCTTAATTGATTTTCTGTGTGATTCATGAGGGGTCCCTTTTCCTGTCTCTTAACCATTCTCTGCTCATTCCTCCCTCTAGTACGGGTGCTCAAAACACTCAACCATTATTCAGTCTGGTCCTCTTCATATTGCCCCTGGTTCTTTTCACATTGGTTAAGGCATTTTACTGTTGATTATTTCATTTGTTTGTTTCTCCCTTCGGTCTTTTAGCATATTATTATTTCTGAAAAAAATTTGACAGCATCTCCCCTTGACCCAGGCGTAAGGGAGATGCAGGGAACACGCCCACATGGAGTGGCGGAACCCGACAAGTGGAGGTGGGCGTCTTAAGATGGCAACATCTTTAATAAGACATCGGAGAACCCGAGGAAATCGACGGAGGGAAGGCCTCTCTAAGGCTGGTCAGGGGCATACCGGCCAAAGTCTTTCCCGGTGAAGAGGTGTGGGGGTCAATGCACTGGCCAGAGAGGCTGTGCCAGGCTAGGAGCGTACCGGCCAAGGAAGAGCTAGTGTGCCAACGGAGGCATCTGAGAGTGGTTCAAGGCAAGTGTGAGGGAGAGGGCCGTGAGGCCTCGGGGTTTAGTTTAGCTAGTCGGGGGGGCTTTAGCTCGCGGAAGAAAGGCCAGGGGCTGGGAGTTTAAAGCGGTTTGGGGGACAAGGGCCAATGGTGGTGTTGGGGCTTAGGCTCTCAAAGAAGGAGAACGAACTCCCCTTCATGACGAATGGGTGAGGGTGAAGGCCAGAGATCCCTCAAATGCAGCTGAACCACAAGGGGAAGAAGAAAGACAGTGGAAGAGCACACAGGGGGACCCAATCCAATGAGAAACAACACCAACGACGAAAGTAAGAAAAGAATAAAAGAAAAATGTTTTATTCATTGTAAACGGGAACCAAATACATCAGCGTAAGAATAAGAAGAATAAAAGCAAGGAAAAGAAAAAAAAAAGAGGAATGGGGGGTTGAACAAGGGCGACGGCTCCCTGCTCTTCCCCTTCCCCTGCTACATTTCTCTCTCCCTCTTTCTTACTCTCTTGCTCTCTGGTGGCTGCCGAAGGGGAGAGTCCCTTCTTCTCTTCTTCTTCTCCTCTTCTCCTTCTTCTCTTATCTCTGGTGTGCATGGTGGCCTCTTCTCTGTGTTGGAGGGGTGCTTCTTCTCTTCCTATCTGTCTCTCTGTGGAATGCTTCTTCTCTATTGTTTTGTGTTCGTCGGAGAAGATGCCCTTTATACTCCCAGCGGCGGGGAGCCTTCGGACGCGACCGATGGGGAGGGAGTGTGGGGCATTGATGAAGATTTGACTTGGGCGTCCTCGGTGGCAGGGGGGTAGCCAGCATGCCACCTCCTCCATTCGTCACCTTAGCGTGGCCATTGCGTGCCAAAAATCTGTAGGGGGATGGCATAAGATCTCCCTTGCCAGACGCGCCGTTGGAGGGAAGCCAGGGCATGTCGTGGAAGGCACACAAGGGTGTGCCAGCGAACAAGATGCATGGGCATGCCGTTGAAGCCTCGCTAGGCATACCGCTGAAGGGGCGCGAGGGCATGCTGCTGAAGGGGCGCGAGGGCATGCAGGTGAAGGCCTTGCAGGGCATACCGCTGAAGGGCCATATGGGCGTGCCGTTGAAGACCTTGCATGGGCATGCCGGGGGAGTGGATTTGGGCCCGCTTTGTGCCTGATTGACGATCCACTTAGTTCTCTTCGGGGCCCACGAGTTGTGAGCCCCCCAGGGGTTGGTTCCTCTTCACTGTCGTGACGAGGCCCAGGAAGAACTCCCTTAGGTCGCTAGAGGCTACTTGGGGTAGTAGCCTCCCCCTTTGAAGAAGAAGAAACTTGGCATGTACCCAGTGCAGAGTCAAGGAACCACTTAGAGGAGCGACATCAATCCCCTATGCGGGAAGAAGCAAAGCCCCGGAGGTCGGTCTTTGACAGGCTGGTCTTTCCGGGCAGGTCATCGAGGAGAACGGTGAGAAGGGGCAACAACCTATGTGTCTACACCTGCAACATGGTAGGAGTTTTTAGTCGGTATGGGGCACTACCTACTGAACCAGAAGAGGTGGCCTGGCTGGCCACGAGACCAGGCCCTCTCACCATGAGGGGGAGAGCTACAAGCAAGGTAGCGCAAAGTTCCCGCCGAAGAGGCTGCCCATGAAGAACCCTCAACGACTTTCACCGCTAATGTTGTTACTACTGGGGGCATCAGTGGCGGACCATCCATGTCATCTAAAGAGGCACCAGCCGAAGAAGGGGGAGGCACCCCGGGTCTCCCCACAAGCGACCCCATGGTATTGCATATGATGCAACAGTACCAACGAGAAATTAAATTGCTGAAAAAGTAGTTGAATGAAAGGAATGCCAAACCCTCAACATCCGGGTAGACTGAGGCATTGCTTGAGCCACCTGGGGGCAACGGGCAATCTTCGAAAGCGTCTCCACAAGCCACAACATTGTCACCAATGCCTAGCTACACCGGGGGCATGCCCCTGCAATAGACATATCACCCAGCACCAGCCCCACCACCGATTTTGCCTTCCCAAGGGTCTCTTATGGCTCCACAGGCGACAGTGCTGACCATGCCGAGGGTGCAGCCAGCCCACTTTTATCCAAGCCCACTCGACCCAACAGTAATCAACCAGTTGATGCTTGAACAAATGATAGACATGAAGCTGGTAGAGAGGGGCGACGGCGATCAAACACTATTTGATGTCTACCGAGTGCCCTACTTGGCTCATTACGCTGCCAAGAAGCTACCGGTCGGCATCAACAAGCCGCCGAAGTTTGAGAAGTTTAATGGGAAAGGGTCTCCCAGGGAGCACATTGCCTACTATGTGAAGGTAATGGGAGATTTGGCTACTGATGAAGCTTATTTCCTCAAGTTCTTTGGCTCAATAATCACCAGGCTTACCTTTGAGTGGTACTCGAGCATGCTCGCTGGATCCATCGTTGATTGGCCCGACATGCAGAAGATGTTCAAAGAGAGATTTTATATTGCTGAACGGGAGGTCAGCATGGCGGAGCTCTATGCCACGAGGCAAAGAAATGATAAGTCAGCACTCAACTACATCAAAAGGTGGAGAAGCCTCAGCATGAGGTGCAGACATCCCCCACACCAGGAGGACGCGGTGCAGATCTGCAAGCAGAATCTGAAGAAAGAAATTTTGAAAAGAATGATCGGTGCTGAGGTCAAGATATTTGACTGGCTGAATAACATAGTGGCTGAGATTGAGGCATTCCTTGCCCCCTACTCTTCCACCCCGGCTGCTTCTGGCTAGAGAGCTAGACAGGTCGAGAAGAAACCAATGCCACCGGAGGTTCACGCCCTGGACTTCCAGACTTTTAAGAAGCAAAAGGAAAAGGCCAAAGGGGCTGCCAACCCTCCTCTGCCTAGGCCCATAGAATGGCGGGAAGGTCCCTCCCTAAGGGAGAAAATGAGGAACGAACTGTATTGATGTGACACCACTAAGGTAAATGTGACGTTAAGATGAAAGATCCTTGGACCTACTTCGCAAGCACAACGCGCAAGAGTGGAGAAACACGTAGAAGCCGAACCCACGGCGATCTCAAAAAAAAATTAGTGGAGAGTTATTTTTATTTAGAAATAAACTATAATGAGATGAGATTATTTTCCTAAATTTAAAAAAAATACCAAATAGGATTAGATGAGTCGATTACTCTTACTTTTAAATTTGAATAAAAAATAAAAAAATAACAACCGAACACCCTATTAACTACGAAAGATGCACTCCCTGACGCGGGATTTCCGCGTTTCACAGTGAGGCTCTATACAACAATCATAAGAAGCCTAACCATGTACCCAAACGATAGCTCGATCTTTCTAAGATTTTACTACATCTGGCAAGACTCTCAGCATCGATATGTTCTCTTTAACGCACAGAAGAATTGGATCCATCAAATTGAGCTGCTAGTCGGGGGGTTTCATTTGATCTATGCTCATGATTAACATCTGACATACGTATCGCAGTAGAACTTCAACTCAAGTCATGGGCTTTTCCCAAAGTAAATACAGCGGAGGGGGAAGCAAAGAACGAAATTGATGCATGAGAGAGAGAGAGAGAGAGTTTGTGCCTACTTTCCATCTTCTTCCCACTCTTTATGGCTCTTTCCATCGAATCTCAATGAGCTCAATTTGATTGAGAATTATTTTGGTGCCTATTTTCCATCTTCTTCCCGCTCCTTACGGCTCTTTTCCATCGAATCTCAATGAGTTCGATTTGATTTTTTTTTTCTAATTGATCTTTAAGGGATTCTACAGTTAGCTAAGTATGACAAGACCTCTTCGGTAGGAAGAATTCAAATCCAAGTACTACTTACCATGATCATTTTACATTCTTCAGACGAATATTTTGAGCACGGGGCTCCCAAAAGATGGGCAGTAGTCCTTTGGGATCCCACCATCTTCGAAGAGCACATGACTACAGTTGGCACACTATCAAAAACAAATGAGGATTTGATCCAAGTAATCTTTATCACTTGAAGGAAAAAGCTTGAGCTGTCAGGCCTCGATCTCGTCGGCATGCAATTAGAATCTCATGTTAGACTTGGGATTAGCCCAGTTCATGTGGGGATGGCACATGAAACCATATTAAATCTCCTACTCAAATTATGAATTATTTTGTATTTACATTAAGGTGAATGGTTTTGGATTCTCTTCCCCTCCATAATACTCACAAAGTTGTGCTCAATTAAGAGGAGGTTACAAGGTTTGAATTCTAAGGGGTTACATGCATGAGGTCTATAAAAGGGGAGGATCTTCTTGATGGGAGAGTTTGCCTCCTCTTGCATCCTTCTACTGGCCTTGGTTCCTCTCTCTCTCTGCAGTTTCGGAGAAGGGCCCCATCTCCAATTCTCCATTTTGACGTGCTTGGGCTGCAATCTGAGCAGAGGAAACCTCATCGCCAACCTTGCATCTTGCTCGGAGAGGTCGATCTTCAGATTCGCTCCTTTGCTCCATCGGACCACTGGCATCCCATGATGTCGCTCTGAGTATTCTCGTCTCCTAAATAGGTTAATCTATGCGATCCAAAACATGGGCTCAAAGTTGTTCTGCTGTGTATTTCTGTTCGCCTGTTCTTGCAAATTTCTAATATTTAATATCAGAGCCAGGTTCTAAATTAGCCTAGTTTAGATCATCCTACGGGATGCCGGTGCCCCATGGGGGTCGCCGGTGGGAGTGTTGTTCGGCAACCCACACAGCGCGAGCTCCTCCTAAAGGAGTCATCGCACTACCACTGCCCCACCAGGCAGATGGTAGGGTTGCCTCTCTCTCTCTCTCTCTCTCTCTCTCTCTCTCTCTCTCTCTCTCTCTCTCTCTCTCTCTCTCTCTCTCTCTCTCAAACATTAAGGGAACACCAACTATATGCAAAGCTAAACAAATGAGAGTTCTGGTTAAATGAAGTCACTTTCCTTGGCCATGTTATCTCCAAAGAAGGTATCGCCGTGGATCTCGCTAAGGTAGAAGTTGTCAAGAATTGGAGCCGACCAATGATGATATCTGAAATTAGAAGTTTCCTTGGTCTAGCTGGTTATTATCGGCGGTTCATCAAGGATTTTTCCAAAATTGTTGTTCCCTTAACAAGACTTACTAGGAAGGAAATTCCATTTGTATGGACCATAGTGTGTGAGGAGAGTTTCTTGACACTCAAGAAACATCTCACCACTACACCTATTCTGGCACTGCCTGTCGAAGGCGGTGGATTTTAAGTATATGCAGATGCATCAGGCATTGGCCTGGGGTGTCTTCTTATGCAAAATGGCAAAGTGATTTGCTATACCTCAAGACAACTAAAGAGGCACAAGTAGAATTATCCAGTTCATTATCTGGAGCTAGTTGTCGTTATATTTGCTCTGAAAGTCTGGCATCACTCTTTATGGGGAAAGGTTTATAGTGTATTAAGACCACAAAAGTCTGAAATATCTTTTTTCACAAAAGGAGCTAAATATGAGACAAAGGTGATGGTTGGAGCATCTCAAGGATTTCGAATTCGCCATCCAATATCATTCAGGCAAGGCAAATGTTGTAGCCGAGGCGCTTAGCAGGAAACCAATGTTCAAGTCTCATGAAAGGTACGACTAATCTTATTATTAAATTTGCCCAGTTGCATCAAGATATTAACACAGAGAAAGAAGAATGCTTTATTGCCAATATCCGATCACAACCTATATTAATAGAAGACCTGGTCAAGTTGCAAGAGAATGATCCTACACTAATGGAGATCAAGGATAATGTTGATTAATAGTCAGATTTCTCTATTACAACCGATGGAAGATTACTATTCTGAGGTCGGATTTGTATACCAGATCATGTTGATACTAAAAAGTTGGTTATGGACGAAGCACATAAATCAAGGTATGCCATTCACCCTGGTGCTACCAAGATGTAACAAGGTCTTAAAAGGAATTATTGATGGCCCAATATGAAAAGAGAAGTGGCGGACTACATATCACCCTGCCTACCTGTCAACAAGTTAAGGAAGAATATCAAAAGCCCGCTGGAAGGTTACATCCCTTGGAGATTCCCGAGTGAAAATGGGAGAGCATAGGAATGAATTTTATCATGGGTCTACCTAGGTCCAGAGAAGGACATGATGGTATTTGGGTGATCATTGACCACTTGATCAAATCGCCTCACTTTCTACCTATTAAGAGTCGATGGTATGCGCATGTCTTGGTTGCCTTGTATATGAAGGAAATTATGAAACTACATGAAGTCCCTGTCACTATTATATCTGATCGAGACCCTCGATTCACATCTCAATTCTGTAAGGGTCTACAACATTCATTAGGGACCCGATTGAATTTCAGTACTGCATTCCATCCACAAACTGATGGTCAAATTGAAAGAACCAATCAGGTGGTGGAAGATATGCTCAGGACATGTGCAATTGACTTTGGTGGAAGTTGGTATGACCACTTGCCTCTAGTGGAGTTTGCCTACAATAATAGCTATCAATCTAGCCTTCAAATGGCACCATTTGATGCTCTGTATGGTAGGAGTTATCGTTCGCCTGTATGCTGGGATGAGGTTGGAGAAAAACAACTTCTAAGCCCTGATCTTGTTCGAGACACAATAGAAAATGTGAAGCTGATTAGGGAGAGACTTCAGATAGCTCAGGATAGACAAAAGACTTATGTCAAAAATTAACATTACGCGCCTGTGAATTCTAATTTCTAATGCAATCCCTTGACAAACCCCACTAACCCTTCGGGGGCCTCATCAGCCTCCTGGGTGGCGTCCCCAGTTCTTGGTAGCTGTAGTCCGATACTTGTATCGGGTTATCGGTGCCCTGAGCTCTGGGTCATTACACTCGATGCCTCAGGGGCTGGTCAAGCTTCGAACTGGGGTGGCTGAAATGGCACTAACTCCTTCGAAATACACCCAATGCCACCTTGCAACGAACTATCCTTGCCAGCCACCTGATGTTGGTGTGATTAACTTCAATGCTACACAAATAAACTAACACATATCGATGAAAGTTCTGCTTAACTCAACTTACCTGGGGCCACCACCACTGGAGGAGGTAACTCTCCATCTTGCCCTTCATGCCCTCGTTGGCAACTCTCCAATTAACGATTCGATCTGCCATTGCGGCACTATCATCGCTCTCTCTAGCTCGTACGCGAAAATAATGCGGTAAACAAACACAAAAATCCTATGCCAGTTGCCGATTGTACTGGATCTTATGGACTCTGAAACATTGTAGTTATCTCAAATTCCCATGTATATCCACAACCTTACTCTTGCACCACCTGTAGCGACCCAGAATCTAAGTACCAAAAAGGAACCGGTGTAACCCAAATCCTAGCCTACCCCCCATGAGCCTAGAGGCTCGGAGGGGTTATTTTGGTATTGTGGAGGTGCATTAGAATTCAAAATAATGTAGAAAATAATTTACAGAACTAATTAATTAATTGACAGAAATAAAACTTATAATTTTCAATTAAATAAATCTAACTGAGAGTCCAATCCACAAGGTACAATCTACATGAAAGAAAACGTACTCGATCACCATCACAGTCCGGCACTGGCAAGTTGGCAACTGCGAACCGCTACACCACTCCTATTCACCTTGAGAAGGAGCCGCTACACCTAAAAAGAAAGGGGGTGAGTCTCATCTCATTGGCTCAATAGGGATCCTACAGATCCCCGCCATGAAACAACGGTGGTAAATAGTATTGACAACAATAACGAATAATAACAACAAAAGCAATACCAACAATATCAATGACAACAACAACAGCGGTAATGACAGAAGGCAGCAGAACACAGCTCTATATAATCTACTCCTACTGTCGATGGAAAGTATGCCCCGATCTCACAGTCAGACACATCAAACCACCGACAAAATCACCTCTGTCATCATGGAGGCTTGTCCTCGCTGACAAAGGCCATAGACAAGACCACGTGGTCTAGCGATATAATCACGGCCTCTCCATTGTGAACACTATGTCTTCTGTAAAAATCACACCGACTCTGTCGAAAACCCGTGACCTCAACATCGGGAAACTAAATCTCGAGACAAGAGAGTCACGTCTCACATGATGGGAGAATCTTCCCACTAGAAGTAAGGTTGGATGTGTCCACTGACGTCTTAATCCGTGCCCTAGGTGTCTCCCACTCGTCTCAACGTGATAATTGAGATACCATACAAGTAACCACAGAACAATGACTAGCTAGGGTCACGCTTGTTAGCGTGTGTCCAAAGCCCCCAATCACATGTGCACATACAGACTATCTACTCTATGTAGGGTCCGCTAGTTAGTTTTCCCTTCATCCAGACTCAGGCTGCAAAGGCAAGGGCCACGGTAACCAGTTTAGAAACCATCTCATCGGGATTGCTCTCCACCTCTCCCCACTGGGTAAGCACACGCGCGCCCAAGAAAGCATTGTCTAGTGGGGGGTCACTCGACGTGGGAACTCTCGATAGAGGAAACACCGAAGTACCACTGGGCTACATACCCATCATAAGTATCACGCAACATAGGACAACTCAGTGTCACCAGACTCAAGACAGGTAGCTAGACTAGCTAAACCATTGGCCATTGAGTCACGTGACGCATCTCAAGACTGTTGTATAATACGGATCTATGCCGTTGAATTACTCTAAGTTTGAACCCGAAAATCATGGTCAAAAGGACTCACGAGACAGCCCACTGCCGCCGGGATTTTTCCCTCTCTACGGGTAAACAAGGAACCCCCAGCACCCCTGGTTGGGTCATAAAACTCACGGTCACAGGCCATCCTTATGGCCCATATCGAAACTACCTTAGAGGAAACCGACACGGTGCGAGAACAGCCCTCAGCACGTACACGGGTACATGGTGACTTGAACTAGTACAACAAAGATGCCTGGAATGCACGTGGTCATCTAGACCGTTAAAATCAAACGGGCATGTTATTCGAGGTATAATGACTCCCACGGTGTCGGCGATAAAAAAAATATGAAATGAAGAAGAAAGGGATAAGGGGGTGGCCCACACTCCAAATGGCCCAAACTCTATGGGAGAGCCCAAATATGAAAAGAAGCCCATTGACGCAAACGGGGACCAAGGGCCCAATATGAATAGGTGAGGGGGAAGAGATGATTATCATAGGTGATAACATGGTATAGATCGTATACATATTTCTTTAACATAGAGACATGAAATACATCATGGACTCCTACTAATTGTGGAGGCAAAGCTAGTTGATATGCCACTTCACCGACCCTTTCTAGAATTTCAAATGGGCCAATGAATCTTGGGGTAAGCTTATCTTTAACTCCAAATCTTTGAATACCTCGACCTAGAGAAACCTTCAAATACACGTGGTTTCCCACTTGGAACTCCAAGTCGTGCCTTCGATTATCAACATAGGATTTCTGTCTGTCTTGTGCCATCTTGAGTCTTTCTTGAATAATCTTTACCTTCTCTGTAGTATCCCTGATGATATCAGGGCCTAAAAATTGCCTTTCCCCTACTTCATTCCAACATATCGGTGATCAATAGCTTCTACCATACAGAGCTTCGAATGGTGCCATTTGTATACTGGCTTGATAACTATTATTGTATGCAAATTCCACTAGAGGTAAGTGATCATGCCAATTTCCTTCAAAGTCAATAGCACAAGCCCTAAGCATATCTTCTACCACCCGATTCGTCCTTTCAGTTTGGCCATGAGTCTGTAGGTGAAATGCTGTACTAAAGTTCAATCGGGTCCCTAATGAATGTTGTAGACCCTTCCAGAACTGTGACGTGAATCGAGGGTCTCTATCTGATATTATAGTGACAGGGACACCATGCAATTTGACAATTTCCCTCATATACAATGCTGCCAGAATATCCACAGACCATCGACTTTTAATTGGTAGAAAGTGTGCAGATTTAGTCAATCGGTCTATGATCACCCATACACCGTCGTGTCCACCACTTGTCTTAGGTAAACCCATGATGAAATCTATCCCTATACTTTCCCATTTCCATGATGAGTTGTCGACTTCCAAAGAAATCATGGCATCTGTCCCATACACCAACTGGAAAGGAGTCTCATCGGTGGCAGTTCTGGGAGTGGTTCGATGCGACCATAGTACGCTTGGCAATTCCTCGAACCAACTACCCTTGGCCTTACTGAGCCTAGCCTTGATGCATTTCAATATAGTTTTGTTGGCATTTTTGACCAGTCCGTTAGCCTAGGGGTGGGCTACCGAAGTGAAGTGGTTGTGAATGTGTAGGTCGGCACATTTGTTCCTAATGTAATGATAATCAAATTACCGACTATTATCACTCACAATCACTCGGGGGATACCAAAACGACAAATGATCAACTACCAAATGAAGCTCCACACGACCGACTCGGTGATCCTGGTAGTGGCTTCGACTTCAATCCACTTGGTGAAATAATCAATAACGACGATGATGAACTTCTTCTGGGCCTGAGCCGTACGGAATGGCCCCAGGATGTCGATCCCCCATCGGGCGAAAGGGTATTGGCTCGATAAGGGTGATGAGCTCTAGGCTAGGCCGATAGACTAGATGATCAAAACGCTGGCATCGATCGCACCTTTGAACATAGGTCAAGCAGTCACGTTGGAGAGTGGGCCACCAGTAGCCTTGCCGCAGTAAGATCCTGGCGAGCGATCTTCTCCCTTGATGCACGCCACAGACACCTTCATGGACCTCTTGAATTGCTCGGTCGGCTTCATCGATATAAAGGCATTTGAGGTGGGGATCGGAGAAAGATCGTCGGTACCAGGCTTCGTCTAAGATGACGAAGCGTCTAGCTTGATACTTCAGTCTCAGAGCTTCTCGAGAGTCGGAGGGCTCTTGAGAGTCTCGGAGTGATGGGGACATCAAAGTGGAGACTCGGTGGACCGGCCACGTTGGTAGAGAGGTCGCGCCCATCCCATGGCCCATTAGGCCTAGCCCATCTAATTTTGGGTTTATCTCTTTTTATTATGATGTGTCTGTCAGTCTGAGCCAGCAGAAACCTTTGAGGGACAGTCATTTTCATTTCCAATCCATTCACCTGATAGACCTAACAAAATGGTATGTCGTAGCCCTCTGAGTTCTCTATCCAACGATACCATTTTTGCGTCGATCCGACACCAGATCGGGCTGCAAGAAATCTTTTTGTGAAGGCGTGCAGAGCAGATCTGAGGACAGGCCAGCAACTCAGTCCAGGAATTAATTTCTCAAAAAATACGCCGGCTCACCTTCGGCGTCCGCCGCTCCCGGAGATCGCTTGGCAACCCATCAGCAGCGTCCCAACAAGCCACCGCAGCAAGGAGTCGACCAGAAGCCGCCGTCCTAATTGCTAAGTTCCCTTGTTGTACTGAGTTAGAACAGTACCAAGTCGGGACCGAGTCGGACCAGCAGCCCGCCTCCAGCCCAAATTGCTGCCCGTCAACCCCAGATCGGTCCTCCCGGGCCCACTTGTAGCCTATTACCTCTCTGCGTGGAGTGGGTAACAAATTTAATTCTGTAATTATTAATTATTGCTGTACCGGGAGTTCCAGATCTCGACCGGGAAGTCTTTCCCACGCCCCGAGCGTGGAAGTACACTCGCCACCCCCCCTTGTAGTCGTATTTTACTTTCTTAGTATATGTTTGTATGCCGCTGCTAGAGAGCATGTTAGAATCCTACCTCGTATCATTTACATCACCACTGCGAGACAGAGAGCGAGATCCGTCCTGTGACCCGATCTGGACACGAGAGTGAGTAGACCACCCTTGACTCACTGTCGGTTTCTCAACCGTGCAGGTCCGATCGCTTCCCTCGTTAGGGACGAATGCGAGCTTGCTAGAGTCCAAGGTTTGCATATCCAAATTGGCATCGAGTCTGCGTCTGTCTCGCATCACCGAGAGTAGTCCTATCCTTGCTGTCATTGTTCAGGGGTTGGAGGATGTCACCCCTAGTTCTGATGATGAGCACCCCCCTGAGATCACTGCAATCTTGCAGGAGTTTTCTGATGTCTTCTCGGAAGACCTCCCTGGAGGCCTCCCACCTATGAGGGATATCCAGCATGAGATTGACCTCGTCCCGGGCTCATCTTTGCCCAACCTTCCCCACTATAGGATGAGTCCCACGAACCATGTCGAGCTTTAAAGATAGGTTGAGGAGTTGATGAGTCGGGGAGCTCTTAGGGACAGCAAGAGCCCTTGTGCTGTTCCCGCGTTATTGGCCCCGAAGAAGGATGGCAGATGGAGGATGTGCGTTGATAGCCGTGTGATCAACAACATCACGGTGAAGTATCATTTTCGCATTCCCCGATTGGATGACTTGCTAGACATGATGTCGAGAGCCACTATCTTTTCAAAGATAGATCTTCGTAGTGGCTACCACCAGGTGCGGATCAGGCCTGGAGATGAATGGAAGACAACATTCAAGACCAATGATGGTCTTTATGAGTGGTTGGTTATACCCTTTGGGCTTTCCAACGCCCCTAAAACCTTCAAGCGGTTGATGACCCAGGTTTTACACCCTATGATAGGGGTCTTCTTGGTCATCTATTTTGATGACATTCTTATCTACAATCACACTAGGGAGGACCACTCAGACCATCTTAGACAGGTCTGTGTTGTGTTGAGGCGAGAGAGCTTATTCGCCAACCCGAAGAAGTGTGCTTTCATGTCTGACCAGATTACCTTCCTCGGGTTCATTGTGTCTAGAGATGGAGTCTCCACTGATCCGGAGAAGATTAGGGCCATCAGGGAGTGGCCCGAGCCCCGCACACTCCACGATGTCTAGAGTTTTCATGACCTCGACCCTAGATGGTAGCATATGACTACTGGCTAGGGCATGGGGCCTTGTGCCGATGGACAGAGTTTATTCGTTGGCAAGGGGTTAATGCCAACGCAAAGGAGGAATTTCTGTCGATTCGGACGTAAGGCCCGTAATGGCGATATTGTATAAAAGTCGGCTGGGGCACGAAGCCTTGCGCCGAGAAAGTGGTTTATTCGTTAGCAAGAGGGTAATGCTAACGCAAGGAAGAGTTTCTGCGCCAATTCGAACGTAGGGCCCGTAATGGCGATATTGTGTAAATTTTGGCTAGGGCACGAAGCCTTGCGCCAAGAGAAGGGTTTATTCGTTAGCAAGGAGGTAATGCTAATGCAAAGGAAGAATTTTGTGTCGATTCGAGCGTATGGCCCGTAATGGCAATATTGTGTAAATTCTAGCTAGGGCACGAAGCCTTGCGCCGAGAGAAGAGTTTATTCGTTAGCAAGGAGGTAATGCTAACGTGAAGGAAGAATTTTTGTGCTGATTCAAACGTAGGGCTCGTAATGGCGATATTGTGTAAAAGTCAGCTGGGGCACGAAGCCTTGTGCCAAGAAAGTGATTTATTCGTTAGCAAGAGGGTAATGCTAATGCAAAGGAAGAGTTTTCACCGATTCAGACGTAAAGCCTGTAATGGCAATATTGTGTGAATTCTGGCTAGGGCATGAAGCCTTGAGCCGAGAGAAGGGTTTATTCATTAGCAAGAAGGTAATGCTAATGCAAAGGAAGAATTTTTGTCGATTAGGACGTAAGGCCCGTAATGACGATATTGTGTGAGTTTCGTAATGGTGATATTGTGTAAAAGTCGACTGGGACACGAAGCCTTGTGCCGAGAAAGTGGTTTATTCGTTAGGAAGAGGATAATGCTAACGCAAGGAAGAGTTTTCGCCAATTCAGACGTAAGGCCCGTAATGGCGATATTGTGTGAATTCTGGCTAGGGCACGAAGCCTTGCGCCGAGAGAAGGGTTTATTCGTTAGGAAGAAGGTAATGCTAACACAAAGGAAGAATTTTCACTGATTCGGGCGTAAGGCCTGTAATAGAGATATTGTGTGAGTTCCGTAATGGCGATATTGTGTGAGTTCTGGCTAGGGCAAGAAGCCTTGCGTCGAAAGAAGGGTTTATTCATTAGCAAGAAGGTAATGCTAACGCCAAGGAAGAATTTTTGCTGATTCAAACGTAAGGCCCGTAATGACGATATTGTGTGAGTTACGGCTAGGGCACGAAGCCTTGCACTGAGAGAAGGGTTTATTCGTTAGTAAGGAGGTAATGCTAACGCAAAGGAAGAATTTTTACGTTGATTCGGATGTAAGGCCCATAATGGCGATAATGTGTAGAGTGGTAAACCAGTGGGACTATGCGGGGCTCTCGAGGGATCCCGGGATTAGTATTTGCTAGGGATGTTTCTGGAATTGCGGACCAATGGCCTTGGAATCTGTCTGAGCTGACTAGATATTTTGGAGAGCTCGGCCAGGATGGAGTGCCACTAGGCCAAGGTGAACTTCGATCATTCTGTGAATGCCGACAGGGCTGTATGGTACAGCTTCAAATGCTTCCCATTAAGAGGGGAGAACTGGACTACTCCTTTGTGATCTACGAGGATGTAGGCACCCCCTTCATAGACCCAGCAGATGATATGTCACGTCCCGAGTGCCGAAGGAACCCGGAGTGCGTGGCGAGTTATATTCGATCATGTCAATCAAAGCGTAAGTGTATTCGACACACATAAACAGAGTGTGTAAAAGTAACAAAAACCCAATCCTTTACTCATCATAACTTTGAAAGAGTGAACGGGGATAGGTCGGCAAAGACCACGCGTTGTTCCCCATCCTTGATGTATTTGATACACTGATGGAGGGTCTAGGGGATGACCCAATTTTCATGGAGCCAGGGCCTACCCAACAACACTTTGTGGGATGTGCTGGAGTCGATGATGTAAAAGGTCACCTTGGAGGCGAAATCACCGAGCATCAAATCAACATCCACCAGGTCGAGGACTTCCTTGGTGTTCTGGTTGAAACCAAATATCTTGACTGCCTAAACCTTTTGGAGGTAAGGAGTCAGATATAAGGCCTTGAAGGTTTTGAGGGGCATGATATTGACAGTTGCGTCGGCATCCACCAGAATCTGGTTTACTTCATGCCCATTGATTTTGCCCTTCATGTGGAGGGGTCGATTATGGCACGGAGGAGAGAGTAGAAAATCTTTCTCTGTGAAGGTGACAGCAACCGTAAAAGCCTCATATGTGGCAACTTTTATTTCTGCTGCGTGCACTTCATAGACTTCCAGCTCTCGAAGTATCTTGATAAGAGTTTTCCTCAAATCTTTACTCCAAGCTATGGCTTCCCATATTGTGATGTTGGAAGGGAAACACTTCATCTGGTGGAGGACCTTCCGGTTAGCTCGAGCTCAAGCATCCTCTAGTGACGGTAGTATGTCAGGCTGGATCTGCTGTGAGCTGCCGCGCCGCTCCTCGTCAGGGAGTTGCCCCGCCTTGCCCTTGTTACTGGGATTAGGCTGACTGTGACTAGCCGTAGACTCTTGGAAGAGGGAGGCCAATGATGGCTCTTTCGAAGACGGCTGAGGGGCTGGTCCATCCTTGTCGGATGGTACTGCTTGTTCTGTAGGGTAGGCTGGAGCTGGTGCTAGGACTGGAATGCTAGCTATAGTCCCCTCGACGCTAGCCGGGTCGAAGATGCTAGGTTGCCCCCGGATCTCCACTGGTGGGATCGGGGCAAGTTGTTTTCCTCGGAGGAGGATAACCCATTCGGGATCGAAGGGGGAGGGGTGAAGAGATCACTCAGGGGCTCTGCCACGACGTCTGCTATGTCCACGACCACGACCTCGGCCACGATCAGTGTACTCTAGAGCTGGTTGCAGTCTGGGTGGAGCTGCAGTGCTTTGTCTGGTTCTGGACACTACCGGCTTGCCTCGCCGGGAGGTGTTGATATTGTCTGGAGGTGGGATGGCCACCATGTTGTAGGTGCATCCATGAAGCATTTGTTCCAACTGTTCCACGGTGATCTCCTTGTCCATATAAAACAAGGTGAGCTCTTCCGAGACATGGAGAGTTTCGCCTTCCTTGACCTTCTAGATCATTTCTTGGACCTAGTCTCGGAGGTGAGCTCATTTTTGCATGTCTTCCAACGGGATGTAGCTATCGAGTGGGATAGGCCCGGTAGGGCGAAGAGGAATGTATTCCTCCAAGTTATCGATGAGCCGTTGTAACCTCTAGAGAGATGTCAACTCTGCTGGGGACTACAAGGCAGCCGCTTGTTCAGCTTGCTTCTTGAGCCACCTTTTCAGATTCTTCCTTCTATTCCTCTCCTGTTTCTTGGCGATGGCTGTCTCTAGGGGAGTAGGAGTAGGAGGCACTGGGACTGGCGCTGACAGGTCCACGCGGGGATACCGTCGAGCCGATGAGTTTGTAGGGCAAGGTCGGCGACTCCTCTTTGCTCAGATCTCAATCCAGGCACCTTTCGATTGTTGTAGTTGGAAGGTAGCGTTGATCACCTGCTCGATGACTTCGAGTGGTAGTTCCTAGTAAGCAGGGATGCTGGGACTGGCATCCGAAGACGTGGAACTCGGAAGGTCAGGAGTCACCGATCTGTCGACAAGCACGAGGCCTAAGATAAAGGCCTACGAGACCAGACAACAAGCCTAGAAGAAGACCTAGACAGACATGATAGACTCTATAGCTCACACGACGGGATCGCCGTGCATGCTCCCCTAAGCACAATCACATACATGACTAGAGCATCGTGTACGCCATAGCAAGCTGGTCCCGGGGCAAAGCTAGACACAGTCTAACTCAACAGGGGAAGCTGATCTTGGATAGAACCAAGAACAGGCTAACTCGGAAGGGGGTCACAGACTCCGAGAAACATGAGAGTTGCGCGTCACATGACGGAAGCACCTCCTCACAAGAAGAACAGCCAGCTGCATCCACTGACGTCTTACACTGCGCCTCAAGTACATCCCTACGAAAGCCTGGAACGATGGAGATCGAGGTACGCTTGGAACCAGAACAGGAACTACAGTAACGAATGACTAGTCAGGGTCATGCCGGTCAGCGCAAGTCCTAATGCCCCTGACCACATGTGCATACACTGGCTCTCGCCTAAACCAGGACTTTAGCTAGTATTCCCCTCCGTAGGATGCTACGGATGGACCTAGGACCACGAAACTAGCTTAAAAACCATATCTCGTGAACTGCCACGCCACCACTCCCAGGTGGGCCGACACGCCGTAACATATCGTCAGGCAACGACTAGTGGAGGTTCACTAGACACAGACTCCAAAACACGAGTGCTGGAGTACAGACATGCAAGAAAGCACTGTCGCACGTACTATGAAGCACCAAGGTAGTACACCAACCGCTGACAGACTCAGGACAAGGCGACTAGACCAGAAACTACAACAATCCCTGAGTCTCACGACTCGAAGTCAAGATCGCCGCACAAAACGGAACGAGCCGCCAATCGGTCTAATCTTAAGCCAGAGGAAATGACACAACCGCAGGAAATGACTCACGGAGGCTTGAGGGAACACCAAGAACTCTCAGCACACCTGGAGACGCAAATCAAGGTAAGATAATACCTCCATGCCCCCAGAACCACTATCTCAGGCTAGACAGAACTACCGAGACACGCACAAGGTCACCTGTCAACCACTGGGTCACACCGGGTTGACTAGAACCCGACAACGACACACAGACACAACACCATACAAAAGCACTCCTGGCCATCTCATTATGGTCATAGCCCTCATAGGATGTCGACAGACATCCACGGGTCATGGGCAAACCACAAGGTCGAGCCAAGACAAGCAAAAATCGAAACAACGGGAAAATGACACTCTAGGCATAAGCGATCCATCACTTGGCCGCTAGGCAAACCAAGCAGTCAAGGAAGAGCCGCTATGCAAGTAGAGACAAGGACACTGGTAGTCCTAGATTGGGTCGTTAAGGAGCTGTAGTAGTCAAGAAGTAGACCGCACTCAGTCAACCTTGAACTGACCTATCTAGTCAGACCACCTGACAGACTCACAGACACTAGCAGTCCAAGCTAGAACCGGTAGAGACACCACCTTAATCAAGCTAAACGTTTGACACAAGTCAAACGGGACACACAAATGGACAGACGGACAAGAATCAAGCCATCACGGTCAACCAACAACACAACGAACCCAACTCACTGTGCGGTCACCAAGGGGTCGCTCAGGGAACTGGACAGTCTACAGGAGGCCACCCAAGGAGATAGAACGGTCCAGTCCAGGCCGTTCACTCCAATCGACCTACTATAGTGATAGAATAGTCTGTTCGAGAGTCAAGGTTCAAGGTTGACGGGATCGTCACGGGATCGACGAAGCGGCAATGGCACCAGATGCTTCTTCATTTGGCAGTTCCCATCGCACCCCTCCCCGGGTGGGTGCGGGCTCGCAAGGTCCCCCAGTTGATGAAGGCGTACTCGAGGAAGAGGCTAAAATCTGGGAAGTCATCATCGCCGAGTCTGCACGGAGAGGAGGCTGTTGACTCCGAGACGAAAGCTCCCTCGCCAGCAAGGGAGGAGTCTGCCCTGATCGAGTCTTCGTCGGGCGAGAAGGTAGACTATGACTACTCTTCCGACGAAGTGATTTCAGGCGAGGATTTCGTAAGTGTAAGCTTGTTCATACGGGCCCCCCCTTTGCGGCCAGCCTCTGATCTTATCTTCTGTTATTTGGTTAACTTGCAGGAGCTAATCCAGTCGGAGGCTGTGGAGGTGCCTGCCCCAGACGCATTAGTGGAGCGACCCGGGAGAGTCGACACCGGCTTAGACAAGTTGGCGACCTTATCTGAGATTCCATGGCAAGAAGCAGCCGCAGGGACTGTAACATCAGTGGATGAGGCCCTGGAGGAGGGGGAGATGTCACCGGAAAGCAGCATAGTTTCGGTGACTGAGGTGAATATGAGCCTCCAGGACTTCTCTTGCGTCTCTTCAGGATTTGGGTAGCTCGCCTCGATTGGTGAAAGACTGACCCCGTTATCTGTGTTTTAGGAGGAGGAAAGGCTTCTCGAGACACGCACCGCTAGAGCTTGCAGGGCTGTTCCAAAGCGGAGGGAACCAGTCACCCCTGCGGGGGTAGGTGGGCTGCAACCGCTCTCGGGGCCAGACGTGGAGCGCCCGATTTCCTTCCTACAATCGAGGAGCAGGACGAAGCTCATGGTTCCTCTTCCGCCCCCCTGACTGCTCATGACGCCTGAGGAGGACTAGCTTTTGAGGAAGATACTGATAAGCATCACGATCTTCTGGGAGGAGGGAGCACAATCGGAAAGGGCAGGTCTGGACTCTACCGGGGAAGTGCAGGGGGAGAAGCGCTTGTCAGCCGCGACAGAGGTGGAGCAGCCCCTCGCGATGATGGAGTCGGGTGATTCAGTCACAGTTCTGTTGACTCCTCTGGCGATGGCCGGTCGGGAGATGTCCGTCGAGGTCGGATGCTCGAGCGACCTGGCCTCCACTCTCCCATCCTCCTCGGGTGTGGTGGACGCAGATCTATGGGCAGTTGTGGATAGCTTGGTCAAGTTCGACCCTCCGGCCGTGCCGTCCATTGGCCACACCACCTCAGACGTGCCAGTCCGACAGATGCTGCTGGCGTTGTGATCGATGATCTTCGTCGATCCCTCCCTCACATATCGGGGGGTGCACACCATGGTGGCACAGCTAACCGGGGCACTGCAGATGCTGGGCTGCCCTCTAGAAGAATGGTCGCGGCGAATCTTGCTGTTGTTGAAATACGTCAACCGCCACGAATTCCTTGAGGCCCGAGCTCCTAGCGAGTTTGCCGCCATCAGTGCTCAGGAAGATGAGTACCTGCAGGCCCTGGAGGTGCGGAAAGGCAACAAAGAGCGGCATGAAAAGACCTTAGATGAAAGCCACCATCGTATTGGCGCCCTCACAAGTAGAATAGAAAGGCTGAGGGGCTATCTTGCTGTAGTCGAGGCCAAGCTGGTTAAAGCTGAGGCGACTGTGGTCAGGGAGACCGAGGATCTTGCCGTTGCCAGAGTCGAGATGGCGTCTGTGACGTCCGAGCTAGAGCGCCTCGAAGAATAGAGGAATCGACTGCGCAACATGGCAGAATTCCCTTGTGTCAGGATTCTTCCTCTTGAGGAAATCTTCCGGGGAATAGATTGAGCGTCTTCCACCTCTCTTCAGCACTAAACGAAGGTGTTCGGATTCAATCCGATGTAAATAAACACCGACTGCTTACAGTCGGTGGGGAAAGATGTCCTGTACACGACTCCCCACAATTGCCTACGCACTCGTACCCACGGAACCCCCCTTCCCTCCATGTGTCTCTCACCCCCTGAGCCCACGTGTCGTGGCCTGGCGACGCTTTTCCTAGTCAACTTTTGGTTCCACGGGCGATTGTCGAGAAATTGACTGGCATGCCCGTATCCCAGTTACGTTTCCCTTAAAACTAGGAAACCTTCCATGCCACTCGGTCTCCCCTTGACTTTCCATAAAAGGTGAGTGCACGGTACCGCTTTGAGAAAGATACGACCATGAGAGGGAGCACCCGAAGCACACTATATTCTGGCGTCTCTCCCGTAGCTATATCCTACCCCTCACTCAAGTCACCGCACACACATCGCGCCAGCCCTCACATCCCGCCACGCACGAACAAATGGATGGCACGCCTGGTGGGACGTCTCCCGCCTTACTTCTTTCTGCTGAAGAGAAAGCCTGTAACAGCCCTGAAGTCCTGGTGCCCTTTTCCTATCCTTGCAAGAGAGGTAGGAGGAGAGCCCCTGCTCGCATTTCCCAGCAATTTCCAATTCGCCTTCCAGTTGCTGGATCGCATTCGACGATCGTCGGCCCTGCTCATCTGATGCATCAACAGCAATGGTGGCCGTCACCTACGGTCCCATCATCATCGCCACCCATGCGCTGGTGGGCTACTTGGCGGTGCCGATTGCTTTTAGTAGCTTCACCCCGGTCGTCAGATCACCCTACTTCTTGGGTGTGGTCCCCGTGGCTGCTCCACCGCCGCCCTCAGCTTCTGTATCTTCTGGCGTCATCAACGCGCCACACCCGCCGCCAGTCTCAGTGGCCAGACCGAGTGCCAGACTCGGGTCTCCCATTATCGGCCCCCATAGGGGTTCCAGACCAGCTCCTACCCGGGCAAACACCAGCCCCTGGGCCAAGTTCCGAGCGGCTCCCGACGCGAGCTTCGTGCACCTAGTCCTGGTCCCTACCACTGCAGTTCGCTCAGGCTTCCAACCCCGAGCCTCGATTGTGTCGGCATCTGGTGTAGGTCTCCACTCCAAGGTGCCTGGCTCCTTAGCACCTCACTCGGGCAGCCAGTCCCGAGCCTCAGCCGAGCCAGCTCCTCGCATGGGCCTCCTGACCCAAGGGTATGGGGCCCTAGAATCTCGTTCGGGCCTTTTGACCTAAATTTCTGAAGTGAAACCACCTCACTCGGGTCATCAACACCCGGTCCGAGGCTGCTCAACATGCAGACTGGGCGTACAGCCTCAGGGTTCCCCGCGGATGATGCCTGACGTGAGTGATCCACGTCATGTTTCACATCCCTCAACTCCGTCATGGGGGCACGTTCCCTACAACTCGACGATGCTGACTCCCAGTACGGGTCTGCCTCTATGGGACGCGATGGCCCCGGTGTGGACTGAAGGCCCTGTATCCCACCTTCCGGTCCTGCCAGTCCCTAGTCCAAGCTCAAGGCCTCGGGTTGCCGGCATCTTGGCACCCCCTGCAGTGTCAACTCCGAGTACAAGCACATCATTGAGGGCATCCGCAACACTGTTATCCACTCGGGCGAGGGCTTACACCTGAGCCACCCAGCCGTCGGCCTCCACTACAGACCCCAGGTCTTGGGGACCGATTCCATTGTTGCCGATCGATGGCCTCGTGTCACCAGCATTTACAGGATGACTTTTCTCGGTCTACCATCTTGGGGCAAAATCATCTTCGGCTCCACATCACATTTTTGGAGTTTAAATGGGCCCTCTCAGTGCTAGAGAGGTTGGAGACTAGTTTCCCCTTGTTTTTCCCTTCACGTGGGTGTGAACGGGGCGTGGAATGGACTTTCCTGCCATTTTTGTCATTTTCGGGTTCAGGACGGCCTAGCGGTCCTTCCAGCGACCACTAGGGTACCAAGTGGTCCTGTGGAGACTGCTAGGGTCCCCCGTATGTCGGTTCGAGCCTTGCGGTCGTGCGATGGACCGCCAGGTGGGCTTAGCGGTCTGGTGAAGACCGCTAGGCGACGTCATGCGGTCCGGGGGTGACCGTTTTTTCGGTTGGAGTCGTTTCGAGGTCAGTGGGGCAGCGGCCTTGCGACTGACCGCTAGGCCTAGCGGTCAGGCAAGGGACCGCCACTCTGCTTGGCGGTCCGGGAGTGACCGCTAGGGGTTTTGGTTCGTTTTTAGCCCTTACGGTTCTGGCTGGACCGCTAGGTGGCACCTTGCGGTCTGGAGGTGACCGCTAGGCTCCCTAACGGTCCAGAGAGGACCGCTAGGCGATTTTCGAGCCCGCCGTTTTCATTTGGTGTTGCATTGGTCTCTGATCGGTCCGGTTGAGACCCAATGATCGACCTATGACCCCGTGAGTGTCCCGGACATCCCGTGGGGACCGTGACCATATTTTCAGGTGTCCGGAGGTATCGAGTTATCTCGATTAGAGTGCCCATGGGTCTTGGGGTCTGGGTGACCCCACGTGTTCCGAGCTTTCTTGTTTGCGTTAGATTTAGTCGCCGTGAGTCGGCAGGAGTGCAGTGGGTCTTTCCCCGCACGATGTGGGTTTATCCAAAAAGTGGTTTCCGAGTGGGCCATGTGTGTAGCCTTAGACTGTGAGTCCAGTCAACCAGCCTAGGGCTGGGGTTTTTCTATGTGTCCCGTGGATGAGAGATCCACTCGGCGGCTTGTGAGCTACCTTGGGAATCGTGTCACCGTGGTTTCAGACCTAGGGATTAGGCTAGATTGACAGCGCTGTGCTATCACACGCGACGGACTTGACCCGAGTCTCGTGACTCAAGGACCATTGGGTTTAGTAGGTCTAATGGGTTGTCTAGAGTCTGGTGGCTGCGAGCCACCTATTTCTTTGCGTTACTTGAGATGTGTGCGTGTGTGATTTTCAGGGTTCACGTTTTGTAAGCTCCCACTAGTCGTAACTTTCCTGCGCACGCAGGTGCGAACTCACTTGGGAGTGGTGGAGAGCGTGACCAGAGTGAGACGATTTTATGCTAGTTACCGTAGGGCCCCTTGCCTTTGCAGCCTTAGTCCGACTGGGGGAAAAACCAGCTAGAGGACCCGACCTAGAGCAGATGATCTGTGTGTGCACGTGTAGCTGGGGGCAGAGGATACGCGCTGACGAGCGCGACCCTAGTTAGTCCTTATTTTGTGTTACTAGTACGGTGTCTCAGTCTCCGCCTGGGCCGTCGTAGGCAGACACCTGAGGCGCGGACTAAGACGTCAGTGGATGCATCCGGCCTTGCTTCTGGTGGGCGGTACTCCGGTCATGTGACGTGAGTTGTAATGTCACAGGTTTTCGTTACCCGTCTGCGAGGCGGGGTTTCGTGTATTGTTCGGGTGTTCTCTCAGAGTTGAGGTCTAAGATTTCCGGTGAGCGTCACCGAGGGCTTCTCCCTAGATGGCATAGAGTTCACGACGGTGAGGTCGTGACTATGTTTCCTGACTGCGTGATTTTGGTGGGCCCTCGTCTGTGAGGATAGGCCTCCACGATGGTGACGTCGTGTCGTTTTCCTGGTAGCGTGACTAGGGCCAAACCTGGATAGAGAACTCCTGAAGATCACCCAACACCCTGGATTGGGTTTCTCAGCAGGAGAGTTCTATGAAGCAGACATGATATCTATCTCAGCCCTAGCCGGTGACAATCCCTCGGAAGACTCGGGTGCACGGGAAGCCAAGAGCCAAGAGCAACATATGCCTCCAGCTGGTGAAGCCCAAGATGAAGAGGTGCTCCTCCGGAACCCACCTCCAAGCAGGGATATAAGGGTGGTACCATCCACTTCTGAGGGGCCAGTCCCAGATAGTCATGGTGATGGGGTGCTGCCACCTCCCCCCGACATCGGAACGGAAGATAGTGGTCCAAGCCACGCTCTGGACTTCTCCCTATATGACCCTATTATGTTCGCAATATGCTATGAGCAGCAACAGGAGATCGAGATATTGATGGCATAGTTGGCCAAAATGACCAAACTGCTATCTGATCTAACTAACGGCATCCACCTCCGGCAGGGCAGATCAATGAACCCAGGACACTCCCCTGCAACCACGGCAGAATGGGAGAATCAATCTTCGAGCACCAACTTTAGTGCTTGCTTGCATTCGAGGAGGAGGGTGAAAGAAGTAGCAGGTCCTTCAACCAGTCGGCGGGCGGAACGAGTCCTCACATTGCAGGAAAAATTAAAGAAGCCTTATTCCTTCTCGAGGGATAAAACTCAAGGGATCTTTAAATGGGCTTGCCACTATGGCAAGGTTACCTTGCCAAAGCCCAAAAGGCCAGAGGATGCCAAAAGAAGTGATGACCCTGAATTCTATCTCTATCATCGATTCCTGGGCCACCCTGACGAAGATTGTTATGTTTTCAAGGATGTTGCCCAAGACTTGATCAGGAAAGGTGAATTGAAGATGGGGCACTATGAAGTGGACCCACCACAGCCCGATGAAGCAGGCGTCTATAAAAAGGAGGTCCATGTGGTCTCCCTCCTAGCGGAGGACACAAACCCAGCCGATGGAAGATGCTCTGAAGTAGATTTTCCTCAATATGACTCCGCCTTGCCCTCATTGTGCGGTGGCTTACAGCAGGAAATCGAAAGGCTAGAGAAGCAACTAGCCGAGATAAGCATGTGCTGGTTTGACCCAACCGGGGGTATCCTCCCTTGGTATCGCAGTCACTCAAGCCCGAAGCACTTCCCCGTGATCAGGACAGAACTCTACAGCCATAGGCAAGAAGATGACGAGCTCATCTTGGATTACATCAAAAGATGGAGAAGCCTTTATGTGGGATGCAAGTTCCCACTGAGCCATGAGGTTGCCACCTGGGTTTGCAGACAAAGTTTGAAGAAAGAGATTCAGCAGCGGATGGTCGGCCTCGACGTCCAATCCCTTGATCAATTGGCCATGATAGCGGCTTATGTTGAAGCCTTCATGGCAAAATACCGCTCTGCCACCACCCTGACAGAACAAGAAAACAAACCTGAAGATGTCAACTTCAGCGCTTTTGGGCATTCGAAGGAAAGGACGAAGGAAGTAGCCAATCCTTCAACTAATCAATCGACCTTGTTGCTAGAGAAAATGAGGAGGCCTTACTCCTTTCCGAGAGACAAGACTCGGAAGATTTTTGAATGGGCCTGTCGTTATGGCAAGATTACCTTGCCAGAGCCCAAAAAGGTGGAGGATGCCAAATGAAGTGATGACCCCTACTTCTGCCCTTATCACCGGGTGCTGGGACATCCTATCGAAAATTGTTATGTATTTAAAGATATCGCTCAAAGACTGATCGGGAGGGGCGAACTGAGGATGGGGAGATGTGAAGTCTACCCACCACATCCATATGTCATAATAGAAGTGCATAATTTAGAGTTTAAGTTTAGGAAACTCACCAGTAGGGCCAAGGCCTGTCGAGCCTCATCCTGCTCCCTGATCATGGTAGTGAGGAGCCCCTGCAGCTTCGCGAGCCGTCCCTCAGGGTCGATCTGCATTTAGGAAGTCTAAGTGTCAGTGCATCATCATATAGAAATCGTAATCATAATAGATAGAGTTTAAGTTTAGAAGTCATACCAGTCAGTGGGTACCCTGGAACACTTGGTCCCGGTAGTGTCTGGCGTACGCCGTGTAGTACTCCACATCGCCGTCTGCTCGGGTGGTCACCACCCACCCAAGCGCTGTCCAATCGGCTATCTGCATGGCATTCCTCGCCGCCTAATTGAAGGCCGCTCCCAGGCCCTGCGTAGTCCGTGTAACGCACTCTCCCGACTTCTCCGGCATCGGGAACTCCACCACTAGTTGAGGGACGCCAATCATCCTCATCACCAGTCGAAAGTACAAGGGCTCCACCACATTCATACAGTGAAGCCACACGTCCCCTCCCGAGGAGGCCAGGGCCCCTACCACCCATGGTTGGTCCTCCTGTCCCTCCTTGGCATAAGGTGTCCACCATACCTGCAAAATATGAAATTGCATCAGCATCATCACATAGAATTGCATTTAATTAAGAGTCTAAGTTTAGGATCGTACCGAGGTGTACGGTAGAGCGTCCAAGTCATCCTACAACTCTCGGACCTATCTCCTGAGGGCTGTAGTCTCTCGAGGTGCGGTCCGCCTCCGGGCAATCGGTACTAGGGTCAGGTAGGTCTCATCACCTCTCCCTAGCCCACGTAGGCGCACATAGGCCCACACCTCCATCATATAGTGTTAGCAAATATGAAGCATATAGGAATTGTAAAATTGAGTCTAAGGTAGAGATCGTACATGGAGTAGAGGGGAGAAGCCCCTGAGCATCATCCGCCTGCTATTCGAACTCAGGGTCTCAAAGAGGAAAGCCAGAACTGTAGCTCCCTGCGCGTAGTCTCCGACATGGTCAAGGTCCTAGAGTAGTGGTAGGAAGCGGCAGTGGATCACATCCGCACGTGTCGAGAAGAGGAGTCACCCAAAGAAGAGCACCAGGAACCTCCGTAGCACCTGATCAGCCTCTGCTCCCGGCTCTGCCACCACTCTCGATCTAGCCAGATCCACCAACCTCTGGAGGTGCTACTCTGACTGCTCCCCTGTCGTTATGCTGGCCTATCATAGCCCTAGGCTATCCTGAAGACTCACCCGAGGTAGGAGTGTAGATTGTCGCTCAGGACGTCGCAGCCCTAGGCCCAGCAGCTCCTGGGCCATCTCACGGTAGTTGGGATACGTACTCCTGTTGACCAGTAATCCATGCACTCGCAGGCTAGTGAGTCTGGCCACATCCTCCAACATGGGGACCATATGCCCCCACGGGAAGAGGAAGGTGCGACTCACTGGATCCCAGCAGTCATGCAGTGCATAAAGGAGAGCAGTGTCGAACTGACTCACCTCCATACTCAGGAATGGGGCGAACCCCATGGCAGTCAGCCACTCTCGCTAAAAGTCGAGCAGTGCCAGATACACTGCCCGGACATATAGCCACGAGATGTAGGTCCTACGCTTTCCCTGCATTCATTCATTCATTGCATGCATTTAATAATAGATTTAATTATTTCATTCATCAAGTAAATGAAAAATAATAAAAATTGCATGTCTGACCAAAGGGTGGTTCCCCATGGACCACTCTTCCTAACACACAGTCCGTTATGGTCCATTCAAGTCCTCAAAGTTCTTCATGTTCACTCTGACTCTACAAAGCTAAGGCAAAAGAGCTCTAAACAAGACATAAGTGTTGGCCATCATCAAACCAAGATTGTTGGCCATCATCAAAACATCAAAACAAGATTTACAACAATATGCACCCTGCTAGCAAAAATCATCAGCTTCAGTAAGAATGTCTAGGAACAGAAAATGTACAAGACGCTGTGGGCGTATCGTACAGTCTACAAGACCCCAACTGGGTGTTCACCATTCTCCCTAGTGTATGGGTCAGAGGCAGTGGTGCCAATAGAGCTGGAGGTGCTGTCACTGAGAGGCACTATTCAGCATGGTTTAGTTAGCGATGAACAAACAAACATAGAAAGAAGACTGGAGGAGCTCGTTGAGCTCCAAGGAAAATGCCTCCTGGCACAACAAAACATTCAACTATACCAAGCTCGCATGGCCCGTGTTTTCAATAAGCTAATCAAGGAGTGAGAATTCAAGAAGGGTGACCTGGTCATGGTCAAAAGTAGAGAAGTAATGGCCTCTAAGGCCAAAGGGGAGTTGGTTGAAAACTGGATGGGACCTTATGTTGTCCACCGAGTCTATGAGGGTGGTGCCTACATTCTCGTAGACCACAAGGGGGTAGTTCAAGTCTCCCCTCTCAATGGGAAACACTTGAAGCTGTATCATGTAGCCTTGCCGGCATTCGAAGAATGACCAAAATATAACTTGGTCTAGTGGCACTCCGCCCTGGCTGAGCTCTCCAAAATATATATACCTAGCTCAAACCAATCTCGAGGCCATTGACCCACGATTGCAGAAGCCTCCACAATATACACCAACCCCAAGGTTCCTTGAGAACCCCACATAGTCCAACTGGGCTACCACTTTGCACCCATCACCATGTTGGACCTTACATCTACATTGGTGCATAAACCATTTCCTTTGCATTGGCGTTATCCCCGCGGCTACGAATACACATCTTTCGGTAAAAGGCTTTGTACCCGAGCCAACATTTACACCCACCACCATGTTGGACCTTATGTCCACATTGGTGCATGGACCATTTTCTTTGCACTAGCATTATCCCCGCACCTGCGAATATACATCTTTCAGCGAAAGGTTTCATGCCCGGGTCGACTTTTACACCCACCACCATGTTGGACCTTACGTCCACCTTGGTACATAAACCATCTTCTTGTGCCAGCGTTATCCTCATGCCTGTGAATATGCATTTCTCTGCGAAAGGCTTCATGCCCGAGCCTATATCCACACACTATCGCCATCATGGACCCTACATCTGAACTGGCACATAAACTCTGTTCTTTGCATTGGCATTATCTTCTTGTCAAGGAATATAACTCTTTTCCAGTGCAAGGCTTCGTGCCCTAGCCGATATCCATACATCTTCGCCATTAGAGACCTTGCATCGAAATCAGTGCATAAATCATTTTCCTTGCAGTGGCATTACCTTCTTGCCAATGAATATACCCTTTTTCGACACAAGGCTTCGTGCCCTAGCTGATATCCACACATTCATGTGGGACAGCCAAGGGGGTGCAATGGAAATGATATAAAGAACCCTTAGACCTATCGTTGCAAGCACCTTAGCGAAGACCCGTACCCAATTTCAAAAGACAAGTCACTCAGCGCGCTTCCCTTTCCCGGGGTGACTCAGGGGTGGTCAGTCAAGTCTGATGACTAGACCCTTGCTAGTTAGGCTGTGGACAAGGCAGAGAGGGGATCTCACCCTAGGTATGGAGGTTCCCTTGACAATGGGCAAACCTCGCGCCTTGGTGGGGGTGGATAACACTCGCTCTCACTCCCACGATGGCCACAGAGGTAATTTTTCTGTATTTTTCATATTTTCTTAAATTTTTAAAATTTTCTATATATAATCCCCACCCCCTCTCTTTCTCTCATTCTCTCTTTCTCACTCTCTCACCTCTCTTTCTCCCCTCTCTTCTCCGGCGGCTGACGGAGCGAGGCGAGGGTGAGGTGGAGGTGACGCGGGGGCGAGGACGGCGGGGACGGGTCGAGGATTGAGGGATGGTGGTGGGGCGAAGCTTGGCCGCGAGTTCGGGGCACTAGCGAGGGTTTAACGGCGTTTTCTTCGTGGATCGGCGTCCACGGTGTGTGAAATCTTCGATGGAGGTAGGGGGACGGTTCCCTAGCTCGTGCACTTCATTTTCCGCAAGTTTTGTAGGGCATGGTGAGCCGAGCGGGCTATTTCAGACGTTTTTGAGAAAATCCATGATTTTGGGGTGTGCGCCCGATCTAGAGTTTTGATCATATTTTTAGGGTTTAAATGGGTCCTCTCGTTGCTAGAGAGGTAGGGGACTAATTTTCTCATGTTTTCCCCTTCACGTGGGCGTGAACAGGGCGTGGAATGGAATTTTTGGGGTAATTCACCGATTTTATTCTCGGGACAACTTGGCAGTCCTTCCAGAGACCGCTAAGGCGTCTAACGGCCCTTTAGTGGACCGCTTCGGTCCCTATATGTCGATTCGACCTTTGCGGTCTCATGATAGACCACTACGGTCCCTTTGGCGGTCCACAGTTAGACCGCTTGACCATGTTCTTGTTCATTGAGGTCAGTGGGGTAGCGGCCTTACGACTGACAGCTAGAGTTCATCTAGCAGTCAGACGAAGGATCGCCACTTCTTCTAACAGTCTATAAAGCGGCCGCTAGAGGTTTGCGTGTTCTTGGAGCTTAGCGGTCCAAGGGTAGACCGCTACGCAGGTTTTGGTGGTCCACAGATCGACCGCCAAGCTCCCTAGCGATCCAAGAGAGGACCGCTAGGCAACTCTCCGTGTTCGCCATGTCTGTTTCACGTTGTGTTGGTCTCCGGTCGACCCGGTTGTGATCTAGTGGTTGACCTTCAGCCTCGTGAATGTCCCAGACACCGTGAGACCTGTGTTTGTATTTTGGGGGTGTCTAGAGGTGCCGCATTATTTTGATTAGTGTGCTCGTCAGTTTTAGGGTCTGGGTAACCCCATGCGTGTGTTTCGAGTTTTCGTGCGGGCTGTGTGTATGGCCTTGGACTGTGAGTCCAGTTGACCAGCCTGGGGTTGGAGGTTTTTCATGTGTCCCGTGGATGTGAGGTCCACGTGGCGGCTTGTGAGCTACCTTGAGAATTATGTCACCGTAGTTTTGGACCTAGGGATTAGGCCAGATTGACAGCTCAGTGCTGTCGCGTGCAACGGTCTTGACCCCGAGTCTCGTGACTCAAGGACCATTAGGTTATTAGGTCTTGTGGGCTGCCCAAAGTCTAGTGGTCGGGAGCCACCTGTTACTTCACGTTACTCGCGATGGGTGCATGCGTGGTTTTCGGTGTCCATGTTCTGTGAGCCCCCACTAGTCGTAGCCTTCTTACGGCAAGCGTGTGCTGACCCACTCGGGAGTGGTGGAGAGGTGGAGGCGGCGCGGGGGCGAGGACGGCGAGGACGGGTCGGGGATTGAGGGATGGTGGTGCGGCGAAGCATGGCCGCGAGTTCGGGGCACTGGCGAGGGTTTAATGGCATTTTCTTCGTGGATCGGCATCCACGGTGTGTGAAATCTTCGGTGGAGGTAGGGGGATGGTTCCCTAGCTCGTGCACTTCATTTCCCGCAAGTTTTGTAGGCCGTGGTGAGATTTTTCTTTATTCTTTTATTTATTTCATAAAGACTGACCCTACCTACAACATTCATAGTTATCTTTTTGGAGAGGGCAAAAATCCACCGCCCGAGAGCGCGGCCCAACTAGGTCAGATTTGACCGAACCAGGCCCGACTCCCCAGAGTGATAGCCCCATTTTGGGCCCTCTTACTCCAAGCCTAAAACTCACTCGGACCAGCACTTCCTAGGTGACCCCCGGGTCTAGAAGTCCGAGCGACAGATCGGTCGGGAAGGCCCCTACAGGGACCCACTGTAACCTGCCTGAGCTATGCACCCATCACTTGGGAGGACTCCCAGCAAGCGCCCCGAGCTCGGACCGGCTACTAAAAGCTTATCTGAGCGTCCGTTACTCACCCTTAAAAAGTGGGGAACTCTAAGGGATAGGGGAGAGCAAGAGTCCTTGTGCCACAAATAGCCTATAATAAGGACGTAACCCCCCTGGAATCCCCTCGACTCCCTGGACACGTTAAACGGATCGCTATATAAACCCCACAAGGACCCTCTGAAGAGGTAAGCAATGATCCTGAGTGAGAACCACCACACTTCTTGGTGGAGAGCAATCTCGCACCAATTCTTTTCCTACCACCTCCCCTCGCATCTGTGCTCTATTACATTTGCTGACTTAAGCATCGGAGGGTCTTCCCCGGGGATCCATCCCTGGGAACCCCTGATCCGTTTCATACCTTACAGGTCATACACACGTGGTGATCGAGATCAAGGATTCCTCTGTGATCCCACGGCTCAGGATCAGCGTAAGATTGCGCTGCTTCATCTGGCACTGTCTGTGGGAAACGAACCAAGAGCCATAATGGTGTGAAGAAATTTCAGTAGGAGGGTCGCCGACAGCGAGGGAAGGGCCGTGGGGGGAGAGGAAGGAGAGCCCGTGCCTCCCCACCCCACGGGAAACCCCCCCTCTGAAGGTAACAACCCAGCCGACAAGCCGCCTCCACCAGCCACGGGGGTGTAACCCCCCCAACGAAAATTCTGATGCTCTCCAGACCCTCAACGCAAAATTGGATATCGTCGTGGAATTAATGAGGACCCAGGCAACTAGGGAGGAGAAGTCACACCTTCCTCGGGAAAGCCCCCCCCCGTGGAGAAGCTTCCCTGTAAACAGCCGGAGGCCGCTTCACCCTCCGAGGATGATGGCTTGTACGTAACAGGTCGGGAGGACCTTTGCAAGCCCCTCCTCCAGAACAAGAAGCCTCCTCCACCCCGAGGAGAGAAAGGCCCGGGACGTGCCAGCAACTCCCAGAGACCAAGGCCCCCAAGGGACGATGAGGCAGCCAGCAAGGATGCCCCCCTAGCCCCTCGGTCCAGTGACAACCGGAGTTATCCCTCCAACTATGAGACTTCGAGCGACGTTTCGCGAAGCAAGATCGCGCCCTCCACGCCTTACAGAAGACCTCCATCAAGGAGGACGAGGAGAAATCCCCGTTCTCTGATCAAATCTTGAAGGCTGAGATCTTCCCTAGAATCTTGCTGCCAACCTTCAAGTCATATGATGGCCAGGGGGCCTTGTCAACTCATGCGATTTCCATTGGCCAAAATGTGGAATTTCATTCTTATAGGGAACTGCCACTATTAGCCAAAGGCTATGCCAAAGCTGACGCTTGCAGCTTACCAAATTTTTGTAGGAGACATATATAGGTTTTTTTCTTCATTCTTTCATTGTATATCACAATTCAATGAAATAAAATTAGCTTTAGTGGCTTGTTGGTGGAGTGAGAACATTCCCTTCCTCTGGAATGGGGGTGCACTCTCCCTTCAACCCGTGAGAGCAACCACTAAACCCACGCCCTTGGCGTGTTGGCCGCCCGTGATTTGGGGCATCCTTGGCCCTTAGGGGTTTAATCCTAGGCTAGCCAACCTCCAGAGCAGTGAGGTTCTATCCCGGACCCTCACTACCATCGTCGGATTGCCCACGGATACGAGAGTGCGCTTAGCGGGTAAGTCCGCTTGAGTGAAGTCACCTACTCGCGTATCGCTTGCTTGCTAGGTCCGAGGGATCTTCGGTCTTGTGGCTATCACCCCCAAGGTGGTGTTACATCAGCTGAGTCCTAGCATCTCCTTGTAAGTCCAGGCAAAGTAATCCCGGTATTCTTGTAGCAGCTGGATATACAGCTTCTGTTCTTTAGAAGACAGTTGAGCACTGAGGAAAGTCGGCCTAAGATCATCTTTAGTTCCTAAGTTGACTTCTATCAGCTCATCGACTGTGGCTTGGCCTTCGTCTTCTATTTTCGGGGGCGCTGGCTGGAGATCAACGAAGTCTGGAATGTTATCTTCGAGCTCGAGCACCTCGGTCTCTTCATCTCGTTCTCCCCGAGCCTCATCAGGAGCTTCTAGTTCAGCTGGTGGCGACTGTATGACTTGTTCTATCAGCAGGTCCTCTGCGACTGTGGTTTTATAGGATGAGCTGGCAGCTTTGACCTCCGCTGATGTATTGACAACCTCAAAAGATTGATAGTTATTTCTTACTGAGCTGGAGGAATAGCATTGCAATTTTGTGGCATATGAAGACAACTCTATCTCGATTCCTCCTTGAATTACCCTACCTTTAACAGAGATGGCCTGTTCTTTTACAGCAATGGGCATTTCCCAATCAGTCTTAGCAGAAACTCCCTTGATCGATATAAGAGGCAGTGATATCTCTGCCCGGTGAGAGCTATGGGAAATGGCTAGCGATAGCCCTATTTCATCAATATCTTCGGCTTCGCTACTGCTGGCCGTGTCAAATTTTGCTTGGAGAGCCATTTCATCTGGGTAGACCTGCTCCCAGCACCTGCAAGGAGGTGTGGCTTCTAATTTTGAGTCTCTTGAATGAGCCGGTTCAGCATGTTTAGATTTCACCGGGTATTCATCAAAAGTTACCCCTGGTGAGCTATCCCCCGTTGGGTAGAGAGCGGAGATGGTATCCACTTCATAACGCCCATTGTAATAGTATTCTTCGAGGGTGAAGCGCAACCCTGGATGTTGAGAAACATGCCTCAGCTCTTTATCCATGCTGGAAGGATACCATAGCCTTTGGAATGCTTCTTTCACTTTGTGAGGCTGGCCAAAGGGGATATGCTGCTTTCAGAACATCATCGCCATTTGGCTTGTTGTGAATGCCAGCCCTTGAACGAGGACTAACGGGTTCTCAATATCTTGAGGGAGATGATAATCGACGTCTTCCTATGCAGGGTGCTCCTTAGCCGCATAAAATAAGCTGCTAGGGCCTTCAGACTGCGCCACACCCAATTCTTTGAAAGGCTCGAGAGTGACATGATCGAGGTCGAATATTGGCTTTGTGAGACCCTCTGGGATTTCAATAAGGCCGGGGCACTGGTCGACCTTGGCTTCATTAGCTTCGGGATAGGTGGCGGGAGGCACTACTCTACTCACATCTCATGCACTTGCAATATGCGAGACTGTCTTAGGATTGACACATCCCGATGGCGACAGTGGGAACTAGTCATCGCCGGAGGTGCTTTTTGATGCCCTGGCGGGGGTCTTGTGATGCGGGACGGACCCGCGAGACTCGAGACCGACTGGGACTCTAAGCAAGCTCGGGTACGTCCCACGCGAGGGAACCTGGTGGGCTGTGAGAAAGCTTGCATAGGTTCGCCTCTCGTGCTCGGATAGGTTCGCACCTATCCTTAGTGTCCTGTTCGGGTTCTCCCCCACCTGGATGAGGAATAGGTCTTCTGCCGGAGCACTCGCGCTAGGGCCTGGGTCTTGCGTCCTCGCCTTCTTCTTGGGCTGTGTCTCTTCTGGATGTTGCTCGTGTGTAGAGATTAGATAGCACCTCCGGGATTACCTTTGGTCCCCCCGGACCTCTCCCACACCCCGAGGAGTAGGGAACTTAAGCATTTGGTGATAGGAGGGGGGGGGACTCCTTTGAGTGTACTGAGGATCCCTCGGTCGATGATAGCATTGTATTCGGTCATTGCTTTAACTACAATAAAGTCGGCGAGGAAGGTTACCTCTCTCGGTGCGGTCCCGAACGTGATCGGAAGTGAGATACATCCTTCCGGGCAGACGGCCGTGCCCGAGATTCCATATAGCAGCTTATGCAACGGTTTGAGTTGAGACATATCCACACCCATGAGGACAAGGCAGTCATAGGCAATAACGTCGGGTCCGCTTCTATTATCAACTAGGATGCGTCGTACAGTACATTAGTTTATGGTGGCTGAGACCACCAATGCATCAGAATGGGGCGTGCTTACACCCTCCAAGTCATCCTCGGAGAAGAAAATGTGGTCTCTTGGATGGTCTGGGGTGGGGGTTCCACGCCGGGTGTCATCGTCGTGGTTGGTGGCACTGACCCCTGTCGCATACCACCGCCTCCTGCTCGCGCTATCCCCCCTGCCACCGCCCCCCCAGAGATCATCATAATCTCCTTACCGTTGGTCCGATTGTCGATAACCGGGGGTGTCTTTTGCCGCCGCTCTGCAGCCTTGGCAAGGAACTTGTCATGGAGTCCTCTCCGAACAAGGTCCTCGCTGGCGTCCCTCAGGTTGATGCACTCGACGGTGTCATGGCCGTGGCCGCAATGGTAGTGACTATATTTCTTCTTGTTCCTCGTGCTCGGGTCCGACTTCATCCGAGGAGGCCATTTAAGGAATGGTTCCTCATGGATTGCCACCAGGATCTGATCAGGAGGAGCTGTCAGAGGCGTGTAGTGGCAGTAAGCGCCTCTTTCCCTTTCAGAGCGGTCACGGTGGTCCCCGTCGCGTCGCTGGCACTTGCTCCGACCCTCTCGGGGAGGATCTACAGATCTTTTGCGGTGGAACCTTTCGGTCCCGGCCGCGCGACATAGGGCCACTGTGTTCTCCTCGCAGAGGGCATGCTTCTGTGCCAGGGCAAGGAGATCGGGAAGGGTCGCTGGGGCCTCGACCCCAAGGGCACGCCGGAGGATGTGGTCGCGCGTCCCTTGGGTGAGGGCTGTGGTGGAGATGCTGATGAGGTGTGGGATCCATAGTGCCTCTGCGCGGAAGTGGGAGACGAAGTCCCACAACGCTTCCTCCTTGCCCTACTTAAGGGCGAGCAGGGTGACCGCCGACTTAGTTAGCTTTCGGCAGCCAACAAAGTTCTCCTTAAACAGCTTCTTGAGTTGCTGAAAGGAGGAAATGGTCCCGATCGGTAGGGACTCAAACCATGCCCGGGCGTTCTCCTGAAGGGTCGTGACGAATGCTGGGCACTTCACCGTGTCTGAGGCCCGGTGGAACACCAGGTGGGACTCAAAGCTGTGCATATGATCGGCCAGGTCGGTGGTGCCGTCGTAGGAGGTGAACGACAGTAGCTAAAGCATGGGCAGAAGGGGGACTTCCATTATTTCCCTAGAAAAGGGAACATGGAAGTCCAGATCGTCATCGATTAGGCTGCACTCAGTAAACATAGAGTCATTACATCGGCATAAATCCTGTGTGGGCAAGTCATTTCATCGAACCTGTTGAGTGAATCATATAGAAGTCGGTCAGGTCCGTGGATAGAAGGGCTGTGCATTTCATAGTCCATGCATGTTTTTGCAGAAACATAGGCACAGTCGATGCAATTCTTACTGTGAGTATATAAAGGTCTGTGCATGGTTTGCATCACGCATACACACAAGGTTTGTGCATACCCAACGTTGTGTCTCAGCCATACAGAGGTCTGCGCATACACTGTAGTAGTCATTGCACATATGGCATATTGCTCACCAAGGTGTCAAAGTCTGTGCATGTATACCTATTGCATAAACAAAGTCTGTGCATACTCAGTTGCTTTGCACATAACGAAATTAAACATCCCTGTTCAAGTAGCATGTAGGACCGTGCCCATCTTAGTTTAATGCACATTAGGTCCATGCACTTCATTGTTTAAGTTGATACTATTTTCTGCTGCACACTAGTTGAGGTCAGTGCAAGTGTGTCTCATGCTTGAGTGAAGTCGGTGCAGAGTCTGCCGATTGTGCATAGAGAAAGTCGGTGCATGTAGAAGGTCAGTGAAAGTCTGCATATAAATCTATCAAGGTCGGTGCACATCTATTTTCATGCAATCAAAGGTCTATGCACATTATTAGAACATGCTTAATCAGGTCCGTGCACATTCTGCTTGCGCACGAATAAGGATTGTGCAAACTTGTGTTGCTCCACATAGGTAAGGTCTGTGCATAATTTCATACATGCGTAGCAAAGTCAGTGCATACTTATATCCTGCATGTCTCAAGGCCCGTGCACATTTACTAGGACTAGTCTATACACGCTGACAATTGATGCCACTAGGTCTGTGCACATGTTCATATACGCATTATATGTCTGTGCATGTTTCTTCATTGCCCTATGAAGTCTTTGCATCTTTCTTACTTAACTAAAATTCATTTATGCATAGTGATTTTCATATCAATAGATCAATACACATTAGTTATCCATTCATGGTTATAGTGTGTTTGACAAAATGCCTCTCTTATATCCAACAGGACCAAAGCAGCACGTGAGCTCAAACTAGAGCTGAAACTCGTGGAATTTGTTAGCTCATGAGTAGGCACATGATCCAAGGCAGATGGTGGTCAGAAATGATATGCCATGTGGACCCGATTTTATCCAGAGTCCAACACGTGGACTTTCTATGGAGCTCATCTCTTGGCGAGAACGTTCCCACCACACGACCAGGTGATTCCTTTGTGGAGATCACTGGGATTCCACCACGTGGAGCCATCTGACAGTGGGAACATCATCTTCTTCAAAAAATTACCTCTGGTGCCCCTGTTCTATATAAAGATCACCTTATCCTTCGATGATGAGTGCTGATGCTGAAAGAAAGGGCTGAGTGCCACCATAGAGAAGAAGAGGAGAAAGAAGATAGAGTGTAGAAGAGCTCGAGGTTGCAGAGAGAACAAGAGAAGAAAAAGGAGAGCAAGAGAGATTGAAGACTAATAGAAAGGAGTAGAGATCAGAGCAGAAGAGAAGAGATTGAGAGAGCAGAGATCGTGAGAGTGTGCAGAAGCAAGATTTAGGGAGAAGGAAGACCAGTAGCCTCTAGATCAGATCCAAGCTACGTTGCTCTTGAGTGAGCTACATTTCATTGTGCTTCATTTCCAGCTTTTCATTGCTAAATTTTTGTCATTTTTATTTTTCCATTTCTAATTTTTTTTCGAGCTGTGTGTCAGCAGAGCCAAGTTGTAATGCTCAGCGGGTGAGGTGTGATCCCCATTGGTAGGTTGCCCCCTGTAGCTGGTGGAGGTAGCTCGTCGGTTTGGTGGTTGTTGTTTTCAGAGGGGAGGCTTCTTGTTGGGCGGGAAGGCACATGATCTCCTTCTCCTCCCCCCGTGGTGTTTCCCCTACCGACAGCGGTCCGCCTGCCAAATTTTTTTCTCACCATTAGGGCTCTTCGCTCATTTCCCATAGACGGCGCCAGATGAAGAGGCATGATCTCTCGTCGGTCCTGAGCCATGTGATCTCGAAAAAATCTTGATCACAATCACCACATCTGTATGAACTGCAAGGTAGGAAATAGATCAGAGGTGCCCAGGGATGGATCCCTAGGAAAAATCCTCCGATGCTTAAGTCAGGGAATAAGGTAGAGCACAGATATAGAGGGAGGTGGCAGAAGGAAAAAGGAGCGCGAGATCGCTTTCCACCAACGAGTGAGGTGGTTCTTACTCAGGACTGTTGCCCCTCTAACTAGAGGGTCTTCCAAGGTTTATATAGCTATCCATTTAATGTAAGAATCTAGGGAGTCTCGATAGCAGAGGGGGTTTAGGGGAGGTTACGTCCTTATTATAGGCTCATTATAGCACAAGGGCATTTGCTCTCCCTCATCCCTTGGAGTTCCCTGCTCTTTAACACTATGTAATGGATGCTTGGGAGAGCTTCCAACTGTCAGACCGAGCCTAGGACGCCAACTGGGGGTCTTCCCGAGTGGAGGGCACGTAGCACGGTCAAGGTGTTTTGGGCTCCGATAGGGGCCTTCCCGATCGACCTCTCGCTTGGACTTTCAGACCCGAGGGTCGCCTAGGAAGTGTTGATCTGAGTGGGTTTTGGGCTTGACGTAAGTGGGCCCAGAATGGGACTGTCACTTTGGAAAGTTGAGCCTGGTTCGGTCATATTGGACCTGGTTGGGCCGTGCTCTTGGGCAGTTGATTTTCCCCCTCTCCGCTTGCCCCCCTTACTCCAGAGCCAAAATTGGGCTCGGACGAGTAACATCGGTAGGGTGATGTCAGTGGCTCAAATGGGGTGAGGATTTCTCTCCGATAGGGGCCATTTAATGCGACTGTCCTGGGAATACGCCCGTGATGATGACTCTCTTGAGTTGATGCGAGGAGTCCCTTCTTGGAGTGTGGAACATCACTCCACCTCCCGCCAAACCGCTGGGAGTATAAATGTCATACGGGTTTATGTTTCGTGCATCCTTTATTTATGGTTCTATCTCTCCATCACTTTTGCGTTTTGAAAAGCTCATGTGCCATGAGGGGGATCTAGCAAAGTAGAGACTTGTAGAGGGCTTCGCAGAGGTAGTAGAGATCGCAGCGGCGGTGATTCGTCAACACCCACCTCCGCCCGAGTTGCCTGAGTCGGTGTCTTCCTCCTCTTCCCCTTGTTCCTCTCATTCGGCAATGGCAGAGCCATACCCCACTCCTATAGAGCAGGAGGTTGGTTAGGGTATGGGAAGCCTGGTGCTGCTCCCCGACCATCCTTTGCGCAGTGAGTTGACTGAGGATGAAGTGAAGATAATGGAGGAGCACTTCGGGTTGCCGTGGCAGTATTATTTTTCTCTGACCCAACCTCACAAGTCTAGTCTGGATACTCGTTCGGGCCTCTTTTGCACTTTCCTCTTGGCTTGGAAGTGCGGGTTCTATTTGCCTCTCCACCACTTTGTCATCAAGCTGCTTCAATCCTACCAACTGGCTCCTGTCTAGTTGGTTTCCAACTCGTACACCTTCATCTTCTCCTTCATCTTTCTTTGTCGCTCGTGCGGGCTCAACACTTCGCTGGACCTCTTCCCACACTCTCGCGTCTCTCCTCTCCCTCACTCTCCTATCTCTCTTCCCTCTCCCTTTCTCATTTTCGACGGTCGACGGCGATGACGGAGGGACGTGCGGCAGAGCGGCGACAGTGGTGTATGGTGAGGACAAAGTCGAGGGGCGTGGCGAGCCACGAGGCGAAGGCAATCGTGGCCATAGGAGTTGACCAACGGGAGATCATTGTTTTCACATGGTTTTCGATGGTAAAGCTTTGAAAATGTAGGGGGACGAATCCTTAGCACTCTCACATGTTTCCCCTCACGATTTCGTGCTCTGGCAAGGTCGAGAGTGGGCGCATTACTTGTTTGGGGGCAAATGTTCATGTTTGGGTTGAGCAACGATTACGACTGATCTAGGCTCGATTTGTAGTTTAATCAAGATTTTTCAGATGTAGGAATGCCCGGGGATGGATTCCCCTTGTTTTCCCCTTCGCGTCGAGGCGAATGGGGCGTGGGATTGAACTCCGCATGAAGTTTGGTTCATTTTCACGAATCCGGCAGAGGACGGCCATGGGTGTGGCCATGTGTGCCCCAGACCTGGGCAGCCAAAACCCTGGTCGCTCAGGTCTATTGGGTGGCTAGAGGTCTGGCCGCCCAGGCTGCTAGGCGGCCAGTACCCTGGCCGTCTTACCTTCTCTCTTCCCCCCTTTGTCCCAGCCTGTAGGCGGCCAAACTGCTGGCCACCTTGCATTGTGCCTAGGCGGCCAAAGGTTTGGCTGCCTTGGTCTGCTAGGCGGCCAGCACTCTGGCCGCCCAGACCTTGATGTGTGATGGATTGGACGGCCAAGGTGGTGGCCACCCAAGCCTGCTAGGTAGCCAAGGTGATGGCCGCCCAGTGCACAGGGTGGCCCTGTGCTAGACGGCCAGTGATGTGGCCGCCCAAACCACTAAGCGGCCAGGCGGTTGGCCGCCTAGTCCCTTCCTACCCCGGGGTGCCGTGCTTCACCGTTTCTTGCCCCAAGGTGTCCGTATGTGACATGGTTCTGTGGAAGAGGTGTCCGCGTGATTCTCGATGATATGGGATTTCTGTATAATTATCATGGGCCATCCCTATAAGGTTTATGTATTGTAGAAAGTGTTCTTCCCCTGTATGGGTTATCAATAGTAGAGGTTCATTCCTGCACTAGTTTAATAGGTCGGCATTCACTAGTTCCCATTATCGGCCTTAGGCGGTTTACTTGTACCGAGCTGTGCAACTTCGTGATTTCAATTGTGCGTGAGTTGCACCTTCTTCCGAGCAGTATTCCACTGGCTCAGCTTACTGAGTGTCGTGCACGTACCACCTGGGCCGACAGTGTTACTCATTGAGTGCCGACACGTTCCGACCGCGTGGGCTAGAGTTATTCCTGATGTGACGATTTTTAGGTTGGTTACCATAGGGTCCCTTGTCTTTGCAGCCTGAGTCTGGCTAAGGGGAAAAGTAGATAGAGGACTTGACTAAGAGTGTATAGTTTGTGTGTGCACACATGGTTGGGGACAGTGGATTCACGCCGACAGACGTGACCCCAACTAGTCCTTGTGTTGTTGCGACTCCGCCTCACTCTCTGAGAGAGGCAGGCAGGTCAGAGTGTAGTGGGTGGTGTAAGGCGTCTAGGACGCATCCAATCCAGTCCTTTGTCTCCCTCTCTGGGAGAGGTGGCCAGGCTAGGGAGAGTCGGCGTGATGTAAGACGTCAGTGGATGCATGATAACGCGAAAGTTCATCGTTTAAAACACGCGTATCAATCTTAAAAATTTTAACTCACACTAGATGAAAGAGAGACGTAATATGGTGGCGAGAGTGGTAACAACAACAAAAACAACAACAATAAGCAGAAGCAATAACAAGAGCATGAGTAACAGCAGGAAGTAAAGAGGAAGAGTCGAACAGAAGAAACCACGGTCGTCGATAAAACATCGACCCTCTAAACTACTCCTAATCGAGAAAGGCACAACTTCCCACACACCTGGTAGGGAGTTGCCAAATTAAACTCATGGAAACCCAATTAAATTGCCAGAACACGTCAAGCTACAACTGACGTGTAGGCTCCATAACACACTAACCAAAACACCGATGCACACACGACCTCACCGTCGTGTCTGCTACACAAGCCATGGTAAAGCCAAACAAGGGCTATCTGAAGCACTACGTCAACCATGACGAAGAACTGGTCACAAAATCACAAGTCATGTGTCATGTAACAGAAGCACCTCCTCACTAGAAGCAAAGCCAGATGCGTCTGCGGATTGTTTAATAGTTCTACCCTGCCCCCTTTGGAGTAATATGTATGCATGAATCATGCAACAATATGAACAAAGAAAAGGGTGATGGAAATATAGACAAACATACCATGATCGCCACCAAGGTTCCAACAATGGCGAAAGGATAAAGAGATGGAGGAAACGGTGCCGTGTACCTTGGAATATGAAGAGTTGATCGTGCTTGAGGACCGGGGTGTGGGGAACTTCGTGGATTCAAACCTCCTCGTCTTCCAGCCGGCTAGAAGAAGTGGGCCTCACGTTCATATCATGCTCTCCTACAAAACAAATCAAAACACATGGATAAAAATCCATTAGATCATGAAGTGTAGCATCAATCCCACAGTGGTAAAATAGGGGTAGAAATTGAGGGCAAACTCACCGGGGGGAGGTTTTTAACCCCTATGAAAGGGTGGAAATAATAGGTGTGTGTGTTGTAGGTGCATGAGAGTTGAAATCACAAATTAAGATGCATAGAATAGGGAGAAATCATTGATGTAAAACGTGCAAAAGTGCAGGTGTAGCAGAGTGTAGAAAATTATGATGATTTGTGAAATTGAGGAGAGGAGAACTAAGAGTATAGAGCATGAAATTAAGCGCTGAAAGATGGAATGGAAAGCTAATACTTTCCTCCTCAAGATGGGGTTGAAGTTTTGAGTTGGAGATGCAGCCACCTCCGAGCCTTCAGCGATGCCCTTCTGGTCACCAATCAAGTCAAAGGGGAGTACAAGACCAGAGAGCCAGTCATGTCCAGCTACCTCCACAAGGTCAAAGGGGCCTCCTCGGGCCTCAAATACTTTGAGATCATGCACATCCCAAAAGCGAAGAATGCTCGGGCTGACGCCCTATCCCGCGTCACCTCGTCTACCACACTATCCAGCTCTCGATCAGTTTTGGTTGAGGAACTCCAACAACCGAGCATTGGGGAACCAGAGCCGCAGGTCAACGCTATTGACCACAAGCCGTTTTGGATGGATCCCATCCTCGACTACCTCATTCGGCAGTAACTCCCCAAGGATCAATCAGAGGTGAGACGAGTCAAAGCACGGGCGGCCCACTTCTCCAGCATCAACGGATGCCTCTACTAGCATTCCCTCTCTCTACCCCTCCTTAAGTGTTTGCTCCCCTCCAAAGTTAAGCAAGCCATCCCTGAGACCCATGAGGGGATCTGCGCTAGCCACGTCGGAGGGCAAGCGGTCACCTGATGTGGCGACCCGGGATCCGAGTACCGGAAAGGAATCGGCGCGACTCGAATCTCGGCCCGCCTCCCACGAGCCCGGAGACTCGGAAGGGAAGAAAGGATGGTGTGAGGGTGTGTAAGAAGCTAAAGCGACTGCAGACTTAGTATCGCCTCAGCCTTATCATTCATTGAGAGGCCATGGATGCGCAGTAGTACAAATAGCGAAGAGGTCTGATCATAAAAAGTCAGCCTCCGATATTCTTTCTAGTCCTGTAAGGACAATGAAGGCCGGCCTCCAGATGCCAAGGAGCGAGGGACTCAAGTGGCTCCTCCACTGGCAAAGGAAACTGCTTGAGCGCCAGCCTCTCACTCCTGATACGGCACAACCCCTGAAGGGTCTTCAAGAAGTCATCCTTGTTGATCATAGGGAGTTCCGACTATGGCCTTGGAGTGTTGTGCTTCATGGTCTTCCATGCTGCCAGATAGGCTTGTACCTCATCATCTTTTCGGTGCTTCATCATCCTCAAGTGGGCCGGGTCAAGTTCAAACACCAGAGAGGGCTAGGTGTTCAATAACTTCCTCTCTACCATGTCCCAGCAGTCATTCCGAGATGTTCGAAAGAAGCTAGTGCGAGAATTTCACCACTTAATGTACTCTTGCATTACGCGGGGGAAGCGTGGGGGGGTAGGCACCCTAAACGAAGTGGCTTCTCTATAGTGGAAATAATCCACCAAGTACGGGCCTCCTCAACTGCTACCAACCCCAATCCCGCCCCGGCCTTCCAACAGAAATTGTGCGGAAGATGGGGGAATGTGTTGGTCATATCCAAAATTCCTACCAAAACGAAAGGGATAGTAAGGTTCCAAGAAAGTGGTCCCTCCCTTCTGAAAAATCAAGACACTGGGCCTGATAGATAAAACCCACTCCACTAATTATGGCTCCAAGGAAGGCCGCGTACAAGCTGCGCCAGAAATAGGATGAGCATAGTCTTCGACTGCGTCAAATTCGTACTCTCGCAAATGGTTCACCAACGGACTAGAGTGCGTAGTTAAACTCTAGAAATGTAGGGCACCCAGGGCATTTAGGGGGACTTTTGCTAGCTGCCCCATGATGGAAAATAGCTGGTCCATGGGCTGGTTTGGTTTTGCACTGGCAAACTCTAGCATCCTCGAAAACAACCTTGATGATTGCAATGACCGGGGAGTGAACTCAGGGAACAGAGTGCACACCTAGGTGTTGAAGAAGTGGAGAGGGTCGACGGTCCACAAGTTTCTCGAGAGACGTAAATGATGAAGGTCTCCCAGCATTTTGTAAATTAAGCATAAGGTAGCCTGGCCGAGGGACAGCTTCACTCCCCACACCATAAGACACGTCGGATATATAGCCTTGGCGTGAATTATGGTCTCGTCGCCCTGGGGAAGAGCGAACTCACATAGCCAATATGTTAGATACACCACACAATGTGTGATGGCATCTACTCCGGTAGGGTTCGGACCACCCCATTGTCCCTTCTTCAATGAAGATGCGAGGTGGGTCTTCCGTCGAGCATGCTTTATGAACTTGCTCGGAGCAACAGCAATAGAAGGAAAATCCTTGTACTTCTGGTCGCCCCCGAAGAAATACTACAACCATAAGCCCATCCTCACCCGTTTCCTCTCTTTTTTAAAGTGGGTGTGAGAAGTAGAAGTCTCAGCAGTGTCATGGTGCAACAAACACAAAGTCTGGTACACTTTCATCAGGTACCGATGAGCATAACTGGTCAGGTAGCAGCCCTCTCCATTAGTTTGGTCCTTCAACCGGTCAGGCCAGCAAACTTCCTCATAGGGTTCTCCGTCAATTGGGAGACCGCTCAATTGAGAGAGACTCCACAGGTCCAATGAAGTTTCACCCTCTACTATGTAAAAAGTGTTGAACTTAGGGTAGAAGGTCTCTATCATGCCGCAGCAAAGGCCCTTGGAGATAGGATAGCGGAAGTGGGAAGCATACATGCTGTGGTATACCCCGGCGGTCATCAGAATTGGGCCATAGTTCTAAAGCACATAATCTATAAACTCAACAGCTCTGGCCCGAAACCAATGAGAATCAGTGGCCTTCAGATCAGCGAACCATCCACCGGCGATCTGGTGCTTGAATCGTATCGCCAGACAATCCAACAAGAATGGTTCCTCGCAGAACCCCACTTCAGCGAGGCCAAGAACAGACCGAATGATGGCTTCTCCCTGTGCACGTTGCCGGCTAACAAATCCCACTTAGCAGGGGTGAATTCAGGGGCCCTTGTCAACATGCCTTGTGCTGGAGTCAGCTCTGATACCCTAGTGATGGCATCCCACTTTTAAGGCTCTCCTGGGAAGTATATAGTCTCGCCTCTCACTACCAAGTCTGCCATGCTATCTCAGCTTAAGAGGATACTCTGTTTGGCCACTCGGACTACATGGAGGTCCCTCTTGCCCAGAAGATTGAAGGCATGAAGAAAAGACAAAATGTGATTATCTTTTGAAAAGTCAATTCTGTAATCCAGGCTACGGCCAAACTCAAAGTGACTACTATTTGAAAGTGTTAGTCACTCGGTGTCCATCGTGTCGGTCTCTGAGTCAGAAGAGTCGGCCACTGTGGCAAGGTGATCTCGCCCTTTGTCAAGTTCATTAATGTTTTGCCAAGTCACAACTAGCCGTGTTGAGCTTCCAGATGCAGTACTTGTTTTCTGCCCAGTTGCGGAGGGAGCTGCCGAAGCCATTGCTATATCTGTGACAAAGATAATGAAATCAGAAAAATATTTCTATGAGCAAAAAACTTTTACAGAGTCTCCCCTTTACCAGGAGCGTGCCAAATAGAACACGGTAACACGTCCACACACCAGAGTGGGATAGTCCCTAAAAATAGAGCTATAGGTGATACACCTAGTCTGAATGGACACCAGGGGATGTTGGTTCTGAGGGCTAGCCTACTAGGAACCTCCCTAGAGCCATGAAATAAGAAGGGGTCTACAGTGAGGCTCATCCTCACCACCATGCCTCGTCGTGCCTGGAGAAGAGGGAGGGATTGCCGCCTTTGTAATCCTCACCATGCTCGGAGAAGACAAAAGGGGAATGAGAGAAAGGTCTCGCAGCCATTGCCCTTGTCGTCCATTGAGAAGAGGAAAAGGGGAGGTGCCATCGCCGATCACCTCACCCAAAATGGGGGAAGGTCACGCCCTCGCCGTGCTCAGAGAAGAAAAAAGGAGAAGCTCACGCTGGCCATCGAGATGGGAAACAAATAAGAATAAGATTTCAAAAACCTCTCGAATAGGTTAAAAGATAGAGAGAGGTGAGATGAGTCGGCAAACACCCCTGCCGACTCATCGGCTCGCATGAAGTGACCCCCCTCGCTATCGACTAACTGGCCCGCATAACCAGTGCCGACCCCAGCAGCGCCCTTGGTGCTGATTCACTCAGCGCCCTCAGCACCGACTCATCAGAGTCAAACCACGACGCCGAATCACCCAAGTCAAAGCCCGCATGGCCTCCCGCTGAATCACCAGGCACCAATTCACTCTGAATTAAAGCTCAGCACCGACTCATAGTAGCTAGGGCTGCACAATGACTCAGCCTCATGTAACGAGTTTTCAAGCGAAGAGGGCCCCACTTCTAATAACTGTGATGGAATAAACACATCGGTGGGCCCCGTGGAGCTTATCCCTCGCTCGCAACACCCGTGACTGGGGGGCATTTGTTGACATCTGAAATATTACTATAGCGCAGGGTTGCCCATCACGTCCCCCATCCAATGCTTTGTTTCTCCTATAAGAGGAACCCTTACCTTCAAGCGCCGTAGACAGAAGAGAGAAGAAGGAGGAGAAGCCAACACAGTAAAGGAGAGGGAACGAAAAGAAACGAGTGAAAGAGAGAAGAGTGAGAGAGAGGTCTGCTAGGTAGGTCTCTGTCGTATAAGAGTCCCAAGGGGGGCGCCGGGAACTTCTTCCTCGGTCTCTGATTTCTATTTTATTTTCCTATATTTCTTTCATTATGGAAATGGAATAAACGCTGCTATCCTTCATCTTCTATGGCTGTGTGTTTACATTCTGATGCTTGATATTCTTATCAGTTCTTATTAGTTCTTATCAGTTCCTTGGTATTTTGCCCTTTTTCATCGCCGATAGACTCTATTTTCTCTATTGAGCAATGTGGTCTAGATCCCGACCACAAGGGGGCCCTTCAAGGGCTATATTCACATCTGTGATCCTTTGATCATTTGGGAATCAGTAGCCCCCACTCTGAGCCCAGATGCTAGAATGGCCTTTGGTCATGCCCGACGAGTGACAGTGAGATCCCCTCCTCGAGATTCAGTATGGGTTTCGCCGTCTTTCCCATCTACGTGTAGTGTTCGTGAATACTCCCGAATGGCAGCGGTAGGCGTAAGAACTTATGTGTCATTATGATACGTGATAGATTCCAAAGAAGGAGATTATCGTATGCCCTTTCACCTATACCATAATGATTATTAGTCTTATGCACTCTGTAAATTTATGTATGTCGAACATACTTATCACTCTAATGACACGATCTATAGACGCGTCACGCATCCGAGTAACCTTTCGCGCTCGGGGCGTGACACGATTTGACTCCCGTTGGAGTCTAAATGCTATGTATCGTCGTTGTGAGTGTAACCCCTTCGTTCCAGGACAAATGGGGAGTGGAAAGGCTGAGATCTGGCTGATCCCTTGGTTTGTTCGTCGTGACGCCGACACGGTTTAACAGTAGCCATGTAGGGCATTGCACAGTTGGGATGGTGACCGTTTAGTCTTGGGTAGGTGGGCATCTGCGCGGCCATGCAACAGACTACCCTGTGACTGGCACGGCCAGGGATGGACCGTGTAGTCCCCTTGAACGGTTGGAGGCTAGCCATTTTGTTTCCCCTTGTGCGTTGAGTGGCCCATGGCTGGCCGTTTTGTTCCCTTTGGCCGTTTAGGCAATCGGTCCATAGACCGTTCCATGGCCTGGGGCGGTTCGTGGAGCGGCTCATCTTTGACCGCTCTGTGCTTTGGGCAGTCCTGCTCGGACCGTTCTGACTATTTTTTCAGTGTTACTATTTTAGGTCAGTTTGATGGAGCAGCCTAGAATAGACCGTTCTGTTTCTCTGGACGGCCTCTAAGAGACCTTCAGTCCCATTGAGCAGCCCTTGGGTGACCACGCTAGGGGGTGAGTCCGTGGTGTTATTGGTTAACCTTGGTGGTCTAACCCTTGGTCCATCTGTTCGTGTAGCAACTCCTTCTTGGGCCACTACAGTCCATTTGTCTTAGGTCCGTGTCTTAGGGTGGCATGTGTGGCAGTTCTTGTCTAGACCACCGAGTTTGTATTGTGGATTATTATTGGACCGCTTGGTGGTTTGACTGGGTAGGTCTCTTCGAGGGTTTACTGGGTGTGCGGCCATGTCTTTGACCGCCACAGTTACCTCGTGGCCTAGTCTATGACCGCCAGTGTCCCTGCCTCTGCGTGTGTAGCGGCTTCTTCCTTGACTGCTTGCGTTGTCTAGCGGCCGAGTGATATACCGCTTGTGTTTCAGAGGATGGTTTAACGATGTTTCGATTTCTGATTATCTTGGCTTGTCCTCGTGGTTTGCCTATTGTCCCGTGGATGTTTGTTGACGTCCTATGAGGGCTATGACCATGTTATAAGGTAGCCAGGAGTGTTTGTGCTTTGAGTAATGTTCTGTGAGTCGTTGTCAGGTTCTGGTCAACCCAGTGTGACCCAGTGGTTGATAGAGGACCTTGTGTGTGTCTCGACCAATTTGGGTAGCTCGAGATGTGGTATTAGACACCTTGAGCTATCATCTTACCTCGATCTACGTGTCCAGGTGTACTGAGGGTCTCGATGTTCCCTCAGGTCTTCATGAGTCGTTTCATGCGATTGTGTCATTTCCTCTGGCTTAGGATTAGACCGATTCGCGGCGTGTCTCCGCCGTTGTGTGACGATCTTGCCTCTGAGTCGCGAGACTCAAGGATAGTGCATTAGTAGGTCTAGTTGCCTTGTCCTAAGTCTGTTGGCAGTTGTTGTACTACCTTAGTGCTTGTAGTACGTGTGGTAGTGCTTGTTTATCTTGTCTGTACTCCAGAACTTGTGTTTTGGAGTCTGTGTCTAGTGAGCCTCCACTAGTCGGAGCCTGATGACACTTTTCGGCATGTCATCCAACCTGGGAGTCATGGTGTGGCAGTTCCCGAGACATGATTTTTAAGCTAATTTTCGTGGGCTCCCTTGCCTGGCAGTAGCGTCCGCTGGGGGAGAAAACTAGCCATGTGTTCGGATTGGTTGGCCTTCGCGTGCCATGAAGTCCGTGCGAGACGAATCCCGTGTTGGCAGGGTGGTTGCCAGTGAGAAGCGTTGCCCATTCCCTGAGGTGTAAGGGTGTTGGCGCTGCTCCGGAAGGATGAGTGCCAATAGGGCGGTGTTTGTGAGAATTTACAACTGGTGTTGTGTTTTTCGATGTGTTGAGGATCGGAGCCTGCGGAGTTGCAGAGGATTGTCGGGATGGAGGATCTGGAGTTGTCGTTGTGGTGGCTGTGCACGTGGATCTGAGTGCGCAGCAGAAGGTCGTAGCGTTGGATGCTACGAGCAGATTTTCGAGGATATGTAGAGTGTCGGAGGATTGGTTCCTCAGTGTGAGATTGTCTCGGTTGTGTGAGACGTGTTGTTGCTGTGCCATTGCTTGAGGCATTGTGGTTTGTGGCACTGGCTGGATAGAGAATTGGGAGAAATGTGCTGGCGAGGTTGTCGCATGAGTACCCTATTTCGGTGTTCGGACGAGATCGTGTTTTGGAGAAGTGATCTCTGACAAGATTATGGGTCCCGATTGGTTGTCGTAAGTGGTTAGTAAGGTTGGCCAAGTGATCGACCATGGTAAGAAGTGTATTGTCTGGGGAGCCGTGTGCATTGGTCGTGGCGTTATTGATCAACTTGCTGTGGTAGTAGGCGGCACTTGTCGATTCTAGAGAAGTGTGATGTGGATTGTAAGAGGTTGTGTCCCGAGGCTCTGTGGTAAGGGTGGATTCGGGATTGGCAGGTGTCCTTTTGGATCGTTTGGAGGCGAAGGATTTGATGAGACAGGACAAAGGACGGTGCCTGTGTGCGTGGCCTCTGATGAGACATTGACGTTGGATATGGTGATCCCCGGTCTGTGACCAGCATGGGATGGCTTCCCTATAAGTCTGAGTCAAGTGAGGTAATGACTTAAGATGCAGGTTCTTGTCATGTGGTTTCGCCGTGCTCCCCTGGGAGGGTAGAGCTGGCGTGAGGTTCGAGATCGGTTGCGGTGTCCGAGCGAGATTGGATCAGACGTGGTGATGGTCTGTGAAAGAGTCAACGGATGGCCTGTCATGATTTAGAGCACGCCGGTTAAGCCGGTGGAGGTTTCCCGTTGACGGGTATCTGGTGACCAGTGGGTGGTCTTTCACAGATAGAAGATGCTGGTTGTTGGGACACGAGAATGGCGTAAGCCAAATGCCAGCGGGGCCTTAGGTGGCCGATTGTGAGGTGTGCTTTTCTCGTATTAGATCTGGGATTTGTTAGAAATTATCTTCTGGCAGAGTTGGTCAGGTGCTGTTGTCAGCGTCTGGCTTGCCAGATGTGAGCTGGTGGAAGCTCAGTGTTGGTTGTCCTTGGTGTAGGGTGTGAGAGTGGTTAGCGGGTTGTGAAGCTGGTGTTTGGTTGGTCCGTCGAGCATGGCCGTTGATCGGTGTTGGTTTCCGTGGCAAGGAGTGTGTTTTCTCTGTGGGCGTAGTGGTGTCTGCGACGTCGTGGCTGGTTTTTATGATTGGCTGAGGCGACGCCAGACTTGTACTTCTTGCATATGCCTGCTCTGCTGCTCGACGTGTCTTGGGTTGTGAGCGAGGCGTTGTCCGTGATCATTGTCTGGCTGCGTCCCTCAGGATCGTTATTTTTACCCACATCGAGGTTTGGTTAAGGCTCTAACAGCATTGTTAGTTGGTTTTTGGCTTTCTCCCCTTGTCGCTTGGTGCTTGTCCTGAATTTCGAGGACGAAAATCTTTTAAGGGGGGAGGGCTGTGATGCCCCAGATCCTTATTGGGTATTATTAAAAAAAATGAGAGAAAAGGAGACAATCACAAGACCTCGGGTTTCTGTTTTACATCACAGTGCTTGTACCAACTGCGATGCTTTGTGTCGGTCTTCATAGGCTCAGGTTGGTAGAAAAGTCCCGAGCCTTTACTGTCTTCATATATCTCATAGATGGGGGAGGATAGGGGCGTGTACTGCTCGAATTTCTGAGGGGGCTCCCTACAGTCTCCTTCTTGATTCTGCCTTTTCGCTAGGCCCGAGCCTTGCGAGGATGATCGCTTCTTGTCCCCCTCTCTACCCGAGCTCATTGGGCCGCGGCAGGTGCTGAGGACTTCCCCGCACTCTGCATGGCATAGGGCTAGGGTCACCAGATCGGCCTGAGAGGTAGGTGGATGAAGGACCAGCTCTCTCCAGAGGTTCTCATCATAGGTGCCTCCAGTCAGTGTGGTGATGGCTGAGGCAACATCCAAGCGAGGGATATGTAGGGCTTCCGATTTAAATCGGTTGATATAAACCCATAGCTTCTCCCCCTGTGCCTATTTTAGTGCCAGTAGCCCTACAACTAACCTAGGAGGGCCATTGCCAGTGAAGCTCTCCTTAAAAATCCTCCCAAACTGTCAGAAGTCATGGATACTATTGGGGGCGAGTGGTCAGAACTAGGCCAAAGTACCCTGGACCAGGGTGGTCAAGAACGCTCGGCACTTGATGGCCTCGAAAGCCCCGTGCAAAGTCATCAGGGCGTCGAAGCTATCATAGTGGTCAGCCGGGTCTCCCTAGCCGTCATAGGACTTGAAGGTCGTTAGTGAGACCTTGGAGGAGTTCTTGGCCTTCAAGATTTGGTGAGAGAATGGGGATTGCTCCTCGTCCTCCTTGATGGACGTCTTCTGCAAGGCGCGGAGGGTGTGTTCCTTCTCCGTAAAATGTCGCTCGAAGTCCCTTAGCTAGAGGGATAATTCTGGTCATCACTGGGCTGAGGGGCTAAGAGGGCACCCTGACAGGCTGCCTCGTCGTCCATCGGGGGCGTCGGTCTCTGGGGGATGTTGGCGTGCCCTGGACCTTTCTCTCCTCGAAGTGGAGGAGGCTTCTTGTTCTGGAGGAGGGGCCTGCGAAGGTCCTCCTGACCTGTTACGCATAAGCCGTCCTCCCTGCAGGGTGAAGCGGACTCCGGCGGTTTGTATGAAAGCTTCTCCACCGGGGGGGCTTTCTCGGGGAAGTCGGGACTTCTCCTCCTTGGCCGCCTGGGTCCTCATTAATTCCACGAGGATATCCAATTTGGCATTGAGGGTTTGGAGAATGTCAAAATTCTCGTTGGGAGGTTGCGCCCCCACAACTGGGGGAGGCAGTTCGTCGGCGTGGTGGTTGCCTTCAGAGAGGAGGCTCCCCATGGGGTGGGAAGGCATAGGCTCTCCTTCCCCTCCCCCCACGGTGCTTCCCTTACTGCCGGCGGTCCTCCTACCGGACCTTCTTCGAACCATTAAGGCTCTTCACTCGTTTCCCACAGATGATGCCAGATGAAGAGGCATGATCTCACGTTGATCCTGAGGCATGTGACCTTGGGAGAATCCTTGATCACGGTCACCACATGTGTATGAACTGCAAAGTAGGAAATGAGTCAGAGATGCCTAGGGATGAATCCCTAGGGAAAACCCTACGATGCTTAAATCAGCAAATAAGGTAAAGCACAAGTGCAGGGGGAGATGATAGGAGGGAAAAGGGGCGCGACATCATTCTCCACCAAGAAGTGTGGTGGTTCTCACTCAGGATTGTTGCTTACCTCTCCGGAGGGTCTTCTAGGATTTATATAGCAATTCGTTTATACTTCCAACAGTCAAGCCAGTTAAACAAGCTCAAAGGCGTATGCGCCACGAGCTGGAGCTGAAAGTCAATGCCGAACCTAAGGGTATGTACGCAAGAAACTAAACAAGAAAAGGGCCATCCGGCAGAAGTGTCTCTCTATAGTCTATATAAGCTTCGTTCCACCAAATCCCTAGCTTCGCTTCTCAGCGAGCCGCGTCCCGCTTAACCGAAGCGTAGCCCGCCTGCCGTCCGCTGCCAGCCGCCGCGATGCCGCCCAAGTTCGATCCCACTCAGGTGGTGGACGTCTACGTCCGGGTCACCGGCGGTGAGGTCGGCGCTGCCAGCTCCCTTGCCCCCAAGATCGGTCCCTTGGGTCTCTCCCCCAAGAAGGTGGGAGAGGACATCGCCAAGGAGACCGCCAAGGACTGGAAGGGCCTCCGCGTCACCGTCAAGCTCACCGTCCAGAACCGGCAGGCGAAGGTCGCCGTCGTCCCCTCCGCTGCGGCGTTGGTCATCAAGTCGCTCAAAGAGCCCGAGCGTGACCGGAAGAAGACCAAGAACATCAAGCACAACGGTAACATCTCGCTCGACGACGTGGTGGAGATCGCGCGGGTCATGCGTCCGAGGTCGATGGCCAAGGACCTCAGCGGCACCGTGAAGGAGATCCTCGGCACCTGTGTCTCCGTCGGGTGCACCGTCGACGGCAAGGACCCCAAGGACCTGCAGACCGAGATCTCGGAGGGAGAGGTTGAGGTGCCCCTCGACTAGATGCTGACTGTGAAGCGTGGAGGGCTCTTTTGGGATGGAATGCCTTAGGTTTCGCTCGTGCCACTATTACCCGTTCTTCATTTTCAATTCAGGCTTTGTTCTAAAGTGTAGGAAGGACAACAATGAGAGATTTTGTGATATTTCTGTTTAGAATATGGAGAAATCTTTTTTTCCCTGGTTATATGTTTATGCAGATCTGGGTACCGCGCTAGGTTAATCAGCACTGCACTCGCTAGTTGTTTTCTTCACCTGGTATCTATAAATCTAGAATTGTGATGCCCAAACACTTCAGGTTAATTAATGGTTTTTATGGGAGATGGAGGGGGAGCTAGGGAAGATGATAATATTTTTTTGTGTATTTTTAGGAGGTGGCTTGAGAGGGGAAATAGATTTTATGGTTGGTGGTGGTCAATTCTAGACTGTAGAGGACAGAACAGAATCCGATCTAAGAATGGATTTTACAGAGGGATGAATGGACTCTAAAAATCATGAAAAAATTTGTGGAGTTGTGGTTTGATGGACAGAATGCCCATTCCAAATTTCAGATGGATCTGAAATTGGTAAGGGGGTCAAACAAGGTAAGGGGTGGGTTGCTGGATGATTGATCTGCACAGAGACAAACTATGTAGATCTGGGAAATTAAAGGGAAAGGGGGGATCAAACGATGGAGGAAAACCTAGAAATTTTTTTGGAGAGGGGAAATTTTGTGGGGAACTCACCCTCAAAATTTTAGCTCAATCAGATCTCTTGATTGAGAGCTAAAAATCAGACAATAGCTTGATGGAAAGTGGTAGACAGAATTCCGATGACGAGGCGGTGGTGGTGCGACAGTGGCTCGATGGCGGCGGCGGCGGTGCTGAGCTTCTTACCCAGTAGAGGACTGATATGGAGGTATCACACCTCAGGGAAGGCTGCAATCTCTGCTGCAAATGGGGTGGAGAGAGGAGAGAGAGAGGGGTGCCCAAATGGCCTTCTTGCACAAATGCTTTTTTCTTTCAATAATTGTTTCAAAAATAGAAATACAAGGTTTATATAAGACCAGCTAAATGCAAAACAATTGCAAAGATGTCAACCAAGTTGATTTCTTTTAAGTTGAACCTTGGTGTGAATTAGATGATTTTGACAAAATTTAATATGATTCACACAAGGTAGGAACCTAGTTTTAATATGATTTTCTTCAATGCCAACTAGGTACACTCTCTCAACATGAATAGGCCAACTAGACCCGGGACTTCAAAGGTACAACTAGCCTGATGTGCTACCACCTAGGAGGGTTGTGGAAACCCGAACACCAAGTGGTACGAGGAGAAGGACGGACCCGAAGTTCTCCTCGATGCTAGAAAGGCCGCGTTCTGATGTGGCATAACCAGAACGTCCCGCGATGTCTTTTGATATACCACTTTGATGAAGGGGGACCACAATGGGCATGATAGGACCTAGGAAATGCAGCAATAATCTAATGACCCCTCGGACCTAGCAAGCAACACAATTCATGAACCGGCAACTTCACTCGAGCAGACTCACTCGCTAGCGCACACTCGTGCCCATAGGCAACTCGGTGATGGTGGTGAGGGTCCGGGATGGGACCTCACTGGTCCAGGGATTGGCTAGCTTGTGGTGGATCCCCTAAAGGTCCTGGGATGCCCACTCTCGCGGGCGACCAGCATGCCGAGGGCGTGGGATGTATTGGCTCTCTCACAACTCACCCGTTGTAGTCACTCAAATTTTAGCAATTCGTGATCGGGCACTCAACTCACCATACAATGGCACTAGCGACGATACTAAACCAGCAAATGAAAGACCAGCAAGGGGGGTGACCGAGGCTCACCTGATCGGTGTGAAGACCCCGATCCCGACTGGAGACGAAGGTGAGCGAGGAAGCGTGGGCGTTCCCGCACGCTGTGTCGAAGAAGCTTCAACTTGTGATAAAATTTTACATTCACTACGCCTCACACAGGAGGGGTGGACTAGGGGTGGGGGACTGTAGAGTTACAAGAAAATACTACCTCCCGCACGAAGGGGCTTTAAGCCGGCCAGGCGGGGTGGGGGAATCTATGGTAGAAGCCGAATTGATGAGCTCTGCCAGTTCTGCCTGCTTCTGGAATGGTCTGATAGGGGGTTGAAGATGACATCGCCACTATCTCTGCCGAGCTCAGTTGAGTAAGAAACTAGTGCCGAAACTTCCTGGGTTGGCCCAAGAGGATGTCTGAATTTTTGGAGAATTTTCTAATGTCTTTGGTGGCTGGGGCAGGGTCTGGACCAGGGCCAAACTGCTCTGGCTCAGACTGTTCCCAGATTGCTGCGGCAAGAAGACAAAACCGCCACGAACACTCCCGGGATCCGAATAATGCGGGACCAAGACCGCTGTGATCATGGATGAGTCCTCTTCGAGACGAAACCAACGACATCATCAGAGGAGGTTGGAGGAGACCACGAGGTCCAGAACAGTAGGAAGAGGTCGGATCAGTTTCAGATGATTCTAACCTGTGCACCCCAGGGAGAAATTCAGGAACTCTGGGGTCTGGCATCCAAAAAATTCTCTGCTTCTTGGAGATGGTAGAGGACGTGGAGGAGAAAGCTTCAACCAAACGCTGCCCCAAGAAACTCAAAGCTCTGGCCGTGGGAGTCTCTGCAAGTTGCTTCTGGTAGTTTACCTGGGAGGGATTGCGCAGTCTGGCGAAGAAGACTCCTCCGAATAGCCCCGAAGTCAAATGATGGCGAGACCACCTCACCTACGAATCAGCCTTGACGAGCTTTCCAAAAATATAGGTTTTGCCACCAGGAGCTTCGTGGAGATGACAGAACAGCCTCTGCAACCAGAAGCTTCTCTACTGCCTACAAACTGGGCTCCCAGTAGGATGCTACTGACTATGCGAGAGGGCCCATGGAAACTAGCTTATTAACCGTATAACGGGAATACCCCCCACCTCTCCCGGGTGGGCCGACACGGACGTCGTCTTGCTACGACTAGTGGTTCCATCACAAGGAAAGAGAAAGCTACTCTCTTGCGATATAAAATAATGCCATAGTATATAAAATATTTTAAACATGGCGTGTATGGAACATGAATTGTATTAGAAATTACATATGCATGCTTTTGAAATCCCCAGGTATATAACGGACTAGGACCAACCCGTTACATACCATAACGGACCAGGGAAGGACCGCTATGCTTGACAGAACTCAAATAAATCCACAGGAAAATGGGACTATAACGCACCAGGGCAGGCACGCTATAGGACTATAACGCATGAGAGCAGGGGCGTTAAAGTCAGCGAGCATACAACACAATACACGAAGGCCATAACGCACCAAGAGTGGGGCATTATAGGAATATAACGCACCTCTCATGGGCCGTTATGCCTACCAGAATGACCAGAATCCACAGATAACCACAGAATATAACGCACCTAACCAGGGGCGTCATATGAATTTAACGCATAGGGACAGGGGCGTTAAAGGCAACATACCTTTAACGCAACATGCAGGGACTATAATGCACTAGGCGAGGCACGTTAAAGCCACCCGAACATGAAAATCCATAGAAAACTCAGTTCACGAATGATATAACGCACATATAGAGGTGCGTCAAATGACTATAACACACCAGGGGTGGCGCATTATGTCACCTGGGTTTCGTGACTCCGGAGGTCAGAATCGAAACCCCCTCCCGATCGATCGAAATCGATGGGGGACGCGGGAAAACATTAAACCAAACCATCCTGCAGTTCCATACTGACATTCCAAGCCTACGCATGCCACTAGAATTTAAATACGATGCCCATGGAGATAGTTTCAAGCATTTAAGTTAATTTCAGACATTAAAAGATTAAAAATTAACTAAATAGGAATATGCACAAAAAATGAGGTAAAAGGTGTCGGACCACGGCGCAAGTGGTATTGGCGGTGTCCTAACGAGGTAAAGAATCCATCCCCCTACCTGGATGACGACGAAAACGACGATTTGATGTCGATCCGGCGAGAGGGCAACACGACATCTCTCGGCCTGGCTCGACTCCACGCTCCGCGGATCGAGAAAAGGTGGGCGTCAATGTGATCCTCGCGACGCGACCAATCCAACGGTACCTTCCCGGCTTCAATCAGCGGCCGTTTGGACCAGAAATCAAGAGAGGAACGTAAAACGAGAAATTAACCCTAAAATCACCCAAAAAGAGAATTGCACAGAAAATGAGGAAGATGGCGACGGATGGAGACGCAGAGGGCGTCAACGGATTCCTGGCGAGACGAGGAGTCCGTTCCCCTACCTTTTGCGCGGCGAAGACCGTGAATCGGTGCAGATCGGGCGACGGGGGCCACGTCGTCCTTTCGCTCGCACGCGTCTCCACGCTCCATGATCCGAGGGATGAAGGGTACTGGCGCGATCCTCACATCGAGTTCATCCCATCGGTACCTCCCACGTGTCGATCGAGGTCTGTTTAGACTGCGAACTGAGCGAATGGGGGAGTGGAGGAGAGAGAAAGTGTGAGGGTGAGAGAGGAGAGAGAGAGGTGTCGAGAGAGTGAGGAGAGAGAGGGTGAGTGGCGAGAGATATTTTGTAAATTTTTTGATTTTTTTGATTTTTTTTAAAATTACCTCAAATTATAATTTAACCTTTTTAAAATCAAAATTATCAATATGCCCATTTATGAATCATGTTGAGGTAGAACTACATAAATAATGATTGCTTGAGTCATCATTTTAGTTCATAAGTATGAATGCCATACATGTTGATGCATCTTAGTCACTCATGTTAGTCATTTATCTTCTAAGTGTCAGAAATCAAGGTCGATGCATACATATAGGCACTTATTCATATAAGGTTGATGCACATTCATGGTTGAAGCATGTAAGGTCGATGCACATTCATGGTCGAAGTGTATAAGGTCGGTGCACATTCTAGTTTGAAGTTTGTCAGGTTGATGCATCTAAGCATTATGTTGAACATCAGGTCGATGCACATGTGTGCTTGTAGCTTGACAGGTCGATGCACATACTCGCATGTAGTCTATTAGGTCGGTGCACTAGTGAACCTTGTGTTTAGCAAGGTCAGTGCACTAGAGGACTTTGTCTTAAGCAAGGTCGATACATATACATGCATTCATTCTACAAGGTCAATGCACATGCTACAACACGCTTTATAAGGTCGATGCACATATAGAGTCTAGGTCATAACAGGTCGATGCACATATGTTATTCACAGGACTTAGGCCAAAGCATTCACGTTTGCTTAAGGCATCAAGTCGATGCTTAAGCTCTAACCACACTGGCCATCGCCTTACTTGGTCTGTGCAACCACACTTGGTTTAGCTCAACAGGTCAACCTGTGTTTCACATAGGTCAGTGCATCCTCACAAATTCTTGTCTTCATTCATTATCTCTTTGCATATAAGGTCTACTTGTGGTTTACATAGGTCAGTGCAGTTGCAGTCAATCTACTGCATTTGTACAGAGGTATATCTACACAGGTCAGTGGACTATGTGTATGCATCAAGGCATCAGCATCATCATATATTCTTTTGATTTGAGTGTCTGTCTCTTATGAGATTGGCTAAGTCTGCATTCTTTTAAGCACTTATGATAATAAAGTGTTTGATGAAATGTCTTATATCTTATTGACAGGAACTTTAGTATGAAAAGCATTAAACCACTCATGTAACCTGATCGAACACTTGAAGAGCAGAAAGCATCAGAGATTTAAGTGGACACGTGATTCCTAGGTTCATATGTCTGGCACGTGATCTAAGGTAGAATGTCCAAGGATATGTAGTATAAGAAGTACAAGTAAAGTTTACAAGAGAAGTTCAAGGATGATTTAAAGGATCACGGTCAACAACATTAAGATAATAAAGAGAATGAGTTACTAGTCAATGCATGATTAGCTTTTGTAGAAAATTTTGCTAAATAAGTTTATATCAAGTTTTTCACAGTCAGGTGCTTAACAGAAAACTAAGAAAATCGCAACCAAGTAAGAGGTGGGATAGTGGGAGGCTCTTCTAGCATTCACATGATCCTAATTAAGTAACCACTTATTGATGTGGCACAGCCAAGTATGCCACAAGGTGACACGATGCACCTTGGACCTACACTCGCAAGCATACCGACAAGTGATAACGAACTCAATTTTGGCAGTTTTACTCGTGCGGCGCACACTTCACCCGAAGACAACTCAGGATGATCGTGAGGGTCTGGGGTAGGACCTCGTAGTTATAATTTCTTGGCAATGCTAGGTGTAATGACCTAAGATCCGGATACCAGGAAGACCTGATACCATTCGAATCCTGGCCAGCTGCCTACGAGCTAGAGGGCTCGAAAGGGCTACAAGGATAGGTGTGGTGTACACAGAAATAGAAAATAAAATAGGGTAATATATATAATAATAGAAATAAATAACTAACTGTAACAGAGTCTAGTCCAACAAAAGTACAGTCTAAAGTAGTAAAATGAATTAGCTCAGCACAAAAACTTCTCTTTGGAGTGCTTTTGGTCATGCAGGCTGTCTTTATGCAGATGTGCATAAAACCTGAACCCTGAAGATCACATTGGTACGCCCCTTTACCAACCTCATATAGTGTTCACCTCTTCTGAGTTTTTATTCCTCCATATGTCCCCAATACCCAGTTAAAAGTTCACGCCAAAACTCCACCGGTGGCCAAACTTCTCTACAGAGCCCTTTTTGTTGTGCAGACTGGCCCTGTGCAGCCTGACGGGACAGAACCAAACCACAGTAATTTTCGCGACCCTCAGACCTTCCCAAATACTATAAAAATTGGTACACGTCCTCCCCACATCCTCAGCCTTCCACCATAAAAATTTCAAGTCAATCAAAGCCCATTTTTCTTTGGCACTACCTTCCTACTTTCCTGGTTCCCTGTTGATCTGTGCAGGCCTGCAGACTGAGCTCTACTTTCCCGTGCTTCCCCAGCCCAAAACCTCCACTGTACACCACCCTGCCTGTGCTACCCAATCATCCCACGTCTACCAGATATCCATCAGAGAAAACCCCTCCCCATTTGCCTCCAGGAAGCCTCAGTTCCAGCCCCATCTTCGGTCCCCTATCCTGCTGCCAGCACATAGTCCAGATTGCGCAGAGTCGGCTTCAAAATTCGCTTCGTCTTCCATGGTACCCCGTTGCAGCCGCCACTCCACCGGCATCCCTGGGACATCCCTTGCAGCATCCACGCCAATTTTTGTGACCAGCGGACGTGCTGATGGTGGAATACCGGGCTCATCTTTCTGCTGCTTCCCTATGGATGCGCAAACCGGCCTGCACTTTGCCCTTCGCTCGAGGCTATTCCGAAGGTCTCTGCCGGCACCGTCAACTTCCAGCTTCTTTGCTGAGGCTCGTCCTCCACGACAACATACCTCTAGGGACGTTGGTGCCTTCCTCGGCCTCCATGACATGCCATCCTTGCCACTGGTCCATGTTCGTACTGGTTCACATCGCGTCGTGGATAACGAGCTACACCAACCCATGGCCCGTCACCCCACTTCGCATGACCCCCGGATCGCTGTGTAGCCTTTTACCTCCCTACGAGGAGTGGGCCTTGGTTTGGGTTGTACTTTTTTAGCTCTTGTATCAGGTGGTTGTGTGACTTGGCCGGGCATCGTCCCCACGCCCCGAGCATGGAGGTACGCATTCACATCCTTGTTTAGTCTTTGCCTTGCTAGTTTAGTATACTCTCTAGCGCCGCTGCTTGTGTGATTGTTAGGATTCTAGCTCGATTACATTTATGTCACTGCAACGGTGAGAGAGCATGGCCATCCCGTGCTCGATCTGAGCACGAATGTATGAATTGCCTACCCTAGACTCTACCGGTTCCTCAACCGTGGGGATCGACACGCTTCCCTCTCTCGGGGATGACTGCGAGCTTGAGTTACTTGTTTTGGCGTGATCCCTCTATTTGGAGTCAAAGGTGTTCGAGTCATGCTACTTTATATATCATGTCACTGCTGGTTTAGTTTTCCCGTTAGTCGCGTCTTCACGTAGCATCCTAGTTCACATAGCGTCCCACATCAAATTTGGTATCAGAGCCTTGGGAACCGATTTGTTCTATCAAATTGGGGTCCAAGGTAATTTGAGTCTGTAGGTTTGTCTAGGGTGCATTTGAGTTTGCATTCCCCACTTGCATTGCCATTTGAGTCATGTCTAATCCCATCCCTTAGTTGTCTCACATGTCCACCCCATAGGTCCCACTCCAAAACTTCCCATGGCTTTCAAGTCACCCGGGCGATATGACTATCAAAAGGAGGACATAGTCCAGAATGAGAAGCAAGGAAAGAACCTCACAGTAAAAAGGAGGAAGAAGAAAAAAATAACTTCTGAAGAAAGCCTCACACCGAGCGCCGATGAGAAGATGGAGAGAGAGAGCTCAAGTTTAAAATGAGCTCGCCCAACGGCCTCGACGCCTTAATAATAAACCCTAGCCGAGAAGACCCTGGTCGAGGGAACATAGTGCACCGATAAACCCCCGTGCTGAGAAAGCCTCCGCGAGGAAGTGCGCCGAGGACCACCCATGTCGAGACGGGTGTGTCGAGGCCGCTCGCACTGATTTGCTCGCGTCGGAAGATGCAACTAGGAAATCAAGCTGAAATGCTAGCCATTCAACACTCAGTAGTCCACCATTAGCCCAAAGAAACTTAAGAGTACTGAAATTGCGTGAATATAGTGAAGACACCAAGCTAGAAATTGACAAAATCAATAGTATCAAGCAAGAAGGTATGTATAACGTATATTCAAGGGCACACCCGCGGGCATCGTGCCACTCATTCTTCGCTCACGCCACCTGCGAGGGTGGGGGCATTTGTTGACACCTAAAATATACAAGAGGGGAAAGAAGAAGTGAAAGGAAATTTAGGGTCTTGAACATCAATCAAAGATGAGTCTCCGATGTCATCCCTGGGAGTTCTGCAACCAGGATAGAAGGAGATCCATTACCTCCAATACTCTATTCGACTGAAGCCTTTCCGGCAAAGCTACTGCCCAGTGCTACTATCGTTTAGACAGTCGGGCTGATTAAAACTATGTCGAGCCTCGGGCAACCATCTGCCTGCTAAAAAGGATCTTCATGATATTCTGGCACTTATAAGGAGCCCATATTATCAACAAGGCCCAACTGTTCAACCCCATAGGTGGCACCGATTCATGAAGTAAATGGGCCAAAGCCCAATATAACATAAGCGCGCCGAGAGAAACCCCGCGCTGAGAAGGATGCTCCGAATGGGCTCGCCGATGCGATTCCACCCCGGGAAGTCACCGGCCGAGTGGAGGAGGCCTTCCTTTCTATAAAAACCCCAGTTCTCATCCAGAGAAAAAAAAGAGAGGGAGACATCAAGAAGAACACAGAAGAATAGAGAGGATATACAGAGGAGATAGAGGGAGATAATCTGAAAAAGATAGAAGAGAGCCCGCCAAAGCTAAGGGTAGAAGATACTAAGAGGAGAGATATCCAAGCATCACTTCTGCTTCCCTAATTCAAGGTGGGTGTGTGTGTTACCACTGTCGATCATCGCCCCGGTGAGGCTACATTTCTCCCCTCCCCCAGTTCTATATCTTCATTGTTCACGTAACCTCGATGCCCTTTTGAGATCCTTTCGATGTAAATCTACTTGTTCCTCATGTAGTGTATGGCCCTGGTAGCCGAATGGATGAATGAATATAATCTGTGGTGTTGCTTCCTTCGTTCTTCTCCCAATCTGTAAACTCTCGTGTATGTTCACATGTGGACAAATGATTTTCTGACTGGTTAGTTCCTACTACATAGAAGATAGTTTAACATGTAATGCTTTCCATCTCTATCGGATTCGGTATCATCTGAATTTCTCGTTTGCTATTACGGAACCATGTTGGCAACGCCCTTTCCCTTTGTGATTGTTGCTCTCCTGTAGAAGTGCTGGGAGCCTTTGGCTCCAGTTTTCCATGAGTCCCGAGGAGTAACTGCGCAGCAGAGGTCGACGCTTTGATGCTATCTTGTTTGTCCGAATTGAACGATTTGTTAACCCACCTCAACTAGGTGACAGAAGCGCGAGACCGCCTATCTCGTGGCCTTCCGCTCATCCAACTGTGAGGAATACTACTATGGCTTAGCCTAAATTTACTCCAATAATCACACGGTCTCCCCACAGATCTTCTGTGAATAACTTCCTCCCCCAATGGCTTACTTAACAATCTTCCCAGAGCTTTCAAAAACCTCCAAAACCCCATTGAAATCCTAATGAGGCCTTGAAACCCCCCAAGCAAAATCACTGAAGCCTTTGAACAAACCCCTCGACACCTGCCCTCATCAGCGCCCGATAGCCTTCTCCTCGCGCCAATTGGAAGGGGCACCGACTACCATGGATGCCGATTTCCCACCGCACCGACCCAGTTCATGCCGAGTCCTGCCCACGCCATACCACCCCGGGAGTAAGCATGTCGAGTAGTCCATGTGTCGAATCCTGCCTGCGTCGACAGCCTTGTGTTACCAATCCCAGAACCTTCAACCCCTCTAAACCACTGTGAGGCCCTTAACCTCCCAGCAGCCTTAACAAGCCCTGGGTCTAGTCCAAACCCAATATCCCAATCTCATTGACCTTCATACAAACCTCTATCACACCATAGGGGAGTCACAGTTCTTCAACCAAATCTACGAGAGCTAAATTAACGGGGTTTTACCCCTATATTATATTTATTTGTTCGTGATGTTCCTTTCAACCCCACTGGCCCACGGAGTTCTACCACTGCATTCTCTCCGGAGGTTCCCCGAGGGAAGATATTAATCGAATGTCATGATGGTGGATTATGTCCCATCACGTCTTGATCCCTTTGGATCTCGGGCTATATGCCCATCTTTCTTTGGCTTCCATCCCTACACTCCGTGGATGGATGTCCTATATCCCTTGGGCATAGTCCAAAATAAGGGGAGATGCTGCCTGAATGAATTCTAATCTCTGCTTTATCGGATAAACATCATCTCTGAACCCCCTTAGATCTAAAGAGTCCTGCCTCTGCATGGCCTCTATTGACCCCCTATTGGGAATAAAGATATCAAATGCCTCGGCATACGAGTACTATCTCAGCTTAGTCCCACCTCGTGATAATTGAGCATTGATGTGCTCCGATCCTTTCATGGATTCTATCCCGCCTCTGCGTGGATGGTTTCCTATTCCCACTTGACATGGTCCAAGATAAGGGGATATGCTATCGGATTCATTCCATGTATCATGTAAATGGAGTCAATGAATGAGCATGTAACACCGCAGTGTTCTAATAATAAGATTTTGTTATTCTGCTTATGCTTGCCTAGTTTCATGAAGAATGATGTGTCGTCCCTCTACAACATTCGCATGATAGTTAAATCAATTGAAAGTTCATCCCCCTATTTTTCTTGGTATATCAAATGGCGCGTGGTCAAAAGTCGGGTTATGCCTGACCAGAGGCTCTCACTATGCGTGATGGTGGTCCTCGGACCTAAGTTCTCCACCTCATACCCAGAAACAGGCTAATAAACCATAATAAATTGTGAGAGCATGATCTTGCGTACACTTCTCTTATCCTGCAAAAGAGTAAACAATACAGTCATATTTTGTTCTGCCCCCAGGACTCTTCTACTTTGGTGACTAATCAAGGGTTGTCCTTCTTTAGAGGGACGTAATTAACATCATGGCCTTTATGGTATGATGGACTTCCAGTCCAGACCCGAATCCCATAATCGACTGACCAAGTCAGATCGAGCGCATAATAAAATCGTCACTCTGGTGACTGGCATGCCTAATAAATAAATCAAAATAAAGTGGATGAATAAAATTTAAACATCCGTGAAATCTCATCCCTATAAGCTTGGCACGCCCGGTGGGGTTGAGTCTCCCTTCATCTTTTCGCCAAAGTAGGAGGCCTGGCGACCTGCCCCCAAAATTCTAACTGCGTGCTAATCTTATTTGTAGGAATTCAGATGGAGACTGGACTGGTTTCTCTCAAGTTCGGTTGACAAGTCATTGACAACCATGCTCGCGATGGGTACCTGGCAGTGCCGATAGTATTCGAGTCCATGCCCCCAGTTGTGGGATTCCCAAACTGCTTAGGACTTGCATTCGTCGACCTGCTTCAGGTCGATAGTGTGGCTGAGAAGACTGTTGTGGTAGGAGCCATAGATGTACCAGAAAGGAAGAAGCTACGGATGACCATAATCTCATGCACCGTCATTCCATGCTATGTCCATCACTTGGACAGAAGGGCTAGTGTTTCTCCTACCGCTGGCGGGAAGAGGAAGAATTACCGGAGGAACCGGACTGCTGCACCTTGAGGATGCTTGTCCACTTCTGAGAAGTCCATGTCGATCGGAGGAATGCGGGTGTACCTCAATGGTCACCCAGCTGAGGCCCTACCTGTAACACCCGTAGATTAGCGGATCCTTAGTGGTTCAGATCTAGGTTCCGTCCGGTGAATTTTGGCTATTTTAAGGAATTTTTAGGGTATTTTTAGGCATTTAATCAGAATTATTAAATTATTTATATAAATATTTTGAGCATATTTATAATTTTAGATAATTGGGGGTTTAAACTGCAATTATGGGAGCTTGGGTGGAGGATGAGGTGGAGGAGGGAGAGGGAATTTGAATTTGGGGAAGAGGAGGGGGAAAGAGAGAGAGAAGGAGAGGGAGGTGGGAGAGATTCTCTCCCTAGGGTTTCTCACCCCACTAATGGATTCTCTCCACAAGAAACTTGAATTTTGAACTCACAAGATGGCAATTTTCATTAGTAAAAAATGGGGAGAATGGGGTCCTATATATAGGCAACCCACATTTTACAATAAGTCTTTGACTCTTGATACAATGACAAATAACCAAGGGGGTAGGGGGCGCCCTTGGGCCTACCCCCCTAAATTGAGCCCAATAGCTAATTTAATCAACTTAATGACAATCAAACTTAGGGAAATAAATCAAAGACCTCGGGAAATGACTCAAATAAAAGGGAAAATACATCAAATGACTCAAATAGAAAACTCAAAATGGATAATTGGGCCCACTTAGAGTGAAGACAGAGCTCAAACAACTCCGGGGTGTGTGGACGACTCGAGCCAGAGGGAGTCGTGGGTGATGCCTCCATCAAATCCCCTGGGATATGAAGAGCTCGACTCCGTTGAGTAGGGGTCCATCCTGCTTTGATACTGCTCAAGAAGGTCAGGATCCAGCCACTAGAGATATTCCCGACTCACCCACAAATCCTCCGAAGGATGCCGATCCTTCCACTTGACGAGATAGCTCTCGTACACCTTGCTCCTGGTGGCAGTGACCTGTTCATCCAATATCTGCTCATTTCACTCACGCTGGGCTCTCCGGGCTAGTGGACTCTTCTCACGGGTGGGTGCTCCCTCAATGGGGGGAGTAGGCTCAATATCCTCACTAGGTATCACCGTGGGACCCTTATATGGAACTAGGTCGGCCACATTGAATGTGGGGCTCACTCAGTACTCCTCGGGAAGATCTATCTCATAGGCGTTAGTGCTAATGCGCCTTAAAACTTGGAAGGGACTAGCCCCACAAGGCCTCAATTTTGAGGTGGCTCCCGAGGAGAGACTCTCCATCCTCACCATCACCAAGTCACCCACATGGAATTCTTGGTGGCACTGATAAGTGTCAGCCTACCTCTTATAAGTCCCATTCTTCTTGCTGATATGCTTACGAATTTCTTCATGCAACTCTCTAATGTGTTGGGCAAATGACTCAGCTAAAATAGACACTCTAGCATGCTAGGGAAGGGGAATGAGATCAGAAGGTTTCCTTGGCTTGTACCCATGTATAGTATCAAATGGACTCATCCCTATGGACTTGTTGACAGAGTTGTTGTATGCAAATTTAGGCTGAGGTAGAATGAGATCTCAATTCTCTGAACTATCCTCAACAAGACACCTAAGGAGGTTCCCTAGACTCCAATTGACAACTTCGATTTGGCCATCAGTTTGAGGATGATAGGCCGTGAAGAATTTAAGGAGGGTACCCATCAAGTTCCAAAAGGTCTTCCAAAAGTAGATAGTGAACTTGACATCCCTATCGGAGACTATGGTCTTGGGTAACCCATGGAGGCGAACAACCTCATCAAACAATAATCGGGCCACTCGGGAGGCATCTGAGGTTTTGAAGCATAGGATGAAGTGGGCCATCTTAGAGAATCTGTCCACTACCACAAAGATCGAATCATGTTTCCTTTGGATCTTGGGCAGACCTAATACAATGTCCATGTTTAAGTCTTGCCATGGACGGTCGGGGATGGGGAGAGGGGTATAAAAGCTAGAGTTTTGCTTCACCTGTTTGGTCAAAGCACAGTTGTGGCATTGGCCCACTATGTTGGCCACGTCTCTCTTGAGATTTGGCCATTAGGACTTAGTTTTACCACTGACTGAGTTTGCATATAATGATTCGGTCAATAGGTCTACCGGTATGAGTCCGTTTGGAATTATCACAAGTCGTAGGCCCAGGAAGTTAGTGGATCTTGTTCCCCTACCCGTTCATGCTCGAGTGTTAGAGTCAGCCAAGTCATTTGCTGAGCATGTTAGAAGTCTACATGATGACATTTGCCGTCACATTGAAACCAGCAATGCATGGTACAAGGAATTGGCCGACGCACATAGACACCACCGTGAGTTCTAGGAGGGCGAATATGTCATGATCAGGGTCAGACATGAATGGTTTCCCTCTGAAATCGTGAAAAAACTGCAAGCTCACGGCATTGGTCCCTTTCAAGTATTGAGGTGAGTCGAGTCTAATGCATATGTTGTGGACTTGCCTGAGGAGTATGGGATTAGCTCTACCTTCAACGTGTCAGATCTGGCTACCTACTGAGATCCCATGGTGATTCCTAGTGAGCCCTTCGGGCCATCTTCACCCCTTGTGAGTGACACCACCCCTGAGTGTCCACCACCAACCTCATTCCAACAGCAGCGCGAGCAGATAGAGCATATGCTGGATGAGCAGGTGACTGTTACCAAGAGTGGAGCTTGCCTGCGCTACCTAGTGCAATGGAGTGGACGACTCGCGACCAAGGATACCTGGATCACCCAGGCAGAGCTACAGCTGCTAGATCCAGATCTACTGGAGCGATACCAGAGTGACCGAGACCCTTACTCGACAGGGTCGAGCTTCTCCCACCCGGGAAGAATTAGTGTGGACACCAGAGCCAAAGATCGGCCCGACTCAGCAGGCCACCGATACCGGACACACAGCGCAGCTCGGGTGAAGTCGACTTTCTTATGGCTAGGGCACAGTCTGGAGTGTCCACATTGAGTTATGTATTTGGAGTGTATTTGTATTTGTATTTGTGTATTTGGTGTGTTTAATTAGGCTAAGTTAGTGGGTTTCCTTGTAAAAGGGCCACTTGGGCCTGACGGGGCCCCACTCTCTCTCCCATTGGGCCACTTGGCTGCTAGGGTCTATGGGACCGGTCCATGGTCTACCTTGGACTTGGACCAAGGATAGGAAATGGAGAAAAATTCAAATTTTCTCCCTCTTTTCAAGGGGGCGCCCCCTTCCTTGTCCCCTTGTGGGATTAGTTTAATCCCCCTTGTCTCCCTTCCCCATTATGCCCCACTATCTACCCTTGACCAAGGGTATCTAGGGTCATTTGTCCTAGGTCTAGGGTTTAGTATATAATATCTCTTGTGTCATTTATGAAAGAATTAATGTAGAAATTATTGTGAAATTGAAGAAGGCCTTGGGCGCCCTCCTCCTCTCTCCTCTCCTCTCCCTTCTTCTTCTTCCTCCTTGCTGCATCAGATCCATAGCCTAAACCCTAAAATTTTTGAGTGATCTCCTCTCCTTCTCTTCCTCTGGTTGCCACCATCGATCACCGCCGCCGCCGCCGCCGCTATTCGTGCCTCCATCAAACCACCACAGCTTAAGAACCTCCCCGCTGTCTAGAATTTTGGGGTTCCTAGACAGAGGCACAGTAAAAGGGTTGGTACGGGAGATCCAACCGTCTGATCGCGATGAGATTTTGATGGTAAGTTTCCCCCATCATCCTCCATTCCCAGCTTAATTTTCATGCAGATCATGTTCCGTTTGCCCCTCCACCTAGCCACTTCTGCCCACCCTGCACAGTCTACCTATGTGCAGATCTGCGAGACAGTAGTCCATAGATCTATTTTTCCCGCCCCTAAACCCTGTCAAAAAATTACAGCAAAGGGAGAGAGGGGGAAAAAGGAGGTGTGTGAAGGAGGTGGGACGTGGAGCTATATGTGTGTTGTGTGTAGTGGACAGAGAGAAGAGAGGGGAGTGAGGTGGGGACCGTGGTGAGGGGGACGATGGCGGGAGCGCGGTGCTGCCGAAGGGAGGATGCAGGCATGTGCATGGTCTAGAGGGAGATATGAGAGTAGGCCGTGGGTACTGTAGCTGTGTGAAAGAGAGAGAAGAGAGAGCTCGCGGGCATGCAGGTGGAGCGGGCGATGAGTGAGAGACGGGACGAAGTGAGAGGGTGCATGGCTGTGGGCTTAGAGAGAGAAAGCATCATGGGGAGAGTGGGACAACGGCGATCGACGCGGTGAGTGTGCAGTGAGGAAAGGGAGTGTGATTGTAAGGAGGGTGCATGGTGGCGTCGACGTGCATGGTGTGAGTGGAGATGGGCAGATGGTTGTGGCGGACGCGTGTGTAGGAGAGATAGTGGGAGAGGGAGATGGAGCTTGTGGCTACGGTGTGTGTGTGAAGAGTAAAAGAGAGGGGAGTGAGGAGCCAACTGGTGTTGAGAGAGAGAGAGCAGTGGCTGTGGGTGTGCGTGTGTGCAGGGGGTTCGCGTGAAGCTGCATCTTGCGTAGATGGGTTAACCAACATGGGAGGGACGGCTGGCGTGAAGAATGCCAAGGGGAAGATGCGGTGTGAAGCAGGGAGAGATGGAGAAGTGGGGAGGCATGGGGCACAGTGAGATGTTGAGAGAGTGAGAGGGCAACTAGAGGAGGGAGATGGGGAGAGGGAGGTGCAGCTGGTGGAGGACGCTTGTGTAGGAGAGATAGTGGGAGAGGGAGATGGAGCTTGTGGCCATGGGAGAGAGGTAAACGCGAGAGAGCGGGAGCGGGCGTGGTGAATGCGACAGAAGAGGCGGTGGTGGGCGTGAAGGGAGAAGCGGCCACAGTGAGGGGGGCATGCGGTTAGAGAGAGAAAGTGAGAGGGAGCGAGGAGATCGACGGGCATGGTGGTGAGAAGTTAGCAGGGAGAGAGATGGCGGATGTGAGAGGGTGTGGCATGTGTGCATTGTGTGAGCGGGAGCGCGGTTGCGAGTAGGTGTGTGCGAGAGAGGGGGAGACGGTGGGAGCGGAGGCTCACGGTGGATGGGAGAGAGCAGGGTCTGGAGAGGGGAAGTGAGCGACGGCCTACGTGCAGAGTGGAGAGTGGGCAGGTGAAGTCTAGAGACGGGGAGAGGGAGTAGGCGACGATGGGAATGGGAGAGGGAGCTACAGGGCCGAACGGTGAGAGAGATAGGAGCTCGCCAGTGTGGTAACCAGGCAACGCCGGCAGAGGAGACCTGTGGGAGAGAGATACAAGGAGAGAGAAGGATGTGCATGGGGTGCGGCAGACGGCGACCTGGTTGTGGTGCATGCATGGAGAAGGCGGTGGGCCTGCGTGCTTGTGACTGTGGTGGTGCAGGGAGCAGAGAGGAGGTCGCGGGCAGTCGGTGCTGGGAGAGAGGCGAGAGAAGGCGACATGTGCATGGAGGAGATGAGAGGGAGGAGAGAGGGCAGACGGCGGCGGTCGCGGCAGTGGTGTGTGAGAAAGGGCAATGGAGGGGACGCTGCGATGCATGGGGGGGCGCAGCGACAGATGCGCCAACTTAATGTAACAAATATTATTTGTTGTAATCGTTCCAGATATGATGGAACTCCAGTCCCTATCCTTGTAAACATGTAAACACTCCATACAATATATATACACAGCACCGCTATTGAATGTGGCACTGCTCTCGCATTCTCTGCAAGTTTTCTGTTCAAGAATTCTCCTACGGGGTGGAATGGCTCCAGAAGATAGAAGACAGAGTAAGGAAGAGGACCCTCACTAGGTGACGAGGGGAGAAGCCTACAACGAGCGCGACGAACAATAAGAGGTAGATGGGGTTCTAGGAAAGGCCCTGCCACAGTTCTTATAGTCTTTCGAGGCAGAATGACCACTGTGGAGCCCTAAGGTAGGTGAAAAGGGGCCTGTCGCTATCACGGTACAGCCATCAAGCTCAGACGCCCGTTTGATGCCCGTACTCCCAGATGACAAGCCCCACGTCATGATTACAAGAGAGGTGCTTCTCACCGCCAGGAGCACCTTGCACGCCAAGCATGTGACTGGGATCACCGGTCCCGTATATGTAAAACTAGTCCCATAATACAAGGAAATCACCCTCTAAGATCATCCCTCCAATCAACCCTCTCATGCTCGACTCTCAGTTCCCTGTAAAGTACTCGACAACTGAGAGTAGGGGGGCTAGTGAGGAGGGTAAATCTGGCTCGGCCCATAATGAACCAATCTACAATGAGCCCAACTCGGCCCAGGGCCTACAACGCGCCCAGGGGCGCCCGACGTGCGCGGCCCATGAAGGCGCGGCCCACCACGACTTGACATCAGATTCAACAGCGTAGGAAGGGCTTCGGCCCAAGCGCAATGACCATCGGATGACCCTCCGGTGACCGACCATTATCCCCCAAGATCTTGGATTCGACCCTATAACAGGTGAGCATTCCCCACAAGCATCGTAAGATTTTCCTAGGGATCAGTCGACTCCGGGATAATCGTCCCTCAATTGAAAACTCCCGCCATGATCGCGGGGATTGTTACTCCACTACTTATGCCCTTCCCAGCTAAGGGATTGGCCTTCGACACTAGGATAGCCCCCTATAAAAGGGACCTTGACAAAGAAGAGAAGGACATGGTGGATTTTCTGCCAAAAGTTGTACACAAAGAATAGAGCTACTAGTCTTGCTACTATGTAAGAGAGGTCATGCCTGTCTACGCGCAGAGTGAGGGCCCTTCCTGCATGACCTTACCACCCAGCGAGCACTCTTCGAGTGACCGTTGGGAGCAGCGAGTACTTGTCAAGAGGATCTACTATTGAATTCTGTGTTTTGATGATGTCAATGCAATATGGTTCATTGGCTAATAAGAATAGTTTTATATTGCAGGTGCTCTGGGACAGAGTAAATTCACCATTAAATCAAGGAGGAACCTTCAGGAGTTAAGACAAGAACAATGGAGTGTCGAAGCAGGATCATCATTGCCTCGATGCAGTCACGACCACAAAGGTGATTTTTACAAGAGTTACATCGATGCATCAATGAAGTGCACTGATGCATCAAGAACAAAATTAGCCAATTAAGTCACACCACGTAGAAGCGTCAGAGTGGTGCATCATCGCACAAAGCCAAGGTTCAAACTTTAAATGCAACTATGTCGAACCACCAAGTAGCTGCATCAATGCACCAAGTCAGAAGCCCGAGTTTGAAGACAACTGTTCGAAGGTTCTACCTTTACACTACCTCGATGCGTTTGAGGCGTGCATTGACGCACTCAGCTCAGAACCAGCAATTGGAAGACAACTAGGTCGAAGCACCAAAAGGAGAAGTTAGTGTTGTCACTAGGATAGGTCAAAGTAGCAAGCCCCTTATCTAACGCATCAGTAGTCGACAGATGTGCTATTACATTCTACCTCGACCTGAAGGCTTGTGCCTTGACGTATCTCATTCAATTTTCAATGCACTTAAGGGAGCAACATACTCTAATAGTTCAAGTGGGATTAATGGTCTAGCCCACTAGTTGGGCCCAATAGACTAACCAACTGACCCATTTACCACATAACTGACTCAAATAAAGAAAGATTACGCATACATGACTCAAATAAAATAAAAATTACATGACTAGACTCAAAAATACATGACGAACACAATGGCATATGCTGATGAACAATCCAAGCTTTGAAAAAAATGTGGAGGGGCAAGGAATGCCCCCATTAGGAAGGCTTCCAACTGGGCGTAACCCGATCTTTCACACATCGTCATTTCATATACCACAGGATCACGACATGCAGGCACAAGTGCAATGCGATTATGCAACCATATGCAAAGGAACATGGTTTCTTTTATTCACAATATGCAGGTGTAGAATTTTAATTAATCCTCTTCTTTGTTCATGCGATGGATGCCCATGCTCATGCTTGTCAAATACGATGCGGCACAGCTCGTGTCTGATCCTCTTCGCGTCTTCCACTATTTTCAGAGTTTAGTCAGGGCATCTTGTTGTTATTTATTTCATTTATTTGTTGCTCCCTTTTGTATTTTAATATGTGTATAGTCTTGGCAAAAATTTAGCAGCATCTCCCCTGGACACGGATGCGGGACGGATAAAGCGAGTACACGTCCATAGGGAGTGACGTAACCCAAAAGTAAAGGTGCATACGGGAGCAACAACACCTTGAGGAAAGCCTATAAAACAACGTGCGAAAGACACTGATCAGCGACGGAGGTACAAAGTAGGGAAGAGGACTCCACCGGATCAAGGGTGCCCAAGGGGACACCGGATCAAACATGGTGGCAAACCACCGGACAGTAGGGGTGGACGGGGCCACCGGATCAGGAAGGTCACAAGGGGGGGCACCAGATCGAGGCCCCCCTATGATGCAACCGGCTCAAGGAAGGAAGGCCACTGGGTGACCAAGCGCCAATAGATCAAGGAGTTAGGCCACCGACTGAAGAACCTGCCCGAGCGCTAGGCGTGAGTGGGGCTACCGGATGGAGGCCAGGTAAATCCCACCGGATGGGGAAGGTGGGATGCAACTAGTTCAGACCGCCAAGCGAGCAACCAGAGCAAATGGGTTGGCAGGCCACCAGATCAAGAGGCAGGGAAGGGCCACTGGATCGAGAAGGGTGGCAAAGCCACCGGATCAGGGGCAATGGGATAGTCGTCGGATCAAAGCCTGGCGCCATCGGATCAGTGGTATAGGGACACCACCAGATGAGGGAAGGCGGCATAGCCACCAGATCAAAGCCTGGTGCCACCGAATGAGGGAAGGCGGCATAGCCATCGAATCAGGCCACGAAGATGACAGGGCCACCAGGCCAAGGATGGTGGCACAGCCACGGGTTAAGGATGCGAAGGTGATAAATGCCGCCAGACCAGGCAGTGGCATGAGCCACCGGATCAAGCAATGACAAAAGCCACAAGGTGAAGGCTGCTAAGAAGCCAACGATTTGGGGCTGGCAACCCCACCAGATCAGGTTTTGAGTGAATCAAAGGGAGACACAAAGGGGCTGGTTCTTGAGCGAGGGATCCTTGCCAGTAACACCGAGAGGATCTGGGTCTCAGCCATGGACTGGCAGGACCTAGACACTAAGGCTCATGCAACCCACACTTGGAAGAACAAGGGGGAAGGCAATGGTAGGGAGCAAACGAAGGCGGTTCTGAGACAAGGTGGCCTCCAAGATGCTAGTTTTAGGCCTAGCTCATTACTTTGAGTAGGCCCTCAGACTAGTCTTCTACGAAATACACGGAGAACATACATTCAAGTCAAGAAGCGTTCACACTTTTACTCCTTAAAAGAAGGTAAGTCATTAGTATATGTGCATATTCCATATATCATCATTCCACCTGATGTGAATGCCTGCAAGTTAGTTATTTAAGAGTAAGTAAAAACATTAATGCCAAAGCGAGAGGAAAATGGTTTTATGCACTGTAGTGAGTCCCGGTGGGACAAAGGGGTTGACGTTAGCCAACGAGGGTCATTTTATTCATATGGCAAGTCTGGGTCAGAGATAAAATGCCAGGACTTGACAAGGTGTTTTAGCCAACAGTCAAAATAGCAGGTTTTGATGGGAAGTCTAACCCAAAAGTGAAATAGCAGGTTTTGACGGGAAGTCTAACCCGAAAGTGGGAGAGCGGGCTGTGAAAGCTGAAAGGTAGTAAGAATGAGGGCCACAAAAGCCAATAGATGGCTGGAGAGAAGGTTGTATAAGCCAATGGATAGAGGGATAGTAGGCTTCGAGGGAAGGCCTAAGTCATTGAGTTGTACTGATTATCATGGTGGGGCATGATAGTAATTATTGAGATAGGCCTAAGCCAAAGGATAGCGAGACAGTGGGCTTTGACGAAAAGTCTAAGCCAAGAGATATGAGGATAGCGGGCTTTGACGATGTGTCTAAGTTGAAGGGCAGCGGGCCTTAACCAAAGGTCTAAGCTGAATAGTAGTAGGAAAGTGGGTTGCGAAAGTCATCGAATAACAAGGAAGTAGGCTATAAAAGTCGAATGATAGTAGAATAGCAGGCTACAAGAGCCAGAAAGTAGCGGGATGGTAGGCTGCAGGAGCCAAAAGGTAATAGGATAGTGGGCTGCAAGAGCCAGAGATAACTGGACAGCAGGCTGCAAGAGCCAGAGATAGTGGGATAGCAGGCTGTAAGAGCCGAAATGGTGGGCTATGAAAGCCAGGAGACAGTGAGATAGCATGCTATAAAAGTAGGGCTGCAAGAGCCAGGATAGCAAGATGGCAGGCTGTAAGAGCTAGGAGGTAGCAAGATGGCAAACTATAAAAGCAAGGATAGTGAAATAGCAAGCTATAAGAGCCAGGATAGCGAGATAACAGGCTGCAAGAGCCAGGAGGTAGCGAGATAACAAGCTATAAAAGCTAGGATAGTGGAATAGCAGGCTGTAAAGTCGAAAGATAGTAGGGTAGCAAGCTTGGGCCAAGAATAACGAAATAGCAAGCTATAAAAGCTAGGAGGTAGTAGGATAACAGGCTGCAAGAGCCAAAAATAGCGGGCTATAAGAGCCGGAGTTAGCAAGCTGCAAGAGTCAGAAGTAGTAGGCTACAAGAGCTAGAAATAGCAGGATAGCAGGCAACAAGAGCCAGAGGTAGCCGACTATAAGAGCTAGCAAAGGTGGAATAGAAGGCTATAAGAGCTAGAGATAGTAGGCTACACAAGCCAAAAATTATGGAATAGTAGGTTACGAGAGCCAGGAACAGTGGAATAGTAGGCTACAAGAGCCAAAGATAATAGAATAGCAGGCTACGAGAGCCAGAAATAGTGGAATAGTAGGCTGTAAGAGCCAAAATATAGCAAGGAGGTAGATTGTGAAATCCAATGAATAGTAGGGAAGTAGGCTGTAAAGCTGTAAGATAGCTAGGATAGTAGGCTACGAAAGCCAGGGGGTAATAGGAAAGCTGGTCTTGAAAGTCGAAAAGTAGTTTAGTCAAATTATATGATAGCGTGCTTTTAGCCGTGGAGGTCGAGCCATTATGTAAGCTAGCTGAAATGCGAGATAGCGAGCTTTGGTCAAAGTGGCTGAGCCAAAAGGGAGGATAACCGACAATCCTGATAGCGGGCTTTGGCCGAAATGGCTAAGTTGCGGGATGCTCCCGACCCGAACCACGCAATCGTCTGACGGAGTCAGATCGAGTGCACTCGCAGCTCTTCGGGACCCAAATGAATTGTCACTTTATGACTGGCACACCCTCGCACTTAACAAACCCCAAAAAAACTAATAAACGAATCTACTATAGATTTAATAAAAAGTGCGTCCACAAGTCTAGCACGCCCGGTGGGATCAAAATCACCCTTCATCTCTTCGCCGGGATTCAGGACCTCATGGCCCCCTAATAAACGATATTTGCCTACTTTGATGAATTGCAGGTGCTGTCTTCGCCAGCCCTATGGGGGACAAAAGTCAGATTAGGCGCCATTGTCTTTATGGCCTCGAAGATGCTACTCCGAGGCACCTGCAGCTTCCAGGAATCATGAAGGCCACTAAAGAAAAAGAAAGAAAAGAAGAAGAGAAGAAAAGAAACAAATAAAAAGGAAGAGAAAGAATTGGCAAGAGAGGGTTGTACGGCCATATCCGTCGAGACCCGTGCTGGATTATGATTATCATTGTGGGATTGATGCAGTGGAGAGAACCACTCATCCCCTCCCTGAGGGGGTGAGCGCTCTCCTGCACACCCACCTTGGTCTATTATACAAAAAGAAGAGAAGAAAAGAAGGACAAAAAAAGAATATTGGCAAGCATCGCCGACAAAGAGAACAAGAAGAAGGCTGCCATCCCGCCCAACTCTAGGAGGGTCAAGTCCCTGGTGCAATGCCCTGGTCTGTCCCATCTTCCCGCTGCCCCTAGCCGACATAAGATGGCCCCACGAGTGGCTGTTAGAAGATCCAACAAACCACAATTGTAGCTTGATGAATTATTGCCCGCTATGGGGAATGCTTTATAGCAATGAGGTCAAGCACAGCCACCACTCCCGAAGGGAGCATGCATATACCCCGCCATGGGGAATAAGAAGAAGAAATATACCCCGCCTTGGGGGCATGAGAGGCAAGAAAAGACACACCTCGACTCAGGGACACGTGAGAAGAATCTACCCTGACCTATGGGCATGCGAAGGAACGAAGCTACACCCCCGGCTTAGGGGCATATGAAGAGAAGTATACCCCCGCCATGGGGGCATAAGAAGCAACAGAGTTTCACCCCGATCTAGGGGCATATAGATCAAAAGAATACACCCCGGTTTAGGGGCATTCGAAGAAGAAACACATCCTTGCTCTAGGGGCATATGAGACAAAGCTACACCCCAGTTTAGGGGCATTTAAAGAAGAACTATACCCCACCATGGGGGTATGAGGAGCAAAGACTATACCTCGTCTGGGGGCACACAGAGACAGAAACTCGCCCTGGCCTAGGGGGGCACGCAAAAAAGATACACCCCGGCTTAGGGGAGTTTGAGGAGGAAATATACCCCGATATGGGGGGCACATAAGCAAAGAAGAAGAATTCACCTCGCTTTGGGAGCATAAGAAGCAAGAATTACACTCCGCCTTGGGGGTGTTGGAAGCAGCAATACACCCCACCCTGGGGGCACTAGAAGCAGAATACACTCAGGCCTTAGGGCATAAGAAGCAGAATCTACCCTGGTCTGGAGGCATAAGAGGCCAGAAACTACACCCCGTATCGGGGGGCATATGAAGAGATATACATCCCGCCTTGAGGGGTAGAAGAAGCAGAATCTACCCTGGGCAAGGGGCATAAGAAGCAGAAGATACACCCTGTACCGGGGTCATACGAAGCGAAATACATCCCACTTTGGGGCATAAGAGGCAGAAGCATCCACCCCACCCTGGGGGGGTGTATACAAAGCAAAAGACACACCCTAACCTGGTGGGGGAAGAGGCGGACATGGATTACATGGTCACAAGTCTGGGTGGTTTATCTCGCGTTGTCGGAGTATCAGTGAGAAAGACTAGCTGCCATGGGCTTCGGGGAAGTCCTGAGCATCGAGGTGGCTAGAGTGGACACGGCCCTCCTGCTGGCTCTACACGAGAGATGGGACTCGGTCAACCGAGCTTTCATATTCCCGTGGGGGCATATGATTCCGACGTTGGAAGATATGGCCCGGATCAGTGGCTTGCGAATGCACGGCAAAGCGGTGACCGAGTGGGTGTACGTCGACTACTGGGAGCTTGCTCAGGAGCTTCTCGACTTGGATTTGATGAGGCCGGGGCGTCCATCATCCCAATTGTCAAGGTCGGTGCTCCAAGAAAGCCTAGGACTCCGGAGAGCAACCACAACAGTAGGAGAGTTACCAGAGCAGCATATCGACCGGGTGGTCGAGCAGGTGAGTCCGAGCATAGCGGCAGAGCTGGGACCGAATGGAGATATAGTCCGGAGACGCTTCTTGATGCTGCTGTTTGGGAAGCTATTGTTTGCGACGCGGGCCGATGTGATTAGCTGTCTGCTCCTTCCTTTGCTGGCAAATCTGAGCTGAGTGAGGAAGTATGCGTGGGGAGCAGTAGTGCTGGCCTTCCTATTCCACTCGCTCAGCGCCACTGATCGGGTGACCATGCTAGGCGGCTTCTTGCCTTTTCTGCAGGTAAAATGCCTTAATGCCTTTATTAAGCTTCTATTATGCTCCTAATTACCTGAAAATGCTGACATTTCTAACAAATGTAGTTTTGGGCTTTTTTGTACTTGCCCGGGATTGGCCGAGGCATTGAGTTGTACCCGGGTCAGTTTCCCATCGCGAGGCGGTGGAACATTGCCCGGAGTGCAGGGTCAATCCAGCAATCGACTCGGGCGATCCAAGAGGACCTGGACTCATTCCTGCATGCATCGGTAAAAGCCTGACTTTTCTACATGCTCTTCTACATGTTTCTATATGCTTTTAAATGCTGCTAATGCTATGTTATGCATGAATGAATGGCCCTTTCAGGTGCGTTGGACACCGTATCGAGATGAGGACCATACGGGACAACTGTGGGTGGAGGCCTCCCTAGCTTATCGAGGGCGGGATGTTTGGCTTCATTGCATCAATGTAATCGAGCCCCTCTATTATCGATCATGAGGACGAGGGGAGTACACCAGCCGGCGGTGAGATTCCCGCATCGACACGATGAACGCCCGGGAAAGTCTTCCAAAGGGATTGGCAGTGACATTGATTGGAGCGGCCGAGCCAGGAAATATGTTCAAGATTGGAAACATAAGGGTAAGGCCGTGACAGAGTGGGCGGATAGTGACGAGGCATATCTAAAAGCCTTTACCTGTTGGTACGGTAGCCAGGTTTACCGCGGGACCCGATGACCGGTATGAAATGCTAAACTCAATTCTTCTGTTCTATATGAATGAATGCTTGCTATGCATGACACTCGTTTTTCTAAATGCATCTAGACCCACAAGGGCGCATAGCCGAACTCGAGGGACTCCTCCATGCTACCTTGCAGCAACGGGACGAGTACCGAGTGGCTTTGGAGTTCCTGGTGAGTTTCCTGGTCTTAAAAAAATTGAAATGCCTTATGAAAGCTGACCGATCTTCGAAAATGCAGCGGGCCGAGGGAGCCCAGAGGACCCGATCGGATGCGTCGTCCTCTTCTACACAGCCAGCCGGGGGATGGGCTGAGCGGGGTGCAGAGTTCACCCGAGCCGTAGCCCGAGCCGAGGAGGCCGAGGCTACCCTCACAGAGCGGAAATAAGTCAAGTATAGATAATTTTTGTTAAATAGGAATCCACTTGCTATTAGGGTTGGGGTTTTCTTTCTTTTCCTATAAATACTCTTCTAAAACTTTATGGAAATAGAATTGATGAAAAATTTCTTTGGAAGGCTGCACCCCTTTCTCCCTCCTTGGGATTTGTGCTTGAGACTGGCACTCCTCTAGGTGAGATGCCTAGTATTTGGGGTGAGATGCCCTAGGGTTGGGGTGAGATGCCCTGCCCATCTACCTCCTCTCCCTTGCACCATCAACAATTGCTGCTACTGCACCACGCCTCGCCAACGCTCATCGTCCTCGCTGCTATGTTGTTGCTTTGCCTGCTCACTATCCAACCTTAGATAGATCACCCAAGGGTTGTGTAGTCTGCCCCCTACCTCTGCTTGCTGTCCAGCCTACGCCCATCGGCAACAAAGTCTGAGCTGTCCCCATCCTTGCTGCTCCTCACCCCCTCTCTTCATCCCCCCTCCCCTCACCCCTCTACTGCACCCCTCAACCGCCACCACCAACCCTCAACCCAGGCCTCCCAACTCCTCCCCACCTCACCTCCTCCTTACTGGTCGCAACCTACACCTATAGGCCAGACCCAGGTCGCCCCTCCCATCTCCCCTCTCTCCCACGCCCCAACCCTCTCCCTCTGTCCAGATCACCCCAACCAGCCTCCACACTTCCCCATCACATTGTCCATGAGTTTCGATAGTCATAGTCCCACCTCTGGTTGCCCCCACATGTGCCCTTGCTCCCCCTTCGCTTGGCTATCCGCCCAGAACCTGCAGACCAACCTGATCAAGTCACTGCTAGCCGATCTAATCAGGCTGCCCTTCACCCACTTGGTGGTCACCCATATCCCCCTCCCCAGGTCACTTCCCCCACCTGTTGGATCGATCAACATCCTTTCCCGCTTTGAGTCCTTCTTCTGGTCACTCGTCCCGTCCCCATCACTTGCTGCATGCAAGTTGTTCTACGTCGGCAACACACTATCCACAACCATCTAGGCCACCCTGGGTTTGGTTGGACGGCTTCCCGGGCCAACACCTTGATGTCCCTAGACTAGCTCATTGCTGGCCATGTTGGTCCAGCCCTAGAGTCACTGCTAGAGCCACCCCCTCACTCCTGGCTCACTTGCTGTCCACTACAGGCCAGGCTACGCACACTAGGGCATCATTGTCCCATGCCATGTCAATCCAGTCTGGTTTGAGGCTAGATGTTCCAGCATGTCATCCCCGGCTTCCCCAGGCATAGTTTGGCATCCACGACTTGCGTTCAGCCCATCGAGTCAGTTCTGAGTGGGCCTGCAATCAGTGACATCGACGTCACCCAAAGTTCCCCGAGTGCTACCCAACAACCCGAGCATGCCAACCCAGAGTTCTATTTTTTAGACTGTTATCTCCCTACGAGGAGTGGGAATTTGGTTCAGATTTGCACTCGTTGTTGCTCTTGCACTGGGGCTATGTGCCTTGGCCAGGGTTGTCTTCCCCACGCACTAACATGGGGGGATGCATTCCACTCCCTCTCTCGCACGCTCATTCCGTATATGTGCTTGTCTGTCGCTACTCATATGGGTGATAGGATCCTAGCTCATTCAAAGCTAATCACCACTATGAGAGAGAGATCGTGACTTCTCTCGTGGCTCAATCTGAGCACGAGAGTGAGCTTGACCACCCTTGATTCTTGCAGTTCCTCAATCATGTAGATCCATACGTTTCCCTTGCTAGGGACTACCGCATGCCATAGCTTCTTGTTTGTGACTTGTTCAGCATGTGAGACCTCACCAGAGCCGGGCCTTTGGCTGCCTCCCTTAGTGCGTGTTTGCTGATCGCGTCATCATCTAGGGTAGGAAGTCTGATGTGACACCACCTTGGGGGTGGCAGCCACTAGACCGATGCACCTCAGACCGAACAAAGCAAGCACAATCGCAAGAATAAGAAATTAACGTCGGTGGACGCTCACCCGGTGCGCACACTCAACCCGGGGTGACTCGGGGATACCGAGTCATGGGGATGGGGCTAGACCGTTGCTAGTGGAGGGCCATCAAGGCTTAGGTCAAACTCCCCTTGGGTACGAGTGCCCGATTCAATGGGCGGGCCGTGTCACGCCCCGAACCGATAGTAGTGGAACGCATTGCTCGGAACGTGGCAGCGAATAGTCATGAACAGTCAGAGCAAACCATAAGACACAAATAAGGCTAGACAATACTGATAAAATATGATCTTTATTAATAATCAAATGTCTGAATTACATATGTCGACTCAACTTACATAAGTAAAAAGAAAAAAAAGACTCAAAGACACTTTAATATAAGGGAAAAACTCAATGACAGGACGAGACTCAAGAAAATAAAAGACACAGACTCGATTCCATTGTGCTCCTCACTCTTGCCCTTCCCCATCTGAATGGTTATCATCGACGTCATTACCTGAAAAATGTTAAAATAGGCCGGTGAGCGAAACGCTCAGTAGGAATTACATCTCTCTTCCAAGCAGAGTATAAGTGATTAGCCAATTTATCACGCTTGTGATGATACAATGCATGAAATGATATAACTTAAAATCATGATGATCAATCTATCAGAGAAGATGAATTTCAAAGTCAAAGGCTAGTATAAGCTCAAGAGAAAGGAAATAATTTTCCTTGCAGAACCAAGGATAGATATCAGAAGTAAACAAGGGCAGAAGTTACAGATGAACATAACTTTAAAATTGGCCAGAGTATAATAGAGTTTCAATAAATATAAGCAAAATTAAACAATCAAGCAGAATAACTAAATTATCAAAATAACCAAATATCAGAATCGCAGAATCTCCAGAATTCACAGAATTTGTAGAATAACAGATATAACAGAATAACAGAAATATAACAGATATACAGAATTTGGTGCAATGCCACACCCAGAAGTTTACCATGGATTACAGAATTGGACTTCCGTCCTTGCCTAGCATTGAAAAGTCGCGGACCCAGAGCCCTTAAATGTTTCAGAATCAGAAGTGGCCAACATAAAGTCAAAGGGTTATGTTCTCAAAATATTGACGAGGAATTTCCCGAAGGGAATAATATGTCATAACAGATGTGGATGATAATCAGAGTTTAGGGACTAAAGGTCATGTAGGGATAACATGTCGGTAAATCTCTCATAAAATCTGAGACATACGTGAAACCGGGTAAATGGCGTCCTCCATGGAAGCCGTAGAATAGTGAAGTGTTTAACAATATTGTCAACTAGGCCGAAACCTAATAAAAATTAGATTAGGCTGAATTAAGGAATTAATGGTCAAAATTGTTATTTTAATAACTCAATTTAGACCCATCTTAAAAGACTAAATTCGAGCCCGTTTCATAACCAATCGAGCCCAAATCAAGTCCATTTGAAAGCTTAACTCTAGTAGATTATTTTACCGCTAAAACCCTAGCCTCTAGAGCCTTCCATCGACGATGGCGACGCGGATTAGGTGTTTTCCCTGAATTTTTTGTCGAGTTTTATCCCTTGGACTCTAGAGATTAATCCCATGGATAGGAACCTTCTTAGACCCTATAAGTGGAGGGCTTTCATAGCCCTGGAACCCTATTTGCTTCCCCAGCCAGTGGCGTGACCCTAGGTGGCGGAGTGAGGATGAATTTGGGCGAGGATCGTGGCGTGTTTGTGATTAGGGCGTGAGCGCATCTTCCCTTTCTTCCTCTAATGAAAGGGAAGACACTCAATGAATTTAGGTTTCTCTCAAGCTAAAGACTAACTAAAATATATCATCTTGTGCGGCTTTAAGTCTTCTTTCTAGTGGTATATAAAGCCTTAAATTCCATTGAGTATCTTGTGCATATTTATTATTTTACTAGAAGCATGTCAATATAGGGTTTTATTGGTTTAACTTCGATTTATGTAAGGATTAGCATGCTGCAACCTCAAATTGATTCTACCATATTATACACTATCTTCTTCTCGTTCTATAGATAGTCTTTTGCCTAATTTTCATGCTCCATGCTGTGTGTATTTGATCGCTTTGGGGGTGATCCATCTCCCTACCTCCACAAAAGAAACCGCACGCTGAAGCGACTAAACCACGCCGAAAATCACCCAGAATGCGAACGGCGCCTCCTTCGAATCCACCGAGGGATCGTGCCCGCCATGCTCCAACCGCCGCTCTTCCCCGCGAACCGATCTCCCAGACGGGTCCCCGGCTTGGCCAGCTCCACAACAGTGTGCACCCCGTGCCGAATGGACCACAGATGGAGGAGAAATGAGAGAGAGAAAGGGAGGGTGAAAATGAGAGGGGAGAGAGGGGGTTGAGGGTTTATCAACAATATTTGCTTCTTTGGGCGTCGGACGCCATTCTGTTGACTTTACTTTCTGCGAGGCAGCACTGGATGTAGCTGAAGAATGCCTCACCAAGAAGGCTTCAATCTCAGCTACACAATTGTTGAGACGGTCGAAAGATCTTATCTCCATGCCAATCATTTTCTCTAATACCTCTCTCCGGAGGTATTGTTTATAAATTTGCACAGTGTCCTAATGTGGGGGCCACTTGCATCTCATTCTGAGGTTTCTCCACCTCTTAATATAGTCCAGAGTTGTCTCATCTGTTCGTTGCCTACTTGCATATAATTCAGCCATGGTGACTTCTCTTTCAGTTATATGAAACTATTCTCTGAACTTCTTCTGCATATCTGCCCAGTCACTGATCGACCCTGCTGGTAGTCTAGAGTACCATTCAAACATTAGTCCCGTGAGAGAGGACCCAAAGAATTTCAACAAGTATGAGTCGTCTGAAGCCAAATCACCCATGACAGTCACATAGTAAGCTATAAGTTCCTTTGGGGACCCTTGCCCATTGAACTTGTCAAATTTTGGCGGCTTAGAGATCTCGGGAGGGAGCCACTTGGCTGCATGGTGAGGTGGGTAGGGAACCCGGGAAGCATCAAAGGTCATATATTCACCTTCCCCTCACTCTGCCAGCTTCATTTCTATCATCTTCTCGACCATGAGCCAGTTCATTACAGTCGGGTCCAATGGCTCTGGGTAGAAATGCGCTGGTTGTAGGTATGGAGTAGCCAGAACAGTTGCCTACAGTGGCGGGCGCGGCAGCGGTGCTTGATATAGCTGGGGTAGCACTAGTGGCAGCAAAGGCTGGGACCCCCGAGGTGGAGGGGCAGCTTGGCTGTGCTCTGTCGGCTGGGGTAGAGTATACAATGGTGGGAAATCACATGGGTTGGCACCTCCCCATGAGGACTCGGCCTGCTTCTCCAGCAGCTTGGATGTGGGAGCCTATTCATTCTTCTCATGTAACTGTTTCTTCAGGAGCTCTATCTCCTGTTGGTACTTTTGTAGCAGCATTAGTAGGGATGGATCCAGTGTCACCATGCTGGAAGTGCCTTCAATTGCTTCACCGAAAGTACCTTCGGGCGAGGCTGTTAGTAGAACCTCTTCTCCTTCTTTTGTGGTCACCACATTGATAGCTAACGTGGTGACTTCTTCGAGAATCACCCACTTCCCTTCAGCTATTTGTAGTCTTTCCTTGGTAGCTGCACTCATTCTAGTGTTTGGCCCTGGCCTTGTGGCTAATCAGGCCAACTCTTGGGGTTATTCTGGCCGGCCCCATATCTTCCAGCCACACTGGCCATATTGCATGCAACAATTTTTATGCCATTCCTATTCTTGGAGATCTTTATCCTTGTTCGACCTGGAAAGGTCAGTCTTTCGAACACTGAAGTTCTTCTTCTCATCTCCTGCTGCTGGTGAGGGGCTTCATCGGCCTCGTAGTTTGGCCTATCTTCATGTCTGTTGTCATCTAAGAACGATGCCATTTGACTTTCTTCTTCTTCTTCTTCAAATTCTCAAGATAAATATTCTTCCTCTTCAGCCATAGCCACTTGTAGCAAACACTACTGACCCAGGGAGGGGTTTCCCAGGCCCTTGAAGTAACTCCTAACCATATCAGTCATCTCCTCTTGACCACATCATTGGTGAAGGATGGGAGACAGTTGCCGGCCTCGCACCGGAGGCATGTAAGCTAGTCGGGCTCTATTCGTCGCCTGGTTGAATCTTCTCCTGACAGCTGGGACATTGGCCTGTCTAACATAGGCGTTGAAAATTTCGAGTGTGCATAGGGTTTTGTTAAATGCTCTAGCCAATCTGTTTGCTTGCGGATTGTAAGGGCTGGAGGTCCTCCAATCAATTTTATACTTCTCGACAAGCTGATATATTTTTTCATTCTTGAAGTGGCTTCCGTTGTCAGAAATTATTCGGTTGGGATTACTAAATCAAAAAATAACATTCTGTTTGATGAATCTAGAGACCAGCTCACCAGTCAGCTCTTTGAGTGCTATAGCCTCTGCCCATCTGGAAAAGTAATCTGTTATTGCCAAGATATACTTGTGTCCGACTGAGGAAATTAAAAGAGGTTCAACCACATCAGTTCCCCATTAAGCGAAGGGCCAACTGGGAATTGTTGGGTGTAGAGGTACAGGGGGCCTCCTGGGCATAGCAACATGCTCTTGGCATTTCTGACATGGTTTTGCGAATTGACAATAATCTTCAAACATCATAGGCCAGTAATAGCCTAACTTCTTTATTTCAATTTTCATCTTTGGTTCAGCTTGGTGTGCCCCAGCTGTTCTGGCATGTATTTCTTTCATCACTTGCTAAGCCTCCTTCGTGGCTAGACAGCGGAGCAGAATCTTTTTGCAGGCATCCACCATGATTCGGAACAGTGTCCCACTTCTGAACTCATAGGAATCTTTAGTCCTAAGGAGCTTCATTCTTTCTTCTTTGCTTTTGGGTAGCTGTTGGTGGAGGAACCATTGTATCAAATACTGTCTCTAGTCAGGCTCCTGTGCTTCTTTGGCTATGTTAGCCTCACATTCCTCTGAACATGATTCTAGCATACTGGAGACCTGCCATCGACTTATCACAACAATGTTGAGTGTTTCATCTGGTGGGACTACTAGTGATCTGGCCAATTTTGCCAAGGCATCAGCTTGAGCATTATGCCCCCGGCCCACATGATTGAGCTTAATATGGTGGAAGTTCGCCATAAGGCGCAGTGCTTTTTGACAGTAAGGGTTTAGTTCTGACTTCCGCACCTCAAACTCCCCATGCATTTACTTTTTATCAGCATTGAGTCGCCAAACACTTGGAGCATCTGAATTGCCATGTTGAGAGCGATCTGCAGGCTGATTATCAGAGCTTCATAATCAGCTTCATTATTGGTGCATGGCTTGTTTATTGAGCATGAAGTGTGTACCACTTCCCCTTTGGGTGACTTCAAGACAAGGCTGGCTCTTGCTCGGATTCTGACTTGTCCAGTTGAGATAGTTTCTATTCTCGATGCCCCATCAAAGTAGAGCTGCCATATAGCTGGCTGAGCTTGACATGCCTCCAGTGTTTCATCATCGGGAAGTTCAACCCCCAGTGGAGTATTTTCTCTTGCCGGATGTGATGCAAAGAAGTCAGCTATGGCCTGACCTTTTACAACTCTCTGAGGTACATATGAAATATCGAATTCTATCAAGATCATGGCCCATTTGCCGAGGTGGCCTTTGAGTGCTAGTTGGGATAATATGTACTTGAGTGGGTCTGCTCCAGATATCAATTTGATTTCATGGGACAACATGTAATGCCGGAGCTTCTTGACAGCGAAGACCAGCGCCAGGCAAGTCTTTTCTATAAAAGTGTATTTCTCTTCAGTCCTTACTAACCTTCTACTGATGTAGTAAAGGGCTTGTTCTTTTCCTTCTTCATTCATTTGAGCTAGCATCGCCCCCAGGGAACAGTGAGTGGCTGCTATGTAGAGAATTAGGGGTTTCCCTTTAATCGGCGCTCCCAGCACCGGAGGGGTCTTCAAATATTCTTTCAACTTCTCGAAAGCTGCTTGGCATTCATCGTCCCAGAAGATAAGACTGGATAAGATGCACTGGACAAGAGGAAGGGGCTGGTGTACCGGGGAAGGGTTGGCCAAGGTGTGCTGGGCTAATGGGCACAAGGTGTGATGGGCAAAGAGGGAGCGGGTGTGCCTGGCTAAGGGGCACAAGGTGTGTCGGGCTAAAGGGTATAAGGGCGTGCTGGGCTGAGGGGCACAAGGGTGTGCCGGGCAAGGGTAGGAAAGGGTCGTGCCAGTGAGCGGGTGAGCCAAGGGTGTGCCGTTGATGGCATGTGGAAGGAGTTGTGCCGGTGAACGGGAAGTCAAAGCGTGCCATTGGAGAGGCAAGGAGCGCACCGACCAGGGAGGCTGCGCCGGGCTGAGGGTGCACCAGGCTGAGGGTGTTGGGTAGTGGGTAAGTGTCCAAAGGGGCATAGGTGCATTTGGTCGGGGGCAGCTCAGGGGAGTGAAGGGGCCAAGGATTGGCTGGATGAATGGGAGCTGGAGAGGAGAAGGGATCTAGAGCTTTCAGTCTAATCAATGTAAGGAGAGGGCTTCAGCTGGGCTAAAGGGGAGGTGAAGCAAAGGGCCTACTAGCCATACTCAAGGGGCACGGCAGTGAACTCCATGGGAAGGGAGCAGCCACCGGAGGAAGGAGGAAGAGTAACCCAACAGCGCACAGGGATCCAAACGAGCGGAGACGATAAGAAACCTCGAGAGAAGAAAATAGGATTTTTATTCGGGGAAAATGAGGGCCACAACCGGCCATATACACGTCCAAACACCGAGAGTGAGAGATACAACAGTGAGAAGAGGAAGAAAGGTGAGGGGAAGAGAGAAAATGGGGAGTTAGGGTCGAGCAGGGATGACGATTCCTTGCTCTTCCCCCTCCGTTACAGCAGACCCCTCTCTCTATCTCTCCCTCTTCTTACTCTCTCTCTTTTGGTGGTCGTCAGGAGGGGAAAATCCTGTGGCGGAGCTCCCTTCTTCTTCTTCTTCTTCTTCTCTGTGTGGCCTTTCTATCTCTACGTGTCCCTCTATCCACCGGAGAAGAGGGGCTTTTATACCCCCAGTGGCGGGGGCCTTCGAGCACGAACGGCGATGGTGGGAACGTGACTGGCATTAATGGGGATTTTATTTTCCCTGTCCCCGTTGGCAGAGGAGTAGCCTACGTGCCCTCCTCTCCGGGTGACACCTTGGACAGCCCACTGCGCGCCAAGGATCTCTAGGGCGTGGGCATAAGATCTCGTTTGCCGGACGCACCGGGTAAGGGAGTTTAGGGTGTGCCGCTGAGGGGCTGGCAAAGTGTGCCGTTGAAGGAGCTTGCAAGTGCACCGTTGGAGGCCTAGGAAGGTGCGCCACTAGGGGGCTGGAGCAGCGTGCCGTTGAAGGGCACGAGATAGTGTGCCGTGGAGGGCTAAAGAGGGTGTGCCACTGGGGCACTTGAGGGTGTGCCAGTGGAGCACCCTGAGAGTGTGCCGGTGGAGGCTCTTGCGGGCGTGCCGGTGGAGGCTCTTCCATGTGTGCCGGATGGAGAATGGATGCTACTGAATGGGGTTGCAGAAATCGTGTGGGCGGGGTTGATCGATGCTTCCCCCATGGGAGCTCAGGAAAACACCATGGAATTAAAGCAACTGCAGAGTGGCTTTAGAAGTGGATCACATGAACGGCAGCATCCAGAGAGCAGGAATTTGCTGATATCCACTATCTAGGAGGCCCTGCTTCCTCAACAGGACAACCCGTCCACTTCTTTAACAACTTTTCAGGAATTTGAGCAACCTGGTGTTGCAGAACTGACGCACCAAGAGGACTAACAGTATTAAGCCCTGTTGCTTGCCCGAGAACGTGACCTGTTGCGCGCCGCCCGAGATGGCGACGGGCACGGATGAGGATGCCGCCTGCAGGCGGTTGATGAGCGGGGCGAGCTGCGCGGCATCCGTCGTCGTGAACTTCGGCGTGTAGTCGAGCTCGATGCGGTCGGCGAGCACGTTCATGGCGTCCAGCGAACCCGGCGGCGCGAGCATCGGCCCGAACGCCGTGGCGACAGTGAACGAGTTGTTCGTCGCGATGCCGAAGTTCTGCTGGTAGCCCACCGCCTGCAATTCATCCTGCGACCAGTACGGGGTGTCCGGCCCGACGATCGTGTACGTGCCGACCACCGTCACGGTGATCGGGTGGGTCGACTTGTAGACGAAGGTGCTGCCAATGCCGAGGTGCAGGCGGCTCGCCGCAACCTGCGGGATCGCGACCGAGACGGCGGTAGCGTGGCCGGCGCCACCCGCGGGAGTCGTGCGCGGCAGAGATCCGTGCACGAGCTTGATGTGACTCGCGACGCCCTCGAGCTCGGCGAAGTATGGGGCAACGGAATGGCCGTCGAGGGTCTGCTCGGTGGGCTGGGCGAATGCGCGGAGAGTTCGCGTCGTCGTGCCTGCACGGCCGAGGACGGCCTTGATCGCGCGATCCACGCTGCGCTCGTTGGATGCGATCGGTTGGGACGGCTGCTCGATGTCGACGGACATCCGCGCTTCTTCGCCCGAGATCGCGTTCAGCGAGGTGAGCACCGCCGACTGCTCGGTCACTCCGACCAGCAGGCCGACCGACGTGACAGCTGTCGAAGCAAGCACCGCGACCGTGAGCACGAGCAGCAGGAGCCGGCCGCCCCGCACGAGGCGGCCGCGCGCAATCCGCAGCTGCCAGCCGCGAAGCGCTCCGTCGCGCCGTTCCGAACCCACGCCGCAATCCTAGGGCTTGCCTTCACTTAATAAACTCAACCTTTCCCCACTTTTCCCGACCCAAATGTTCCCGGTTGTCACTTCGGGGCACGGGCGCCGGGGCACAAAAGTGCCAGTGAGGAACATTTGCAGTCACCACTTCTGGCCAGTGGACAGCCCGACGGCAAGGAGACGGTCGCGAAGCAGAGCCGGACTCATGCCGACGTTCCAACGCCAGCGTGTCATGCGCCGCGGAATCGCACGGATGCGGTCCTCCCGAACCTTTTCGTCGAGCACGACTTGATCTGCGCTCCGTCCGGAGCGCATTGTCGGGTCCAGGTACTTCACGTCACCGTCGGCTTCCGCAACGATCCCCGGGCCTTCCCACGCGAAGTCAACGTCTCCGATGTAACCGCGCGCGTCGTATTGCGGCACCTGAAGCGAGGGCCGAGGCACACCTATCGTTCGCATATGCACCCGGCTGACCGACTCCAGCGGCGACTCCGAATGAGTTTCCGCGAAGGACAACACCGCTTTAGTACGTGAAAACGCCCGGAGTGGCTGGGCTCTCTCCCACGCCTCTTCGAGCGCTTGGCGAGTGGTCTTCGGAGGACGCTTCGCGTATCGATCCAGCAGCAGTGCGCGATCGGCGACAGCGACCGCGTCCAGGAACTGGCAGGTTGCCGCGATATCGAGCACCGTACGCTCGACGGAAGTCACGAAGAAATCTCCGAAATCGATCACGTCCTCGTCCTCGAGCCGCGCAGTGTGACGGATTATTCGATTTCGGCTCCTCGTGCCGATGCCCTGGGGGACCGCGACATGCAGCTCTTGTGGCCAGCCGGAGACCATCGGAAGGCCCAACACCGCTGCTGCGCTCTGGTGCGAAAGCACCGGCTTGGACTTGGTAGTGCTCAACAGAGAAGATTAAATAAGAGTATATTAATCTTTTTCTCATGTTAATTTAATTAAAATTGTAGCGGCAGGAAAATAGTTCCTATGCCACGTACCACATTCTCTATTTGTTTATCAGGAAAGTCATCCGGCACTCATGGAAACTTGCAAACATCAGAAGTCAAAGAAGCGTCAGAAGGAGTCCTGGGCGTTAACTCAGGGGATAACCATCCGATGCTTAAGTCAGCAACGGTTCAAGGAGAACGGAGAAGAGTGAAAGATAGGGAGAGATGAAGGTCACCGTAGTAGATCTGAGAGACGTATAGGTCCTCTAGACGAGTGTTCGCCGCCCCCAGTGGACACTCAACGAGTGCTCGCAGCCCCCATTGGACACTCAGCGAGTGCTCGCTGGGTGGTAAGGTCGTGTAAGAGGGAATTTCTCTCTCAGGGAATGTGGACGCCTGGGATCTCTCTGTCACTGTAACAGGGTGAGTAGCCTTATTCTCTGTGTAGGGTTCTTGGCAGAAGTTCCACCGTGTCTGTCCTTCTCTGTCGATGTCCCTTTTATAGGGGTTGTCCTGGGGGTGGAGGCCTATCCCTTTGCAGGGAAGGTCGTGGATAATGGAGTAACGCCTCCCGTGATTAAGGGGGGAGTTTCCCATTGGGGGACGAGTCCCTCGACGTCGGCCATTCCCTGGGTGAGTCTTACGGCACTCATAGGGTGTGCTCGCCTCTTATGGGTTACGAGCCGACGTCGGGGGGGGCTCAACGGTCAGTTGTCGGAGAGCTCTCAGGCGGTCATCGGGCCTGGGCTGCTGTCTTCTTGTAGCTATCGAATCCGATGTCGAGTCGTAATGGGCCAGGCTACCTGGGTTGCAGCTGTCTCGGGCTTTTACGCGCGTTAGTAGGGCCTGGGCCTCCATGGGCTTGCGGTAGACTGGCCTGTTATGGGTCGAGCCTGATTTACCCTCCTCACTAGGCTCCCTAATCTCAGTTGCCGAGTACTTTGTAAGGGACTGAGAGTCGAGTATGAGAGGGTTAATTGTCTGGATAGTTTCCTAATGCCATCGGGACCGGTGGTCCTAGTCGATTTCTTGGCGCGCAAGGCACCTCTAGTTGCGAAGAGTGCCACTCTTGTAAACATGATGCAGACTCGTCGTCTTGGGGCATGAGCGTCGAATGGGCGCCTGAACCTGACGACTGTACTGTGACAGTGACAGGTGCCTTTTCACCTGTCCTACCGCTCCGAAGTGACCGTTCTGCATTGGGGGTTATAAGAACCGCCATGGAGACTTCCTAAGACACTATCTACTTCTCGTTTGTCGGACACGCCCGTCGTAGGCTTCTTCTCCGTCGCCCGGTGAGGGTCTTTTTTTCTTCTTTGTTCCTTCTCCCTTCCATAGCCATGCCGCCTCGTAGGAGAACCCTTAGGGTCAGCCCCACCTCTTCTATCAAAGAAGTGGATCCCGGCCATGGTAATGCCCAAGCACTTCGGGCGCTGGCACCAGTTGTCCCCCTTCTCCCCCATTAGTCATATATAGGGTGGTACACAGGCTGTGGGAGGCCTTCCAGATTTCTCCTGATTTTGATATTATCTTCCCCACCATAGACGGCGATCAACTGAGCCTGCCTCCGGGTGGCATCATGGTCCCCATAGCATCCTTCCAAGCGGGCTTCCACCTGCCAATTCTGTTGTGCAGGTGGAATGGCGATCTAGAGGGGGGATGAATAGATCCGCCCCCAAATTTAAAAATTGTTGCAGACTTATGTGAACAATTTAAACTATGTGGCTCAAGCAAAAATTAAAGCGTATACTCTATGCATGATAACCAGTCAACACCTAGTATGACATCATACCCCTTCATATCAAGGCATATCAGGCTGGTAGGTAGATTGTTTCTTTTAACCCTAACCTCACAACTAGGGTAGTGATGCATGATATCGGACTTGTTCCCGAGAGGTGTAGATATGACTAAATCAAACCATTCGGGCTCCTTAGAAAATGCAGCAGTAAATTTCTTAGAAATAAATGAATGAGTTGCTCCGATATCAAATAAAACTTTAGCAGTCTTAGAGCAAACAGTTAGTGTACCTTCCATAATTCCACCTTTAGATGGTTCCGTCTCTTGGAGAGCTTACAGACGGCCTTATTTCTTTGTCGGACGCTTCTCATCCTTAGTATCTTGCTCATTCATTAACGGGCAATCCGAGATTCGATGTGCTCGGCTTCCACATCAGAGACAAGCTCCAAGCTTCCTCTAGCATTCCTCGGCCATGTGGCGGGCCTTGTCACAATATTTACACACTTCCTTAGAAGGCGTAGTGACGGCAGAGAATGGCTTGTCATTCTTATGAAATCACTTTTCTTTGGAAACTCCCCTCTATTGTAGGACCGCTTCTTATTAAATGCCGGTTTGAAATTTCTCGGGCTTGTGACGGGTTCCTTCTTGTCTCTGCCTCGAATCCTTTCAGAGAATTTGGTGGCGTCTTCTAGCAATTGGGCACGTCAAACCAATTCCGAATAGACTTGGATGTCCATCGGCGCAAGTTAGGTGATGTATTGGGGCCGAAGCCCGTTAAGGAACCTTCTTGCCTTCATCTTCTCGGTACACACCAAGTGGGGTGCATACCGGGATAGCCTTGAGAATTGGGCCTCATACTCGGCCACTTTCAATGCCCGTTGTTTTAATGCGGTAAATTTCGCGGCCTTCTTTTCTTAAATGCGGTCAGAAAAATATTTATCGTTGAAATGTTCAATGAATTCCGCCCATGTGACGTGGTCATCAGGCAATGTCTCTTTTACAGACTCCCACCAGCATCGAGCGTCCCGCTCTAATTGGAATGTGGCCAGTAGAACCCTTTCTTCATCCGTGCATTGCATCACCTGGAAAATTCTTCCAATTTATTTTAGCCAATTTTTGGCATCCTCGAGGTCAGTCGAGCCCGTGAACCTTGGTGGGTTCATATTGTGAAAATCCCTATGGAGGTTACCAGCTCCACGGTGAGCACCGCCTTGCGCCACTTGCTGTAGTGCCTGCGTAAGTCCTTGCATGGTGTGCTGCATCTCTCGCCATTGTGCTCTTTCAGCAGCCATGATCCGACAAGGGAATTTTAAGCATACTAAGTATCATTGTTAGCCATGAGGTCAAGTGTCATGTGTAACTATAAGGTCAAATGTCAAATGTCATGTTTAACTAATGTTATTATAGAATTTAACCCTTAGCTCTACCCATCTCACCGGGTATGGTATGAATCTATCCTTGGAATTGGGTTTTCCCTAGGAAATTGAAATCCTAGGTTCTAATATCATGAAGACTATCACGTCCCGAGCGCGGAAGATACCCGAGTGCGCGACGCGTCTATATCGATCGTGTCATTTAGAGCGATAGAGTTTTTTTTTGACGTAAAGATGGAGTGCGCATAAGACTATATAATTTATCACTAACTAAATTTTGAACATAATACCCATGGTCTAAGATGACAATTATACAACTAACCAAAATGGTAATGTCCTGAATTGATCCATAAGGCTACAAGTTTTGACAAGTTCCAACCAACTAAAACATAACTGACCCAAATTAACCATGAGATTACAAGTCTTAACAATAACTGGAAAATATAAAGCTCCAGCCGCTCCCTTGGCAATAGCGGGCCGGGGGTTACATGTTGAAGCGGGAGGCCCTAGTGATTTGGCCGTGACGCTCCCTTCTTCCTCGGCTGCGGTGGATGCAGAGATGTGGGCCACCGTGGACGACGCGGTGGAGTTCGACCCCCCAGAGGTATCTTCAATCGGCCACGCCGCCTCAGATGCACCGGTTCGGCAAATGCTACTGGCGCTTCGCTCAATGATCCTTGTCGACCCCTCCCTCACATACCGAGGGGCGCATGCAATAGTGATGCAACTGACCGGTGCATTACAAGTGCTGGGTTGTCCCCTGGAGGAGTGGTCGCGATGAGTATTATTATTATTGAAATATGTGAACCATCGCGAGTTCCTCGAGACTCGGGTTCCCAACGAGCTTGCCGCCATCAAGGCCCAAGAGGGCGAATACTTGCAAGCTTTGGAGGAGCGCCGGATCGGTGGGGAGCAGCTCGAGAAAGTTCTAGAGGGTGGTCACCGGGATGTCCATGCCCTCTGGGGTAGAATTGAGGAGGTAGAAGGCTATCTCGCTGCAGCCAAGTCCGCGCTGGCCGAGGCCGAGGCGACCGTTGAGAGGGCAGGTGAGGCGCTCGTCATTGCCAGGGCTGAAGCGGCCTCTATAGAAGCAGAGCTGGGGCACCTCGAGGGGCAGAGGGGCCGATTAAGCAACATGGCGAGCTTTCCTTGTATCGGTATTCTCCCCCTCGAGGATATTTTCCAAGGTATCGACTGAGCGCCGCTCTCCTCGACCCTCCTTTTGTATTTCGCTCCTCTCTCTTCCTCTTTTCTTCTCTTCCCTTTTTGACATGTAACTCAGGGGTATGTCCCGGAGCACGTGTATCCCCCCATTTTGAAATAGAAGGATCATTTGCGTACATAGTCTTGCATGCCGGTCCACGAATCCTTCCTTCTTCTCTCCTTTTCTTTCTTTCTGCTCCTTGACAAGGTACGAGTTTGCGTCATTGGCTTGGCTTGGGAATGCTTTGGCTGGGTCTGCAGAGGCGCATAGGAGAGTGCTCGCCTCCCCAGGGGAGAGATAAGGGGATCACTCCACCACGCGAGCCTCGTTGCCCTGCCAAATAGTTCCGTGAGGAAGGTTGGCCTAGGCGGAGAGTAGTCATCACCCGAAGGGACGGAGAGAAGGGTTTGTTGGTTCAAAAAGAGTTATTCATCACCCGAAGGGACGGAGAGAAGAACTTATTGGTTGAAATGACCTGGACTGGAGGTCCAAGTCAATGGGTTATTCGTCACCCGATGGGACGGAGAGAAGAGCTTATTGATTCAAATGACCTGAACAGGAGGTTCAAGTCAAAGGGTATCTACTGTCTCATCCCGAGAGGGGTCTGGGCGAGATGTTTGCTAATCGATGTCGCCAGGGTGGCGGGGCCTGACGCAGTTTGTTCGTCTCTTAAGGCATTCGTCAACACTGGGTCGGTGTTGATGCATAGAGGGGTTTACTTCCCTACCCAGACGTAAGGTCCAGGTGAGATGTCTGTCTGTCGGTGTCGTCGAGGTGACGAAACTGACATGGTTTGTTTGTCTCTTGGAATATTCGTCAGCACTGGATTGGTGCTGACGCAAAGAAGGGTTTATTCTCATACTCCAGACGTAAGGTCCGGGCAAGGTGTCTATTCGTCGGTGTCGCCGAGGTGACGAAGCTGACATGGTTTGTTCGTCTCTTGAAATGTTCGTCGGCACTGGGTCAGTGCTGACGCAAAGAAGGGTTTATTTCCTTACTCAAGACGAAAGGTCCGGATAAGGTGTCTATTCGTCGGTGTCGCCCTCTCTTTCTCCCATTCTCTCGTTCGCACTCTCTCTCTTCTCTTTCTCTCCCCCTCTCCTTCGGGCAGCCAACGGGGGTGATGGTGGGTGAGGCAAGGATGGCATGAGGGTGAGGAGTGCGAGGATGGGGCAAGGATCAAGGCGGTGGAGGCGCGGCCAGCTCGGGCGCTCGTTCGGGCGCCCGGCGAGGGTCTCACGGGCATTTCGCGATGGATCGGCGTCCTCGGTGCGTGAAATCTTCAGTGGAGGTAGGGGGACGGTTCCCTAGATTTCTCGAGAGTTTGGTAGCCCGAGGTGAGCCGAGTGGATTTATTTCTCCATCGGGGTGAAATTGTATAATTTTGGAGTGTGAGCCGAATCGAGTGTTTTGATCACGTTTTGGGAGTCTAAATGGGTCCTCTCAGTGCAAGAGAGGTAGAGGACTAATTTTCCCTTGTTTTCTCCTTCACATGGGTGTGAACGGGGCGTGGAATGGGGTTTTCCATCGTTTTCGGGCTCGGGGCGGCTTAGCAGTCCTTCCAGCCACCACTAGGGGGTGAAGCAGTCAGGTGACAACTACTAGGGTTCCCCCCTATGTTGGTTCAAGCCTTGCGATCATGCAATGGACCGCTAGGGAGGCATAGCGGTTTGGTGAAGACCACTAGCCAGTATCTTGCAGTCCGGGGGTGACCGTTTTCCAATTTGGAGTCATTTTAAGGTCAGTGGGGTAGCGGCCTTACGACTAACCGCTAGATAAACCGCTAGGCTACGTCTAGCGGTCAGGCGGAGGACCGCCACCCTGTTTGGCGATCCATCCAAGAGTGACTGCCTGGGTTCTGGTGGTTTCTCAGGCCTTGCGGTCCATAGGAGACCGCTAGGCACTGTGACGGCCTAGAGAGGACCGCTACTTAGTTTTCGTGCTCATCGTGTCCATTTCGCATTGTGATGGCCTCCGGTCAATCTGGTTGTGACCCAGTGGTTGACCTTTGGTCTCGTGGATGTCTCGGACATCCCGTGGGTTCCGTGTCTGTGTTTTGGGGTGTCCGAAGGTACCGTATTACCTTGTTTAGCATGCCCGTGGGTCTTGGGGGTCTGGGTGACCCCACGTGTTCCAGGCTTTTGTGCTTTTGCTAGATCGAGTCGTCGTGAGTCGGTATGTGTGCAGAGGGTTTTCCCCGCATGACGAGGGTTTCTTCGGGAAGTGTTTTCCATGTGGGCTATGTGAATGGCCTTGGACTGTTAGTCCAGTTAATCAGCCTGAGACTGGAGGTTTACCGTGTGTCCCTTGGTTAGGGAATCAACTCGGTAGCTGGTGAGCTATCTTAGAGATCATGCTATCGTGGTTTCAGACCTAGGGATTAGGCCAGATTGACGGCGATGTGCCGTCACGTGCGACAGTCTTGACCTGAGTCTCGTGACTCAAGGATCATTGGATTTGTTATGTCTAGTGGGCTATCCAGAGTCTGGTGGTCTCGAGCTACCTGTTACTCTGTGTTACTTGTGATGGGTGCGTGCGTGGTTTTTAGTGTTCACGTTTAGTGACCCCCCACTAGTCTTAACTTTCATGCGCACATGGGTGCGGACCCACTTAGGAGTGGTGGAGAGCGTGACCCGAGAGAGACGGTTGTTAGGCTGGTTACTGTAGGGCCCCCACACGCAGCCTAAGTCCGGGATTCCGAGGAAGAACCAGCTAGAGGGCCTGACCTAGGGCACATGGTCTGTGTATGCACACGTGACTGGGGGCATCGGACCAGCGCTGACGAGCACGACCCCAGCTAGTCTTTGTTCTGTGTTTCTGGTTACTGTATGGTGTCTCGGTCTCCGCCTGGGGCATCGTAGAGAGACACCTGAGGCTGCGGACTAAGTCATCAGTGGATGCATCCGGCCTTGCTTCTGGTGGGTAGGTACTCCCATCACGTGACGTGAGTTTGTCGTGACTCGAGGCCCCGTTTCTCGTCTACGAGATGAGGTTTTACGTGTGGTTTCAGTGTGGGCCTTCGTGTGTGAGCACATGCCTTCACGACAGAGGTGTCATGACATTTTTCTAGTAGCGTGGCTAGGGTGGTGTGTAGTTTGGTAGTTCCCCGACTGTGGGATCAGGGTATCAATTTTCTTTCCGGTAGGAGTAGATGTGGAGACATGGTTTCATCGACTACTGTGTTTTAGATATTTATGTACAGCCATGTTTTCTACGGTTGTTGTTGCTCTTACTGTAGTTACTGCTTTCCGCTACTGCTGTTATTTTCGGTTGGGGTTTCGCGGAATCCCTACTAAGCCAGTGATAAGAGGCTCACCCCTAGTTTTCAGGTGTTGTGATTCTTCCTGGAGGCTCGAGAGCGTTGCGTGGAGGTTTTTAGTTGCTAGTTCACTGGGCTGAGTGTTCACTTGGCATTTGGTACGTTCTCTACGATAGACTGTACTTTCTATTAGACTGGACTCTGTTGTAGTTAGTTATTTATTCTTGTTAATTATTGAATTGTCCTACTTTAATTCTTATTTCATTGTCCCTCCACATTCCTTTTTAGCCCTTCCGAGCCCTTTGGCTCGTGGGCGACGGGCCAGGATTCGAATGGTATCGGGCTCCTCCCGGTATCAGGATCTTGGATCGTTACTACTGGTATCAGAGCGTGGTTGTGGATGTACATAGGAATTCGAGATATTACAGCGACCAGAGTCCATAAGGTCCAATATAGTTGGTAGCTGGCTTCAGATTTTGTGTTTATTTTCTACTTCGTTTCTCGCATGAGAGCTTAAATGCGCTGCATTGGCGCTGTGATTGTGGTTGCTATTTCATCGAAGTGCTAGCATGAGGTCTGAGGATCGAGGTCGAGAGCTTTCTCCCTCATTGATGGCGGCCCCGGTAGTGCTACATTGGGCAGAGGTTGCTGGCAGGTGTGTTACTGTGGTGCTACATTTGAGGAATCTGCAGTGAGGTCAGGTGGCTGGCGAGGATTGTTTATAGTTAAGCGGCTGGGAGCGTGCTCTGAGGGAGCTGATATTGGTTTTGGTCACCCCAGTCTGCAGTTGTCCAACCCCTAAGGTGTTAAGGCAATGGTTTGAGGCAGTCGAGCGGATGTTTTGATCGAGAGGTGTGCTCGGGCAAGTGGAGGATCCTCTGTTGAGTTACTGATTATCGAGCCTGATGTTCTCGTCGTGCTCCGTGGCATCAGGAATGACGTGTCGGTCCCGATTATTTTTATAGATTTCGAGGTAAGATTGGGTAGGGTTGACCCAGTAAGTTCTTGTTCCTGCGCTTCTACGTGTGAATGGGTTCTGTTTGCCCTAGGGTTGGCTTGAGATGTGAAGGCTTCACGGTGAGTTCGGGACTTCAAGATGGGCATTGGCGGTTGTCAATTATGGCTCATGTTGTGGCTCTTGGCATGGTGTGTTACAGTTTGATGAATTGTAGTGGTGGTGCATCTAGGGATGTTGTGATCGTGGTCTGACGTGACACTTGCCAAGTGTGTCGGGGGCACTGACCTAGTGGAAGTGATAGTTTTCTCAGTGCTGGAAGGTGCTGGTCCCAGCGTGCGCAAGGTTTAAGGTCAAGTCGAGCGTGGAGATTTTTCGTTGGTCAGAGGTGTGTTAGTTTCTCCATTGGTTGGAGAGATTGTGTTTGGCTAAGGTTAGCCGTCTTGCATTATGTGTCCGGATTGGTTGGCCTTTGTGTGCCATGAAGTCCGTGCTAGATGTGTTCCCTGTCTCAGCAAGGTGGTTGCCTGTGAGAAGTTGTGCTCTTTCCCTTGTTGTGTAAAGGTGTGTTGGCACTATTCCAAAAGGATGAGTGTCGGTTGGGCAGTATTCATGAAAATGTGTTGTTGGTGTTGTGATCCCCGATGTGTCGAGGATCGAAGCCTGTAGAGTACAGAGCATTGTCAGGATGGACGATCCCAAGTTGGCACTCAGATGGCTATACGCATGGATCAGAGTGCACAGCGGAAGCATGGTGGGCCCATAACCCACAAGTCCAAGATCATAGCATTGGCTGCTATGGGTGGATTTTCGAGGTGGAGAAGGTCCCCCTACTAAGGCCATAGTTGGGATACAACCCAGCCTAAGAGGGAGAATGGAAGAAAACTGGGGTTACGCTTAATGCAGGATGGGGGATATCATGATTTAAATTCCTTCCAGGGCACTACCCCTCAAAGAGATAGTCTATTGCGCCGAACCTTTGTGTCTTTAATTTTTGGACCCATAGGCACGCGTACGACCTGGCTCATGACATCCCGCGGAGCTTCGCCCCTCTAGCCATGCCTTTAATTTTCATAAATTTTTTATTTGACTTTGATTTTTGATAGCCCTTATTGGCCAAATCTTTTACCACTCTTCGTACTTTAGCATAGAGGTTCGTTCATTCAAAAATATGTCTTATTAAGTCCAAACCATGAGGGTAACTTATTAGTTAAAACCCGATAAAAATTGGGCAGCATCTCCCCATCCCTAGAGAATTGTGGGGGAGAAGCAGGGACATACTCACGTGACGGAGTAAGCCCCTTAGAGCCGAGTGGCACAATGGTGGTCGGCAGACCCAAATGGATAGGAAATCTCGAGGGCTAGCCTACAAGGGGCACCATCATTCTGTGGGTTAAAATGTGATCGGATAAGGTGACCAATGAGGGAAGTGAAAATCCCGAGGACTAGCCTATGAGGGATACACGGCCCATGGTCCAATCAAGATCCAGAAAGGGATGACCAGTAGGGAAGGAAACCCCGAGGGCTAGCCTATGGGCACACAACCCATGGCCACCACTACCTCTATTAGGTATAGTGGATTTACATGTTGGGCTAAGGGCCCTATTGTTGTTCACCTTCTGGCGGCCCATAGGGGCACATGCCATTGGAAGACATGATCCCTTTGACCTTGTGGTGATTTAGGTATTTCCATAGGGAATGTTGCCCTCCCTAGAGCTTCAAAGCTGCTATTCTCAACACAACAAAGTGCGGCAATGTAACTTACGTGGTGTAAGAGGGGTACAATAGCATAACATTCTGGGATTTGGCGAATTAGCACTCACAGGATTAGCAAGTTAGTGCTCACGGAGCTAATGGGTTAGCACTCACGGAGTTAATGGGTTAGCATGCAGATTGGGGGGGTCAAAATCAAAGGGAGCAAACACTTGAACGATTGGCAGGCGGTAATTGGCCGTCTCTGGTGGCCCAGCATATAGACTATAGGGATGGTCTCGTTCTCTCTTGCTCATAAGTGAGTGCAGAGAGGTGTTAAGGAGGCCAATCCCGAAAGGGGGGAGACAGAGATACACATACGAATGTGTCACCAACAATGAAACCTACAACAGGCATGTAGTGTATCCAACATAGCCATCATATTAGAAGAGAAACCCCAGGGTGGGGATACCATTTCTGTAGCCCATGGCCATTGCAGGGCATGTTCGGCGTCACGAAGTAAAACCCGAAGACCACACACAGGAGACAGTTGAACATATGTATTCAGCAAAGGGGAGAGGAAATATATGGAGAGGCGTTGCCATACTCAATATCATTCATTACATTAGTGAAAGAAAACTCGATGCTACACATATTCGGCACGACACGGCATTGTCGCCCGGAGGCCACTCACTGGTTACACAGGCGGGAGTAACACCCAGTTACAAAAGAGGAAGAGGCAGGGAGACGGGGAGAGGGGGATGGGCTCATATCATCGCCCAGATCTATTACATATCAAAAGAGACTTCTGAGAAAGGATGAGGGAGACGAATGGGGCTCTTCCCACAAACCCACCTCTGTTCTCAAACCAAAATAGGGTATCGAAAAGTGGAAGCGCCTCTCCTTGCTCCGGAGCTCTCTTCCGCGGATGGGTGAAGTGGATGGTGCTCTCTGGGCTTTTCTCTCCGAAGAACATTTCTTCTTCTTCCAATCCCCTTTCTCTCAGATGATTGGCTTCCTTTGGCTTCTCTCTTTTTTCCCTCCTCGTCTCCACATTCTCCCCTTCACTTGCACAAATGATTGTGTTGGCATGGAGATGGTGCGCCAGGAAGGGCTTCAGCATGTTATTTTTGTGCGCCGGATTAAGAGCTTTGGAGATCACCAGAATAGGGGATTTGGAGCACGCCGGATTAGGGGCTCCTCAATCCTATCTCCAGCATCTTTCGGCCCATTTAACTTGTCCTCTCCTCCTTCCCCTCTTGGTTGTATTTGATACATTGGTGTAGTGTGGAGGGTACCACCATATTTTCATGTAGCTAGGGGCGGCCAAGCAGTGCTTTGTACGAGGTGCTGGAGTTGATAACAAGAAACTGCACCCTTGTAGTAAAATCTGCCATGGTAAGTGTAAATTTTGCCACTCCCAGTGGCACTTCAAACTTTTGATTGAAGCCGGCGATACACATATCTCTGACTTTGTCGAGGCACACATTAAAGTAGTACCTCTGGTATACTCTGTACGGTAGGATGTTGATGGCTGCTCCGGGATCTACCAGAATTCTGTTCAACTCCCGACCATTCAATTATCCCTTCATGTACAGTGGTCTGTTGTGGCTGATAGTAGGGAGTAACATGTCCTCCTGGGTGAAGGTCACATTGACTTTCGACAGTGTTTTGGCCAGATAGGTTTCATATTGAGCAAGCATCTGCAGAGTAGTGATGATCACCTATCGGGTCTCTTCACTCAGGGAGAGGATCTCCTAGATAGTGAACCTTGCCAGAAGCTTTTTAAGTAGCTTCGTTATTCGGCTTCTAGCTCAGACATTAGATAACTTCATTTCTTCTGCCCATTTAGACTTGGAAGAGCCTTGAACTACGGCCTCTAACGGACCTGTTTCATCAAACTCCGAGTCTGCACCTTTCTGCAGGGTGTCATCCTCTTGTTGTCCCTTATCGCCCATCATTGGGCTGGTCTTGTCTTCATCTGGAGCACCAGAAGGTTACTGAAGCTGCAGTTGAGTGCCCCTAGCCGTAGGGCTGGCATCTTGACCTGGCTGCTTGCCCTTTGACATCTTCAGAAATTCGAGAAAGGAAGGGACAACGGTGCTGCCCCCACTCTGAGTGTATAACCCTAAAGGAGGAGGGATTTGGACTCCCTTGACTTCCGGAGGGGGAATCTTATAGGGCTGCTCTAGCCTAAAGATGATGTTGTGGTTGGTGGGCGGCTGGCGCCCCCACTTTCAGCCTGACCGGGTTGCATGAGTCGTAGTCGCGGCTTCGGCCTGGCTTGCCCCAACAGTGGGTGTAAAGCATATTTCCTCCACGTCTTCCTCATTGGGCAAATTGAAGAGGGCAGAGAGGGTATTGCAAGAGAGCATTGTCTCCCTCTTGGCCTTGCAAGCTCCTCTTTTCTTCCATTGCTTCTTCTTCTTGTCTTTGGCTGGTGCTTGCCCCTAGAACAAGTTGTCATCCTTTTTTGGCATTTTATCAGCCTCTCCTTCTTGTCCTAGCGAGAGCTACTCCAATTCGTGCCATGGGACATGGTCCCGTATCAGTAAAGGCTTCAATTCAGGTTACTCATATTCTTCTAGCCTGTTTATGCAGTCCTGTAGCCATCGGGCCTCTGCACTAATTTCTTTGGCCACTAGCAACGGAGTTTGTCTTCTCTGGTTGTGGGTGTGTATTCGGATGACTGTAGGTGTCCTGGTCTAAGATGGTGCCGACGCTAGAGGAACAGGTCATGGTGTGATGCCACGAACATGTTCCCCCACCTTCAAGAGAGGTGTGATTTTCTGCTTGATCTTTGTAGGGACCTGTTGCCATCCCTGTTGTTCTTTCATTTGTCTCAGAAAGCAAGCCTCATAAGTGTGTTGAGTGCTGGCTTCTTGATGGGGGCATCTCTCGCCCTTCACATTTTTCCACTGCTTCGATTGCTCATCGGCATGATTCCATTGAGTCCGTCATATTTTTCTAAGTCGAGTCATGTAATTTTCATATTTTATTTGAGTCATAAACTATGTAATTTTCCTTTTATTTGAGTCGGAGAGGTCCAGCACCCGAACCCAAATCGTCTGATACGATGCGCACCCACGGAATTACCCTCTGTATCAGGGGGATGTTTCTTTTCATAAAGAGCTTAAGCGCCGCATTTTTACAAAATGTGTACGCAATCCTATTTTTCCCACGTTGAAAAATAAATTCCGTGACCAACACCCGCCTTGACCTCATACCTGAGAAAAATCAAATTTCTCCATAAATGTGATCCATAAAGTCTCAGGAAAGAGTCGAGCGAGGTTTATGGCAAATGAGTTTCAACCGACCCTCCCTGTTGGGCCACAAGAAGTACCATAAAGGGGTGTACCCCTCCTAATGTCTGAGTGCTTAGCCATTCGGAAGACGGTCCGAAAAATAAAAAAGGAAGTCCGACAACTACAACGCAATCAGCAGAATCTACTCTGGCTTATGGAGCGAATTGAGGACCGCCTGTCAGCACTGACCCCGACTTCCTCAACGAGGTGCTCCATTCCAGCTTCTGTAGAGCCTCGGAGGTTGCCAAGATTAGGAGGGTGGTTGTCCGATGATGCAGCAGACTTGTCCATTAATGAGGCCCCACAGAAGCTATACTCTTTCCCTCGGAATAGAACTTTGGAGATATTCCATATATGCCGCAGGGAGGGGTTGATACAGCTCCCCCCACCCGACAATGACCCGGGCACTGGTATGAGGCATCGACACCACTACTGCCTATACCACTGCACCATGGGCCCTGTCATTTACAACTGCCCCATTTTCAAAAACATTGCGGAGGACTTGATTTCCCGCCGGGTAATAAACATAGATGACTCCCACCAAGGACCCTCAAGGCCTCCTCAACATGGCCGGTCAATTTTCTCAGTAAATGTTATACATGCATCAACCTCTCCTATGCCAGCCAAGCCGAAAATGCAAGAAGTTGGTTCCAGTTCGGGTCAATCCACCATGGGGAACCCCGTATGGCGGTCATGGCAGGACTTAGAATCCATGCCCTTTCCAAAGAAAAAAAACCAAAGACTACTCGAGATCCTCTTTGGGGGGGACAGAAGTCTTGGTACGTGACCCGCCACAATACCACTCTAGAGCAAATCCTCGGAGTCAACATCCGGATCCGCCCGCCTCATTTCCTAACAACAAGGAGCAGCCATCCCAAAAAGTAGTCTGAGAATCTCTCCAACTACGAGGACAGACTTCCTTCATCCAAAGGGGGGGGGTCTTGGCAAGAAGAACTTGGGACGAGTGTCAAGCAAATCTCAAGGGGCAAATCTCGACAGGAAGGCCCCAAGCCTACTACACAATTAACTCGAGAAGGCCAGACCCCTTTAAGGGACTACAAGGCATCTACTGAGCAAAGTCTAAAGAGCAAGCCTCAGCAAAGAAGCCATAAGTCCATATCGGGACTAAGCAGAAAAGAAAGCCAAGCTGGAGCCTCTTGCGTCGAGAACCGAAACAAAGCAAGGATCGGCAGTCGAAAAGCCTTCTATGGCATCCTCAGCCCAAAGCTTTGCCCTTTACATGGCCAAATTTCAAGAATTGCCGCCTGAGATAGTAAGCCAAGCAATCAATGCCACATTCCGGGTGAACGAAGAAGAGGGCGGCTGGGTCAGTGTAACCCCGAAAAAGCACAATCACCCTGGACCCTTGAAGGGGAAGGGCAGATCCCATAGCTTCAACGCTGGGGGCATTCCCCGACCGTCCGCAAAAATGGACATTCCTTCCCCTGCCGAACTAGCACAAGCAAAGAAGCAGGAGAAGAACAGAAAGAAGAATTTGAAGAGAAAGCTAAAGCGACAGGCCGAGCAGGCCGGCGGCCCTATAAAAGGGCCCCCCATTTTTAATTCTTTTGGTGTTTTTCTCATGTTTCAGCAACATGGAAGAGAGAGCAATGCTTCAGGGTGCTTTATGCTTCATCTTCTCAACTTCTTCCGCGAAGCTTCTTGCCGGGGAAGACTCCACGCTTCGGGGATTGCTTCCACTCCTGGCTTGACCACTCCATAAGTATGGTGGGACATCGCTTTGATTGCCCACTTGCTACGAACTTGCATTTTTGTATGCCAAAAATATGACAAGAGTTCCCGAGACTCGTATTGGATCAGTTCTCTCAGCGGCTTTGGCTTTATGCCATCTCTTACACTCCAGGGAACTTATTTACCTTTTTATCTTTTCTCGATTGATGCGAGAAAATCACGGGTCTAACACCCACTAAATCTGCGCGTTGGTTGTTCCTTCTATGAGCCTTGCTAAGCATTATACCTTATCCATGCATGCTAAACCAGAAGAATGACAAGAATAATGACAGAAAACACCATGTGTTCCTTACTGTCTGAGCCTTCTTTGGTTGCAAGTCATGTTTCAAGTTCATGTTTACAGTCATGCTACAAGTTATGTTTACAAGATCAGGTTACAAGTTTATGATTTGCCATGATAACCATAGATACCATGTCTATCTTTCATGTATTTCTTCCTTGGCCTCAATAACTTTGGATGGTAGTATAGAATGCCCCCATTGATATTCCACCTAAGCTTAAATTGTCTAATTAGCTTATGAGATATTTCTACCTTTACGTCTTCTGAATCATGTTAGTTGCACTTATGTATTATCGTACAACATGAATATTTTAGTTTCATGCAAGAATTGTTTTAAATTTCATAAAAGAGTTATGTATATGGTATCGAAGAGGTGTAGTGCCGTGCTAGTGTTAGGAGTCCTACTGAGTCATCATACTCAAGCAGATACTTCCCTTTCCTTTTAGGTGCTGGGTGGCGATAGCTTACAAGGTTGCCCAGAGGGCGTGGCTGGCCAGGCGTTTGAAGCTTAAGGTGTGCGGGCTGGTTGGAGATGTTGTCCTGGAGGTGTAAGCAGTTTTGTGTTGTCTTTTAGCGGTTGTGGATTTTATAACGACTTTGTTTTGAGCTGCTGTTCGGTTGCCCAGTGTAGGGCTTTCTGTACTAATGACAAACATGTATGTATGTACTGTTATGAATGGAAACGCTTCCGCTAAGTTCTTGTTCATATGGTGTATGTATGCATGTGTGTTCAAATAGAGTGGAGTGTGTTATGGCAAGCCTACAGGTGCTAATACTATTGGCCACGTGCACACAATATGTGGCTCATGGCCGGCCCTACGCTGATGGGCGTCACACCACCCCTTCACAGAGGAGGAGACTAGACAGGCAGTCTTGTCCCTTGCAGGTGCTAAAGCATCTGGCCCAAATGAATTCCCTATGGTCTGCTTCCAGAAGTGCTGGGATATTATTAAAGGGGACTTGGTTCAAGCCTTAGGAGAATTCCAAAAGGGTAGGGCTCACCTGAGGAGCATCAACAGAACCTCTTGGTCCTTTATCCCAAAGAAGCAAAGTACACAAGACTTTAGCGACTTCAGACCCATCAGCTTGCTGAATAGCACTTACAAAGTAATCACTAAGTTGTTGGCCATGGGACCATATAGGATGATAGGCATAGTGGTCAGTGGACACCAAGGGGCCTTCATCAGGGGAAGACACATACAAGAAAACTTCCTAGTGTTTGTACGCCATGAAGACCCAGAGGAAGAGGGGGGTGATGTTGAAACCGGATTTTGAAAAGGCGTATGATAATGTTAATTCTCATTACATGCTCATACTTTCTTATTCATGAAAGGCCAAACTTGTCTATACACAATCTTGTTTTATCATTATCTCGTATCTTTACAATTCTTGTCTTTTGTTACTTGGTTTATCCGTATGATTTATCGTATCTTCCTTACTTCATCTTTTAGAGCAAAGGTGTTAATCATTTACATATTACCTTTATGTTGATGTGAGGATACCTACTGGACAAGTGTGCTCATACCTACTTTCTCATCTTTTCAGGAAATACTAGTGAATCAGATTCGGATTATGCAAGTAGCAGGTCCGAGAGCGATTGATGGTTCATGGAATGAGAGAAGACTTAGTTATTTTATGTCTAGTCAAGTTGAGTTATAATTTTCTATTTTCTTGAGTCAGATGATGTAAGGAGATCAACGGTTGTAGTCTCATGTACTTGTGATCATTATTATTATAAAATAAAGTTAGAAATTTGAGCAAATTATTTGTAAAGTCTCATTATTAGGTGATTGTCTTGCACTCTGATTTTTTTCCTTGCAACAGGCTTATCATGCCGATTGTCCATGTTTCCCGAGAATGCTTCTGCTATGTCAAAAGCTCAGGGCGTGACACCCTTCCCCATACTAGGTGAGCTTTCTCTCGACAATCCACTCGATCGTCTGGTGCTGTGCCATGAGATTTTCTGGCGTTGGCGTGTGGGAGGCTCGCGGATGAGCTTCGACTGGGGGCATGCTGAACTCGACTGCTGTCGGGGTTCTGGTAGCTGCCGCTGAGGAGTTGGCACCATTGTGCCCAATGGGTAGTGCCAGTGCTTCAGCCAGAGGCCTAGCAAGTGGCTGAGGGTAAAGGTCTCGTTCCTGAAGAAGGTCTGGCAGGGGGGCCTTCAAATGCTGTTTCTCCTACATGACAGTCTCGAGAGTCACCTCTTGAACCTCGTTCATTAGAGGATCATTGTTGGCCGGGTCCACGTTGACAAGAGTGCCACAGTCCTCGGCTAGGACTTCTTCTGCACGTTTCGATGCCTGAGGTCTGGCAGAAGTGCTGATGTGGCCTGCCGGGGCCAGAGGTTGAGTTTGGTGGCAAGGCCTCCTAAGCTTGGCCAAAGGCCAATTCAGGTCATCAGACTGGGTGTCAGGATGATGTCTAGTGGCATAGCACGCGAACACCCTAACCACATCGTTGATGAACTAAACCATCTTCTTCCTCTAAGAATGCTTCTTAGGGCGGACTGGTGCCCCTAGTCTATCAAAGACCAACATCCATCGCAGTGGAGCCTCCATTATGGTGTCAACCCGAGGAGAGCTGGGGGCTAGATGCTGGTGGGGCCTAGAACAAGCCCTTCTTGGTTTCTGCTTATCTAGGCAGGGATGTTGAATGGTTGGGTGTCGTCGGGCTGTGTCGATGTAAGCTCAGATGTGTCTTGACCGATGCCGCACCAGAGTGTTTGGAGGGGGTTCTTAATACGTGCCCTCTGAATAGTTTGAGCTTCTTCCGGATAACCCAGATTATTCTCAGGCTAAGTTGTCGACCTCTCTTGTCATTATTCCTTCGGCAAGACATGGGAGCTTGGGTATCGGGTTGATGCAGGTGCCCCCGATTTGTTGCCGAGGCGCCTGCTCCTCCAAGCCCCTCTTTATCCTCTCGCATTCGTCACGGGAGGCTAAAGTGGTTGGTAGTGGGGACCGTAGGCACGGTCTGCTCCGAAGGTACGATTGGTTCGGCCCTGTCAAGTCGAATCCGCAAGTTACCGACAAGAATTGTAACACCCGTAGTGTAGTGGATCCTTAGTGGTGCGGATCTAGGTTCCGTCCGACGGGCATTTTGTGAAGCCTTTATGGAAGAATTCCAGTATGGTAGCATAATGATTAAATCATTTGCTATGGAGTGCCATGAAAAAGTGGAAGAGGCCGAGAAAAAGAATTCCCAAGGGAGAAGAATGACCATATCCTACCTTAAAGAAACCTCAGAGGGTGTTCAGTGCTCTTCATGGAGGCTAAAAAGAATCTATTGGATCCTGTTGCAGAAAAAGTGCGTCAAACTCTATGAAATGGCATCACTAATTTCCAATTGTAGCTGTCATCTCTAGGCACAGTTGTCCTTTCACCCTTGGAGATGTCTAAGACTTAACTTTATGCAGCAGCTTGACCATGAGACCTTTCAAAACCAGGAAGCTGCTCGGGACATCCCCCAATCCCAAGAAAGGGAAATTTATTTTTTCCCATTATTGCTTTAGATGTTTTCCTGTCATGTGTTGCGGATGGTAGTAACCTCTAGTCACTGCTTGCTTCTCATTAATGCTATACCTTGCTTTTTTGGCTTTAGAAAGAAGGGTTTACTCTCCATCTGTCTCTCATGCATTGATTGGTGATGTTGTATCCCCGCTACTGCACTCCCCCTCTGCTGCACTATGAGGAGCCCAACTGTGTATCGTGATGAGGAATAAAATGAATTTTCCAGAATTAATCTTTTTTACCTCGATCTACTGACTTGGCCATTTTATCTGAATTTAGCTGTCCAACCTGATTCTGCCTCTCTTTTGCTCCCATTTCTATTTCTTTTGCTGTCAAGCAGATGAGGAATAAAATGACTACTTGTTTGTTGCTCATTGATCAAATTAGCATGGAGATGCATTATTTGGGGATTTGCTACTCATATTATAGTTTTGTAGATGGATTGATTGTATTGTGGTTCTCAGGTTTTGTATCAACTTTTGATTAGCAGATATGAATAATTACTGTCATTTTCTTTATGATTTGTCCAAGGTGTGAATGCATCCACATAATTGAATTTCCTGATCCTCGGATGTCTGCATATTAGTGTTGAGGGTCTAAACCAATAGAAGTTCAACAAGCAGTGTTCTCTGGTGTTGAGTGCCATTAGAAATGTTGTTGCAAGATCATTCAGAGATTGCCACTTTTCATATATTGTGGTCTACAAGACTGCAGTATGCCTCATTTTCTCAACTTCTACAAGCTGGCAGAACAAGAAAAATATAACAAGTGCAATCCTTCCCCTCCTTGGCCTCCTCTCCCAACACCGTCCTTAGCCATCGGTTGTGCCTTGCCCTTCGCTCATGTTGCTGGGCTGGCAGGTTCGGATGCAGTTGTGCCTGCTCTGCCAATGGCTGTGGGAGGTGCTGGGCCTATGCCCTCTGGTGATGGGGATCTACCTGCCCTCCCTTCTTCCTCAGGCAGTCCCTATGGTAGCGCTCCTGCCTCCTCTGCCGTGCCCCCCCTCTCACTGGGCGACATGTCTTTGGCCACCTCGACACGCTACCTCCAACGGGCGGCTTCCTCACTACCAACTGCAATCTCTTAGCCTGACTGCAATCAATGTATAAGCTTTCTTAACTGGTGGTTGATAGAGAACGGTTGGTCAAAAGGTGATGGATGATGTTTCTATATGTCCTTATAAGGCATTACCTTGTTCAGATATGGAGTACGTCAATCGGATGATGTTTCTATATGTCCCATGGATATCCGAATATCCAATATGGAAGTAAATGTCAAAAGTCGGAACTCTGTTTGGTTGTGGAAGTGCAAATCCCTACTGACTGGTGACCATAATGGCATAATGCTAAGTGACAGGTCATCATTCTATTCTCAATCGTATATATTGCACCCCTCCGTCCTCCATGCATTTGGTCCAAATTAAAACAAGACCCCAAGCCCATTACCTGAATTAACTGTTATATATTCCTTATCTTAATCATTTTTTCATCAAACAAAATGTAATGTAAAATAAGCATTTACTTTGTTATTAAATGATTAATAGTAAATAAGCGAGTTAAAGTTAACACGACTGATCATATGATCAATAGGGTTCTTAAAGAACTCGATTCTAAGAACCAACGTGCCCACATGCGTGTTGAATGTGTGCATGCATACGCCTAGATTATTGCATCGTTCGACTCTTTTTCTCACTCTTATCTTATTTCACGCATGCATGAGAGAGAGAGAGAGCCGGGGGAAGGGGAGCGGGCAGGGCAGTTGAACTGAAAGGAAGGTGGTTGAAATGTGGTTCGTCTTGTCTCCATCCGTCTTCAACGTACCCATGCAGCTGCTCGTCTTCTCTCTTCAAACGGCGCCGTGTTGTCGCTTGCCAACACCTTCCCACCTTCCGCTTTAGATCCTCGTCCTCTCTCTCTCTCTCTCTCGCTGGACGTACGTGGTAGAGGCGCTCTTACTGTGTCTGTGGTCATCTTGACCCTTCAAATTTGTTGCCCTGAAACACACCTCAAGATCTCATTAACTCTCTCTCTCTCTCTCTCTCCACAACCCACGTCGCGCGCTTATAAATTCTTGTACCCCTCCTTTGGTTATTTCCATCCATGGAGCCTCCTGGAGAAACTCCATCGTTACAGAACTCTCCCCAGCTGTTCCTTCCCCCTGATGCACAACTGATCACCTCCTTCCAGGTCGACCCCCTCGCCATCCCCAGTCAACAGTATGATCAGCAGCAGCCCGCTTCTCCGTCGGGCATAGACTGGACAACCTTGTTCTTCCCGGGGACGTCAGCGCTGATCAGCGAGCAGAAACCGTCGCTCCAGCAAGATCTTGATCATGGCGGCTCTCTCGATGCAGCGCCGCCAGGGGCAACAGAATGTGCCGACGTCGACGGCAGAAAGGACGGCCGGAAGGATAAAGGCCAAGGCGCCACCGGGAGGATGAAGAAGGTGAACAGGCCGAGGTTCGCCTTCCAGACCAGGAGCCCCGACGACGTGCTTGACGACGGCTACCGGTGGAGAAAGTATGGCCAGAAGGCGGTGAAGAACAGCACCCATCCCAGGTACGTCAGCGTGCAGTCTTTTGATGAGCTGCCGAAACACTACGCAGAACAGCAGTAGTACTACCGTAGCTAGCGTTGTTGTTGCATGCTGGTCATTCGTCACATGCCATGGTTCACACTTTTTAAGCTTAGCCCAACCCCCTGTGAACGAGCGGATTATTTGCCCAGCTATACGTACGTACGTACGTTAATGGAAGTTGGATGGGAATGGGGTTACAGATCTTTCGGGAGCTACCTCGTTTGCTCTTGGGTGTTTGTTTTGGCGGAAACCGAGAAGAAGATAACGCATGCAGGGTCGTCGCGCGCGGCCAACTTGTAGTAGACGAGTAAATCATGTATTGATCTGGAGAGGAGCACACCTTATTTATATTTTAAGGGACAAACTGCATGGTTGCATGCACATAGGAACAGAAACAGGCCGTGTGGGCCGTACGTGTGGCGCAGGTCTTCCATATAACTTTGGAGAAGTGATAGATAGAAAAGAACATGTTCCCGGTTCTAACTTCCATTAATTTTCCGTATGAAAATTAAGTCCAAATAGATGGTTTTCCAGCGTATTCTGTCTACTTTTCAGTTCATCCTTAAGTGTTTCTGTCTCTTTCAGAAGTTGGTTGTTTTCTTCTGATTGGTACTTGGCCAAGTAAGGAACCTCGCTCGGTCTGAGTGAAGGAGTGGACGTAGGCAGATTTTGGATCTGGCTGAACCACTATAAAATTACATGCGTGCTGTGCGATGGTTTGATCATTTTCCATTTCTTATCTAAATTCATATATAGTTCCTTTCGTGGGTTAATCTACTCAGTATTCTGAATGTGGTGCAGCACATAACCAGTATATAAAAAGGCACAGTTGGAAGGATAGGTTACGCCTATCTGGAAGCCTGCCTCTTGCGTGAGGAGATCTTCTGATCGAACCTCTGCCAAGTAATGGTGTTCGTGAGTGCAGCACATTTAAGCGCTACTAGTAGATTACTTCCGCTGCTACCTTAAACCTCTTGAATTGCATACTACTTTAACACTGCTCTTCAATTGCTTGATTAATATGTTGAGTGTTATTCATTACAGCGCATTGAGTCTAACTAGCATCACTGTTCGCAGTTCATCTTGACTATTTCTTCCCTTTATACGTGCACACTATCTATCTATTTTCTTATCTCTTTTGAGTGAGGGACTTGATCGTTCTTCTGTTCCATCTCACATTTGATTGTCGTTGAAATTGTTTGCTGAAATTTAACTATATTCATCCCCCCTTCTATATCTGTCATTAGATTTATCATTTGCTATCAGAGCAGGTTACCCATCACGTGGTCCAATGACCAGGGTAGACCTGGAACCAGTGCTCCAGGAAGAGAGGTCCGATACCTCTAGGTTGGTGAATTGTTGGGACTAGTTCATCGGGTTCCCTCTTGGTAAAGAGGAAGGGAGGTTGATTCTCTGGGTTTTCCCTCCTGGCTTGCAGGAGAAGCAAGGCGTTGTTCCTTGGGAAGCTGTGTGACAGTGTCTGTTGCAGACTGAGTCTGCTGTGATTGGTACTTGGCCAAGTAAGGAACCTCGCTCGGTCTGAGTGAAGGAGTGGACGTAGGCAGATTTTGGATCTGGCCGAACCACTATAAAATTACCTGTGTGTTGTGTGATGGTTTGATCATTTTCCATTTCTTATCTGAATTCATATATAGTTCCCTTCGTGGGTTAATCTACTTGGTATTCTGAGTGTGGTGCAGCACATATCCGATATATCAAAAGGCGTATTTGGAAGGATAGGTTACGCCTATCTGGAAGCCTACCTCTTGCATGAGGAGATCTTCTGATAGAACCTCCGCCAAGTACTGGTGACCGTGAGTGCAACACATTTAAGTGCTGCTAGTAGATTACTTTTGCAGCAGCCTTAAACCTCTTGAATCGCATACTGCTTCAACACTGCTCTCCAATTGCTTGATTAATATGTTGAGTGTTATTTATTACAGCGCGTTGAGTCTAACCAGCATCACCGTTCCCAGTTCATCTTGACTATCTCTTTCCCCTCACATGGGCACACTATCTGTCTATTTTCTTATCTCTTCTGTGTGTAGGACTTGATCATTCTGCTATTCCATCTCACATTTGATTGTCGTTGAAATTGTTTGCTGAAATTGATTTGGGTGACAAATATATTCATCCCCCTTCTATATCTGTCATTTGTTTTATCAGTGTAGGGTTCACGACGGCGAGGTCGTGATGGTGTTCCTAGGCTGCGTGGCCTTGGGTTGGGCCTTAGTCAGTGAGGACATGTCTCCATGACAAAGGTGCCGTGACATTTCCCTTGTAGCGTGACTAGGGTGGTTCGTAGTCTGGTAGTCTCCCGACTGAGGGATCGATGTGTTATTTTTCGGTACCGTAGGAGTAGCTGTAGAGCTGAGATTTTACTAACTTTCGGGTTTTCTATCAACCATTCTATTCTTGAAGAGGGTCAATTACCTCTGTCTAGCCCCTTGGTCATGCAGCCAACTTCTTTTTCTACTAGTCAACACTATTGACCTTTCTCACCTCCTTATTATGTATTAGCTAGCAGACTTTGTTTGATCCGGCCCATTTCCATTTATTGCATTGATGCAGTGACCATCTCTGCCACCATTGGGTCTTCTGCTCTTGCTTTGGAAGGGGCGGCCTTTTCACCAGAGGGAGATCACAGAGGCAAGGTGCCTGAAATAAGGGCTGATCCGTTACCCATGATAGCGCCTCAGGGGATATCACAGATCGATCATCGTGAAGCCTTGAACAAGAGTATTGAAGGTAAACTAATCTCCCTCGCCTCATCGGTTTATTCATCAAAGTTTCACAGTTGTAAGTCTTAGGGTGTCCAGTTAATGAGGCTGATACTGCGCTTCGCACTACAGTAAGAGAGAGGCTAGTTACGTCCCTGGGAGGAACTCTCCTTGAGTAGGCAGGTAATGGATTTTCTTCTTCGCTTGTCTTCTTTTGCTTCAATCCTCCTTTTAGTGAGTTCATGTTCCTGATGGTGGGATGATGAGCCCTTATGACATTCTTTTCCTCAGGCCAAACTGATCCGTCCATTGCGGGTGAGGAGACTCTTGGAGCAACCGATGGTCAGGGGCCTCCTACAACTGCGGTGCCTCTAGACGGTGCATCAGCCCTTGTCTATAGCATATCATATTCTGTCTTTTCTTCATACTATAGTGGTTACTGATTCTTGCTTTTCTTTTTGCTGGTCCAGAGGCCAGTGCCCCTTTAGAAAAGAGGACCTTGGATAGTGTATCGGCCTTTTCTACCGACTTTCCAGGGCATGGTATCATATGGCCGAACTCTCCACAGCTTACCCCTTTTGCGGGGGTAGACTTAATGTTGGCAGCTCTTATGGGCAGCGCACAAGCACCACTTCAGCAGGAGCCCCTTCCCACGATCGAGGCTATGTGGAATGAATGCCCTTCAGATGAGATCCCGAGCTTATCATGCCATGGGTTTACCCAAGGACCTTGGATGGCGGCCGTGGAGAAGACTTGGGAGGAGTTCCAGGGCTTATATGAAACTTCAGAGTGGAAGACTTGCTGCTTACGGATTGAGCAGTTGCAAGAGGAAATCACTGTCTTGTCAGAGGAGACTGAGGTGTTGCAAAGAAAAGTTGAGGCCATTCGAGACCGAAGGGGCACCGTAGAGGCGCAGATGGCCAAGGAAAGAGCGCAAGTCGCACAGTGTCAGCAAGCCGCCGAAGCATTATTAGCCAGAGCTCGAGCATGCCTAGCGAGTGCGGATTCCCATGCAGAGGAAGCTCGGCAATTGTGGGGGGAGGAGGCAGCTATCTCTTAACAGGATTCAAACCTTCAGTGTGAGATCGCCCGTAGGCAGACGAAAGTTGCAAAATTGATGAAGAAAAAGCCCCGTCATCAATGAGGTTGAATTTGTCTTTATGCACTACCATTCTTTCTCTCATGTTCTTATTTCAGCATTCATTGTTCATACGGTTAGCCCGAGGGCTTGTCTCGGGTTGCAATTTTACAAATGATTGATATTCATTGATAGCAGGAACAACCTTGTGTTGCTCAGATGTTACATTGTGCATCTATATGTATTCTGTGAATCATCAACCAACTTCCTCTTTTTCTTCCTTCCTTCCTCTCTTTTTCGCTCTTTCCTTTTTATTGCTTTCTCTTTTTTTTCCTTTCTTTTCTATTCTTCTTCTCTTCTCTCCTCTCTTTTCTTCTTTTTTTTTCCACCTTACTAGCCCTGACAAAAGAAAAAATACATGTAGTAATATATGTATTTTACACATAATATATACGCAATACATAAATATGTGACGCTGAGTCTTCAGGAAGCCGAATCTCCAAGCCACAAGTTCGGTGCGATGGTGCAGCGTCCGTGGGCTCGGTGTCCCCACCATCCTCTATGATGGTGAGAGGACCTGGGGACTCCGTAGGTGGCTCCGGGTTGAGACGACCGGTTACGACCTCCTTAGGCTCGAGCAGGAGTCCCTCAATATGAGCGCACATCCTATCCAGTCGATTCGAAAAGATTTTCAAGAGTTCGACAAAGGTGGGGTTTGGAGTAGGGGCATCGTGGTGGGTTCGCTCATAGTCACTCGGCCTAGTCTTGGGTCTAAGCTCATCTACGTGCGGGACCCTTGGCCTCCGACTGTGACCTTCCTTATGGGAGGTGACTGGGTGGGGTCGGGTGGAGGTGACTGGGTGGGGCAGGTAGATCCTTCTAAGCTCATTCTTCATTTTCCACCATGACTCGATGGGCCATTGCCTTCTAATTTTTCGCAAGCATCCAATGCTTCTCCACTTCCCGGCAGCTTCGTACAAAAGCCGCTCATTGGCAAAACAGACTTGCATGGCATCGAACATTGAGTAACACCCAAAGTATTTGTCCATAGCGGCTTCTCACTTGAGGTAGTCGCTCGGGACATTGGAGCCATAAAAGTTCGAGACTTTAGGCCTAATGAAGGTGATGGAATGGTTTCCAAGCTCATGGGTGTGCCAACGGTCATATCGCCTGGGCGACTGGGAATCCAAGGGAAATTGGGGAAGGGGAGACTACATGATGGACATGTGTTGAAGTTGAATGCAGACTGGTAGACAAACTGACATGCAATGACACGAGGCGAGAATGCACTGACCACTGTGAAATGGAGAACCTAGACTCAAACCAGTATCCAGTACGTGGCAGAGGTATTGATCCGAAGATCCAACTCACACAATGAGGCTATCTTCCAAATAGGCGTAACCTATTTCTCCAGTAACACCTTTTCATATACCAGATGAAGGGTTGAGGTGCAACACCTTGGACAGACTTAGACCGTGCTTTGGTGACTATCCTAGACTCAAACTCGCTCTAATACCATTTTGATGCGGGATGAAATGCAGACTCGTGACCAACTTGATGCGGACCTGGACTCTAGGTGACGACGTGACCAAATTGAAAACACGACCAGCAAAGACGCGACCAACTCAACACAAGCTCGCGACTCGTCCCTAACAAGAGAAGCGTGTGGATCTGCGCGGTTGAGAAATCGGTAATGAGTCAGGGTGGTCAAAACTCATTCGTGCTCGGATCGGGTTACGGGACGGGTCACACACTCTCTCTCACAGCGGTGACGTTATTTGATCGAGCTAGATTGTCCTATCACACTCTAGCAGCGACGTTCAAACATATACAAAATGAGCAATGCGACCAAGAGAGGAGCGAAAATGTACCTCCATGCTCCGGGCGCGGGGAAGACGTCCCAACCAAGATCTGTAACTCCCGGTACAGTAGTAAAATTTAATTACAGCAATGATTTTACGGCCCACTCCATGTAGGGAGGTAACAGGATACACAATGATGCCGGGAGGATAGATCTTGGGTTGACGGGCAGCAAGCCGATGGGATCCGGGGCGGTTGTGGGCTGCGACTCCGGATCTGAAATCTGTTGGCTATCAAGATAGCGAACAAAGGCGTTCAAAGGGATGTCGACCTCTGGGGATCTTCTACACCACTCTTGATGAAACTAATGATGATAACACTTGCAGGGAAGAGGAAGATGGAGGAAAATCTAGAGATAAAAGTGGATCTGGAGGTTCCAGAGGAAGAAAATAAGAGGGGACACGATGCCTTGAAAGGATATTGGAGGGGGCGCGATGCCCCAAGAAAAGGGAAGAAGAATCTAGAAATTTCAAGGAAGAAGATAAATCTAGGAGACGGGGAAGGTACGGTTTTGGAAACTTGTGAAAGAGGGATGCATGGATATACAAATGTAGAGATGCATGGAATGCATGACGGGCAGGGAGTGCAGAGAATGCAAGGGATGAGATGATGAGATCCTTCTTCTCACCCCAAGAGTGGTGGCCCATAAGGAGAGTGTAGATGGAATAGAATCGGAAGCGAATAAGGTAGCGAAAGGCCCTTTATCAAAAGAATGCCCACCCTGCCATGGAAAATGACGTGCCCGGCCAGGCGGCTCAAAGGATGGAAATAGTATCCATAGACTCTCATTGGGGTTGGAATGTGTTATAGCAATGCGGGAGGAAAACCCCTTCTTGTGATGAGGAACTTGCAACGTGATAGAAAGAGGGGTAATGAGAGCATCAAGGGTGGCTTGGCCAATGAGCAATGTGAGCTTAATAATCTTGGGCCGCCGTGGCATCAAATCTCGCCATCTCTTTTTGGTGAGCACTGGCATGGCCCTAGCCTCTTCAACCGCGCCTAGTATGAGAACGCGGATTGGCATCCGACAAATAAAATCTTGGCTCTTGAATAGCGTAGCCATAGCCAAATCATTCTTGCCCGGCTCTTGATCATTGACACTCGTGCTTATAGAACAAAACCCGTTTCGAGTGGTGGTAAGGGAAAATGTGGAAGAAGCGGAAGGCTTAATGGGTGATGAGGGTTTAATGGAGGGTAAAAGGGCAGGTAAAAATGCAGTGAGCTTCTCCCCTTGCTCAGAAGCGGACGGGGTTGACTCGGGCACAACAAGAGGTGGATCTTGCTCAGGATTAGCCACAGGTTTAGGTGAAGGGTTTGGTGAATTAATAGTGATTGGGTTTGGAGTAGCGGAGGGCCGGGGTGGCGACAATGGAGGAGTAATTGGTCGGTTCAAAGGGGGAAGTTTAATGGAAGGCTTGGTGGAGGTCGGTATTGTGGTGGCTAATGATGAAGTCATGATGGTTGGAGGGGTAATGGTAGAAGGTTTCAGATGGCAGAAGCATTGGATTTTGGTGAGGCAAGATGTTTGAGGGGTAGGAGAGGGTTCATGATGTGCCGGTGTGGGTGATAGGAGTATCAACCCATTATTGTAACACCAATTAGTTTCATAAATAGGGATAGGGGTAGTGACTTCATCTTGAGCAGGGGGCTCATCTTCGGGTGGCAATGGAGGGAGAGGAAAGTGAAGGACACTCGGAATGGGTGTTTCTTGAAGAACTTCAACACCTTGTGCCGTCTCAACTTGTTCATCATTAGACACAAGTGGGCTCCATGGTGGAGACGTATTGATGGGTGGTGGAGGTGTGTAATAACATGGAGGTTTTTGCATATATGGATGTGGATACGGAGGTCCATATGACTGAGTGTGGTGAATAGGCAGAGGGCGGAAGGCGTCCACTTGATCATTAAAGCTTGCCGGCTTTTGCTCACTTAAACTTGTAATGCCATTATCGTCTCTCCTCTCCTTCCTCTTTCTCCATCTTAGTGATGTTGTTCATGAAGGCATGAAGAGGATTGATTTGAGAAGGAGGAGGAGCAGGCCGTGGGCTTGTAACCCTCTTTAATTGTTCCTCCATCTTGGTAATTTTATCAAGGAGAGTTTGTTGGAGTGGTGTAACTTGAATAGCAGAGGGTTGGCGGTTTTCACCTCAGCCGGGTCTGTGGCCTTTTTGCCCTCAGCCAACCCTTGAAGGTCGACCTAGTCCGCCGGGGTATCAGTATTTTTAACCCCATTTTTTTTTAGCTAGAACCTTCACTGAGGATTGGTAAGTCCTGTGAGGACTGCTGGGCGGTAACGCATAATAGAGCTTTATGTGCTTACCGTTGAGAGGAGGGAAGGGATTATCTCCCTTGTGGTCGACAACCATATAGGCCCCTCCTTCGTAGACCTTCTGAATGACATAAGATCCTCGCCAATTGGACTGGAGCTTACCGCTGGATCTTCCTGCTAGAACGTCATTTTCCTTAATCATGACGAGGTCGCCTTTCTTGAACGCCTTTTGCTTGACCAGCTTGTTATAGGCACGTGTCATGCGGGCTTGATACACTTGTAAGTGTTCGTAGGCTCTGAGTCTTTCACCTTCAAGGTTGGACAGCTCTTTAAGCCTTCTTTCTATTTCGGACTGGTCCTGGCCTGGCAGTCTGGCGTGCACAGCAACGCGATAAGATGCTAGCTCGATCTCCACGGGGATCACCGCTTCAGCTCCATAGACCAAAGAGAATGGGGAACAACCCGTGGGTTTTTGTAGATGATCCGGTAGGCCCATAGGGCTTCGTGGACCTTCTCGCCCCAATATCGTTTGCGGCCACCTACTATCTTGGACAGCAACTTGCAGAGGGTCTTGTTGAAGGCCTCAGCTAACGTGTTGGCTTGGGGGTTGTAGACCGGCGACGTCCTCCAGTCGATATGAAATTTGGCCGCCTTTTTGAATGGCGTGTCATTATCAGATATAATCCGATTGGGGGTGCCAAATCTATATATGATATAGTGCCTCACGAAGCGGGCAACTATCTCTCCTGTGATTTCTCGTAGCGGGATGACTTCTGCCCATCTGGATAAGTAGTCAGCGGCGGCCAGTATGAACTTGTGACCTTGGGATGAGGGTGGGAATGATCCCACAATATCCATGCCCCATTCTGCAAATGGTCAAGTAGGCGCTGTTGGGTGGAGCGGATTAGGAGGCCTTCGAGGTACTGGGCCAAATGCTTGGCATTAGTGACATGTACGAGCATATTGGTTGCAATCTTCATACATGGTGGGCCAATAAAACCCCTTGAGTTTGATGCTATTCTTCATTTAGCTCCTGTTTGGTGAGCCACACACAGTCCGGAGTGGACCTCATGCATCACGGTCTTTGCTTCTTTAGGTGAAAGGCACTGTAGGAGGACCGATTGATCTTTCTCATGGGCAAGCCTGAAGAGTAGGTCGTCAATCAGCTGGTAGGATGTCGCCCTGCGTAGCAGTTGCACCCTCTAAGCCTGATCTGGGGGAAGCCAACCATTCTTTATCTTTATGATCGGCTCGCGCCAATCTTCTTCTGCGAGAGCATTCTCCTGTTGAATGTTGTCGACCTCATAATTAGTGAGGCCAGAGTCCTCATCGAGCACACTTGGCATGAGCCTTCGGTGTCTGACAGTAATGTTCAACTCTCCCTTAGGCGGGAGTTTTAGGGTTGCTGTCAATTTTGCCAAAGCGTCCGCCTGGGAGTTACTGCCTCTGGGGACATGGCCTATTTCAAATAGGTAGAATCTTTCCTTAAGCCTCATGACGGCTGCATGGTAGGGATTAAGCTCCTTCTTTCGGACGTCATAGACGCCCAGCACTTGTCGAATGACGAGCTGAGAGTCCCCATAGACTGTGATGCACTTGATGTCCATCTCCAGTGCCAATTGAAGCCCAATAATTAATGCTTCATACTCCGCCTCATTATTGGTCAACTGTGAGTCCAGTTCACTGGCCTGGGGGCTGGAGATTTTTCGTGTGTCACCGTGGTTTCAGACCTAGGGATTAGGCCTGATCAATGACCCAGTGCCGTCACATGCGACGGTCTTGACCCCGAGTCTCGTGACTCACAGACCGATGAGTTTAATAGGTCTAGTGGGTTGTCCAGAGTCTAGTAGCTGTGAGCCACTTCTTCCTTCGTGTTACTCGCGATGGGTACGTGCGTGGTTTTCTGTGTTCACATTCTGTGAGCCCCCACTAGTCGTAGCTTTCCCACGGCAAGCATGTGCTGGCCCACCGAGAGTGGTGGTGCGGCATACCTGAGAGAGACGGTGAGTAGGCTAGTTACCATAGGGCCCCCGCGCATAGTCGAGTCCAGACTCGGGGGGAATTACCAGCTAGAGGACAGGCGTAGGGCGTATGGTCTGAGTCTGCACATGAGGTTGGGGGCGTCGAACAGTGCTGACGAGCGCGACCCCAGCTAGTCCTTGTTTGTGGTACTAGTTACTTGGTGTGTCTTTGTCTTCCCCTAGGGTATGGTAGCTAGACACTTATGACGCGGTGTAAGACGTCAGGGGACGCATCCGGTCGTTCTTCTGGTGGGCGGTACTCCCATCACGTGACGTGAGTTGTCGTGTCTCAGGTTTTTGTTTCCCGTCTGCGAGACGGAGGCTTCGTGTGTGGTTTCAGGAGCATTCCGGTAGTCTAGGTCTAGGGTTTTCGGTGAACGTCACCGAGGACTTTTTCCTAGACGGCGTGAAATTCACGACAGCGTGGTCGTGATTGTGTTTCCTGACTGTGTAGTTTCGGCTTGGGCCCTTCTATGAGGGCAGGTTTCCACGACTGAGATGTCGTGACATTTTCCTAGTAGCGTGACTAGGGTGGTTCGTATCTAGTTGTCCCCCGACCGTGGGATCGGGATGTCGGGTTTATGGCTTGGTGTTCCCTGACTGGGAGACCGGGTCATGTGTCCTGGTACAGTAGGAGTAGTTGTAGAGCTGAGGTTTCACCAACCACCGTAGCTACTGTTCATGTTGCCGTTGTTGTTCTTGTCATAGTTGCAGCTTTTCGTACCGCCGTTGTTTTCGGCTTGGGTTCCATAGGACCCCTACTGAGCCAGTGATAGAAGGCTCACCCCTGATTTTCAGGTGTGGCGATTCTTCCTCGAGGTACGATAGCATTGCGTGGAGATTCTTAGTTGCCAGTTCGCTGGGCCGAGTGTTCACTCGGCATATGGTACGTTTTACTACTTTAGACTGTATTTTCTGTTGGACTGGACTCTGTTGTAGTTAGATATTTATATCTGTTGTCCTACTTTATTTCCTATTTCTATGTACACCAGACCTATCCTTTAACCCTTCTGAGTCTTCAGACTCGTGGGTGGCGGGCCGAGATTCGAGTCGCGCTGGTTCCTTTCCAGTACTTGGATCCCAGGTCGCTATAGTTGGTATCAGAGCTATGGTTGTGGAAGTATATGAGAATTCAAGATATTGCAGTGATCAGAGTCCATAAGGTCTAGTACAGTCGACAACTGACATAGGCTTTCGTGCTTATTTTCTGCTTGGTTTCTCGCGTGGGAGCGTGAGTGCGCGGCGTTGTTGCTGTGAAGGTGGCCGCTGCTCTATTGGTGTGCCAGCGTGGGATCCGAGGATCGAGGTCGAGAGCTTTCTCCCTTATTGGTGGTGGCCTCATTGTGCTACTTTGGGCAGAGGTTGCCGACAGGTGTGTTATTGCGATGCGACATTCGAGAAATTTACTGCGAGGTCAGGTGACTAGTGTGGATTGTCCATGGTGAAGAGGTAAGAGGCACAACAGTGATGACAGACAGTGTGTTGACTGTAACAGCGGCTATCCTGTTGCTTGCACCTGCCCCTTTCTCTTTCTTCTATCCCCTTTTTCCCTTTTTGTGGTGATTTTGGCTGAAGAAAGATATGAGGATAATGAATCCAGAAAAAGGAACAAGATGGAATCTTCACTGTCTGAAAGAGCAGAGTTTTATTCCCCACCTTTTGTTTTTGTTATTTTCATGGCTCAGAAGATTATAGGAGGAACGGGGTACACATGACGATTTGGCAAACAAATTGATGCGGGACTGTGTACCTAAACGAATCTGACTAGACGACTATTGAGATCAGCAAACTCGCTATGGTAGATCGACAAGACAAATAGTCTGACGTGTACTCGAATGCCAAGAGACAAATTACGCGAAATAACAGTAGCTACTCTCTAAGAAACCGTCCCTCGCAGCGAGAAACGCGGAATCGAACGGTAGATGGGACTACCATGGCCTAGGGTCTCAATCACGCACATTCATCGTACTCAAATAGGCGCACTCCGGGATGGGAAAATACTCACAACTCACAAACCAGCAGCAAAACAAAGTAACGGGCTAAGCACCCTAACACATGCACAGCGGCAAATATGACATAGATACTGAATAAGCGAATTAAACGTGCGGGGTTCCCACACTAACCTAACTCGTTGAAGAGGGAGGCTTGCACTGAGGCCACATAAGCCGAGAGGATGAGGTGGCGGTGGTCGATGGGTGGTGTAGGTCTACCGACCGGTGACCCAGGTGGCGCGGGGCACCGCTGGCGACTTCGAGGCAGAGCAAGGCAGCCGTATGACACTCCTGCTGGCAGGGTGATGGTAGGCGCTGTCGGTCGTTGGCGAAGGTGCGGCTCTGCTAGTAGGGGGGAGGCCGTGGGTGTCCGTTGAGCCTCACCAGGGTGCTGCGGAGAGGTTGGCAGCTGGCTATGCAAGATGGTTGGGCTCGCGGGGTTGGCTCATGAACGCCAGGCTCTGTAGGCAGTGGCGGGAGGGCCACTAGGCTAGCTGGAGGGGAGGGGCGCAAGTGGAGAGGTCTGCAGGCGCCCTGTCCGTGCTAGGAAGAGGTGGAGGAGGCCAGAGGGATCGGTGCAAGCGGTCAGTCGTCACCTGGTTCGGCCTTCTAGAGGCGATCACGACATCGTCGATAGGCGTCTGCGAGATGGAGGATGACGGTGGCCAGGGGCGACGTCGACAGTTCGCCTGTGGTGGGGCCGTGCAGACGGTGGCGAAGGCGATTGTGAGTGCAACGATGGTGATGAACGGCCTGTGAGGCCACGCTGATGAGGGCGACGACAGGAGGCAAGCGTTGGCGTGGGCGAGTGCCAACGGCGAGCGTCGGTGGCATGGTCCGGTGGTGGTGTGGCACAAGGAAGAGGAGAAGGTGAGGGGCGGAGGCCGTTGGCGGTTGGCCTGTAGGGTGGTGGCAGTGGCAGTGGCAGTGGCTCTGGTAGGCAGCCGGGTCCAGTAAAGGTCATCCGTTGTCGGTGAGGTGGGGGGCGATTGCTGGCAGAGGTAGCAGGTCCCATTGGCGGGGTGGTTGCCAGTTGGGCAAGCGGCGGGGTCCGGCGGTGAGTCGATGGCGGCTGGGGTCGCCGTCACTGCTGGTGGTGGTGGGGAGATCGCAAGCTCTGCTATTGTGGGGCTTCGCACGCGATGGGAGGAGAGGAAGAAGAAAAGGGTCACAATGGGAAGTGAAGGTGGTACACAGGAGAAAAAAAACGTGGGGCTGAGAGGGGTAAAATAAATGCGTGAACAGGAGAACTCTTAATCCGGTAGTGTTTTGAGCGACTGAGGGGGGTTTATCACTTTTTGAAAAAAATACATGTTTGGGCCGTGAGCTCGGATCAACTATCCTAAATCAGATTTTGTGTATGGAGTTGCGATCGGGGATGGTCCCCCGTGTGTTTCGGAGATTTCTGAGCCCAATGTGGGCGCATCGAGTATGGGAATGAGCCTCCGGGGGTGGTTCCCGGAGGGGACCCTGAACTATGTTCAGCCTAGTTGGGTGGCCAGAGGGGTGGCCACCCAGGGTCAAGCCCCACTAGGCAGCCAAGGTTCTGGCCGCCCAGGTGTCTAGGCGGCCAGAGGAGTGGCCGCCCAGCACTAGTTGGGCCTCTCAGACCAGTCAACCTAGGTGTCTGGGCGGCCAGAGGAGTGGCCGCCCAGTCTTGGCTGGGCAGCCACTGGTTGGGTCACCCAGGCCTGTCAGCCATGTGTGCTGGGCAGCCAAACCTCTGGCCACCCAGACTGGCTGGGCAGCAAGGGAGCTGGCCACCCAGGCCTTAGAGGGGCGGCCACCACTGTGGCCTCCCAGGATTGTGGGCGGCCAGTGGGTTGGCTGCCTAGGCCCAATGAACCTGCATCCCAAATTTTTCACATTTTGCACGCTTGGTGGTCCCAGTCTGTGTCGTTTGCATCGGTAGTCCATAGAATAGTCATCTAGTCAAAAGTTCTAGGGTTTTGTGATATGCATATAGCCGCCTCGTGATGCGTTACACGTGTACAATGACATTAGTGCAAACTGGTGGTACACCGGTAGTTTTCACTTCTTCAGCGAGTTCTCACCTCCAGTGACCTTTCCCTACTAGTCGTAACTTTCCTGCACATGCATGTGCGAACTCACTTGGGAGTGGTGGAGAGTTTTCCGAGTGTGACAGATTTTAGGCTGGTTACTGTAGGGCCCCTCATCTTTGCAGCTTGAGTCTGGGCTGAGGGAAAAATCAGCTAGAGGACCCGACTTAGAGCGCATAGTCTATGTGTGCACATGTGGTTGGGGGCTACATACTCGCGCTAACGAGCGTGACCCCAACTCGTCCTTATTCTGTGTTCTGTGATTACTGGTACGGTGTCTCAGGTCTGCCTAGGGCAAGGGAGACACCTGGGGTGCGGACTAAATCGTAAGTGGATGCATCCGGCCTTGCTTCTAGTGGGAAGGTACTCCCATCACGTGACGTGTGAATTCTCATGACTCGAGTTTTAGTTTCCCATATGTGAGACGTGACTTTTCGGGTAGCTTCCCCGTGCTTTCCCGATGTAGTGGTCTAGGGTTGCCAGTAAGGTTACCTAGGTTTTTCCCCTAGATAGTGTAGGGTTCACGACTATGAGGTCATGGCTGTTCTCGGACCGCGTGATCTTGGGTTGGGCCTTTGTCGGTGAGGATGGTCCCTCACGATAGAGCTGTCATGGTATTTCTTCTGGCGACATAGCCAGGGTTTTTCCCGTTAGTTCGGTGGTCCCCCGACCGTGAGATTGGGGTTTGCCGTAGGAGTAGTTTTTAGAGCCGAGATTCATCGGCTATCGTTGTTCTGTTCCTTCTACTGCTGTTCCCACTACTGTTGTTGTTCTCGTTATCACTATTCTTTACCGCCATTGTTGTGGTAGGGTTTCGCGGGACCCCAACTGAGCCAATGAGATGAGACTCACCCCTGTCTTTTCAAGTGTAGTGGTTCCTCCTCGAGGTTTGGAGGTACAGCATGGAGATTTGTAGTTGCCAACTCACTGGGCCGAGTGTTCACTCGACGTTGAGTATGTTTCTCTCCCTATAGATTGTGCTTTTGTTGACTAAGGAACCAAGATCGATCGTCCAACCGAAGGACCCGTGGCGAGGGTGGTGACCCAACAGTCATATGTTCATCCCTAGATCATGTGGGCCCCACATGTCCGTTGAGGTGGGATGAATGGTGACGTGGCATCGTACCACCGTCACGATCGATCTCGAAATATGTGACGTCATGCCACCGTCACCCAAGCAGTCTACACCCAGTAGCATAATTAGCGCAATATGATTGGGTGGTGTAATCCACGTCAACAAATGAAACTCATATTGCACCGTCGAGTCGTCTACCCCCGCCGACACAAAATTAAGATGTGTTGGTTACGCGCCAGCTGGCGCCTGGTGAGCGAAGAAGCTACCCGCTGAAACCAGTTTTTCTCATCTGTCCCTTCGTCCAGAAACGCACTGCCCTCTCCGTCTTCCTGCACCCATTTGTCGCGCCGCTCCTCCGCCGCCCTTCTCCGGCCAACACCACTGTGGGTGTGGGGGTTTCTTCTTCGGAGGGGGCTAAGGGTGAGTGCGCAAACCTAAGCCCACCGCCCTCTTCCCTTCTTGCCTGATGGGTTCTATTTTGTGGTGCGGTCGGTGTTAGATCACAATGCCGACACAAGGAGAAGGGAGAGGCCGTTGCCGCCCTCGCCTCTCCCGACTCCAAGATCCGTCTTTTTAGTGAGCCAAACTCGCAGGGGAAGCCCTCTTTGTCTTTTGCCCCGGGGCCATTTTTTGGTTTTACGTGCTGCTGTCCCCCTCCGTCCACTTTCCTTCCAAGCGTCGCATTCTTTTTTGCTTTTAGGAGGGTGGGGGGTGCTGGTTGTGGAGTAGCATCATCTACTTGGAGTCGTCATGTTGTTGTTGTTGTTTTTTTATTTTTATTATTATTGGAGGAAGGAAAAAAGGCCAATTTTTATTTATTTTTGTTATTTTTAAATTCTGGGTCGAGGAACGCGGATTGCAAAATTTTAATTTTGCGTATTTTAAATGCTACTTCCCTGGGGGACACTTCGTTTTTACGCGTTTAATGATTTGATTTAGAAGGGGGCAGACACGAACGAGACTGTGGCTGGCGGTTGACGGCGGCTCCGGTGCCCGTCGGAGGAGAGCCAAGGCATGTAGTCTCTGTAATTTGTTGCTTCCGATCTCTTCCTTCTTTTTTTGGTTTAATATATATATGTATATATATCAAGGCTGTCCAATGCTCGTCATGCCGTGCTCATTTGTTTGGATCATGTGAGGGGAATGTGGGATCCTGGCACCCCAATTGGTTCCAATGGTTTGAACATGGGAAGATTAGAATCTGATTCTTCGCCTGCATGTTTCCCTTTTCGTCTCTGATCTTAGATTGCACATGTGGTTTTGTTGTTGAATCTATGGGGCTTAAACGGTGGTTCCTAGGGTTTCACGACCTCGTTGTTTTGACTACTTCACGCCTCTCACCCCACCCCAAGTGGATGGCGCTGTGTTTGTCATGGCAACAGGGCCACTTTTCCTCTGGTATCTATAGCTTCTGCTCGCTACGTGACATTGCGTGGAATATTCTGCCAAAAAGTTCTGCCTTTGCATCGTGAGCATTTACAGATACTTTAATCTGGCTAGGGATGAGTGGGTGTGTCACTTCTCCTTTTTCTTATTAGCGACTGGTCGCAGATCTTTGTCCTATATATGTTAGCGACCTTTCTGGTTCTACTTGTTGTCTCTATGATGTGGGGTTCTTAGATTTTTGCATACCTGCTACAAATTATAAGTGCCCCCTTTAGCTTTTGCTTAACCATTTCCCCTGGAGGCACTTGGGAGCAGTGTTCTCTGGCTCATCTGCGACTCCGATGACTCCGAGGAAGTTCCCTCGGACGACATCGTAATCAGTGACAGCATGTAGAGTCGGCAGGGGATGGCGGACGTTAACGACGGCCACAGCCCCGAGATCAGCCATCGTCAGACACCTTCCACGAGGACGGCGACAGTAACTCGCTCGTCGGACAGGTTGTTATTCGTTCCGAAGACGGACGGGCCGGAGAGGACGTAGGTCGATCCTTCGATCTCGACCGTGTCACCGACTGAGCCTCCGAACACGCAATACCAGTCGATCGCCGAGCCGATGAGGAACCCGTCCCCGAACCCGACGAGCGATGTCCACCCGCCCGCGACGCCAGCACCGACGAGCGACGTCAGGTAGAAGTCCGGCTTCCATGCCCACGCGGGTTGGTAGAAGTTCGACAGAGCGGGGAGCCGGGAGCCGATCGGCTTCGTGTAGTCAGCGGATGGCAGACGATAGTCGGTGTTCGTGGTTCCGGTACCCGGGACAGTTCCCGAGATTCCCGCGACGACGCCGAAGCTGACGACAGGGTTCGACACGACCGGGAACCCGTGAGTTGACCACGTCGGAGACACGTCGAGAGTCCCAACCATGATCCATGGCGTACCCGTGGAGGGGACGTTGATTGTCGTGAACAGGGAGACATGGTCGGGCGTGACGCTCGCCCAGTACGCGAACGCCGACGACGGGACGATGCACGCAAACCATGGCTTCGTGTAGGTAGATCCGTGAGACTGGATCGTCGTCGTGACGTTCGTCGCCACGTTCACATTGCGCGACCCGTAATGCATACCCGCCGCATCCGAGTAGGCAGGGCTCGATCCCGTTCCCGAAAGAGTGCCTGCGATTCCGCTCAGCGTGTGCGTCCCCGTGTCATACCCGGAGCCCGCCAGAATCTCCATCTGCTGTTCCGTGCCGACCGAGTTCCACATGATCGCGAGATACCAGTCATAGCCTGCTTGGTTGTTCGCGGCAGCCGACCGGTACACGGTCGTCTTGAACGTGGTCGACGGCGTGAGCGCTTCGACGATCGTCCACCCTTCAGCGAGCAGAAGGGTTTCGAGGATGCCTTGGAGGACGTTCGGTGCGTTGACGTCGATGATCGTGTTCTGCGAGTAAGCCATGATCGAGGGTTCCTATTCTTTGAACAGACGGTAGTCGAAGTGTACGGCAACGGGGGCCGGGTCGTTGATATCGAGGTTCTTCACGCTCAGCCACAGACCGTCCCCGATGTCCGAGAACATGATGCCCGGCGTCAGCGTCTTCGTGAGTTCTTCCGGGATGCCCACGAAATCGAGGTAGCAGCCATGGTCGTCTGCGATGTCGAGCGGCGTCTCAGGTAGCCGATCCTGGTCGGCGATCATGTACGCCTCCGACGCATAGACCCGAATCCACGACGGCCAGTCGGTCGTCAGCACGTACGCACCGATCATCTGAGGCATCCCCTCCATGACCCCTTGGTAGGTGTCACCCGGGTCGCCGTACGGCGAGAGGGTCGGAGTGTCCAGGTCGAACGTCCCGAACGCCGCGATGCCGGGCGGCCCTTGAAGGTCGCCGATGTACTGGACTGTCACGTGCGTCGGGTCGGTCACGGCGACGACCTGACCGTACGAATGCGTCTCCGAGTCGTCGACGACGAAATCGCCGACCTGAGGCTCGCGAGTCGGGTCGACTTCGAGGACGACCGGCGTCGTACCCGTGTGAGCGATCGGCGTCTCCGTCGCCCACCAGCCGAAGCCGACGAGCCCCCGAGGGCCGCGAAGTTGACCGAGCGCTGTGACCTCCGCATGCGTGTCGTCGACGAGCGCCGTCACGATCCCGTACACGACGTTCGTCGACTGATCGGAGACGAGGTCGCCGAGCAGGATCGGCCGGTACTCGTCGAATGGGACGATCTCGACGATGGTCGGAGCGTTCGGGTCGATCGGCGTAGCCGTGTGCCACCAGGAGTGGCCGTTGACGGCATGCTTCGTGATGTACTCGGCCGCCGAGTCCAGCCACGCTTGCAACCATGCGAGGAACGCGGCGAGCCATGGGAAGAACACGCGACGCCACCATGCGCGCCACCAGTCAAGGATACGGTCTCGGTTCTCGGCGTCGGCCGGAGCCCACGGCGACCCGAATCCGACTTCGGGAGGCGGCAGAGGGACGTTCAGAGTCGGCGGCTCGGGAGGCTCAGGAGGTACGAACGGCGGCATGGGCGCGATCCTACCATCGCCCCGGCGAGAACGGACGGATGCCGTTCCACGGGTACCCGTACTGACCGAACGGCCGCATTCCCTCGCCCTGATCGAGGACGCTCAGAAACAGGGAGTCCATCCCGTTCAGGACTTCCTCATCGACGTTCACGAACGCGCGCCGTTGCTGCTCGATCAACTCCATGACCGAAGTCGACCGACCGGTACGGCGAACAGTCGCGTTGTCAGCTGTGCGACGGTCGGTCGCGGCCGAGGCATAGTCCGTGTTCCCGCCGACGAGCGACTGAGGGAAGTCCGATCCGATGTCGAGCCCGTGCGAGGTCGATTCGGTCGAATCCGTCTCATCCCGATCGTCAAGGGGGAGGTCGACCGCTGTCGACACGTAGCGGCGGTTCGGGATGGTCATGTGCAGGTTCCCCCATCGCCGGAACGCAAGCATCCATTCCCCGGGCGTGTTATAGGCGAGCCTTCGGGTTCGGTATCGGTCGAGGATGTGCGACAGGATCACAGGTCGGTAGGCCTCATCGAAGATTGGGAGAGTCGACAGATACAGGTCGGCCCCGAACTCCGGCGTGGGCGGGATGTCGCGTCGCCAGGTCAGTTCCGATCGAGCCATCTTCGGGATGACGATCGACCCCTCCGGTAGGGTGATAGTGAACTGATCGTGAGGGACGACATCGATCGTGAACCCCTGATCTCTCAGGGCCTCTTCCAGGGTCATTGGGAGCGCCGTCATGCCGTGATCCTACCTTTCCGATTCCCGGCCATTCAGTGTGAAGTCCGCCTTCACACTGAAATGTCGAACGATCAGGGCCGAGGCATCCCGCCGATCTGCGACCTTCGACACGTCACACAGCCTCTCAGTAAGACACGCCCGGGCGCGGGGAGTTCGCCGGGTGAGTGCCGATCTCGCTGGGATCAGTCCATACCGTGACGCCCCGCTCGAAAGCCGACGCGATCGTACGCCTGGCCTCTTGAGGCATGTCCCCGAGAACCGTCGTCTCCGAGGTCTGCCAATAGGATCGCTTCGTCATGGGATCAAGGCGCGGCGGAACCATCGCGCGCCCGACCGTGTAACCGTACCGGTCGAATTCGGCGACTGCCTTCGCGAGGTCGCCGGGAGTCATCCCGAGCACCGACACGAGCGGCCCACGACCGGTCGCCATGAGACGAGGCGACTGCATCGAGATCGCATCGGCAGTCGGCGCAACCCCTTCGGCATTTCGAGCGACAGCCCGGAGCGCACGAGCCTTCGAGATCGCGTCGATGTTCGCCAGAGCTGTACCGATGTTCACTTGGGCGCTCGACGACGACTCTGCCAGATCGTACGCGGCAGTACCGTGACTGACGGCGATCGTCGGCGCGAGAGGCCCCTTCGGGATGCTCGACCCGACGAGCGACGACGCGGCCAGAGCATCCCGCGTCACGCCTTCGACCGTGAGCGGCGTACCGGCGAACGTCCGAGGCGCGGTCACATGACGAGCTCGGGAACCTCGCATGGAGGCCGCTTGCTGATTCGTGACGTTCGATTGCGATGTCGCCACATGCCGACCGGCCATCAGATCGCCTCCGCAATCGCATACTGTGTCGCCGTGAAAGCGGACGCCATGGTAAACGGGTAATCCACGGTCGCCCGCTGCAGAGCCGAGATCATATCGACCGCAGACTGAGAACGTTCCGCCGACAACCCGGCAGCCTGAGCCGCGAGAACCGAATCACGACCGACCGCGAAATGCGGCAGGTCGACACCGACCGGGATCGTCGAAGGACGCGCCGAATCCGTCGACCCGCCCGCTCCGACGATCCACGCCGCGACGTCCGCCTCCGGGTGAAACACACCCTCGAAGCGAACGCGGAGAGAGGACAGCCCGACGATCTCCTGAGGATCGAAGTCGGATACGGCCCCGGTGCGGTTCGCAATCTGCACGCCCGAGAACGGGCCTGTCCGCAACTTCGTCCATGTCGAATACTCGGCCGGGAGGCCCGAAGTCCAGTCCGCTGCCACGGTCACATCTACGCCGATCTCGGTGGAGATTGAAGACACGTAGATCGGAGCGCCGTCGAAGTCCGGGATGTACTCGCGCGGGGAGAGGTCGACCGGATCGAAAGCGCCGGACGATCCGCCGGGGATCAAGAGGATGCGCTGAATGCCATCGCTGATCCATGGTGCATGGGCGAGCCTGGACAGATGCGAAGCCGCTGCCTGCATTGACGGGTACACGAACGCTCCGCCTTCGGCGAGAACGCCGTCGACAAGACTCGGCGTCGCGCCGACAGCCCGAGGACGGTACATCGGCGACGCGGCCGGCCCCGGATCGTCGCCTACGACGAGATCGTCAGGGTTGTACTCGGCCATGAACGTATTCGGGTTGATGTAGTCATCGACCGCATATGACCAGATGGCGAAGTGCAGATGGTTGCCGGTCGAGTCGCCGGTCGAGCCGATCCCGCCGAGCACCGTCCCGGCGACGACGTTCTGACCGACCGACACGGCCGGAGGCTCGAACATGTGCGCGTATCCCGACCAGTAGCCGTTCGGATGCTGCACGATCACACGCCACCCCCAGGACGCCGTCTCTCCGGCAGCGATCACAACGCCCGGCCCGATGCATTTGATCGGCGTCCCTGTGATGTTCGCGACGCCGTATCCCATGTCCTTTCCTGTGTGCGTCGGTCGCTCAGCGGTGCGGAACTCGTCTTCTGGATGCCCGTTGTTGATGTTCCAAGTCGAGGGAGGGAACGGCCAGAAATACGCGTCGGACGGGGTAGCATCCTCGATCGCATACGGGTAGTAGAACACGTCGTCGTAGCCGTCGTTGCCGACCGAGTAGGAGAACCCGACCGGCCCGCCGACCGGCTGCTGACCTTCGACCTGACCGGTAGCGAGCGTCTGAGTGATGATGTCCCCTGTCGTGTCGGCGACATCGTCATCCACCTGCACGAACGGGTCGGCCCGGAGGTCGGTCGTCGAGATCACGAGCACACGCGGCACTCCGAGCGGATCGGGAGTGTAGGAGGCGTACCCGATCAGGTCGCCGGGTGCGAACGGTTCCGGCTCCAAGCAATACGAGATATCTCCGGTAGCGGATGCGGCGACAGCCACATGCCCGCGGACGACGGTTGAATACCCGATCGTCGGATTGTAGGTCGTCCAGTAGTCCGGAGTCACCCGGTAGGCTGTGACCGTTCGATCCAGGTATTCGGCGTCGAGGAAGCCATACCAGGGACGACCGTCAACGATCATCCGGGCGTAGTTGTAAGCGGATGCCTGGGCGATCCCAAGTTCGATGTTGAGGTCTGACCATGGCGACCATCGCTCGACCGTCGTGATGTAGGCGCGACCGGCCGCGATTTCCGCGTCGATGAACGCGTCGACCGCCGACGAGTTCAGGGCAATGTTCGTGTAGTCCCGGTCGAGCGAGCTCGACACGAGAACCACAGTGACCGGGGTCACTGTCGGCTCCGCGCCGACCTTCGGCCGCTGACCCGGTATCAGGGCTCCGCCCGCTCCGAGGAAGTCCGGGATGTCGTCGATGTCTACCATTGGTCGATCACTTTCACGACCTCCCGCGATCCGAAGTATCGGCGGTTGATCTGCTGGGCTGCCAGTTGACGGGGTTCGAGGGTTCGACGGCGCACGGCTTCGACCGCGCCCCGGATCGCCTGAACCTCATCATCGGTCAGCCGCTCCTCTTTCTCCTGGGCTCCGGCCTGCACGCCGAGCGCTGTCAATGCTTCGTTCCACAGCCGCATCGCGACGACGTGAGATCGCTCTACGTTGTCCGGGTGCACGCCGAGGTCGAGCGCGGCGATCTTGTCTTTGTCGAAGTTCTTCGTCACGAACGACGTGATTCCGGACAGCATGTTGTCGACGGTCGTCCGAGCTGTGAGCAGTTCGTCTTGGTCGGTGGCGACGACGATCCCGCGAGTCGTGGCGAGCATGTTCGTGTCTACGACGAGCGATGCGCGGGCGAGCCGGTTAGCCCAGAGGTTGATGGTCTGACCGTCGTAGTCCATGCGGAGTGCATCACCCCAGATCGGGACGCCAGCCCATTCTTCGAGCGGCTTCGTCGTCGTGAAGGTGATCCCGCCTGTGCCTCGCGGCCCGTAGGTCGTGTAGGAGGCTGGATTGAACAGGTCGTCGATCGCCGACGCGCCGTAGGTGCATCGTGTGACAGCGAACCGGCCCTTGGCGGCTTCCTCCTCACCGTCGCCGAGCGGTTCGCCGTTTCGTACGTGTGTGAACGCGGCGAGACCGCCTTGCAGCACGAGAGCGAATTCGAGTCGCATCGGGTCGATCGTGTCGGGCAGCCCGATCCACTGGTACCGGGTCGCGGCGACTCCGGCGAGACGCGAATAGTAGTGATTGAACAGGGCTGTGGCGTCCCCGTTCAGCCACGGGGATTCCTCAGGCTTGCGTTGCTGAGGGTAGCGACCGGCTGTCATGGGCGGGAGTCTAGCCGATCCGCGAACTTCACCCCCGAAATAGGGGTATGCAGAACGCGGGAGGTTCCGGGCTATGATCCTGTCCACGGTCAACCGACCGGAATCGAAAACGAGAGAATCGAGAATCAGAATGGGATACTTCGACGACGCGATCCGCCTCCCCTCCGCCAAGTTCCCCGAGATCGGGGACAAGGTCGAGGGTGTCGTCATCGAACTCGGGACGAGCACCGTCCCGGACTTCGACGATCGGGGCCGCCCGAAGGGGATCAAGTACGAAGAGGACGGCGAGACGCCGAAGACGCAAGTCGACGTGACGCTCGACCTGGCCGATGGCTCCAAGGTCGTCCTGCACACCGATGGCGCGATCTTCTACGCGATCGGCCGTGCTCTCGCCTTCGTTGGCGCTGAGGATCTGGAGGTTGGCGACACGCTCTCGGTCACCTACACGGGTGACGGGGAGCCGTCGGCCGTGGGTCGCAACGCCCCGAAGCAGTACACGGCGGTCGTCACCAAGTCGCCCGCCAAGCCCAGCAAGGCGAGCGCCAAGGTTCCGGCCAAGGTGTGACTCATGCCGCCGAAGATCACGGCGGCATCCGCGAGCCCGACGACACTTCCTCGGTCGTCGGGCTCGCCCGTATCCGTCGACGGGTACCCTCGACGCATGGCGACGTTCGAATGGTACGACTACCGGGCGATCAAGTCCCGAAATGCGCTGATCTCGATCGTCGGCGGCCCGCCGTCGATCGGTAAGACATTCGGCGCGAAGGCCGACGCGGTCGACACGGCGATCAGAACCGGCCGTCAATGCATGTGGCTTCGTAGGACTGTCATCGAGTTGACGCATGCCAAGTCAGGATTCTTCGACTCGATCGCCGATCGGCATCCCGGGTTCGAGTTCCGCGTCGAAGGCAACGCCGGTCAGGTGAGGACGGACGGTGGCGTCTGGCGGACAATCGTCCGGTTCGCCGCGCTCTCGACCTCCTATCAGATGAAGGGCACCGAATACCCTGAGGTCGACACGATCATCTACGACGAGTGCTTCGCCGCTCCCGGATACCGGTACCTGCAAGACGAGGTCGAACGGCTTCGGCGGCTCTGGATCACCGTCAACCGATCTCGAGTCGGCCGAGACGGTCGGGCTAAGACGCGCCTGTATCTTCTCGGGAACCCGATCGAACTTGACAATCCCTACTTCCTCGAATGGCGGTTCGACGCCTCCCGCGAATGGCAAAAAGGATACGGAACGGGCGGGGATGTCGTGCTGCACCTTGTCGACGCCGAGAAGTACGAACGGCGCGTCGGCGAGACGGTCTATGGGAGGGCTCTCGGAACCGCGCAAGCCGACTATGCGGGCGGTAAGTATTTCCGGCCGGATGGCGGGTATGTCGTCGATAATCGCCCCGCCGATTCGAAGCCGTTCGCGACCCTCGTGACCCTCGATGGAACCTTCGGGCTGTGGGAGGCGGCCGATTGGAAAACGATGTATGTCACGGTCGGGCCGCTCGCCTCGGATACAGTTCCGGTTGTCGCATTCGAACCTCTCGCAGTAAGACCTGGCGTTATCCTCGCAGATGCTCAGCACTACGTCAGGAAGCAAGCGCGCCGACACTACCGGCGCGGATCGATGTTCCTTGTCGGCCAGGGTGCGATGCTCGCCCGGAAAGCACTCGCGAGGTAGACCATGGCGAAGAGGCCGACCGATCCCGATGCACTGGCAGCGCTTAGAGCTCGTCAACGCCGAAACTCTGCCGCCTACCGAGCCCGGAAGAAAGCGGCTCAGGCGGGTAGGGCTACGCCTCCCGATGCGGGGATCGTCGAGCGGGCACTACGGCAGGCGCGGGAACTTCGGGAGCGTCGGGCGGCTGTGATTTCATCCCTGCCGGATGTACGCAACCCTCGCGTGAGGCTCCGCCCGGGTGAGATCACCGAGCGGGCGGCTGAGATCAGGACAACGCGCCGAGGCCAGATGACACAGGCTCAGCGCATCCGAGATCGGGCGAACGCCGAGCGACTGCAAGCGATCGGCCGATCGCGCCGGGATCAACTCGTGAGCGAACTGGAACGCGATCCGACCGGGCGTCTCCATGATGCGATGACCCGAGAGCAGAGAGCAGATTTCCAACGGTACTCGGAGGAGATCGCGCGAGGATCGCAACAGTCGATCGCGATCCTGTTCGAGTATGCAGGCGGTCAGAGCGTGTACACATCCGCTTTGGATCGCATTATGGCGAGCCCGGAATCTCGGGATGTTGAGGAGGGTCTGGCGATGCTCGCGTATCTGGCTGAACAGGCTCGATCGGCTGCCGTCATGTACTCGCCATCCCGGATCGGTCGGTTGTCGGTTTGACCCCGAAACGGGGGTAGTGCTTCAAGTCGTCGGCGAGCCATAGACTCGTCTCAATCGCATCAGCGATCTCAGATTGGAGAATCAGAAATGCCTATCACTGTCCCCGGCAGCATGTTCGCCGAAGATCTTCCGTACTATCGCGCCGTACTTAACGCGGCTGAGACAGTCAACGACTTGTGTGTCGACTTCCTCAGGCATACCAGCGATGGCGATGTAATCGACCAAGAAGCACTTGCGAACGAGCGAGTCACCCATGTCGTGAACGCTCTGAAAGAACTCGATGAGATCGTGTCAGATCTCTGGGGGCGCTCGATCTACGACCAATTCGGCCTGAACGACCGCCTCGCTCATGACACAATCGAGCGGGCTCGCGCTCTCGCGCTGGCGATCCGCGAAGCTCTTGCGGTCGTCTCCCGAGTCGAGCCGCCTCAGCCTTCCCCTTCGGTCACGCCTGACCCGGCAGTCCACGTCACTCCCCGTCAGGCGATCATTCGGTACTCGGTTCTGTCCGGCGAGCCGTGGGAAGAGCGGCTGGTCGATGTCGTCTCGATCGACGGCGACACGCTCACGTACAAGATCGATGCGTTCTGGACGGGAACCGCCGTCCGTTCGGCTTATCAAGACTGGTCGCTCGTCGAACTCCCGGCCCCGGGCGAGGACGAGCCTCAGATCGAGGTCGGACGATGACTCGAATCGTGGGCGGTTCGGCTCGATCTCGTGCACGTCTATGGGGTCGGCTCGTGAAGTCGATCATCACGGACGCGGGGTACCGAGAACTGCGTCAGAAGACGGACGGGACGCTGACTCTGATTGTGGTCGAGCGCGACCAACCGGATACCTACCCCTATGTCACCTACACGACCATGCGCCCGTCTGAAGCGGCCATGGCAACGCTCAGGTGGTAGTTGTGATCCGGTTCGACGATCTCCTCTCCGAGGCCGCCGCATGGGTTCAGGCTCATGCGGCGGCCTCGGCCCCGATCCGCCACCGAGCCCGACGCCGAGCACGCAAGGCGATTCGAGCTGGGGTCAAGGCATGGCTGAATGTGAGGTATGGCCGTGGCTGAGCACGAGCACGACGGCATGACCATGGACTGCATCCAGTGTCAGATCATCCGGTCCCGACGATCCGTCCTCCTCACCCGTGCGCTGCACGCCCCCGAAGGGCTGACCCCGTACGAGTTCACCCGAGGGTTCTCGAAGTCCGACGCGCTCGCGTTCTGGGCGGACGCGAAGGCACTCGGGCTCATCGGGGTAGGCAAGTCGAAGCGGGGCTCACGGAAGTTCGCCCTCCCCTCGTATGAGTGCCCTCGTGAACGGCGTCGCTGACGGGTCGAGGGGCGGTTTCGGCCCGACCGTCCGACCCTCGGAAGAACTCGATTCCAGTGTGAAGGGCGGCTTCACAGTGAAACGGCGGTCGAAGCGACCCCGGAGAGACGTCGAGACGATGGACTATCTCGGCGCTGCACGGCGATTCATCGCGGCCGCCGGTCGCCGCGTCCGCGAATGCGACGAACCCGAACTAGCAGCCCTGATCGCCCTTCGAGCAGACCTCGACGCGGCGATCGCCGACGCCGTCCACGGGCAGCGCGAGCACGGCAAGTCATGGGCCGGGATCGCACTCGCCACGGGGACGACCCGGGAGGCGGCATATCAGCGCTGGGGAAGGAAGACGAAGTGAAGGAACGCGATACGTCGAAGTACACGAGGATCGAACTCCCCCGAGTCGTCCCCGATCCGAACAACCCAGATCACGGGTATCGACCCGCCATGCCGCCCAGGAAAGCCGGGCTACGACCTCGGTTCGGCGGCATGCGAGACGGTCAGGCGTCCGAGTGGGCTCAGCGTCTCGCCCAGGCGAGCTACGACGGAATCGACGACCAGTGAACTGGGCGAAGCGAATCCCGCCGCGACCAATCCGTCGAGCAACTAGCGACTATCCCGGCCGATACTTCCCCGTATGCGGGCGATGCGGGCTCCTCAAAGGCTTCTACGACCTCTCACTAGCCGAAGAATTCAGAGACATTCACACCGAACAGACCGGACACCAGGAAGTCGAAGTGATCCGGGCGGAGGAGATCAATGACCGAACTTGACCCGCTCGATGCGCTCAAGTGGTACGCCGACGACTTCGAGACGACGACCGACCTCGACGGGCCGCCCGAGCCCTACACACTCACGCCGGAGGAAGTCGAATCCCTCGACAACCTACCTCCCGGCGAAACACGGATGAGCATCATACACCGAGGCGACACGATCTACACCGTGTCCGCCACCCGAGACCAGGGCGGGACGCTCACAGCCGTACAGCGAACCGGGCGCGTCCGAGTGTGGTCATGGGCGATTGCTCCGCTCGACTCCGAGCAGATATACACGGGGACGACGATCGAGGAGTACATCGAACTTGCTGCCGATCTCGGCGGCATCCACTGGTTCCACAACCTCCGGTTCGATGGTGCGTTCATCGACTCCTACCTGTGCGAACCGGCCCCGCTCGGACTCGGACTCACTCCCGGCGAATGGATGCCCAGGCACGTACCGGCCGGAGCATTCGGAGCGCTGATCTCTGACCAAGGCGCGCACTACGCCCGTTATGTGCATATGCCTGACGGTCGTCGGTTCCAAGTCCGCGACAGCTTGAAGAAGTTCCCGAACACGACCCTGGCGGCCCTCGCGGAGATGTACGGCCACGAAGTGCCGAAAGGCGAGATCGACTACACGAAAGAGCGTCCCGAGGGATACCGGCCGACCCCCGAGGAATGGGACTATCAGCGAACCGACGTAGCGATCCTCCGAACCGCCCTTCGAGTCGCCGAGGCGATCGGGAACGATGCGCTCACGATTGGCGGAGACGCGATGTCAGAGTACCGGCGCACCATGGAGCACGGTCGGTTCCGGACGATCTTCCCGAAACTCGATCGCGACCTCGACGACTGGATCAGGCAGGCCTACCGAGGCGGATGGACGTACGTCAATCCGAAATACCAAGGGCAGATGCTCGATGGTAAAGGGTCGGTCTGGGATGTCAACTCCATGTACCCGGCTGTGATGCGGCAGTCGTCCTACCCGATCGGAGTCCCTGTCCGACTCGCCCCCGGGCAGACGGAGCTTCACGGGTACCCGCATACGATCGTCGGCGCTCTCCTCGACGCGACGATCAAACCGGGTCGGCTGCCCATGATCCAGGTGAAGCGAGACGCTCGATACAACCCGGTCGAGTATCAGACTCACGTCGAGGGGATCGAATGGTACGGAACCGAGGTCGATTGGAAGTTGCTCTATGAGCAATACGACGTGACCATCTGGGAATGGATCGGAGGGTTCGCTTTCCGAGGGATCCGAGGCCTGTTCGACCGGTACATCGACAAATGGATGGAGGTCAAAGAGAGCTCGACCGGCGGGATGCGTACTCAGGCGAAGTTTCAATTGAATAACCTCTGGGGCCGATTCGCGATCAACCCGCTACGCGGCGGCCGTCTGCCCGAGATCGGACCTGACGGGGCGATCAGATACCAGTTGACCCCTCAGGAGTACGACGAACCGTGTTATACGCCGGTCGGTGTATGGACGACCTCCTACGGCCGTGACCGGGTGATCCGGGCCGCTCAGTCGTTCGGTGACCGGTTCCTGGCTGCCGACACCGATTCGTGCCACGTGCTCGGGCTAGACCCCGGCATCCTCGAAGTGCACGACACGAAACTCGGCGCGTGGAAGCGTGAAGCCGTGTTCGATCGAGCGACGTATCTGCGACCGAAGGCGTACGCCGAGCGCATCGTCAACGCGGACGGATCGAAAAAGGTCGAAGCGCATGTGGCCGGTCTCCCTCGGAAACTGCTCGCCGGGGCTCGGGTGGAGGACATCGTCGTAGGCACTCGATACTCCGGGAAACTCGTTCCCCGTCGCGTTCCGGGAGGGCTGATCCTGGTGTCGACCGACTTCGAGATCGGGGAGCGGGATGCCTGGGGGCACCGATGAGCGTCGTCGAGCCGTTGCATTCCCTCCTCTACCCGCCGTTGTGCTCGATCTGCTCTCAGCCCATGTACCGGCATCCGGTCGTGATCTGGGCTGTGTACTGCCTCAGATGCGATCGGGGGTAGACTGTCGATCGCGACGCCCGGGGCCTCAGTGTCGATCGTCAGCCACCCGGAGCCCAAAGCTCGGCCCGATCGTATGGCGGAGGGGTCTGCCCGCGACCGCTTCGGGGCCGTCCACCCGTAGCAGGCCTCCCCTCCTAGCGGGAGGCCTGCTACACTCCCGCTCATGGCAATGCGTCGCAAGCGGAAGACAGACGAGACGACCGTCGCGCCCGAAGTCGTCGAAGAGGCGTCCGAATCCGTCACACCCGAGGTCGAAGAGCCGACCGAGGTCGACGAAGCCCACCCCGAAACCGGGGTTTCCACCGACCATGACGACGAATGGTGACCTAATGGGATGGCGAGATGTTCTCCGCAACCTGATCGACTCCGACGAGCCGGATGAGATCGACGACACGGGGACGATCGACGAAATCGAACGCGGAGTCGAAGAGGTAATCGGAGAAGGCGACGACACCGAGGAGCCCGATGAGGGCTCCGACCCCGGCGAGGGGAACGACGAGATCGATGGGACTCCCGGCGACGAGGAGGAGCCGCCCGAAGTCGCCGAACTCCGCCAACAGATTCTCGATCAGGCCGCCGAGATCGAGACGCTTCGGAACCGCCTCGCGGCGGCCGGACTCGAAGACGAGGTCACCGTCGAGGAGGCCGTCGAAGACGACGTCGACAACACGACCGAAGAGGACGCTATCGAAGCGTTCGATAACGACTATGCTAAGCGCGAGGCGATCCTCGCCGAGATCAAGAAAGGCCACTAAATCATGCCTCTCGCAGCCGTCGACAACCTGACGCTTCTCGAAGTGATGCGCTCAGGCGACCCGGGCACGAAGCCCGGCCCTGCCGCTCGCGCGTTCTTCCATGAGACGGTCGACGCCGCGTTCAAGAATCCGGCCTACCGGAACTCGCTTCTGAACAACGCGTGGAACCTCTGGCGTGCCGTCCTGTCGAACCCGCGCGAATGGGCCGGGTTCACGGATCGTCTCGCCGTTCGCCGTACCGAGTACGGTGCGACGGTCATCGTCGTCGATGCCCATGGCATCCCGACCGCTGTCCAGGCGAACCCGAACGACGCCCAGAACGAACTCCGATTCAAGAAGTACCGTCCCGAGTACCGTCAGGCGTCGATTCTCCTCACCCGTGACGAGTACATTCCCATCACGGTCGACCCTGTCGCGGTCGGTCGGATGATGGCGAAGTCGTACGAGTCGGACGAAGCGAGCCGGTTCCTCGCGGGACAGCTCACTCAGGTGCTCAACACCGACCGGGCGCGAGAGTTCAACACGCTCATGGATTCGTGGGCGCGCTACATCCCGACCCCCGGCATCTTCTACACGCATACGGCCGACCTCAACCCGGCGACCATCACGGCTGAGGAGGCGATCTCATCGGCCGTGACCATTCGTGCCGCCGTCCGCAATCTGGCCGACTTCACGAACCGGTTCAGCCTGGCGAAGAACCCTCAGACGGTTCCCGCCGAGCAAGTTCGTCTCGTGATCTCGGTGTCTGCGATGCAGGCGCTCGGTGTCGGCTACTCGGGCTCGTTCAACACCGAGTACGCGCTCGCCCTCCCCGCCGAGCAGATCGAGGAGGTTCCCGACCGGTACTTCGCCGAGCGCCCCGAGTTCGCGGGCATGCAGGTTCAATGGGCGCTCGTCGACCGTGGCGACGACCAGGGCGACGGCGGAACGTTCGTCGTCGTCGACTCCCTCTACGAGCAGGGAGCCGATCCGTTCGTCATCACTCAGACGTACAATCAGGCCCTGCATCACGCGTCGTTCCTCGACCTGAACCCGTTCAAGACGATGATCCTCGGCGGCCCGGGTGAGGGATCTCAGATCGCGGAGGTTCAGCCCGTGCCCGCGTCGATCTCGCTGGACGTGTACACCGACCAGGGCATCATCCCGCCGACGACCGGCGACCTGCCCCGAGGAGTCGAGTTCTCGACTCAGGTTCGTGTCCTCGACGCGGCCGGGAACCCGGCTGGCGGGTACAAGGTCGAACTGCTCGGCGCAACAAGCCCGACCGAGGGTACGACGATGCTCCGCTACATGGACGGCAAGATCAGCAACGACGAGCTGTCGGCTACGATCCAGGTTCGCGCGACGAGCCTCATCGACCCTTCGATCGCCGTCACTCAGACCTACAATCTGAGCGGCCCGGCGATCGACCTCCTGTCCGGGAACGCGATCGTCAACCCGTTCACCTTCCCGGGTACGTTCGACGCCGGATCGGGCTCGGGCGGCACCTACACCTACACGGCCGCGACCGGCGTCGTGTACGAACGGTCGGCCACGCCGGAGGGTACTCGAACCCCTCTCGGCCCAAGCCCGGCAACCGTCCCGTCCGGCGACACGCTCTACGTCCACGGATAATTCGCAACAAGTTAGGACGACCATCGCAAGCCCCTCCCCCGGAGTAAGAAGCCTCCTCTACCCTGAGGAGGGAGAAGTCCAGAGCGCATTGGTCGCTCCCAAAGACTGAGGCCCTCGAGGGACATCGAGGCAGCATACAAGAGTGCCCATGTAGCCCCTCGACCCAATGACAATCGGAGCTGTCCCTCCGACTGTGAGACTTTGAGAGGCGTTTCGCAGAGCAGGAGCGCACCCTTCGCGCCTTACAAAAGACCTCCACCGCGGAGGACGAGGAGCAATCCCCATTCTCTGACCATATCTTGAAGGCCGAGATCTCCCCCAGGATCTTGCTCCTGACCTTCAAGGTGTACGACGGCCAGGGAGACCCGGCCGATCATTATGACGGTTTCGACGCCCTCATAACTCTCCAGGGGCGTCCGACGCCATCAAGTGCCGAGCGTTCGTGACCACCCTGGTCCAAGGCTCTCAGGCTTGGTTCAGAGCCCTCGCCCCGGGTAGCATCCGCAACTTCAAGCAATTTGGGTGAGTCTTCAAGGAGAGCTTCACCGGCAGTGGTCCTCCTAGGTTAGTAGCGGGGCTGTTGGCTCTCAAACAGGAATAGGGGGAGAAGCTCCGGGCCTACATTAACCGATTTAAATTGGAGGCCCTGCGTATCCCCAACTTGGATGTTGCCTCGGCCATAACCGCGCTGACCGGGGGCACCTGCGAGGAGAACCTGCGGCGCGAACTTGTCCTCCACCCTCCTACCTCCCTTGCTAAGCTAGTGACCTTGGCTCTGCATCACGTGGAGTGAGAGGAAGTCCTCACCGCCTATTGCAACACAACGAGCTCGGGTCGGGAGGGGGACAAGAAGCGATCGTCCAAGCAAGCCTCGGGCCAAGGAAAGTGGTAGAACCGGGACGGGGACCACAAAGAACCCTCTCAGAAGTATGAGTAGTACACCCCTCTGACTGCTCCCATCTACATAATTTATGAAGACATCAAGTGCTCAGGCCTTCTCCACCAACCCGAGCCTATGAAGGTGAAACACAGCAACTGCCGAAAGCACTGTGTGACGACCCAGAGCTCGAGATACCGATATACCGATAATACCGACATACCGATACCAGGAACTGGGGAAGCCTCCCCCCCCTCTGTTCGCCTACTCATGCATGCCTAGCACCCATCCACCCTCTACCACCCTGAGGTCAGTTGTACGGAACAAGCTAGTAATGGCGTGTACAGAAATTAAACACTGCACGTTCTATGTCGTTTAACAAACCTTTGCATATCAACATATGAAACCATCACAGTCCGATCCGTTTGAATTAGAAACCTGTCGGCTATGGCGTATGCTTCTTGGAATTGTATCGCCAGTCTTCCCAATGAGCCACGTACGGCACGCAACCATGCATGGTTCGCATATCTGGAACACCAAAACCTGGCTAGATCATCGATTCAGCTATATTAATTTCTACTCTTCAAAATTAAGTTAATCTCTTTTGCCACCTAATATATACCCCTACGTTCTCCATGTTACACATGCTCCTTTGCTTAAATATTGGTAAAGAAGGACATGCAGACTGTTCAAATTAAGCTTTCTCGATCGACTCTAAACATGAAAGGTGTAGTAACTGCTTATTAATTAGAAGAAAAAAGGAAAGAGACATTCATCGCGGTCTGGTTACAAGATGAGTGCTGAGCATTAGAAAAATGGGTTGTTGCCCCATTTTTCTTTCCTTGACAAAATGCGACTACATGATCAATAGAGAAAGTCTAGCCATGGTTCCTTGAATTTTGTTTGAAGGCAATATTATTGAATTATTAGGAGCGGATCAAAAGGTCAAGCCTCCCCCAATCTGGTTCTCTCGTACGTCCGTAACATATTCTATACTTGCCATATGAACTGTTCCCTCTTCTTCAAACAGTACCCGAACTTGTGTGGAAGAACTGGCCCGAGCAAGCTGGCCAAAAGCGACTAGCCTCGGAAGGTTGGTGGGTAATTGGTTGGGAAAATTGAGATCTCTGTGGGAGGATTGATAGGATCTCTGTTGAAAAATGCGTGGCTACTGTTCCTTTTGATCCGGACCTTCCACAAGCAGCACAACTGATGAATCATCTTAACATATATACGGAGATTAGTAATTAATATTTTCCGTAGCTTAGAATCTGAATTGAATGGCCTTCACACTGAGGTGTAGAAACTGTGTGGCATGCATCTTGCATGAGAGAGAGATCGTAGCAACTTGAGGGCCTGAGCTAACGTGGAGCTTGTGCAATTCTCGACCGTATAACATGCGACTTTCCTTCTCAAAAGCTGTTGTCGTTTAACCCTGTCAAATGGTTATCGTGTGTGTGTGTGTGTGTGTGTGTGTGTGTGTGTGTGTGTGCATGAGAGAGAGAGAGAGAGAGAGAGATCTTTATGGAATCTCTTCCGTTCACACAACCGGAAAAGCCTACCTACCAAAAGCATATCACATCCTTTTGAGGCCATACGTAACGTTTCCTGCAGGCCCACCCATTGTTTACTGTTTGACCTGGTTTGGTGATGGAGGAGAGAGCCGTCTCCTTTTGAGAGTTGATGCCCTGAGGTGTTCTGGTTACCAGCATTATATTTTACTAAATCCTTCTACAAAAGCAAGAAAGAGATGAGGGGGAGAGAGCTAAATTATTGTGAGGCCTTGCAAATAATGGCTTCCAAGTTCCAGACACTTCAGCTGCAAAGGATCGATCACCCTAAAAAATTACACCGGCAAGATGTTAATTCCCTTAATTATTGAGACCCAAATCAGACAAGTGGGAGAAGAAATAATGGAGCCAGGAGCTTGGATATATATATGGAGGTGCAGTTCAGGTTCACCCACCAGGATTCTCCAGAATGGCAATTAATAATAAACCTGCATGCAACAAGATCTTTCTTATCGGCCCAAGCAGTGGGGGGAATCACAGAGACTTCCAACAGGAAGATGAATGGGCGCAGGAATCTTGACCCCTTCTGCGCGCTTCACAAAAATCTGATGCCGTGGAGTAGGGCACCTAAACATTTTGCATACAAAACACTATCTAGTGGCATAAGATAATAGTGAGAGGACGCGAAATGTCTGGCAAATAGGGCTAGTACTGCCATAACCCCCATGTTCGGGATTGGACCGGCTGACTCGATCCCAACTTCAACCTCCCCCCACTCGCCACCCACCCACGAGAGAGAGAGAGAGAGAGAGAGAGAGATCTTGCTCCTACGTCAGCTCTCTAAGTTAACATCAGCTCTACTTCTGACCTACCAATGAGAGCGCGGAAGTCAACTTTTTATTCTTCGGGTGTCAGATAATCTGATCCTTGAAAGGTGAGGAGAGCAAGGTTCGCCAACTCGGTGATTCGTATCGAATCTTCTTTGATCCGATACGATACACCAGAATCGCAATCAATTCTGTCCGACTCGATGTGTGCCATCTCCTCTCTCTCCCTCTCCCTCTCTCACTGTGACTCAACTGATCCTAAAAGTGATCCGCACCGTATCGAATTTTTTCAGATACGGTACAATACGCTCGAGTCAATCTGAGTCAGACCGAGTGGAGGAACCATAGAGGGGAGGTCCAAAGGCTCACAACCATTACATCTCGGATCTAGCGGCTAACATCAAATGCTGCATTCGGTGGGGCTACAGAACCGAGTGGTGATCAAGTGGCTAACGTCAAATGTTTGATCCAGCACAGGTGGCACTCGGCGTACTCAATGGAATCTTGAACAACAGTGAAGAACAAAAATAACTTAGCCCGACTTGACGTAAACTTCGGGGTCCTGATGGATGGAACCGCAACACATAATAAATCAAGTTTTATTGTGCGCAATTGCGCGGCAAATATAGGACAAAATTGCATCTCAAGGTTCGATCACTCTGCGTTGCCTCTTCATTTCAGAAGATCATAATAAACAAGTTACAACATTGCAACGCCCTTCCTATAGGGAGCATTAGAGTCCAGATTCCAGTCCCTATCAAACCCTAAAGATCGCTGTGCTGTTAAGATTACCAGCTCCAAGCGAAACCGCAAAGACGAAGAAAAAATAATAACCGAAAAGAAATGTAATGTTAGAGGCTGACAAAGGATCAGACGCGTGGACCCACTTACAGTCTGATCGTTTCGCCCTGGCTCTCCCATCAGCCTTTTTGTGCTCCACCAACTCACCGAGTGTGGGTGAATTCGTTTGCGTAAGATCACCGAACATCACACTGTCGCAGCAGCATACAGGCCATGATGCTAACAGAGTAGTCCATGGTTATTGAAATGCTGCAGTGTTTACACTCCTGTACCACATTTTCCTCGACAACCAAGATAATATACACAGCACAAAAGCAGGTTAGGTACGTCATTCTGAACAGACAATGAGGCCTTCACTTCACATTAATTGCTGCTGCCATTTTCCTCAACCTTTGTGATATTTCAGAGAAAGATGGCCTATCCCCCGGATCAGAAGACCAACAACTTTCCATCAAAGATTTCCATTCAGGATCACACCATGCTGGAATCTGAGGGCGTAATGTATTGTTCACGATCCCACCTACAAAAGTAAAAAAGATGAGGCTACTGAAAGACTGATAAGAACTTACTACAAACAAGCAGCAATGTGCGGAGTCTTCAAGCATAAAACCCTCCTTAAAACATAAATTAGCCAAAAGGATGTCATGAATCTTTGATGAGATGTAAGATGATGGATGGAGAAGATTTTATGGTTTGAGGACATAAAGCACATATAGCTGCAAAAACAGTCTACTGACACTAATTCCTGAGATGCCAATCTAACACATTCAAAATGTAAAAAAATGCCCCCTCTTCATTGCAACTGGGTTGGACATCCAAACTTGAAATATGATAACCTTTTGTTTCTTTTTGTGCCCATGTCAAATTTGGTGTTTGTCATATTGTCCCTAAAGATAGACTCTGTCCTTTTTTTTTTGCTGGGAATGAGTGCCAAACCTGATTATAGCATCCTCCAGAATACTGACAGTGACACGGTCAACAACAATACTGGGTAGAATGGACCAGAAAATTTCTGGCAGTGATCATGATTGTTTTTTAAATAAAAAACAAAAGCCACCTGTATAAGATACACAAATCAACTCCCTTAGGCAAGCACCCGTTCCCCCATGCTCAAAAGGGCCAAAATGATTTGACCATGGACAATATTGAATAATGGCAAAGCATGTATAAACACGCTAGGAAATGGCCAAAAGCGTAACCCCAGAATTTCTTACAAGAAGGCATCTCCTTAGAAAAAGAGCAACCAAATAGGCCCAAGTTCAGTATTATTGCCAACCCCTAAGAGAGGAGCCAGAGAAGAAGGATCTCAAACATCAAGGACTGCATTCTTTTCAGAGTCTCAAGATGGAGAATTGAACATCCATTGATTTGCTTACTCCACATGGAGTACCGAGGTAGACACCTCCAAGAAAGAAACCCTAGCTTGAGACGCATTGCCGACTACTCACATCCCCTACCTGCTTCCACTGTACACATGTCTCAGGACGTGACAATTGATGTGTTGTGCTAGCTTATTATTGAATTCTTTAATGATCTATTTTTCTTATCATAAGTTTATTCCTTAACATTGTTCATACTCTAAAGTTCTTTCCTTATTGATCATGTCATATTATCTCCCTTTAAGTTACGTGTGATATTCAAATCATGACATTTAAACATATTGCATTAAATAATTAATTACTTATATTTGCCTGAATAATGAGGAGTAATCGTTACTGAGCTTTCACTCACCTAGTGTTTTTCAATATTTATGCAGTTAATTCTGAAGATAAAGAACCTCACTCGGATGGATTGGGTTTGGAGTGATCCTTGTTGTGTCCCTGTGGTTTTGATGATGACAAATATTAGTCATCATGTGATTTTTTGTTGATGATAAATGAGAGTCTTTCATGAGCCTGCATAGTCTTCATGCTTTGTTAATGTCAAGTTCTATAAGTGGCATTATGAGCATGTGTTCATAGTCCTTGATATTGACAAAGACTATGTTAACATGTTGACAGACCTTCAAGTGTTTCAAGTGTCCATGCAGTAGCAATGTAGCTAATGCAGTAGCAATGCAGCCACAACATTTCAAGACTTCGCTCAAAGCTAAAAATGGTCCACTACTGCTTATTTCGGTCAACTGAAATGTCTTGCAGTAGCTACAGATTAAGGGTGAAAAATACCCTCTCAAGGGTGACAAATACATGATATGGTTGTTAAATGCTAGATGAAGCTAAAAGCAACGGATGTTGATCAATGGAGTTGATGCCAAATACTAGTGGAGTCGACGCAACCAAAGTGCCAACCTCAAACAGGATAAAAGAGGCAAGGGCGAAGGCTAACGAGCTATAAGGGTGACAAATAGCTCGTTAGAGGTGACAAATGGCCAATAACAGTGAAAAATAGCTCGTTAGAGATGACAAATGGGTCACTGCAGTAAAGCATGAAGAACGCTTAATCAGATTCAATGGAATTAGTTATCCAGAGGTTTTCTAACATTCCCATCTCGATTCTGGAGGATTGCTATGCATTGGATGACACTTATTAACATCCTTCAAGATCAGAAGACAAGATCAATCTCTAGTTCTAATGGTCCTCATAATGATGGGTTTGAAAAGAAGTAGCAATGTCTTTTATATGAAGTGCAGTCAATCTTAATCAGCAGTTCATGTCTTCAATCATGGCAGTAGTAGCTCATCAAGGTTTAGCTAAGTTTAAATGGAATCTGTGGTTGTCTAGCAAGCAGATCAAGCAACATCGACCTTTCCTCACAAGGAAAAGCAAGTCCGAGAGTCAACCTCTGAGTGTCCGAGCAACTACAAGCCAACATATCGACCGTCAAGGGTCAATCGTCTAAGAGTTAAAGAGAAGCAAGCTAGCAGGTCGATCATCTGAGAGTCGACCCCGAAGCCTAAGCTCGACCCTGTGGCAACTACTGGGACAAAATGGTTCACAAAGATGACATATAGCTCACAGGGGAGACAAAAGACAAACAAGGGTGACAAATGGCTTTACGGGGCTACTACAAAGCTGAAAGAAGAAGGGGCTGAGTGGGAAGAAAGCTCGAACTCTACATACAAGTAAGCTCGGTCTTCGTGACTAAGCTCAGAGCTCACAAAGTAAAGTCGAGCCAATCTAAGCTCGGATTTCATGAACTCTTAAGCTCGAATCTCGTATAATTAAGCTTGGACTGTTGGGGCAACTTAGCTTGGATTCATACCAGCAAGCTCAGACCTCCGGTGTTCTTCCTCTCTACTAATTGCTTCTTCTCTGATTTACGTAGAGAAGAGGTCCTGGTTCTTCTTCCTAGTTGTTCTACTAGTTAACTGCTCCTACTCTGTTGAGGGGTCTGTTTCCCCTTCACCGACGACTGCTGAAGCAACAGGAATAGCTTTTCCTATTCGAGGAAGTGGATTGCTTCTTCCTCTACTGCCGTTGCTGCTGCATCCATGTCGTAAATAATGTCACTTTCGAAGAACCATTGCTGCTGAAGCTGCTTCTTCGACAACAAAGTCTTCTCTATTATCTACTCTATTGTTGTGAAGACTGTAGTCATCTTGTCCTCTATTCCTGTCAGATCCTAGTTGCAGACACTTATTTCTCTATCGATTCTTCTCTGTTCATCATCCAGATCGACCCTTAAGGTAGGTTTTCTCAAGTACCAAGCCCAACCTAATTAATTCAAGTCATGAGCATGCATATAGGACTGTTAAGTTGGTTTTCAGTAGTTCCTGTTACGTTTTATGAGTTTTCAGAGAAGGGCGACCCTTCTAGGGGCGCAAATTGATTTCACGACAGTATGCACAGTCGTTAACCTGTTAGTTATTTAATAAATACACATGTTTAAAATTTAATAACCGTGAATCATGACATCTAATCTAATGCATGAGTATACGGCTAGTTTCTTACTATTTTTCTCTACCTGTCTGTGTGTTCCTTCCTGTAAAATTATTTTATTTGGAAAAGTGCTACTATTCATGACCATTTTTACTCTTGAAAGAAACAACGGCTGACCTCCAGCCACTCTTTAATATAGCACCCCTGACATGGGCGCTATATCCTGATAACATGGCTTTGCCCAGGGCGCCATTCACCTTGAATAGAGATTTCCAGATTCTGGTTATGTAATTGTAATAAGGAAATCCTAAAATTGAAATTGTATGTAATTGAAATTATGAAATTTTGAATCTGTATGCCTTAATTACCAGATTGGATTTAGAGAAATAGAGGCACTGGCAAAGGCGCCATTCATCTGAGTTCTTGATTTCCCGACTGATTTCCTGTGACCCATACCGAGGGTCTAACTATTGGCACTATATCTCAGTCCGTGGATATAGTCCCACATTTCTCGATATTTTATCGATTACCTCACTATTTATCGGTGATAGATGAGCCCTCTTCGGAATATTCCTTCCTTCGGACTGGTGACTCTATCATAGAGACCTCCGTAAGTCTACGCGAAGCCTTAGATTTCTTCAAGGCCACCGAGCAAGTTGTACCATTAAAACCCATGACACTTTTTGATTGCCATGTCTCTCTAAAGAAACATGGTAGACCGGCCCTCATGGTATGCTAATTGGATACCGTGAGAATGTTTCTTGAGTTAATGGAATGGGAAATCATACCATTGCTATCAATTAAGGATTATGTGCCTCTATGTAGACACAGATTCTTTCTACCTTATCATGTACAAAGAACGAGCAACCATATGAATATGAGCGCTTATTCTTGATACCATGGCACCCACTAGGGAGCCAAATCCACCTAGTTTTCAGTGAGTATCATGATTGTACCATTTTGACCGTAGTATGTCCTTACATGAAAGTTCTATCCTTGAGTTTCTATTCCACAAGATCTTTCTTAAAATTCCTATAATGGTGATCCTTTGGAATTCTATATTGGCTATAACCATAGTGGATGTTGAAAATACATGGCCCAATGCCTACGCATATAGGGCCCGATCTGGTCTTGGGAGGAGCACCCGAAAGTACTTGTGCCCATGGGAGCTATTATTGATCACGGTGTGGCATTGATCCGGTAGTTTATATCTAATTTGTCAGGGCGATGCCAGCCTTTTCACAAATTGATGATGAAAGATGTTCCCTTTTATTGGGATGAAGACTACCAGACAGCCTTTGACAAGCTGAAGAACTACCTGAAGACTCCTCCAGTGCTCGACACACCGGTGAAAGGACGGCTGCTGGTCCTATACATAGCAGCCACATACAACTCTCTGGGGGCAATGCTAGTCCAAAACAATGAAGAAGGGAAAGAACGAGCCCTCTACTCTCTCAGTCGAAGATTAGTCAGAACTGAAGAAAAATACACCTACATTGAGAAGATCTACTTGGCGTTGGTCTTTGCAGTCAAGAAGCTCTGACACTACATGTTGTCGCATGAAATCAGGCTGATCTCCAAGGCGGATCCGCTCAAATATATCATGTCCCAACCAGCACTCAAAGGTCGTCTGGGCAAATGGGCGGTGATCCTTATGGAGTTTGATATCTCTTATGTGCCACAAAGGGCCGTCAAAGGCCAAGCTATCGCAGACTTCTTCGCTAAGCACCAAGTACCAAAAGATTATCTGTTGGAACTAGAGCTCCCTGAAGATGAAACCCTGGAAGTCAGTCAAGTGCAGCCCTCAGTGTGGTAGCTATACTTTGATGGCGCATCCAGAATTGATACCCCAGCTACTGGATCAGCCAGAGTTAGAGCAAGGGCAGGCATAGTCCTGAAATCTCTGGAAGGAGAAGCCATCTATACATCTTGTTCGATAAACAAGTTATGCACCAATAATGAAGCAAAATATGAAGTCCTGATAATCAAGTTACAAATTGCCTTGTCCATGGAGATCCAGATGTTGGAAGCATTCGGGGATTCCATGCTAGTTATAAAACAGCTGGAAGGAGAGTTCGATGTGCGGAAGTGAGAGCTCCTCCCCAACTACCAGCTGGCACTTCGCTTGATAGCGAAATTCTACTTCATCAAAGTCAGGCATATCAATTGAGGATAGAATGCCCAGGTAGATGCCCTTGCTAAGCTGGCTAGTTCTTTGGCAATCCCGCCAGATACAAGCCTGAGTATAACAGTAATCAACTGGCGGCAGGCCCCCAGTGTAATAGAGGTTCTGGCCGATGAACAAGAAAATGAAGCGGCAACTGTAGAAGAGGTTCAACAGCCCGATTGGTGGGAGCACCTCCTACGTTGGTTCCAGCACCAACAGTGTGATGACCCGGGATCCGAGTACCAGAAAAGAACCGGCGCAACTCGAACCTCGGCCTGCCGCCCACGAGCCCGAAGACTCAAAAGGGCTAAAGGATAGGTGTGGTGTACATAGAAATAGGAAATAAAACAAGACAACAGATATAATAACAGAAATAAACATCTAACTACAACAGAGTCCAGTCCAATAGAAAGTACAGTCTAAAGCAATAAAATGTACCACACGCCAAGTGAACACTCGGCCCGGCAAGCTGACAACTCACTACAAGAAATTGGGTCTACAGTGACCAAACAAATTGGTCACAGAATAATAAGCATTGGTCGCTAAACAAATTAGCAACCACAAATTGGTCGCTGATCAATGGTCGCAATATCATCGTCGCTGATACTCGTAGCGACCAAATTCTGTGTTTGGTCGCTAAAACCTATACTATTAGCGATGAAAACTAATTTGGTCGCTATTGACTGTCCCTATAGCGACCACAACATTAGTCGCAATTCGCCCAGTGTATTGGTCGCTACATTTTGTTGGTCGCTAAAACGGTCTATTTAGCATATCACCTTAGGTCGTTGTTTCTACAATATTAGCAACTAACGCTTTGGTCGCTACCCACCATTAAGCTAAATTCAAACTCCCATCTCCCTCCCACTAGGCAATCTGTGCCCTCCCCTTCTCTCCCTCCACCCCTGGCAGTAGCCAGCTCCTCCCTCCTGCTAGATCTGCCCCCCCAGCCATTCCTCCCACCCAAGTCTACATTGCAGCCTTCCCCAGCTTCCCACACAACCAGAGAACCCTCCCCATCCCTCTCCACCACGTCCTCCTCTCCATCCCCCTCCAATTGGTCATCATCTCTCTCTACTACCAGCCTGGAACTAGCAGCAGCAGAGTACTATGACGTTGCAGAGTCTCCCACTCCTTCATAACACATCTTCTGGTGGTGTATCATATTTCTGGAAAGCTCTTCGAAGTAGCTTCGCAAGTAAGGTGCTCTCGCGGCCATTCGATGTCTGTTCTGCCTGGGAGAGCCATTCTCCCTCGACTGTGCAAAGCTACTCTGGCAGGGAACCAAAGCCTATGAGCATAAGCGACCATGGCCGCCCCTATTCGATTTTGGCCGTGATTTTTGGCTGAGACACTCTCCTATAAGTCCTCTGCCAGTACCAACAAGAAGGGCATCATTTGGACTCTAGAGCTCACTGTTCCAGCCTCTCTCCCCAGAGCGCGTAGGTCAGTCCATCAGAGCTAGCTTCGGACCACCCTCCACATCTCTCTACCTCATCCTCTGCTTCGATCTTCCCTGGGAGCCTCGTTAGATTCTTATCAAAGAGGACTCGCCCACGGATGCAACGGAACCAACCCCTCTTCCATCGGACCTCTGGAGAGTTTGTAGCAGTAGTTTTCTCAGACCCCTATGGTTCTGAGTACTGTGCACCCAGTCTTCGGCTGTAGACCAGAGCTTGAGTGTGGGAGCTCCCACGTCCAGTCCCCAATGATTCCTGGAGCGACGTTTGGCTGAGATCTTCACCTATAAGTCCCCTGCCAGCTCCAAGAAGAAGGGCACCATTTGGATCCCGGAGCATAGAGTTTCAATTTTTCTCTCCGGAGTGCGCAGGTCAGTCCCACCTGAGTCAGGTCTTACCCCCTCCCACTATTCTAGTTCTCGCGCCTTGCTCTGGCCTCCTCTGGTGACCTTGTTGGTCTCTGATCGAAGAAGGCTCGTCCACGAACGCAACGGTTCTAGTCCCGTCCTCATCATACCCTGGGAGTGCTTGTGATGTCCAATTCTTCCAGCAGTAGTGGTTCTGGGAAAGTCAGAACCAGATCCAACCAACCCTGGTCCCGACCCTGTCTCGGTCACAGCCGGCCTTGGAACGAGCTCCAAATTTTTGGGCGCATTCCTAGGCCAACCCAGGACATTTTGGCGTAAATCCAACCATCACCAGTGGTCAGAGGAGTCTTTGGCAGCATCGACATCAACCTCCTGTCCTGCTGTTCCAAAACGGATAGCACCAGCGTAGTTCGGTAATTTTGTTTTTTAGTTTAGTTTCCCCCACCCCGCCTGGCCAGCTTAAAGCCCCTCCCTACGGGAGGTAGTGTTTGCATGTAATCTCTCACTTTCCCACTCCTAGTCCACCCCTCTTGCGTGAGGTGTAGTGATTGTACTAGCAGGTCGCCATCCGAAGATTCATCGACGCGGCATGTGGGTAAGCCCACGCTTCCTCGCTCACCCTCATCTCTGGCCGGGGTCGGTGTCTTCACGCCGACTAGGTGAGATTCAGGCCCCATTCTCTGCTGGTTTCAATTCCTTTGCTTGAATATTATTGTCTCTAAATGCCTGTCAGTCGGTGAGTGAGTGCCCGGTCTCAAATTGCCATCATATGAGTGACTACCGCGGGTGAATTGTGGGCGCGCCTTGAACCGGTGCACCCTTGAAACGGTGCGCCTTGAATCGGCGCGCCCTTCAAAGGGTGCGCCGTTTCAAGGCCCTTTTTCATTGTACGGTGCCGTTTCAACCCCTATTCCTGCGCACGTCATGCCTTTTTAATGCTAACGTCGAGCCGCTTGCTGTCCGATCTTACCCCTTCCCTCGGATCAATTTCCTAAATTAATGACAGAAGTAAATAAATCTCATTAAGCAATAAACTAGGTGATTTGATCTATTTGAGTTCGAATTGCTTAATCTTCTATCTCCACCTTTATGTTTTCGCTTAGGCATTCGTGTCACATTAATGTGTGCCTGAGTGTATGGGCTCTCGGTATATCAAACGACATTAGCAGAAAGTCAGGCGATGCCCGACCGGAAGCTATGGTTGTGCGTGATGGTGGTCTTCGGTTCCTAGGTTCTCCGTCACGTACTGAGAGTTCTGCTTTAATAAATTGCTCATGGTAGATTGTAATAACTCGCATGATCATCTGCATCCTTTACTCCGGCCTTGGCAGCCCCTTTATCTCGATAATTAATCAAAGATTGTCCCTTCTAGGGAGGGATATAATTAACGCCATAGCCTTGACGGTATGGCGGACTGCTAGTCCCGACCGAACCACATTTTCGCCCGACGCAAGTCAGGCTGAGCGCACAATAAACTTGTCACCTCGGTGACTGACACGCCAATAAACAATAAACAATAAATAAAGAAAAAATAAAAAAATGCGTCTCTAAATCTCTGGCATGCCTGGTGGGACTAGTGTCACCTTTTATCTTCTTGCCGGGAAATCGGGGCTGCCAAGGCCCTTCCAAAGGTTACTGATCGTGGTTTTATTTGTCCTCGTAGGCAAGTAATGGCAATCACGACTGGACTGGCCGGTGTCATTTTCGGCACCTCAATCGTCGAAGCTCACGCGCGCGGGTACCTGGCGATGCCCACGGTGTTCGGCACCTTCCCCGCTGCTGTTGGCTTCCCCAACTTTTTGGGGTTAGCCTTTGTCAACATGTTAGAGGTGGAGTCCTCCGAGCCCGCCGAAAAGGTTGCAAGGAAGACCGCATCCTCGGAGGCTCGACACCGCCGAAGTGCGTCCAAGAAGCCGGCATTGATCGCCAGTTGCCTGGTTCATCATGCTGTTCCCAGGGCCCGCCCCGTTCCTGCCAATAAGAATTTTAGAAGTCGCCAGCGCAGGGGCTGCCGAAAGAACTCCACCATGGTTACCGGACGCATTTCCCAGTCTGAAAAGTCGGTGCTAATTGGTGGGGTCCGCATCTTCCTTGACGGACGTAACGCCCGGGTGGTCCCTGATCGGGTCATCCCCACTATCCCCGTTCACAACTCATATCAAGCCCTCGCTGCAAGGAGGGCAGAAAGAGATGAAGCCGGCCACCGCGGCCAGAAGAAGTTGGCCCCAAGGCCAAAGAAGTTCAAACGGGTCTAGGTCCCTAAGAGGGTCCAGCCTGCCGACCAAGCTGTTACACTGGTCCGCCACCGCCCTGTTCGTGATGGACCGAGAGTGAAGAAGGAGAGGGGCCCAGCCCCGAAAGAAGAAGTGGTTGCAGACCCCCCGCGCCGCGGGAGTTTTCAACCCGGTGCCCGCCAAGCCAATGTCCCTGCTGTGGGACGAAGATTTCAACAGCCCCCCAATCGGGCTCGGTTTGCCTACATCCCTCCTATGGGAGGTCGACAGCTGTCCCCCGTGCTCCACCAGGAACGGGGTCAAGAAGAGATGACCGCGCTAGTCCGAAACTATTTTCGAGGACTGGGCAACCCCTCTGTCGTTTTTAAATCGGTCAAGATTTTTAGAGAGGGATTCATTCACCCCCCCTCTGAATCCATCGCACCTATCCCATCAGTTGGTATCAGAGCGGGTCTTTGTACACTCAAGATCCAACGATCTTCAGAGGATCCTGTTGCTTTAGGTGCTATTCCCGTTGTTGTTGCCTATTTGTCTTCGTCGAGGACTTTGGTGCATTTTTTCATGATTTTACTGCTATCTCTCATCTGTTCATATGGCACGTCCTTGCATGTTTGATGGATCTAACTTCAACAAGTGGTTGGGAGGCCTCTGCATATATATGGATTCCATTAATCCAAGATTATGGAATTTTTAACTAGATGACTCCCTGGGAAAAAATTATGGTGGCATCCCATGGTCAACATGCTGTGGAGGAGGAGGCTGCTCCTCTGCCTGAACTGGAGATGTGGATGGTGCTTGAGCCTCCTGCTGGTGGGGCTCTTCTTCTTCCTCATCATCTGACTCATCCCCATAACATCGCACATCTTTGTATAGCTCTCCATCGACACTCAACTTATATTGCATAGAGGTGAAAAGTTTGTGCTTATTATAAATGTCATCTGGCCTAACTTGAACTGTCACCTCATCGGCCAAACTTATTTCAGCAAAAATAAACACTCCGGTAAGTTGTGATGCATAAGGTAGGGATCGCCTTCTTTGAGTACGACATGATGCAATCAAGTCTGTCATAAGACATCCCATATTGATCGGCATGCCATTCAAAACACAATAGAAGAGGAACTTATGTACCTCTGTCACTTCATCTCTACTGCCACCCTTAGGATAAATAAGAGTGGTAAACATATGGTGGATAATGCGCTGAAGAGGTGGAAAGAAATTTGCATTCAGCTTAATCAAGTTGCTAACCTCATCGATGTACTGGCTGTAGCTCATAAGAATGAATGTCTCCTCAATTGGAGCATGACTATTAACCATATCATGGCCCCTAGCAGAAACTCCTAGGGCGCTCTCAAATAATGCCGAATTTATGCCAATCTCAACCCCTTTCACAGCAGTGTACAATTGTTCATTCCTCATAGATAAATTTTCATAAAATTGCTAGACTAGTCCAAGATAATATTGATGATATCTTGTCATGAAATCAATCCAACCATCTTGACTTTCAAAGGTGAAACTCAAATCTGGCAGCATTTCATCTAACTCACCAAAATCTACCAATCAGGGGTTGATGATCGGCCTTGGATGCATACGTGGCGCAGGCGTAGGTGCAGATGCCTACGGGGGTTGAGGAACTAGGTTCTCATCTCTCTTAGAGCTGGAGTCCCCCCAGGTGGATTTCTGAGGGTTTCAAAAAAGTAAGCTTCTTCTAGGCACCATTGGAATAGAAACCTAAATGGAATCCCGTTGGGGAACTCACCTCTTCCCTTGACACACTGGAGGCCTTAGAAGATGATTCTCCACAAGCTTAAACCCAAGGAAAAGGCTTCAAGGTCGCACAAGCAAGCCACCGCACAGATTTTATGTCGAATGATGATGAGCGATCCCGATCTTGTGTGGAGAGGAGAAAGAAGGGGTTGCTAGGGTTGGAATGAGGAGTTTTAGGTGTTTAGGGTTGAATGAAGGGTTGTAGGAGTGAATGGGGGCGAGTGGGGTGAAAGAATGGGGTGAAAACCCCTTTAAAAACAAGTTCGGTCGCGGCCTTCGCAGGACTAGTTCGACTGAAATGGGAGCGTCGATCGACTGAACTGGTCGGCCTACCCCCTTTTAGCTTTTTTTTTAATTTTCTCCTTCTTCCCTTTTTGTTTTCTTTTTATTTTTCAATGGGGTGCAAGATGCATGAAAACACAGTGTGCAGAAAAGACTGTAAAAATCTTGTAATGAAAGTGCAAAAGTAGAGGGAGAAATAACTATGAAAGGAACGAAGGAAAGAGCCCAGAATGATGGAGAATAAACATAACACTTCCCTAAAGAGCCTGGAGCCGAAGAGACCGATCAGCGGCGCAACATGGCTTCACCCCGATCCTAAGAACATGCCCCGTTCGCGCACAGGAAATTGGAGAGCAGAAATTAAAGATAGAGTGGTGAAACCCGAAAAGTAAGACCAAAGGAAATAGGGGAAACGATGATGAAATAAAGCCCAGATAGGATGAAAACGTAGCTAATACTCCCCTGGAGAGGTTGGGGTTGAAGAAACGTGATGGCAGTGAAGCATGGCCTTGCCCCGAACCAAAGAACGCCCCTCCGTCGCGTAGGCACAGAAGTGCAGAAAACCTAGGAATCTGTGATGATTTGCTAAAAGTAAGGGGGAATAAATAAGAGAAGGGAGAGAGATAGGAAGCTTGGGGGAGTGGAAAATGAAGCTGATACTTCCCTCTTCAGGTTGAGGTTGAAGAGAAGACTTGGCGATGCGGCATGGCTACACCCCACGTCCAGAAAGAGCCCCCCCTTACGCAGGTGAAATAGCGAGGCCTATATAGAAATCGTAGGAAACCCTAGAAAGTTCTCAACGGATTTTGATGATAAGGCCAAAAATAATGGGAGTTTGTGTGATAATCCTCTAGATAATAGTGGGGATAAGAGCCCTGAAGAGATAGAAATCGATCCGGAAGAAGCTTCATCTTGAAGTTATTGGGTCAAATAGGGAGCCTCGGAGCGCAGTGATCAAAGTCCAGCATGAACTAGACTCTCCCTGAGAAGTCAGTGTTGCGACAGATCGCCACCTTGAAGGTGGCAGTCTGTCCAACACCACTACCTTAAAAAAAATGAAAATGCCTGGTAGTGGCCAACCCTTGACCGCGACTAGAGGGCCTGGGCAGGTCTGCGTAGGTGTGTTCCTATTGGGTCTTCTCTGGAGTTGTTCAGTAGTATGTAGACTGCTGTAAGCTGAATGTGTTTTGAATGATTGGCAATAGTGGAGTTGACCAGGTTGACTGTATAAGTTGATTTGTTGACTTTATTTTGACCATGATAATTTTATGTATTTTGATGAATTTTCATATGTTAGAACATTACATAAATCATGTCTACACCTCATTACTAAAACAAGTCATCTTATCAAATAGTTTGTATACATGAGCCTTCACGTTCATTTTGATCATACGGTCGATGCATGCTTGTGTCTATGGCATATAAAGTCAGTGCAGGTTTTGCACATAGTTGGTGCATATTGTCATTTGCACAGACTCATGTTGGTGCACGTTCATGCAGTTTATATATAGAAGTAAGTGCAGACTTTTATCTCGCACACTTAACGTCAGTGCAAGTTTTGTCTTGCACCTCGCAAAGTCTGTGCACATCATCATTGCATGTTAAGTCGGTGCAAGTTCCTGTGGAACTGCATGCATGGTCAGTGCATACTTGCGGTATGCGTATAAAGTCAGTGCAAATTTTGGTTGACTGCCATTCAGGTTGGTGCAAGTTCTTGTACCTTGCACATAAGGTCCGTGCACATTTACTTGATCTGAGTACTATAGTCAGTGCATGCATTGTCTCACGCATAACAAGGTCTGTGCATGTTAGGCTTATGGCCTATAAGGTCCATGCACCTTTAGCATCATGCACATTCGAAGTCCGTGCATATCCCTGTAGCAAGTTGGTGCATGTAGTGCTTAAGGCGTAGCCTCTTGGGTGGCGTCCCCAGTTCTTGGTGGCGGTAATTTGATATTATCGGGTTATCGGTACCCTGAACTCTGGGTCGTTACAGAGTCTCTATCTGGGATCGTCTCTCTCTCTCTCTCTGCGTATTGGTCTATGAGTGTCTGTGTGTCTTTGTAGGTCCATCTGGGGACCTATTCATACCAGTCACAATAGAGTTGCTTCTTGCCTATCTTAGCAATGATGTGGTCAGTAGAGGGGCGTCATGCTTGATTGTGGGGATCCGCCATTGTCCACTCACCCGCTCTTGGAGGAAAGACAGTGTGGCGGGCATCTTAGCAACGTGAGCACGATCCAGAGCTCGTCGGCGTAAGTCTCATAATAGCGGCTTCAACGTTCGTCCATTGGCTAGTCTTATAGCGTCTGAAAAGCACTAACATAGAGATCTCGCCCGTGGACTGGTCAGGCCATAATAGACTTCAACTGGGCAGTGCTTCAGGATCACCGGTTGGCTGAGGAGGGCCGCTATGGGCCTAACTACCTTGGTCGCAGTGGGGTTGGTGTTATTGGGCCGCGCTGGGCTTGGCGCATTTTCCTTTCCTTAATACCTAAAATGCCATGAGAGAGAGAGAGAGAGAGAGAGAGAGAGAGAGAGAGAGAGAGAACACCCACTCTTCTTTGCCCTATCCACCTAGATGCTGCCTAACACTATGAGATCAACAAGCATCAGGGGTGGCAATAATTGTAGGAGGTGTATCTCACTAGGACGTCAGTAAGCACCGTGTGATTGATGAGCATCGCGCCAATGATGACCATTCGAGGAAGATCCCACCAATTGTGATGCCAATCTCCACTCTCCACCCTAATGCTGACATTCTTCCTGGTGAGAGGCATGGAGCTATTCCACCATTGCCACTAAGGCCTTCCACTATCTCCTCTATTTACATGGCAATGTTGATACAACACACAGTGAGGACTTAGAGCCAAAGGACTACCAGTGGCACCAACACCAGAGACTAAAGGAGGGGAAGGAGAACGTGAGCAGGGACTGATCCCCCACACCTAATTGAGCACACTCTCCCTCCAGCTCCGACTAGTAGACCCCCCCCCCACCATGCCTTACGCCCTCTCCCCCTCTAATTCCAACGAGCAAGGGTCGAAGTTGGGGAAGACAGCTTTGGGTTGAGAGAACTAAATGGAGAACCCTCAATCTTCCCTCTCTATATCGCTTGCCCTCTATGCCATGGAGTCTCTATCTAGGATCGTCTCTCCCTCTCTCTCTGTCTCTGCGTGTTGGTCTGTGAGTCTCTGTGTGTCTTTGTAGGTCCGTCTCGGGACCTATTCATACCAGTCACAATAGGGGTGCTTCTTGCCTGGCTTAGCAACGACGTGGTCAGTAGAGGGGCATCCTGCTTGATCGTGGGGATCCTCCATTGTCCACTCACCCACTTTCAGAGGAAAGGCAGCGTGGTGGGCATCTTGACGACGTGAGCACGATCCGGAGCTCATCAGGGTAAGTCTCATAATGGCGGCTTCAACGTTCATCCATTGGCAAGTCTTATGGCATCTAAAAAGTACTAACATAGAGATCTCGCCCATGGGCTGGTCAGGCCTTAATGGACTTCAGCTGGGCAGTGCTTCAAAATCGCCAATTAACTTAGGAGGGCCACTACGCAGTGGGGTTGACGTTATTGGGCCGCGTTGGGCTTGGCGCATTTTCCTTTCCTTAATACCGAAAATGCCAAGTGTGTGTGTGTGTGTGTGTGTGTGTGTGTGTGTGTGTGTGTGTGTGTGTGTGTGTGTGTGTGTGTGTGTGTGTGTCCTCTCTCTCTCGTTTGGTCGCACGGTGAGCTCCCTCCGGCTGCAGACGGTGTGGGGCGACGGCGTGGTGACGACGGCAACGGCGAGGCGGTCGTGACGGCGTAAAGATCGTGAGATTTCGTGGAAGGAGAGAGGGTTTCCAAGGCATTTCTAACGATTTCGACGTCGATTCAGTGGAGCATTCGCTCCATTGAGGTAGGGTGACGTTCCCTAGCTCCCCGCGTTTCATTTCCGTGGTTTGTAGCCCGTTGTGAGGCCGAGAGGGGCATTTTTGAGCGGGTTAGGGCAAATCCATGATTTGGGGAGTGATCGTCCGATCTAATGATTCATCGCATTTTTGGCTGATCTGAGGCCATAGATGCATGCTAGGGGTCCCGGGGGAGCTTCCCCCATGATTTCCCCCTCTCCGGTGGAGGTACGAGGGCATGGTTGTGATTTTTAGATCATGTTCGCCGTTTTACCGTAGGACCACCATAGCGGTCGTACCAGAGACCGCTATGCTCATAACGCGCCTAGGCAGGTGTGTTATGCTTCGGGTGTTTCGTGTCTAGATTTGAGGGCATAACGGTCGCACGACTGACCGCTATGTTAGGCATAACGCCCTAGGACTGGTGCGTTATGATTTCCGACCATTGGATTTGACCGTTGGTTGTGACCGTTGGGGGCCCGGTCACATAGCGCTCCTGGGCAGGCCCGTTATGTACTTTAACGCCCCTGGGAAGGTGTGTTATGTTCAACGCCCTTGCCCTCCACTTAACGCGCCAGAGTTGGTCCGTTAAGGTCTATAGCGCCCCTTGAGGAGCGCATTATAGTCTGTTTCTCATCGTGACATAACGCACCATGGCCGGTCCATTATGTGCATAACGCCCCTTGAGGAGCGCATTATTTCTGTTTTCATGACTTGAGGCTTAACGCACCCATGTCGGTCCGTTAAGCACTATAACGCACCTGGGTAGGCACGTTATGGTTTGTTTTCCGTCGGGAGTGGCAGACGGCCAAGTTGGACCGTCCATCCTCCCCCGCATGACTGAGAGTTAGCCGTGCACCCGTGAGTGACCAATGATGGACCGTTCATTGTCTGAGGCCTAGCTGGTAGTTTTTCGTGCCGATTTGAGTCCCGGGTGAGCGGACCTCAATTCACGTGTTGATCTGTGGTCTGACTGATGCTGGGCATCGTGTGGGGTGCCGTGAGGGGTCCCGGGATGTGATGTCTTCGGCTTACGTCACTATGAGTCGGTGAGGTACGAGGAGGGATCCTTGTGCTCGTTTACTTCGGAGTCGGTTTCTGTGACTGGAGGGTCTGTGCTTCCGGTGACCCACCCACTAGTCGTAGCTTCCACGGCACGCGTGTGTCGGCCCACTAGGAGCACTGGTGTGGCGCACCCGAGAGAGACGGTGAGTAAGCTGGTTACCGTAGGGCCCCTGCGTACCGTCGAGTCTGGGCTAGTGGGGGAATTACCAGCTAGAGGAAAGACCTAGGGCGTATGGTCTGAGTGTGCACATGAGGCTGAGGGTTCGGACCTGCGCTGACGAGGGCGATCTCACCTAGTCCTTGTTCGTGGTACTTTGGTTACTGTGCGTGTCTGAGTCTTGTGCCCTGGGCGTTGTGGCTAGACACTTGTGACGCTGTGTAAGATGTCAGCCTTTGTTTCTACCGCCGAAGAGGAGAGTTAGGGACCATGGGAGCCTCGACGTCGGGAGATCTTAGTCCATGCAATAGTGACAGAGCAACAACAACACCGCAGGGATAACTGGGGGCAGAGACCTTGGTTCTGGTGTGGACACTAGAAAGGGTATGCACCATGGGTTTATGAGAACGAGGTATTGGCTTGGATAGCGTAGTAGTGGATACTGACTCGGCAGGGAGCATGCAAGTCTTGCCTCGGGTAGGGTTCATCCGGCTAGAGGAGTTAGGACCGAGCTGGGAGGCAGATGGCAGTCTGCTGGATAGCGTCGAGACTGGTAGCTGGCGAGGATGGGGATCAATTCCCGGACTGGATTACATAACTATATGCCATGAAAGGCGTTTATATGGGGCGTGCAAGCCCGATTACAAATGTGTGCAAGCCACGGGACAATTCCGTCGTTTGTGATGGTTCCCAGGTCATTGCGTTATTGTGCGGGTATTTTTGCATTGGTACATAGTGTCCGTCAAAGGACTTGTGACTCAGCAGGATGTCGCTCGAGAGACGTCACAATGTATTCCCGGTATGAGACAGTGTCGAGATCGGGGGAGTAGGGGTGCTGTGGGTGCCCCCATGTTGGAGCGGTTGGTCGTCACTAAGGTCGAGGAGATCGAATGGCGCGGGTACCACTTGTGACTGGAGCGGTCGGGCACTGTTGAGACAGGGGCGGCTGAGCGATGTTGAGACTGGAGCGGTCGAACGGCGTGAGTATCGCCCTGACTAGAGCGACCAAAAGCCGTTGAGCTTGGAACTACAGGGTGCCGTGGGCACCGTTGTGACTGGGGCAGTCGTGGCTGTGGGCATCACTTTGACTGGAGTAGTTGGGTGTTGCTGGCACGGCAGTGACTGGAGCAATCGGGTGCCCTAAGTGCTGTTGTGATAGGGGCGACCGGGCGCCGTTGAAACTGGGAGAGTTGGGTGCCCTGGATATCGTTGCTAGAACGATCTGGTGCCATGAACACCGCTGAGACTGGAGGGCCTGAGCGCCTCTGGGGCTGAAGTAGCCGTGCGTCGCCGGGACTGGACAGTCGGGTGCCGTGGGCACCGTTGTAGCTGGACACTCGGGTGTCGTATGCACCGTAATGACAGGAGTAGCTAGGCGGTCGGGTGCCACGGGGCACCGTTAAGACTGGCGTAGCTGGGCAGTCGGGTGCCAGGGGCACCGTTGTGACTGGAGTAGTAGAGCATCGTTGGGGCTAGAGTAGTCCAGTGCCATCTGGATCGGGCAGTCGGGTGTCGGAGGCACCGTTGTGACTGCAGTAGCCGGGCAGTCGGGTGCCGGGGGCACCGTTGTCACTGGAGTAGTTGGGCAGTCGGGTGCCAAGGGCACCATTGTGACTGAAGTTGTTGAGCGCCATTGGGGCTAGAGTAACTCGACGCCGTCTGGACTTGGCAGTCGGGTGCCGGGGGCACTGTTGTGACTCGAGCGGTTGAGTGGTTGGGTGCTGCAGGCCCTGATGTGACTGGAGTAACTGGGCAGTCGAGTGTCTTGGGCATCGTTGCCACTGAATTTATTCAGCGCCATTGGGGCTAGAGTAACTCGACACCCTCTAGACTCGACAGTTGGGTGTCGGGGGCACCGTTGTGACTCGAGTTGGTTGAGCGGTCGGGTGTTGCGGGCACCAATGTGACCGGAGTAGCTAGGCAGTTGGGTGCCGAGGGCACCATTGTGACTGAAGTTGTTGAGCTCCGTTGGGGTTAGAGCAGCCCGTCGTCGTCTAGACTCGGCCGTCGGGTGCCGGGTGCACCGTTGTGACTCAAGTTGGTTGAGCGGCCGGGAGACCTCGATGGTCGTGCTCGGGCCGCGTCTGAGACTGGCAATCGGGTGCCCGGGACACCGTTGTGACTGGAGGAGGTGGGTGCCGTGAGACCTCAATGGTCGTGCCCGGGGTGCGTTCACAGAGGCAGGGGCTTGACACTTCATCTTGCGTCAAGTCTCGAGAAGTATGCCCATTGTTTAGGTAACCGCATTGAGGGCACACTTATCTAGGTGACACTTGGGCGGCGCACGACCATCAAGGCAAGGAATCGGGTAGGGCGTTTAGATCAAGCGACATCTGGTGGTGCACGATCATCGAGGTAGGGATTGGGCTGGGTTCTCCCATCAAGTAGCATCGGACAGTGCACGACTATTGAGGCAGAGTCCGGACAGAGTGCTTTCACCAAGCAACATTCAGACAATGCATGACTATCGAGGTAGAATCCGGGCAGGGTGCTTTCATACCGCAGCATCAGGGCCGTGCACGAACATCGAGACACGGTCTGGGGTAGAGTGTTTTCATTAAGCAACATCTGGAGTCGTGCACGATTATTGAGGTAGGGTCCGACATGGTGCTTTTATCAAACAACATCTGGGGCCGTGCATGATTATCGAGACAGGGTCGGCCATGGTGCTATCATCAAGCAACATCTAGACAATATGCGATCGTCAAATGACGTCCAAATATGGTGCGTTCATCAAGGCCGGGGCCGCTTTTAAGGAGGTTTGTGTTTTGGCTAAACACCATAGGGGGAGCAATCATGCGACATGCCCTCGGCGCGAGCCTAGCAAACACAAAACCAGCCATCCAAATCCTTCACGCGTCGGTTATAGTCCCGGGGGTGAGCTCCATGCATCTTATTTAAGTCCATTTGAAAAGTGAAACGATTCCTTTCTTCTAGCCTGCTTTGCAGCCCTCCAGTAAACCGAGTCTAGAGTACGAAAAGAAGCCATTCACGTCATGCACATGCCTTCCACCCAAACGGCAACATAACAAGCTGAAATTCCTACTTTCTATCCTCATGTTTCTCTACCTCCCTCCCAGATTCCTTCCCTAATTGTAATTCACTGATGGTCGACATGTATGTTATTCATGCATTATAGCCAGCCTGCACCAAATGGACTGGCGCCAGTGAGCAATTGGCATACATGATAGAAGACATGTTTGCACTGTTCGTGCATACTACTTTGCACACATTTTGTTGCTGAATCGAGTAGGTAATGCTATCCAAGTTCATCGTGGAAGGATTCTTGATTCCACATTTTGTTGTCGAGAGCTTTAAGTCTTGATATCTTGAGACGTCACCTTTTTAAACAATGCTAACTTCATTGACCTATTGTAACATGGTATGCGTGTTGGAGTGGCTTGCAAGTTGCGACCTACATTCATCTCAAATTTGTGCCAATTTTCGCACTATCTTTCTGAGGGATGCCCATCTAGCCTAGACTCACTCACGGGAAGTTGCCAATGTTCCACCAAAATGATATAACACCAATGGGAATATCGATGCTCACACAAAAACGTTGAAATTGCCTACAACTCGGAAGGTGCCCCTATGCCTACAAGAAGATTACAAGATCAACGGCCCAGTGTTCTCTCGTCCAATCCGCAGACCGCCCATTTGAGTCCGGTGTTTCTTGCTGAAAGGAATAACTCTTTTTTACAGCATGAACACGCTCTTAAAAATGTGACTGAATCACTTTAAACATGAAGTCAGAAGCGTGCTCCAGAAGGTTAAGTGTCTGTCGAATGATAGTACTATTCTAATGATCTGCAAAAACAATGAGATAAAGGGAACAGATGAGAACTAACCAGATAACTTTACACTTAATGGTTTCTTAAGATCACATCCAGTGACTGCATGTACAAGTGATATTCTTTTTGCATAAGCCTTCATGTGCTCTAGCAACATAAGAGATTGTGACGTGTTTCAATAATCTAAAGCAGGAAAGGTACGTAAGGTTACAATATTATTCGTGTTTGCATGTACACACAGGACATCAGAAATCTGCTTATACTAGCAATTTCTTGTCTTTGCACGGCACAGTCCGACTGGCAGGAAAGACAACAAGTGGAGGAGCTCCAATCCCTACAATACAGAAGAGGATGACAAACATTTCTCAAACACCGACCACCTTATCTCTTGAAAACTGAGAGATCACTCTCATTATTTGAAGCGTCTGCCGCATGGAGCTGGCAAGTGTTCGTGTGATGGCGAGGCATGACAATTAAGAATCTAATCGGCCGCTGTAACCCAGAATTATCACAATCAGTGGTCCACAGCTTTGGCTGACTAAGCTTCTTTCGCCGATTACTTGTTTAATATTTGCAGGACCATAGATGTTTAATAAAGAGCAAGTCATCTGTCTTCTTCTCTGGAATTGGTTCCTCTCGTCAAAGGTGTTAGAATAGTCACGCATTAGAAATAAGATAAAAAAAATAATGTGCATATAATAGCGGAGCTCCATTCAATCAACACCTTAAAGTTTTAAATTGTACGATCCAATTTAATAAACTATAATATGATATCAAAGTCATGTTATGATTTGGGTGGCGATTTGCACGCGGAGGGGCGTGTTAGAATAGTCTCGGGTTAAAAATGAGATAAAAAATATAATTTATTTATAATAGTGGAGCTCTCTTCACTCGACACTTTAAACACTCAAAAGGTCATTATTAGAGCTCAGTGTTTGATTTGGAAATGGTTTTCAATTGGAACAAATGGCGCCCTTCACGAAGGCGTTGATCAAAAGACGCCCCTAAGATGAGCGCTAATTAAACAAATGACGCCAACCAGAAGGCCGTCAACTGACTGTTACTTCCGACTCGGAACTGAAACACCCAGGGAGCCCTTCTATTCGATTCTAACTGCGATTGCCTACAGATCCTGGAGCACTATAAAAGGGGTGTTTTGGGGGCTCGGTTGGGCATCCAACAGTGAACCACCGAGAGCCAGTTCAGTTGCAGGAACATAGAAGCAAAGGAATAGCGATGGAAGGATCAATGCAGCGCCCCTCGAAGAAGCCCAAGGTTTTTTTTGCAAGGATTAATGAAATTGAAGGTCACGTGAGTGGAAGGATAGCTGCAAACCAAGTGAGTGTGAAATTAGAATTTCCTTATCTTCCTTTTCTTCTCTTTTAATTTTCTTCTCTCAATTCATTCATTCTTCTTCTTTTTTCTCTTCTATTTCAGGATTACCCCACTATCCCCGGGGCAAGGAGATACACCAAGATCAACTGGCTCCCTCTCCTCCTTTCTAAACTCTCCTTAGACATGAGGGCTTACCTATCTAGGTGGCACCTTTTAGGCTTAGTGACCCATGCCAAACACTATAATGATATTCACCTAGATTGGGGTGCCATGGAAACTCTCATAGAAATTTGGCACCCTACCACTCATACATTCCTTTTCTCCACCTTCGAAGCTACCATCCTCTTAGAAGTAGAGATGTTCTTAGGATTGAAAAGGATGAAACAAGGAGAGGAAGAGGAGATGGCTTCCATGCCAAGAAGAATAGGAGCACAAGAGATGCTTTCAAGCTTAATCTCAAGTCTAAACACCATTAACCAAATTAAGGTTGCCAAAGGAATTAACCTTATGAAACTTGCCTCATGGGTTTATAAGAGGATGAATGAACCTAAGGAGGAAGAGTTGGAAATGGTAGCCAAAGGACTTTGTGATATGCATAGCGGGAGCACTTTTGTTCTCTTCCACGGAAGACTTCCTTGATGAAGCTCAATTGAGCGCAATAGCTAGCATTTGGGAGGGAGATAGGATCGGGCCAGCGGTGTTGGCTTATCTTTATAGCGAGATCACCTCGGCGGCCATGGGAAGACCTTTGTATGGGTCTATGCTAGTGTTCTCTTGTTGGGTGGACCTCCACCTAAAGTTTGACCCATGTGAGGAGACTCAACAAGCTTCAAGGATCTTCTCTAAAAGTCCACTTCACTACATGATGGGTTCCCTTGGACTATGTGAAAGACTGATAAATCGGGTACCCAAGATCAAAAAGTGAGTGGAATGGAGAGAGCACCTAAATACTATGCCAAAGAACATCTTCACAAGCGCTCTGGGATTCTTGAAGATTCACACTATTCAGACCAGGTTATCAACCGGAGTGGAGCTCCGCCTACCGGGTGCCACCGACTTCATCCTCTACAACTCACACCGGTGCCTTCCTCAGCTCGGACTCCCTCGGCTCCATCTAGAAGAAGCATCACATCTCCCGCCCATCAAGAGAAGGGAGCTTGGGTCCAATGTAGATGAAGAAGAAATGAAGACTATCCAAGCACTATGGAGAGTTAGCAAGCTGCATCAGCCCATGCAGAATGTAGAAGAAGAGAAGGAGCAATGGAAATTATATGTCATGGCCCTTAGACAAATGAGGCCCAAAATGGCTCATTGATTGTAATCATGATTCTTTTCTGAATAAAATAAAAGTTTTTTCCTTAATTGAGGGAAAATTTCCCACCAGCTCCTCTATATATATGAAGCTTCTGCATGAAGAGAAGCTACTATTGTTTGCTGCTGCTGCCTCAAGAAGAAGAGAGCTTGAGAGAAAAGAAGGGAGCCCGTGCCTTAGCTAAATTCTAAGAGAAAGAAAAAGAGAGAAGAGAAAGGAGTGAGAAGCCCAACCCTGGTTCGATCCAAACCAGTGTTGAAAAAGGAGAAGAAGAAAGGACTGCAGCCCTCCTTGTAGCCGACCTGAGCTTGATCTTAGATCTGACCAATCTTCAGATCTGTTGATAGTGCCTCAAGATTCTGATCTAAAGCCACAGTCACATTCTCCTTACCTTGTTTCTTATTTTCTTTTGAAACTTCGCAATCTGTAAGTCGTGTGTGTCTTGGAGAGTTGTCCCCATGTTTTGTTGTACTTGCCGTGTGTTTTTCTTTCTTGTCTGTGTGCGGGGAGGGGGGGTTCATCCCCGTGGGGCGTGTCCCTATGTGCTGTTGGTTTGCAGCGTGAGGACTTTGTCCTCGTGAGGATTCGTCCTTGTGTGTGTGGGGTTCGTCCCTGTTGCTGCGTGTTGCAGAGTGTGTATGTGGGCGGGGATTCATCCCCGTGTGTGTTAAGGACTTCATCCTCATGAGGATTTATCCTCGTGTAGGGAAGTCTCTTCGGTTTGGTGAGGGGTGCATGTAGGTTAGTGGGTTTTCAAACTGAACCACCTTAAAAACTCCTTGTGTAGTGGGCTGTGTTTTGTGTGATTCTCCTTATCTCTTATCCCCACTCACAGGTTGTTTTACTAGTCACCATGTTGGCTATCTTGGTTGTTTGATTTCCTACGCTTACAGCTTTCTGCTCACGCACACTCTCTCTCTATATGTTCAAACCTAGCTCAGTGTGACCCCACTCTCCTTTGAGCGTTGCTTTCAATCCCCTTGATAGTAGTTCAGTCCGGTGTTTATATCTCATTGAGGAACCTCAGCATTCATCTGTCAAGCATTCTTGTGATGACCAAATCAGTTTTAAATTGGGCAAAGTTTGTGGAGGGATCTATTCACCCCCCCTCTAGATCCCATTGCGCACCAACCCAGGGACCTAACAGTAATCCCGCTATTGACCTAGGGGGGCCATTCCCGACGAAGATTTCCTGAAAGAGTCGTCCAAGCTGTCGGAAGCTGGTGACACTTCTGGGGGTGAGCGCTCGGAGCCAAGCCTGAGCACCTTGTACCAACGTAGTGACAAAGGCTCGACACTTAATGGCGTCAGATGCCCCTGTAGGCATGCTAAAATTGACACTAGGATTAGTAAATCTCGTGTCACAATGTAATGTCCCAGAGTGGATTTCATTTTGAGCTAAATAAGAAGGTCTTTCTATTTCTTGGAATATTTCTAGAATTTGCGTCAGCCAAGTTAGATGCTAATTTGTATTGGCGACTTCCAAGAGAGACGCTCATTCTTGGGCTACTTATCTACTGCATCTTTCGGGCTTATTAATTTTCAGGAAATGGCAACTTCAATATCAGATGCTAATTCTTTTAATTAGTAAGAATTGTTATATTTTGATTAAGAATATGTGACCATATATTTGGACGCCATGTAAATAAACAACTGGTTTTGAAGATGCTGATTCTTATGGAAAGTTTGTGATTGCTATAATTAGGTCCAAGAATGAGCGTCTGCCTTGGCGGACGCAGATTGAATTGGTGGCATATATGGTTGACGCCCATTCTCCTTCCATTTCTTCTGCGATCAGAGTTCCCTACCCTGGTTGTTCGTTGCCCATTTTTAATCCTGCCGATTCTTGGGGACAGCACTACACCTCGCACAAGCGGGGGGTTCTCAGGGTGGGGGTTAAGTAGTTATAGCCAAAAATACCTCCAGGCAGGGAGGGGTCTACAGCCGGCCAGGCGGGGTGGGAGAAGCTAAGTTAGAAGGCAAATTGACGAACTCTGTCGATTCTATATGCTTCTGGAATAGTCTAACATGGGGTTGAAGATGGCACTACCACAAACTCTGCTGAGCTCAGGTGAGGATGAAACTGGTGCTGAAACTTCCTGGGTTGGCCCAAGAGGATGCCTGAATTTTTGGGGATTTTCCTAATGACGACGATGGCCGGGGTAGGGTCAGGATCAGGACTGATCTGCTCTAGTTCTGACTGTCCCTAGATCAATGCTGCTGGAAGAAGAGGCCGTCACAATCACTCCCATGCTCTGATGAAGGGTAGACCAAAGTTGTTGCAATCGTGGTCGAGTCTTCGTCGAACGGAGACTGACAGGGCCGTCGGAGGAGGTCCGAGTTGACTGCGATGACCAGAATAGTGGCAGGGTGTCAGATTAGGCTCAGGGGGACTGTCCTTGTGCACCTTGGGGAGAAAATCTAGAACTCTGGACTCCGGGGGTCCAAAAATCACTCTACTTCTTGGAGATGGTAGGGGACTCGGTGGAGGAGTCTTCAGTCAAACACCGCTCAAGGAATTATTGGGGACTGGGCATGGGGGCTCATGCACTCAGGCTCTAGTCTGCTGCCGGAGACTGGGTCCGTAGTTCTCAAAACCATAGGAGCCTGAGAAAATTGCTGCCACAAGCTCTCCGGAGGTCCGATGAAGGCGACACTGACGTCGTTGTGACCGTGGGTGAGTCCCCTTCAAACAGAGGCCAATGAGGCCACTATAGAAGGTCGGAGCCATAGATGAGGTAGAGAGAGGTGGAGAGTGGTCCGAAGTTGGCTCTGGTAGACTGACCTGTACACTCCTGGGAGTAATGCTGGAACATAGTGCTCCAGAGTCTGAATGGCACCCTTCTTGTGGGTGCTGGTAGAGGACTTGGAGAAGGATGCCTTAGCCACAAACAACGCCCAAATGTGCACAGGTGCAGCCGTGGTCAATTCTTCTCTTGGGCTCAGGTTCCTTGCCAAAGCAGTTTGCGCAGTCGTAGGAGAATGGCTCTCCCAGGCAACTTGGAGCTCAGACGGATGCGAGACCACCTCGCATGTGAAGCCACTTCGAAGAGCTTTCCATTAGTGTATGATAAACAACCAAAAGATGAGGGATAAAGATGTGACAGCCTCTGCAACTTAGGCCTTAACTATTGCCTATGAACTGGCCTATGCAGAGTGGTGGTAGGTGATGGGAAATGGGGGTAGATGGGAGGGGAAATAGGGTGGATGAGTGTGGAGGCAACCCTTGGCTATTAGGGGGTCTGGGAGGGGGCAAACCAAGATGAGGGAGGGGGAGAATGGGGGTTGGAAGGTGGTCTAGCATGTGGAGAGAGAGAGAGTTGCAAATTTTGGACTAGGAGGGAGAGGGATGCCACTGTCCAAGGTTTGAATTAGGATTAATAAGGATGGTTAATGGGGCCTTGGGGATGGGAAGGGTTGTGTTGGGGAGTGAAAGGGTGTATTGAAGAGAGAGATTCTCTCTTGGGATGGTGGAAGGGTGGCTTGGGGAAGGGGAGTGGGTGGTTGGTGGTTGGAGGGTGGAGTGGGGAGTGTTGAATACTCCCTTGGGGCTAGGGTGGAGTAAAGAGGGGTTGTGGGGAGTTGAGACGGAGTAAATGAGGGGGAGAGAGAGGGTTACTGATGTGGAAGAGAGAGAGGAAGGGGAGGAGAAAAAAACTTCTTCCCATTTGGCATGTGAAAAAAATAAATAATTCAAAAAAGAAAAGGGGGGCACACGCAAAGGCGTCAAGGCTACATGCTTATTTCATTAGAGCACAAAGGGGCTACATTAAGGTTTGGGCACTTCAGGCCTCAATTTTCCCAATTCTGTTACATAAGCTTTCCCTTTCATTGCCATCGGGAGAAGATCTCGTGAGAAGATCATGAGGAAGTAAGCATGTCGACGCGCACGTGAACATGTCTTGCACCATGGTGTTGAAGTGAGTACGCCAGTCTCCGCATGTCTTCAGCCGGGGCATGAGATTAACCACATTCCCACTAAAGCCCAACACATCAGCCATATAATAAAGCAGGCTTTGTTGGAAGATTCTGGACATAGTCCATGCTGCCTCATAGCGATCAAATTTAAAATGGAGATCAATCTAGCAATTGAGGAGAAGTATGCACTCATAAGGAGGCCGGCCAATGCTGGAAGCCGTGAGACCACTGTAAAGATAGGCAAGAACGATGGGGCCCACTCTTTTGCCCTCCCAAAGTCCACAAATCACGCCCAATTGATCTTCCTCCATGATATTGTCAATGCAAGGGAAGAGGAGAGCTCTAGCCAAACAGATTGTGAATCCCTTCATGAGTCCTTCTAAATGTTCATCACCTGTCAACCCTTCTAAGGCACTCATGGTCCAGTTTGCAAGCTTTTGTAGGTTGATTCCCTTTTGGGTCTGGATGCCGTTAATAGCTCCGGAGGGCATAAAGCTTCCAAGGACCTCCTCAGAGGTTATCTTCTTCAGCATGGGCAGGATCTTTATCTTGCCGTCCTTCTTAAACCTTTTTAAACCAAGCAGAAGTTCTGCCTCCTCGAGAAGGACCGTCGCTTCAAAAGTGGGGAAGATGAAGGTATGAGTTTGAGGGTGCCAAATCTCTGCCAATGCACCCATAGCTGCCCAGTCCATGTAAACCTTGTCATAATGCTTGGCGTGAACCACGAGCCCTTGGAGGTTCCAGTTTGTGATAATGACTCTCATGCCAATGGTAATGTTGGAAGTAAGCTTTGAAAGCCAGGGCAATTTGGAAAATTTTCTCGGGCCTGGAAAAAGAGGGTATAGCTGGGGAAAAGAACAAAAGACGAGGAGGTAATGGGGAATTCATATAAAAGAAGTGGAAAGAAGGTGTAAACTCACCATTCATGATTGGATCCTCTCGCTCAGATGACCCTCAATGTCAGTGAGCCTCTTAAAACCATTGTTAAGCCTGCTCCTCTTCATGGGACAAGAAGATTCACCTTCCATCTCAAGAATGATCTCTCCTCTCCCTCTCTTTCTTCCCTCTAAATGTTTAACTTCCTCAAGCCAATCTTTGATACTCCTTGTTAGGAAGGAAAGAAATATAAAAAATTAATTTTGAAGTTGCCATTGTGGACTTTGGTGAAGGAACCATGTCTTATTGTGTTGTGTTCTCTTCTACTTCCGTGAATCATTTGGTGTGCTGATTTCCTTATACCGTGGAGTACGATTCTGTTTCTTGTGAAATATTTTGTTTTGCTGTGTGTTCAGTGTAGATCTAAAAAAAAATGGGACACCACTATCCCACCTTCTCCCACCTATGATCACTATGGTGATCAAACCCTCTGATGTCATACATTTTACTATATGGTACCTATGCTACTAGAGCATGCCATGGACCTTGCGACTTGAATGAATATGGAGTTTGAGTTCCCCTCTAACAAAAATAGTGATAACTTCAGAGGAGTTTGGGACGTACGGATAGGCCATTAAGTTATGGTAGCTTGGGGGAGTTAATATTTCATATCATGACACTGTCCTCAGCACTTCATTGGTGCAGGGATCTGGTTTCTCAATGAAATATGTCCCTATTGTCTGTTTGTGGATTGACATCCAAGATTGTAGTAGTGGAAGTGATAATCTTGCATTGAAATTCCATCAGTTCCCCGTTCCCCCTTTTTGAATTACTTTGTGGTGCATGCATGAAAAACCATCATCCTATAAAAAACCTTTCATATTTTGGCATTCTTCTCTTTCTCTCCGCGTTGTTATGCCCCAACAAATAGTAGTAATCCTGCAGAATGTCTTGATTGGCAACATGTAATTGCTGTGTGGATACATGTGTATGTGTGTGTGTTGGCAGATGACACTATCCACTGCCTTTTTTCTGTCAGCTGGCAGTGTTTTGGACTTGCAAACTGTTGATCCATATCTTATGGTCAGCGTCATCGTGCTGTCGGAGGAGAAAGTTGTGGCACGAGAAAACGACTTAGAGTCATGATGGGACTAAACTACCCCCTCCACACGTTGTTTGGGATTCTAACTAGCCTAGCTTCCCCCTCCCTTCCCCGTCATTCAACCAAGCTCTCTGTCACAATCGAAACCCAATTCAATGCTGGTGCTGCTGGAACAACGACACTGCCCACCATGGCCAGCCTCTAAGCAGCCCCTGCACAGGCAAGCAACCCCTGCTCATCCCCGAGCACCTCTGCACAGGAGACCCCACCCCTGCACTACCAGCCCCCAAGCACCTGTATGCCATGCTTGCCCCCATCACCCCAACAGTGGCAGCAGCCCTCGCTCACAGCAGCAACTTCATCCATGGCTGTGGCAAATTCCACACTTGCCGCAACGCCCCAGTCCCAGACACCCTGCAGCACCCAGGCACGGCACAACAGCTTCGCCAATATGATGGTTGTCCACCAGTTACACGGCGCCTGCCTGCTGCTGGGTGCCATCGCCCACTCATGTGCATCAGCATCACCTCATATAGGCCCATGAGGCACGTCCTTGACAAGCCAGGGCTCCATGTCAGTGGTCTGGTTCTGTGATCTTGGCCGTGTTAGTGTAGAGGGCAAGAGAGAGGGAAAGCCAGCGATGGGCATCGCGGGAGAAAGCCAAACAGCCTCAGCGGGTTGGTGCCACGCTGGCATTGGCAGTAGGTCTAATGTTCTGGCTGTAGATCGACACAAGATTACATGCAATAAAAGGCGCATGGCAGCCACATGAGATTGATGCAAGGTCCTCACTAGCATCCTGTGACATCTGCAGCACAAACACTCTTCCCCCCCCCACTGCAATGTTGGCAGCAGGTCAATGCATGATTTCTCCTGCAAGAGGGGGAGTGGGGAGTGTGTGTGTGAGCAACTCCCTCAATGGGACAGCAGCTGTTAGTTTTCTTGTGCATATGGGATTGCTCTGAGGGTGATAGGGTGCGGCGTCGTGTGGCCTTCCGCCTTGCTGAGGCTAGCGAGATGCAGGGTTGTGTGGACCTGCTGCAGCAAGCGTGGGTGCTGCGGGGTGACTGGGGTGTTGCGGTGAGGGTGGGGTTAGTTGCTGCCATGGACGAGGCTGCTGCAGCGACGTGCAGGGCTGTCGTAGGTCTGCTGCAGTGAGCGTGGGTGCTGCAGGGTGTCGGGGCTTTTGTGGCGAATGCAGGGTTTGCTGTGGCCGTGGATGAGGCCTCTAGTGCAAGCGTGGGGTGCTGCTCACAGCTGGGGAGTGCTAGGGGAGAGCGTGGAGGCACAGGGGTGCTTAGGGGTTGGCTGTGTGGGGGCAGGGGCTGCCATGTAGAGGTGCTTGGTGGGGCGACAAATCCCACGTCAATGAGCTTGTCCACCTCTTCGTAAATTTGAGTGATGAGCTCCAGCCTCATGCGCCTCAGTGGTTGCTTCACTGGGTCGGCTTCAAGGCTAATTGCCAGCTCATGTTGTGAAACTGCAGGGCTCTGTCCTGGCATCTCTTTGTAAGTCGTGGCGAAGCAGTCCCAGTACTCTTACCGTAGCTGGATGTACAGCTCCTGTTCTTCTAGAGATAGCTGGGCACTAAGGAAGGTACGCCTGGGGTCATCTTCGCTTCCTAGATTGACTTCTATCAGCTCTTCGACTATGGCTTGGCCTCCATCTTCAATCTTTGGAGGTGCCGACTGGAGGTCAACGAAATCTGGAATGCCGTCTTCGATGTCGACGACCTCGATTTCTTCATATGACGTCATCAAAGGTTCTGGAGGATCCTCTATTTCATTTAATATCGACTGCGCGGATTGTTCTATCAGTGAATCCACCGTCGTTGCAGCTTCCAAGGGCGAGAGGGCAGCTTCATCCCCTACAGATGGGATTGCAGCAGTGACAAACTGGTAGTTGTTCGTCATCGGGCTGAAACAGCATCCCGGTCTTGTAGCAGAAGGTGAGGAGGCCACGCCTTCTAGGGCAGTTGTATCTTCCGTAGAAGTGGCTTATTCTCTCTTGGCAACATGTGCCTCTTGATCAGAGTTGGCCGAGGCTTCCTCGATTGGCGGGAGGGATGCTGAGGTCATCATCAGTGGGACTCCACTGGAGGGAGAGATCCCTACTTCTTCAGCATCTTCGACTTCGCTGCTGCTAGCCGTATCAAATTTGGCCTGAAGGGCCCCCTCTTTGTGATAGACTTGTTCCTAGCATCAGCAAGGAATCATGGTCTCCACTTCTTGATTTCTGGATTGAGCTGGCTCAGCATATTCAGCTTCCACTGGGCACTCATCAAAAGTTTCCCCCAGTGGGTTGTCTTCAGTAGGATAGAAGGCGGAGATGGTGTCCACCTCATATCGCCCACTGTAATAATATTCTTCTAGGGTGAAGCCCAACCTTGGGTGTTAAGAGATACGTCTCTGTTCCTTATCCAGACTTGCAGGATACTACATCTTCTAGAAAGCCTCTTTATCTTTATGTGACTGATTAGAGGGGATGTGCTGCTTCCAGAACATCTTGGCCATCCGATCTGTCGTGAATGCCAGGCCCTGAATGGGAACTGATGGGTTTTCTATATCTTCAGGCAGACAGCAGTCTGTGTCCTCCCGAATATGGTGTTCTTCAGCTGTGTAGAACAAGCTGTTCGGCCCGTCTATCTACGCCACCTCCCAAGCTTTGAAAGGCTCAACGGTAGGGTTATCGAGGCCAGGAATCGGCTTGGTGAGGCCTTCTGGGACCCCTATGTGGTCGTGCTACTGATCGACCTTGACTTCATGAGCTTCGGGGTATATAGCTGGAGGTGCTATTCTACCCACGTTCCCGGAGACGGTGATATGGGAGACTGCCTTGGGCTTTACATATCCGCATGGCAGTGGTGGGTACCAGCTATCGCCGGATGTGTTTCTTGATGCCCCCGCAGGGGTCTTGGCTTCGGAAGTCTTCTGGGAAGGCCCCACATACAGGTTGGTGTCTGCCAAGTGACATTTGAACACCTCGAATTGGTGGAGATCGAAAAATATCCTTTCCTCTTTCCCTTTGAGACTGTATTTGATGCATTGGTGGAGCGTGGAGGGCACCACCATATTTTCATGCAGCCACAGACGGCTGAGTAGTGCTTTATATGAAGTGCGGGAGTCTATGACATGAAACTACACCTTCTTAGAGGGGGTGCCCGAAGCACACTATATTTCAGCATCTCTCCCGTAGCTATATCCTACCCCTCACTCTAGTCACCGCACACACATCGCGCCGGCCCTCATGCAGCTACCGCGCGTGAACAAAAGGATGGCATGCCCGGTGGGATGTCTCCCGCCTTCCTTCTTTCCGCTGAAGAGAAAGCCTGTGCTAGCCCTGAAGTCCTGGTGCCCTTTTCCTGTCCTTGTAGGAGAGGTAGAAGAAGAGCACCTACTCGCACTTCCCAACAACTTCCAGTTTACCTTCCAGTTGCCGGATCGTGTTCAACGACCGTCAACAGCCATCGCCCCTGCTCATCCGGTGCATCAACAACTATGGTGGTCATCACCTACGGTCCCATCATCATCGCCACCCATGCGCGGGTGGGCTACCTGGCGGTGTCGATTACTTTTGTCAGTTGCACCCCGGTCGTCAGATCACCCTACTTCTTGGGTATGGTCCTTGTGGCGGCTCCACCACCAGCCTCAGCTCCCGTCTCTTCTGGCGCTGTCAACGCGCCACACCTGCTGCCAGTCTTAGTGGCCAGACCGAGTGTCAGACTCGGGTCTCCCATTGCCAGCCCCCGTAGGTGTTCTAGACCAGCTCCTGCTCGGGCTAACACCAGCCCTCGGGCCCAGTTCCGACCGGCTCCCGACGCGAGCTTCGCGCCCCGAGTCCCGGTCCCTACCACTACAGTTCACTCGGGCCTCCAGCCCCGAGCCTCGGTTGAGTCAGCATCTAGTGTGGGTCTCCACCCTAAGGTGGCCGGCTCCTTAGCACCCCACTCAGGCCGTCAACCCCGAGCCTCAGTTGAGCCAGCTCCTCGCACGAGTCTCCTGACCTGGGGGCAGGGTTCCCCAGTATCTCGTTCGGGCCTTCCGAACCAAATTTCTGAAGTGCAACCGCCTCACCCGGGCCGTCAATCCTTAGTTCGAGGCTGCTCAACATGCAGACCGAGCATGCAACCCCGGAGTCTCCCACGGATGACGCCTGGCGTGACTGATCCGCATTAGGTTCCGCATCCTTTGGCTCCATCATGGGGGCACGTGCCCTACAACTCTACGATGCCGACTCCCAGTATGGGTTTGCCTCTATGGGACGTGGCGGCCCCGGTGTAGACCGAAGGCCCTATATCCCACCTTTCGGTCCCGCCAGTCTCTGATCTAGGCTCAAGGCCTAGGGTCACCAGCATCTCAGCACCCCCTGCAGTGCCAACTCTGAGTACAAGCACGTCATCGCGGGCAGCCGCAACACTGTTGTTAGCTCGGGCGAGGGCTTACACTCGAGTCACCTAGCTGCCAGCCTCCACTACAGACCTTGGGTCTTGGGGACTGATTCTAGTGTTGCCGGTCGATGGCCTTGTGCCACCAATAGTTATGGGCCGAGTTTTCTCGGTCTACCACCTTGGAGCGGAATCATCTTTGGCTCCCCAGAAGAAGCATCGTCGAGGCCGTAAAGGCATGCGAGCTGCCGTTGCCACCAACAACTCTGGCAAGACCATCCTTGTTGGGAATCTACAGATTCACCTAGATAGGGGCGAACCCATAATACCCCCAGAGCGGATCATCTCTATGGTCCCTACCACCAACTACTTCAGCCTTCTGCGTCGAATGCGAGAAGACAAGGCGAAACTCAGAAGGGCAGACGCCCCCACAGCGGCCCAGAAACACCAGCGTCAGTTCGGTGTTTGAGCTCCCAAGTCCCATCGAAGAGACAGTGACAAGGGAGACCAACAGTCCAACTTGAGAAGAATCTGGGTTACCCTGGAGGAAGCTCAAGCCATCCGGTGGCATCCACGTCATAAAGCCAAGGTCTCCCTAGTAGGATGCTACCTACTTCCATGGGGATGACATCACACCATACCTGAGGTCCATTGTCGGTGACGATGTCACTTGGCACTCCAAACTGTGCAGTAATGTTCTTCATGATAAAGCGACAGACTGTGGTAGCTTTGATCTCCGCGTACGCTTTAGCTTCCGCCCATTTGGTGAAGTACTCAGTAGTGGTGAGGTTAAATGATTTGTACTTAGTTTGAACATTAGGGTCACCAAGTGGGCCAACAATATCGAAAGCCCACATGGAGAATGGCCAAGGAGCAGAAAGAGGATGGAGTGATGAAGCAGGAGCATGAATTTTGTCAGCATGGAGCTGGCATTGAAGACACCTACGGACATAGGTGAAACAATCTTCTTCTAGGGTTGGCCACTAATAGCCCTGCCTAAGAATCTTCTTTGCCAAAGCTTGACCATTAACATGCCCTCCACACTTGCTTGCGTGAGCTGCTTCAACAACTTTTCAAGCCTCATCATCGTCGAGACATCTCATGAGAACTCCATTTAGAGCACGCCTGTACAACTCTCCTACAATGATTACGTATCTCGAGATGACTCTTCTGATGGCCTTGCATTGCTCGGTGTTGGCCGCCTCCGAGAATGAACCATCTCTACAATATTGCTCAATCTTATGATACCACGACAATTCCTCTTCTTCTAAAATTTCCTCAAGCTCAATTAAAGATACTTCTTTCAAATCTTCCTTCTCAGCCTTCTTCTCGTCAGATTTCCTAAAGTTGTCGAACCACGGATCCTGAAGGGAAGGAGTGTCTAATCGCTGGACCACAATGGTCTCAGTGGAATGACTGAGAGGGAAAGAAAGGGAAGAAGCTAGAGATGCAAGTGCATCAGCGAGAATATTCAAAGAACGAGGGGTATGAATATAGATCAGCTTACAAAATTGCCTAGCCAAGAGGGTGACCAAATCTTGATAGGGTTTAAGCTTAGGGTCACGGGTGTGATATGTTGAAAGAACTTGTCACAGCACCAACTGAGAGTCTCCTATGATATTTAGGTACCGTGCACCAAAGATGTAGGCGTGCTTCAATCCAGCAAGGAGAGCCTCATACTCGGCTATGCTATTGGTAACAGAGAAAGAGAGTTGATAAGCAAGGGGAATGGTCACTCCCTCCGGAGTGAGGAGAATGGCGTCGATCCCACGGCCTTGAGAATTGAGCGCACCATCAAAGTGCAATGACCAGAAGGGGTGATGAGTAAGTACATCAAGGTGTTCATCGGGGAACTCGTCCTGGATTGAATCAGTACAAGGGATAGGAGAGTGAGCGAGGTGTTCAGTAATAGCATATCCCTTGATTACTTTCTGAATGACAAAGGTAATATCAAATTGGGAGAGAAAGCTCTCCCAGTAAGCTAATCTGCTAGAAAGGGCAGATTTTTCTAAGAGATAACGGATTGGGTCCATTCTAGAGATCAACTTAACCTCATGGGCGTGGAAATAATGTTTCAACTTCTGAGCCACCCATACCAATGCTGCACAGGTCTTTTCCATAGTTGTATACTTAGCCTCGACAGGATTGAACAACCTAGAAAGATAAAAGGCTGCCCTTTCCCTACCTTCATCGTCCACTTGTGCTAGGACGGCTCCTAGGGAGTCCTCAATAACCGAAATGTATAATATCAGGGGTTTCCCAGGGATAGGGGGTTACAAAATTGGGGGATTGGACAAATAAACCTTAAGATCCTCATAGGCTTTTTGGCATTGTTCATTCCATTCAAACTTAGCTCCTACCGTTGTAATTAATTATTTCTTTATTTTAAATAACAACAAAACTCGTTGTTAATTATCCCTAAACCGCTTCTCCCGTGTCCCCTCTCACCCACGACTCTCTCCCTCCGATTCCCGCTCCTCTCTCCCTCTGATTCCCGCCTCCTCTCCCACATTCCCGCTTCTCTCTCCCTCCGATTCCCTCACATCCTCATCTCTCTTTCCCTCAACCCTGCGATTCGTCTATCCCTCCGATTCCCGGCCTCCTCCGCATCCTCACTTGAGAAACCAACGGCGTGTCGCCGCCCCTGGGACAGCATTGTCTGCCCCATCAAACACAGCATCACCGCCTAGCTCGCCTTGCGCAGGATCGCCGCCCAGGATTTCTCCGGTGACTCCCGAGATCGCCCTGCCCTTTGGCAGCTCAGGTGACTATTGGGATCGCCCTACCCTCTAGCCACCCAGGAACGTCGCCCAGGAGGCCTCTTAGTCTCCAGTTTCTTCTCCCTCGCAGCGCCGACCTCGGAGCAGCAACAATGATGGGTCGGGTGATCAGAGCGCAGAGGAGGGGAGCAGGGTTGGTGTTCCGCTCCCACACGCACCACCGCAAGGGCCCTGCCCGCTTCCGCAGCCTCGACTTCGGTGAGCGCAATGGCCACCTCAAGGGCGTCGTTACCGAGATCCTCCACGACCCCCGGGGTGGCGCCCCCCTGGCGCGCATCACCTTCCGCCACCCCTTCCGCTACAAGCACCAGAAGGAGGTCTTCGTGGCCGCCGAGGGCATGTACACCGGGTAGTTCGTCTTCTGCAGCAAGAAGGCCAACCTGATGGTGGGGAACGTCCTCCCGCTCAGGTCGATCTCGGAGGGTGCGGTGGTCTGCAACGTGGAGCACCACGTCGGCGACCGGGGGGCCTTCGCGCGCGCGTCCGGTGACTACGCCATCGTCATCAGCCACAATCCTGACAACGGCACCAGCAGGATCAAGCTTCCCTCGGGTGCAAAGAAGGTTGTACCAAGTGGGTGCCGAGCAATGATCGGTCAAGTTGCAGGGGGGGGTAGAACAGAGAAGCCCATGCTCAAAGCCGGCAACGCCTTCCACAAGTACCGTGTGAAGAGGAACTGCTGGCCAAAGGTTCGTGGTGTGGCCATGAATCCCGCGGAGCATCCCCACGGAGGAGGGAACCACCAGCACATCGGTCACGCCAGCACCGTCAGGCGGGACGCCCCTCCCGGCCAGAAAGTTGGTCTCATTGCTGCGAGGAGAACTGGCCGTCTTCGTGGCCAGGCCGCCGCTACGGCCGCCAAGGCAGAAAAGAGTTCTTGAAGCGGTACACCTCACCACTTCACCTCCGCGGTACACTCCACGCTACCTCAGCCTCCCGGGCCACCTCGCCCGGCACACCATTGTGCCGGATGGTATGCTCCACACCGTTCCAGCACCCATCCTCCCTCCGAGCACCCCACCGCACCGTGCAACATCTCACCCAATTCCACTCCACCTCCAGCGGCACCACCCACTGTACCGGGTAACACCCGGTGCACTCCCGCGCCAACTCCCACGGCACACCATCAGTGTGCCAGATGGCATCCCTCCGCCCGCACCGGATGAACACCCGCGCCTCCCTCCTGCGTCGATAAATGGAGGCGAGGTGTGGGGGCTTTAGAGGAGGCGTCAGCGAAGGGCCTCAGCAGAGGAAGAGGGCGGCGTCACTGCGTTAGAGCTCATCCGCTCCCCTGTCATCGTGTCCTCCGTTCTGGGTCCGTCTTGGCCGCACTGAGAATGAGCAGTGTAGAGTATGGGGTGTACACTTATGAGAACTTAGAGAGAGAGCCATACTGGACTTCTGAGAAACCCCGGATCCCCATCACTGGTGCTGGAGGTCTCATTGCTTCCCACATTGTGAGGCGCTTAAAGACTGAGAGTCACTACATTATTGCCTCTGACTGGAAGAAGAATGAACACATGACAAAGGGCACGTTCTGCCATGAGTTCCACCTTGTTGATCTGAGTGTCATGTACAATTGCTTAAAAGTAACGAAAGACGTGGACCATGTATTTAATCTTGCTGCAGACATGGGAGGAATGGGTTTTGTCCAATCTAACCATTCGGTGATTATGTACAACAACACTATGATAAGCTTCAATATGCTTGAGGCTGCAAGAATTAAGGGTATCAAGAGGTTCTTCTATGCATCCAGTGCTTGCATTTACCCTGAATTTAAGTAGCTGGATACCAATGTAAGCCTAAAGGAGTCTGATGCTTGGACAGTAGAGCCTCAAGATGCTTATGGTTTGGAGAAGCTCTGCTCTGAGGGGCTCTGCAACCACTACACCAAGGACTTTGGCATTGAATGCCGAGCTAGCCGGTTTCATAACATTTATGGACCTTTTGGCACTTGGAAAGGTGGGAGGGAGAAGGCACATGCTGCATTCTGCAGGAAAGCTCTTACTTCCAATGATAAGTTTGAAATGTGGGGAGATGGACTGTAAAACTCGCTCATTCACTTTTATTGATGAACGTGCTGAAAGTGTGATGAGGTTGACAAAGTCAGATTTCAGAGAGCCAGTAAACACTGGAAGTGACGAAATGGTAAGCATCAATGAGATGGCAGAAATAGTGCTCAACTTTGAGGACAAGAAGCTCTCAATTCATCACATCCCTGGTCCGGAGGGTGCCCGTGGCCGCAGCTCTGACAACACACTGATAAAAGAGAAGCTGTGTTGGGCACCAACCATGAAACTAAGGGATGGTATGAGAATCACATACTTCTGGATCAAGGAGCAGGTTGAGAAAGAGAAATCTCATGGGGTGGACTTGTTTGTCTATGGGTTGTCCAAAGTGGTCAGCACACAAGCTCATGTTCAACTCGGCTCCTTACGCGCAGCTGATGGGAAAGAGTGAAGACAACATGTCCAGCTAGTGTTGCCTCAGAAGAGCTTCACGGTACAATAATTTAGACGTGAGAAGATATGTGAACGGCGGACAGCGCGCATAAATGGTGGGAAGGCTATTGATCCGGTGACCTCCAAAATGTTCTTCATCCAGTGGCCCTCTGCAGTCATCTCCCATCCGGTGGCATACTCTCATCCGGTGCACCCGTTTGGCCCTTCAACCGGTGCACCTTGTCAACTCTTCAACCGGTGCACTAGTTGTGGCCTCCACCCGGTGCACCCCATCATCACCTCACCCGGTGCACTCGGCAGGCCCCTCCACCGGCACACCTGCGAGTGTCTCCACCGGCACATTGTCGCCACCTTTTACCCGGTGCACTCGGCAGGTCCCTCCATCGGCACACCTGCGAGTGTCTCCACCGGTACACTGTTGCCACCTTTTACCCGATGCACTCCCGCGCCACTGCCACGGCACACCATCACTGTGTCGGACGGCACACCTCCGTCTACCGTGCCTAGTCACCCTCCACTGCACCGGATAACCAACCACCGCCGCTGCTCTCTCTCCGCAGTACACTTTCCCTCTCCCCGACACACCACTGTGCCGGACAGCACCCCTGTGCCGGATGGCACATGTCTTCTCCGCACCAGACCAACCGCTCCCAACGGGGAAGACCACTCGGAGAACCCGCGGCGGATCAGGGCCATATGGCGGGAGCTTGAGTCTGCCGGGGAGACCCAGAGGTGCATGGTTTTTGGTGCGAAAGAGGCGGAGGACGAGTATGTTGCTGCGGTGCACACTCAGAAGCACGTCGACCTCGTCTGGAATGTGAGCTCGAAGCTGTTTGATTCACGAAGGAAGAGGATTACTCCCAGGTTTAATTCGATATATTTAAACGAGGGTTTATCAGGAATTAAGTGAATTTTGGCTAGCACTTGCTACAGATCTACCAGAGAAGATGTTAGTCAGCGAGGGTTCTTCCAATTTACCCAACAGTCTCTTCACCAAGCTTAACCGGTGGAAGTTCTTGCTATCTTTATCCGGCAGCCCCGGCGGGAGGGAACTGGGCCACCAACTCCTCCAATGGTCTTCACCGACACACTGCTGCCATCTCTCACCCGATGCACTAGACAGGCCCCTCCATCGGTACACTATCGAGAGGCTCTGCCCGACACGCTCCAAACAGCCCTTGCCCGGCACGCCCCAAATGGGCTTTGGCCGGCACACTCTCAGGGTGCTCCACCCGGTAAGGTTGGTAGCCTTCCACTCGGCACAACTTATTTTCTTCTTCACTCAGTGCAGTCCAAACACCCTCCTGGTTCTTCCAACGGCACAACCTTCTGGCTTCTCAGCGGCACACCTTGCCACCCGGTGCATCCGGCAGAAGAAATCTAACGCCCATGCCTTGAGATCTTTGGCGCGCAGCAAGCTAGCTGTCGGGGCGTTACAGCCCTCCCCCCTTAAAATAATTTTATCCTCGAAATTCACGACAAGCACTAAGCGACAAGGGGAGAACGTCGGAACCAACTGACAACACTGTCAGAGCCCCAACCAGACCTCAAAACTCGTAAAAAATCACCGTCCTGAGGGACACGGCCAGACAATGATCACGGACGACGCCTCGCTCACAACCCGACACACACCAGTCCTCAGAGCAGGCACGTACAAGGAGTACAAGTCTGGCGTCACCTCAACCGACGTGGAAACCAACCACGATCACAGAGAAAACACACTCCTCACCACGGAAACCAGCACCACTGGTCAACGCCCACTCCCGGCGGACCAACCAAACTCCAGCTTCACCACCCGCTGATCGATCTCACACCCTGCACCAATGGCAACCAACGCTGAGCTTCCACCAGCTCACACCAGGCAAGCCGGACGCTGACAATAGCACCGGACCAACTCCTCCAGAAGACAACTTCTCACAAACCCCAGATCTAATCTGAAAAAAGTACACCTCATAATCGGCCATCTAAGGCCTCGCTGGCATACGGCTCACGCCATTCACAAGCCCCAACAATCAGCATCTTCTATCTGTGAAAGATCATCCACGGGTCACCTGATACACGTCAACGGGAAACCTCCACTGGCCCAATAGGCACGCTTCAAATCACAACAGGCCATCCGCTGACTCTTTCACAGACCAACACCACATCTCAAGCCAAATCTCACTCGAACACCGCAACCGATCTCGAGCCTCACGCCAACACTACCCTCGAGCACAACGAAATCACATGACAGGATTCCACCATCCTCGATCCTCTCGTCACTCAACTCAGACTCACGAGAGATCCTCCCTTGCTGACCATAGACGAGGGATCACCACATCTTACGTTAACGTCTCACTGGATACCTCCGCACACAGGCACTGTCCTTCGTCCTGTCTCATCAAATCATTCATCTCAAAACGATCCAAAAGGATGCCTGCCAATCCCGAGTCTAGCTTTACCACAAAGCCTCGGGACACAACCTCTTACAACTCACGACACGTTTCTCCAGAATCGACAAATACCGCCTGCTACCTCAGCAAGCAGGTCGATAACACCACGACCAATGCACGCAGGTCCCCAGATAATACACTTCTTATCATAGTCGATCACTCGATTAACCTCACCAGTCGCTCACGGCCACCAACCGGGACCCATAATCTTATCAGATATCACTTCTCCAAAAATACGATCTCACCCAAGAACACAACCTCCAACACAGAAATAGGGTACTCATGCGGCAATCTTGTCAGCACATTTCCCCAATTCTCAACCCAACCAGTGCCACAGATCGCAATGCCTCAAGCAACGGCACGGCAATAACACGTCCCACGCAACCCAGACAACCTTACACCGAGGGACCAATCCTCTGACGCTCTACACATCCTCGAAAATTCAGGGCGTTACATAAAGGGCTACAGTGGGGCCCAGGAGGACCGACCCTGGGTTGACGGGCAGTAATCTGGGGGTGCGTACGGGGCAAACTTGGCCTACTGGTCCGACTCGGTCCTGTGCCAACTCGGTGCTGCACGGACTCGGTCCTGACTCACTGGATAACAAGCCACGATTTTTAAAGGAACATCACCTTCTTGATGTCGTCTGGAGATGCCGCTTTGCTGAATCGTTGGTGGGACATCCCTGGTCGACTCCTGGGAGGGGCGGTCATTGAAGTTTGTTGTATATGTGATTTTGATATATGTGATTTTGATGATTACAAAATGACTGTGTTACTTGGACTATGTGCGTGGCGTCCCCAGTTCATGGTAGCGGTAGTCTGATACTTGTATCTGGTTATCTGTACCCTGAGCTTTGGGTCGTTACAAGCACCCTTACCCAGGTCAGTGTACATGCACATTTTCATTGCATGAAGGTCAGAGCATTTTCATGTTAGCCAGTGCACATGCAGCATATAAGTTGTAGCATATTCGTGTAAGCCAGTGCACATGCAGTATATCGGTCGAAGCATATTCATAGAAGGTCAGAGCACATGCATGCCTTCGCATCTGAGCGCCTTCCTTCAAGTCGGTGAACGTGCATAGCAAGGTCTACGCATATACATTGTCTAGGTCTGTGCACATGCATTGCCCAGGTCTGTGCACTTTTGCTTTTAGCATTGTCAAGTCTATGCACATACTATAGCAAGCATCTTTAAAGTCTGAGCACATGTGCATACTACTTAGACAAGTCTATGCATCTTTCACTCTAGTATGTAAGATCTCTCTATATCCTACTATGATTGAACAAATGCTCGTGCATCTTGAGTCTACTCAATTTTTCATATCCTGACACAATGATGCGAGAAGACAATGAGACTCGATGCTAAATAGGTGTGAACCTTGGACTCTATGAGATGATGCGACTAAAATGACAACTCAACCAGCAATGACGCTAACGATTCTTCACCTTACCAGGTTCCTGAAGAGGCAAACGTGCCCCAAACAGAAGTACTCGCTCACAGTCGTTCCCAGCATGGGAAATGTGTCGATCGGCATGGTTGAGTAACCAGCTTTGAGTCTCGGGTGGTCAGCTCACCCTTGTGCTCGGAATGACTCACGGGATGGGTCTCACACTCACAACTCATAGCAGTGACTAAACTGATCGCGCTACGATCCTAACATGCTCATGAGCAGCGGCATAAAGAACTTATACTAGAAAAGTAATGCAACTAAAAAGGGTGGCGAGTGTACCTCCATGCTCGGGGCGTGGGGAAGACGTCTCGGCCAAGTCCATAACTCCCGGTACAGTAATGAAAGTTAATTACAGCAGTGATTTCTATTGCCCACTCCACGTAGAGAGGTAAAGGGCTGTACGATAACTTCAGGAGAATAGATCTTGGGTTGGCGGGTAGCACGGCGGTCAGTTCCAGGCGACGGCGGGCAGCGACTCTGGGTATGCAAACGGCTGGTCGGCAAGGTAGCAAACAGGGACATCCAAAGGGACGTCATCCTCCGGAAGGCTTCTGAAGGTGGCGATTCACTAGGACGAGGGCAGCAAGTCCCTAGTCGACCCTCGGGAGCGGCGGTCGCTATTTCTGCACCGGCATATTTCTTGAGGATTTTCTTCTGGCTTCTCTTGCTGCTGCCCAGTTTCAGAATAGGCCTGTGCGATTTGGCAGAAATGACTGCTGTGATCGGCTCTAATGTAGGAACAACGTGGGACCAGAGCCGTTGTGAAGCTCTCTCAAAGTTATACGAATCCAGACTGGCGCAGGATTTTTATGAGAGAGGGACTTCCCGTGGGGAAATTTTAACCTGACTGGCTCTCAGACCTAGAACAGACAGGATAGAAAGTGGAACTGCCTGATAACTTGGCTTGACCGAAGGGGCGACGATGGATTTGGTTGATGGGATTTTTATGGCTGTGAGAGGGGGTTGTGAGGGACGTGCGAGAATTTTATGGCAATTTTATGAGGAGGTTTTGATGGGGGAATGGATTTGATGGTGTGTTGGGGGGTCAGATCTAGTCTACAGAGATAGAACTAGATCTGACCTGAGAACTAATTTTAAGGAGGGGTAAATAGAGGCTAAAATTCGTGGGGAAAAAATTATTTCACATTTTAATTGATCAGGTTTCTATAGGGACGAACCCACATTACTCTTCCTGTGTTTTTCCCCTACATGTGGACGAGTTTTGAGCGAGAGAGTGGGGTTTCCCACTTTTTGGGGAAATTTCATGTTTACAGGCATGTGATCAGATCGATTCACCGAAATCAAGTTTCGTGTGTGGATTTGCAGTTGGGGGTGATTCCATATGCGTGTTGATGGTTTTCATGCCCAATGTGGGCCTCTTAAGCGAGGGAATGAGCCTCCGGGGTGGTCCCCAGAGGGGACCCTGCTACTGGGAAAAACCCTGGCTGGCCAGGGGTGCTGGGCAGCCAGGTGGTGGCCACCTAGGCCAATGCCCTTCTAGATGGCCAAAGGACTGGCCACCCAGGTGTCTGGGCGGTGAGGGAGGTGGCTGCCTAGGCCAAGGCTGGGTAGCCACTGGGTTGGCCGCCTAGCAGACTGGGTGGCCACTGATTGGGCCGCCCTGGCCCTTCTATCCAGGTGCTGGGCGACCAACCTCCTGGCCACCCAGGCCTGTGGGCTGCCAAGAAGTTGGCCGCCCCTGTCTTAGGGTGGCGGACACCTGTGTGACCGCCCATGGCTGTGGGCGGCCAGGGGTTTGGCCGCCCAAACCCTGTTAGCCCGAAGGTTCGACTTTCTGTGTTCTGCGTATTGGTGGTTCTCATCTGTGCCAGTTTCGTCGGCTGTCCACAGAGTAGTTGCCCAGTTAGAGGTTCTAGGGTGTTGTGTTCTATCTATATCCACCTCTTGTCGTGTTACATGTATATGGTGAGTTACGTATGAACAAGTAGTGTTCCGGTGGCTTTTCGCTTCTTTAGTGAGTTCTCACCTGTTGGTGACCTTCCCCCACTAGTCGTAGCTTTCCTGTGCATGCGTGTGCAGACCCACTTGGGAATGGTGAAGTGCTTTCCCTGTGTGACGATTTCTAGGTTGGTTACCGTAGGGCCCCTCATCTTTACAACCTGAGTTCGGGTTGGGGTGAAAAACTAGCTAGAGGATCTGACCTAGAGTGCATGGTCTGCAAGTGCACACGTGGTTGGGGGAGTCAGACATGCACTGACGAGTGCGACCCCAGCAGTCCTTGTTCTATGGTTCCGTGGTTAGTATGTCTCATTTTGTGCCTAGGGCATGCAGGGAGACACCAGGGGGCACACAATAAGAAGTCAGTGGATGCATCTGACCTTGCTTCTAGTGGGTAGAGCTCATGTCACCTTAGAGGTTTCGACTCAGGTTTCCTTCTCCTGAGTTTCAGCATTTTGGTGGCTCGGAGTCTTGGTTACTCGTGATCGAGGTATGGTTCCTTGTTGTCTTCGTGAGTCCTGTTCGGCTACATAGCTGTGTTTCTTGGTTGACTGATTGAGGGTCCACCTGGTAGCCTAGTTCCTAGTGTGTGTGTGTCCTAGGAGAGGTATTCTGAGATAGGTCATCATGTTCCAGCTTTCTATGGCCCAAGTTTTGAGAACCTACTTTGACATGAGTTATGTTCGATACTCAAGGTGTCCCGACGATGCATAGGTTTTTGGTAGTTAATGGTTTAAAGGGTTTCTTTGTGTGCTGTGCTGTTCTTACTGCTTTAATGCAATGCTTTGCCTACCTTAGTATCTTGATATTTTATTACTTGTTGCTCTGTTTATTTTGTTGTGTTGTGGTGGGGATCCATGGGACTCCTACTGAGCCAATGAGATGAGACTCACCCCTTTTCTTTTCAGGTCAGCATGCCTCCTCATCGTTTGGAGGCCTTGAGCAGTGTTTGAGGTCCTAGCATCACCAGCTTTTGTTCTCCTAGATCAGTGCTTCACCCAGTTCATATCAAAAGACACTCCAATATTAAATGCACTAATATGACATTTTGTAAGCATCAAAACCACACTAAAATAGCATTTTGTAATCATCAAAATCACACACTCAACACTTTGCCCAATTAAAACACAAACTTCTAGTGTGCAACTAAGCGGAAACATTCTAATAACTAAGCTATTGTAAACTAGCTAAAGTGAAATACTAAAATAGTAATGCAAGGATGCTCACATAGAACTGATGTCAAACACTAAGTAATGAGCATGAGTGCGGAGCATAGAAGCGATGGATTGTACCAACAAGTTCCAAACTCAAGCGACAATGTGTGTGCAAACATGGAATAAACTGATATACACACACACCCTAGCATGTTGTGTCCCTGTGATTTTGATGATGTCAATTGTTATGACTCATTAATAATATAACCTTGATGCATACTTGATGATATAATCTTTGATGCAATTATGAATGATCTCATCATAGAAGTATGCAGTCTGTCAGAACAGATTTTGAAGATGACTTATAATGTCAACAAAGGTTAACGCCAGCCAAATTGTTGAGTTAGCTACTGCATTGAAAGGTCACTACATATACTCTCTGTCTGTCAGGTAAGGTCAACGCTAGTATAGAAAAGATGCACACAAGGTTGAAGCACATGCATTAAGCACTAGTCATGAGGGTTACTGTTCATGCATATAGAAGGTCTGTGCACATTACTGTTCATGCATACTCAAGGTTGGAGCACATCCACCTTGATCATACTAAGGTCGACGCTTGTCTTCTACAGTGCGCATAGAGGGTCAGAGCATGTTACTATTCATGCATGTTCAAGTCGGAGCACATCTGCCTTGATCTCACTAAGGTCGACGCTAGTTACTGTTCATGCATATTCAAGGTCGGAGCACATCCACCTTGATTTAACTAAGGTCGACGCTAGTTACTATTCATGCATATCCAAGGTCGAAGCACATTCTGCTTCGCGCATACTAAGGTCGACGCTCTTTTTCCCTATGCACATAGAAGGTCGGTGCACCTTTTGCTAGCACAAAGTAAGGTCTGTGCACATCTGCTACAAGGTTGATGCACATTTTGATAGTTAGCAACTCAAGGTCTATGCACATCTGGTACATGGTCGATGCACATTTGCTTTAGTCTTCTATAAGGTCTGAGCACATTTACTTTAGTCTTCTATGAGGTCTGAGCACATTAAGTTACATAACACATTAGGTCTGTGCAGATGTTATAACATGTGGAATGAGTCTGTGCACATTTGAAATACAACTGACTAAAAAGTGTTTGATTAAATGCTTTCTATTTTGATTACAGGGATTTAAGTATAAAAAGGCCTTATTCACTAAAGTAACAAGGATCGAATATCAGCGTGGCATAAAGGCAACAGTCTCACGTGGAATCTAAAGAACCATATTATTGGGCACGTGATCCAAGGCAGATCGTCCCAGAAAGGATTTGCCACGTGGATCTTCGTTTATCTAGATTCCCACATGTGGCTGAGATCTTTCAGAAACCTCTTGGCGGGAGTGTTCCCTCCACATGCCCGATGCATGAGCTCGTGGGACCCAAGCCTGAAGCTCTATAAAACCCTCTCCTGTGATCGAAATCAAGTTATAGAGAATACATAAGAGAAGAAGAGAAGCGGCCGTCAAGGAGAAGAAGAAGAGAGAGTACCTGAAAGAGGAAGGTGAGTTACTGAGTGAGCAGAGAAAAGGAAAAGAGAGCTAGGAGAGCCAGAGAAGCTAGTGGAGTCGAGCCTACTTCTAATGCCATCAAAGGGGTCTAATTAGGGGTTTATTTTCAAAGTGGGCCTCAAGACCACTTAGAACCCAATTGGACTACTCCCTCTCTTATGTGCTTTCTAGCTTAGAGGACCCATTAGGCTGGTCTATGGTCCATGGTAGAATTTTGACCAAAGCCTCCACATTTGGCCATGGAGAAGGGGGTGCCCCCCATCTATTCCCCCATGTGGGATTTGAATATTCCCCTCCCCATAATGCCCCTCCTTCTCCCCTTGGCCAAGGGTATCTTAGGTCTATTTTCCTAAGTCTAGGGTTTGATATTTAATCTCTCTTGTAATAATTTTAATAGATAGAATATAAGATTTTGTGCAAGAACAAAGCCAAGGGAGCCCTCTCCCACTCTCTTCCTCCTTCTTCTTTCTTTTTGCAGCAGAGAGATCTGCATATCTACTCTTCTTTGGGAGTGATTCCCAACCTCTTTCTCCTCCTCTAGGTGTAACGCCTAGCTACTGCCGCTGCCGCCACTGCTGCCATCCGTGCCACCATCGAGCCGCCACGAGCCTTCCTTCGGCTTGTTGTCTAGAGCTGCGAGTTGCAGGAGAGAGGGTGAAATGAAAGGTTGGTTCTCCAAATCCCATCATTTGATCGACTTGAAACTTTGACAACCTCTTCCCCACGTCCACCCCTCTTCCCAGTTCAAATTTTACCTCGATCCGCTTCCATTGATCCCCTTCCCACCTTTGTCTTCCCATCCCGTGCAGTCTGTCTGTCTGTAGATCTACGTGATAGAATCCTACAAACCTATTTTTCTCACCCCCTAAACCTTCTCTGATCACCACCAAACTTTGTGTGCACGATCCCCACTTCCCCCTCTTTCATCCATGTTAACCCCTTGATCCAGATCCTCCATTTCCCTTTTGGTCAACCTCCATCATCTGGCTAGTTACAGTCTGCCCTGCATCCTGCCCGCACGAAACCTATGTTGGAGAGTTTTTTTAGGTAAATCAGCACAGTGGATGGTCCTTAGATCTAGATAAGTTGAATCTCTTCAAGTGCCCTTCACAACGACACTGATCTTGTTTTGATCTGACTCCAGATCTGAGCGTAGCAACTATTTTCGCAGGATCACGTAGATCTGTCCAGTTGCAAGATTATGGGATAGATCTTGGTTGCAAATCTCCCATAAATACATCGGCTCAGATCCAGGGAATGCCGCTCCGAGGGAACGACAAGGGACACCCTGCCATCATCCTAGTCAGTCGCCGCAATCATAAGGCACCTGTAGGCCACTATTCCAGTGGCTGCTTGTGCTTGCCATTCTGTAGATCTGAACAGTGTCGATCCGAACCAGTAGCTCACCTCCGCCCTGAGAGCCCCTCCGAAGTGCTGCCCGTCAACCCAAGCTCGCCGCTCTTGGATTCACTATGCAGCCTATTACCTCCCTGCGTGAAGTGGACAATAAATATGGCTCTGTAATTATTTGTTATTACTGTATCGGGAGTTCCGTGTCTTGGCCGGGAAGTCTTTCCCACGCCCCGAGCGTAGAGGTACATTTTTGCTCCCCCTTTGTTACATTTACTTATTCCATATGCATTCTAGGTGCCGCTGCATGTGAGATGATAGGATCCTAGCTCACTCAATTTCAATCACTGCTGTGAGTGAGAGAGTGTGACCCATCCCGTGAGTCGATTCGAGCACGTGAGAGTGTTGACTAACCTTGACTCAGTGCCGATTTCTCAACTGCGTGGATCCCCACGTTTCCCTCGCTTGGGACGATTGTGAGCTTGTACTTTTTGTTGAGGGCATATTCCTCTTCAGGCATACACGCCTTATGCAGTCTATCGAGCAGCCGCTAGGGTTTCCAAGTGGTCTAGAGAAGAGCTGCCTGCCCAACCTCACAGTCTATCGTTGGGCCGTCTATGACCATGGGGTGTCAAACGCAAAACAAGATAAACAGTCAAGCCACAACCACAGACCCCAGACCTTGCGGTCTATCGCGGGGCTGCTTAGTCACAAGCGGTTCCTGTTAGGGCCGTGTACAGAATGCCATGCTCGATCTCCAACGATCTTTGATAGGCTTTGATTGAAACGACTAATACACTCGGTATGGTGCATGAAAATTGGGTAAAAAGTTATCAATGGAAAGAGAACGAAAAGATGCATATCATAGAATGATTAATTGAATCTTAAAGCCTCCTAAACCCAACATTGATCATAGGAAACATGGTTAACCCTAATTCTGATATGCTCCGATTAAATCACATAATACTATCATGATACTAAACAAAATTCAAGGCTTTTGGTATCAAAAGAAAGAGGGCTTGAAGACGCTTCCAGTGGTATAAACTACTTAAGGTTTGGTTTGCTAGAACCAACCTTAAACGAAGGAGGAAAGGGATGACGTTGCTCATTGGACGCGCGAAGAACGCCCCAAGAACACGTCGAAATACGCCCTCGTCCTTGCTTCTCACGACAGTCGTAGCAAACGTCGATACTAGGTCAGGCTAGGGGTAGTTTTATAGGGTCAATTGATTCTGGAAGGGTCGATTGAAGGGGATAGAGTCCCATGCACGCGGGTCGCGCGTGATTCACGCTTGACCAAGTCACGCCGCCGTAACTCACCCAAATTGGACTCCTAGGGTTAGGTTTTTAGCGGACTAACAAAGGGGAAACGTGCTACACATCATGGCCATTCAAATGGGTCTGATCTGGGCTTATATGATCGAGAATTTGGTCCGAATTAGACGATCCAAGGTTCGATAAGGTTAAACGTGGATTTAGCCCTAATACCACTGATTCGGCTTGCTTACAATTTTATTTTGGGTTTGCCACAGAAGACAATTTGTCTAAAATTTTCATCCTCTACATGATTATAATTTTTCTACATTTTTATAAATTAGTTAAAATTTTACTTATCGTATTTCTCGTGGAATTTCTTATTATTTTTATTCAATAATATACCGGGGTGTTACATCTGGGTTCAAGCTGTGAGACAACGGGTTTGAGAGAGGGTGTTCCTCTCAATTGTGAAGTTTTGAGTCAGCGATCCTTAAGTTGTGATATTAGCGGTTGTAAGCTATGTATCAGCAGTTGTGAGCTATGTATCAACGGTTTGTTAGGGGTGTGACCCCTGTTTTGGTGCTTGGCACTAGTGAAGCCTCACTTGGGTTGAGTGGGGGTTGGACATAGGACTCGAGGTAGAGACTGAACTACCTTAACAGTCATCTGTCCATTGTGTGGTTTGCGTGCTATGTGATTGCTATCTTGTTGCGTTAGATGCATGCATAGGACCGCTTAACATTGCCATGTCTGATTTACACTTTCTATTTACCTGCTAACAGTGTTTGGTTTTATTTCTCCATCAGTTTTGTTTTAATCGGGGGCAGATCCATTCACCCCCTCTAGATCAGCCTTTCCACACCCAACATGTGGTATCAGAGCAGGTTCTCTGATAATGTGGTCCAACGACCTAGAGAGGATTGGTGGAATAGCTGTTAGGGGTCTAATAGATGAGGGGCACTCAGTACATAGGCCACCATTTTTTAATGGCACTAATTACTCATATTGGAAAAATCATATGTAGGTATTTCTTAGAGCACAGGACCATGAAATATGGATTTCTAATGGCATGAAATAAACCTGTGTGATTGAAAGGTCGATGTTGTTGCTCTATATTGTTGTATTTATTAATCATGTTAGACCATACATGTCGATGCACTTTGTTTGTGCATCGATGCAAATGCAGACCTTCATGCATTCTTTCACATGGTTTATTCTGAACTCATGATATGCTTAAGTCTAAATTCTCTGAACATTTATTATGATTAGCTACATAAAATTATGCTCGATAATGAATCTTCATGCTTGTCTTGATAGGAACATCATAGTGGGAATAATAGAGTGACTCGGCCAAAGGTTCAAACATCAAGACTGTGAAATTCAGAACCAAACTGGGCAAGTCAACATTCACCCAAAATCTCCTAAGTACGAAACATCTTTATTACTGAGCACGTTCAAAGGAAGCTAATAACTTGAAGGTTTAGTAAAGTCACGTGGGTCACATATAATCCTGATTGGCACGTGATCCAAGGTTGGAGGCCAATCAGAATATTTCTACCACGTGGAATAACTTTCCTTCTGCACCTAACACGTGGACCCTCGAAGTGCACTTTTTAGAAGAAATTCTTGGGTGGGAGCATTCCTTCCACGCGCCCAATTTGAAAACTTGTGGGGACCACAAGATTCATGTTCACAGAGATAAATAGGGATCGAGTGTTCAAATTCCAAAAATGAGAAGTAGAAGAGCTCGAAAGAAACTGAGACAGAGTGCCACAAGAGAGTGAGAGTTTGAGTAGGAGATTTGCAAGAGCCACTACGAGCTGAGAGTGAGAGTCTCTATGCCGAGAAGAGTCTGAGAGAGAGAGAACAGAGTATCAGAAGAAGATGAAGAAGGCTGAGAGAAAAGAGAGGGTGAGAAGAAGTTGTGTTGGTTTCGACTTCTGGATCAGATCTAGAGTCGAATTACTCTAGAGAAAGAGCTACATCTTTTTATTCTGTCATTGTTTTCTTTCATTTCTTTAAGTTTATTTTGAACAATTGTAAGCTGTGTAATCAGCAGTATAAGCTATGAGGCGGTGGCGAGGACTTGATCCTCAGATAACAAGTTGTGAAGCTCAGTAGGTTCAGCAAGCTGTGAAGCTCAGCGGTCTGTAAGGATTTCATCCCCGAAGTTGTGGATCAATGGATTGGTAAGCTGTTTGTCAGCAAAAGCCTTACTCGATTGAGTGAGGGTTAGACGTAGATCTCGAGACTGAGATCGAACCACCTTAAAAGCTGTTGTGTTCACTGTGTGATTGCTTAATTTGTCATTGCTTTGTCTAGATGTATGCCTAAGACCATTCTCTGTAGGCATATGATGCTTTTGATATTTCCATTCTTATGATGTGTAGTTGTCATCAACCAAATAGTATATAGAAAGGCATGGCTGGAAATATAGGTTAAGCTTATCTGGAATGCCACCTCTTGCATGAGGAGATCGTAGATCGAACCTCTGCCCAGTACTGAACTTGGTTGTTGATTGTTTCTTGAAATTATTTGTGCTAAATCATCTAGAATTACCTTGGTGTATGTTTGATTGCTTGCCTTGTCTTGAATTGATCAATAGTTCTTCATCTTATATCTACATATTGATCGATAACTCAGTGGTATATTAAAAGGCTTGGTCAGAACGATATGTTACGCCTATATGAAAAACTGACCCTTGCGTGAGGAGATTCTTGAATCGAACCTCTGCCTAGTACCATACTGTGTTGGCTGATCAACATCATTAGAGTTCTTTGTGGATAATTGTCATTTGTTATTAGATCTCCTAGCTGTTCATTCACATTGCCTTAGAAGCTTAGTTCAAAGCAAAATCCCTCTCCCTCTCTCCTTGTTCTTGATGTTCTTCCCACTCCCTCCTCCAATTTCCTCCAGATCTGATCCTAGATCTTTCATCTCCCTCAAATCTCTTCCTCTATCTGTTGTGAATGTTCACCGCTGCTGTTCGTGTTGTCGTTGAGCCACCACAAGCAGGTCTTCATCCTGCTGTCCTAAAACTCAGAGTTGTAGGACAGCAGCTCGGTGAAAGGGCTGGTATGGGAGATCCGACCGTTGGATCATGACGAAACTTTGAGGGTAGATTCCCCCCATCATAGGCCATTCTAGTTTAATTTTGAAGTTGATCAAAGTTCAATTGGGCCTTTTCCCAGCCACCTGTTCTTCCTTCTTAAAGTCTGCCTGTGTGTAGATCTACGGGATAGATCTTGGTAGCCGATTTTTCCACCCCTCAAATGTTGTCCAAAGTTTACAAAAGACCTATGTGCATGACCACCACTCTCCCCTCTACCTCCACAAAAATCCCCACGCCAAATCCCATAAACAGGTAGATCCTGTTCTGCCTTGTGTGTTCTGTATTTCAGGCCAGAGAACTCAGTCAGTTTAAAGAAGCTTTCATTTCCAGCTCCACTGTTGGACGGATGTCAAACTCCCATAGGTCAAAGATCTTTGAGTCCTCTTTCCAACGGCCCTAACCACACTCTGATGAGACTTTGGATCTGGTCGTACCAGTCGTTCTCATGGAGGTGCACAGTTCTGCCCTGTGACAGGCCAGTAACAAGGGGCCCACGGATAATTCCAGAATAAGTACGTCAGAGAGGAATCAGCGATCGTCGCTCCCAGGGGTCAACCTGGGACCCTCCGCCAACGTCTCGGTGAACCGTCGTGTCCAGAAGCCTCCAAGAGACCGGCATCCCTTTGGATGCCCGTGTGCGCTGTCCTACCGGTCTAAAGTTACAGATTCGGAGTCGTCGTCCCATCGCCGCCCGAAATCGCCGCCTTGCTGACCCGTCAACCCGAGATTGGTGCTCCTGGACCTCACGTATTGCCTATTACCTCCCTGCGTGGAGTGGACTATTGAAACACTTTGTACTTAATAATCATTGTTGTACTGGGAGTCACGGACCTTGGCCGGGAAGTCTTCCCCACGCCCCGAGCATGGAGGTACACCCGCCTCCCCCTTTTTGTCATTTTGCTTAGTTAGTATACATTCTTAATGTCACTGCTTGTGAGTAGGTTAATTTATTAGCTAGCTCGCGATACATCACCGCTGTGAGTTGTGAGTGCGAGACCCGTCCCGCGACTTGTTCTGAGCACGAGAGTGAGCCGATCACTCGAGACTCAACGCCAGTTACTCAACCGTGCAGATCATTGCGCTTTCCTCGATGGGGATGACCGTGAGTTAGCGCTCCTTATTTGGGGCATATCGCCTCTTCTGGTGCTCGTTTGGTGCCGTGTTGTAGTGTCATTTCTGGTCACGTCGTCTTGCTAGTCACGTCAATCTTTAGAGTCCAAGGTCTCAACCCGTCCATGTTGAGTCTCGTAGTCGTCCCGCATCAAATTGGTATCAGAGCCGATTTGAGTCTAGGATAGTCATTTTCAAAAAAAAAATATTTTAAAATTACATTGGTCCATCCATATAGGTCTAGAGGGTCACCCCTTAGCTCCCTTTAGGCCCCTTGTATGACCACCCGTGGAGGTGCCCAGTACCATCGCCCTGACACTATAGGTGAACCCTGAGGTGCCAGTACGGGGGGCCACTCTCTGGAGGACTTGATGCTCCAACTCATGGAGCGCATGGACAGGTCTGAGCAAACCCTTAGGGAGCATACCGAGCGTATGGAGAGCCAATTCAAGGTCATGGAGGACCATGCCAAGGCTTCCGACCGATCCGTCCAAGGTCTGGTTGGAAGGATAGAGAGTGTTGAGAGAACCCCTCGTCGGGAGCTACCCGGCATTCTTTCGGCCCCTCAGGCACCTGCTGTCCAGCCTGCACCTACTGCCCAGCCCGCACCCGCGGTCCACCCCCATCACATAGGGCTGAGGAGTAACAACCACGTGCCCTCCATTTTGAGGATTACGAGTCTGACAATGAGTACGAGGGAAATGGCCGATGCCGGCGTGGTCACCAACCACAAAGGGATGATGAGGATGAGCGGATCCTCAAGACTGTTCGTGCAGAACCTCCCACATTTGATGGGTCCAAGTCTTTGGATCCCAATGTCTACCTTGATTGGGAGGCCAGCAGGGATCGATATTTTAAGTGGTTCGAGATGACCACCGGAGTGTTAGGTATGCCAAAATAAAGTTGATGGGGCAAGCTCAAACGTACTGGAGCAATGTGGAGAGTTTGGTCTTCCAACGCCATGAGCCTTCAGTATGTTCTTGGGATGAGATGAAGGAAAGGCTTAGGCGCAAGTACCTTCCTACCACATACCGACAGCGCCTTATTGATAGGTGGCAGAATCTCACCCAAGGGGACTGATCCGTGTCCGAGTACATCATGGAGTTTGATGAATACTTTTTGCGATGTAGTGTCACGGAAGAGAGCACCATGCCTATCTCGCACTTCTGTCATGACATGCGGCCTCACTATCAATACGAGCTATTTCATCGTAATGTCACCAAATTGGAAGATGCATACCATGTCGCTCTCAAGTTGGAGCAGTTTGAGGCGGAGTTCACTCCCGTCCAGTGCCAGGGGATCATGTATCAGTGGGGGACCCACCCTCGTACCATGCCTACCTCCTATAGTAAATTTTCGGTGGCCCGCCCCCCGGAGCCCCCTCGGCAAGACCCCTCCACTGCTCCTTGGCCCCGCACCTTCCCTTCGAGGGATCCTCCCCCTCGCCCGCAGGCGCCCATTCCTACCCCTCAGCCTTATCAACCTACCATACCAGCTCGGCCCACTCTTCCCACACTCCCAGTCCATCGAGAGGACAAGGGTAAGGGGCCGATGGTTAGTGGTACATCTCAGGGCACTAGGACACGAGACTGATGCTACACTTGTGGTGGAGTCAGCCACATTGCTAGCAAGTGCCCCACCTGGGGGACACTTGCTATTGCTGACACACTGGCCCGTGACCCCACCCGCGAGTTAGTGCCAGTCAGTTGTGAGCCGAACCAAGAATTGGCCGAGGAGTTCTTTGATGAACTATTGGAGGAGGAGTAGGTTGACGTCCCTGGTACCTCGTATCAGGAGGACGTACATTTGGGTGTAGTCAGGTGCATCCTGACCCAACCTCAGGTGAGTGACGACTGGCGTCGTACCACCATCTTCCACACATTTTGTAGGCTGGAGGGAAAGGCCTGTAAGGTGATTATAGATAACAGGAGTTGAATTAACACTATCTCCACGGGCATTGTTAGATGCCTTGGTTTGACGCCTGTGGATCACCCCGCACCTTATAGAGTATCTTTGGTGGATTCCACTTCCATCCCAGTCAGGCTGCGGTGCTTGGTGCTGCTGTAGTTCCAGGCATACCACGATGCGATCTGGTGCGATGTATTGCCTATGGAGGTGGGTAGCATTATCCTTGGTAGGCCTTGGCTTTTCGATCAGGATGCCACCCTTCATGGTCGGGCAAATACCTGTACATTCGACCACGGTGGCCATAGGATTACTCTCTACCCCGCCCAGCCGAAGGACCCTTTTGTCCAATGACCAGTCGGCCCCAGCACGTTGACCTCTCCCAGTCAGGGGACGGTCGGTCCTCCCGCCTCGTCCTCAACGTGGGCTACCACCACTTCGACTGCTCCTAGCAAAGAGGACCTCCCACCTAGTAGGTTGATGATGATTAGTCCCCGAGAGATGGAGCAAGAGGTGACTGGGGGTAGTCCTATCCTTGTTGTTGTTGTCCGAAGGGTGGAAGATGTCGCTCCTAGGTCTGATGATGAGCACCCCCTGTAGTTAGCTACGATCCTGCGGGAATTTTCCTATGTCTTCTCGAAAGACCTCCCTAGAGGCCTTCCACCTATGCGAGATATCCAGCATGAGATCGACCTCATCCCGGGCTCATCTTTGCCCAACCTTCCCCACTACCAGATGAATTCTGTGGACCATGTCGAACTTCAGAGGTAGGTCGAAGAGCTGATGAGTCGGGGATCTCTTAGGGACAGCAAGAGTCCATGTGCTATTCCCACCTTGCTCGCCCCAAAGAAAGATGGCACATGAAGGATGTGCGTGGATAGTCATGCAATCAATAAGATCACGATTAAGTATCGGTTTCCCATTCCCCGATTAGATGATTTGCTAGACATGATGTTGAGAGCCACTATCTTTTCAAAGATAGACCTTCGTAGTGGCTATCACCAAGTGCGGATCAGGCCTGGGGATGAATGGAAGCTTCCCAGTGAACTTGACTTTTTCAGATTTTATATCAAGAATGGTGCATGCATTAGATTCAAAAACAACTTTATTTCATTTGTCACACAATTGGCTAATGCTAAGAAGATTATACTCTAACCTTTCAACGAGTAACACATCATCAATAATACAAACTCTGTCCCAAGAAATATCATGCCAACCCTTGCAATTTCCTCTATTGTCATACCAAAAGAATCTTACTTGAATGGAATCTAATTTCTTGGCCACTGTTTTAGGGATCCTGAAAATGGACAAGAAGTAAATAGGAAGACTATCTAGAGCTGATTTGCATAGTACCATTCTCCCCCCATATGAGAGGAGCCTTGGGTTGTAAGTTGTAACCTGCCAATCTAGCCTCATACCTCTACACCACCACTTGCAAATCACTGCAATGCAAAATCTCGAGGGATAGTGGTAGGCCCAGGGAGGAGAAAGAAAAGTCACCTACCTGACAACCCAGTATGAAAGCTACTCTCCCGAAGGACCTCCCCTTTATGTCAATCCCAGCTATACGGCTTTTGTTGAAATTCACCTTCAACCCACTGATTTCTTGTAGCAACTCCAACATCAGCGTCGCTACATACAAGTGCCTCTCCTCATCTGCTAGGAAAAGTATGGTATCGTCAACATACTACAGGTGGCTGATACCAACACTATTGGGCCCCACTTAGAAACTCTCATGATCCTTGTCACTTCAACTCTCATCCACATCCTACTCAAGACTTGTGCTAACAGGACAAATAGAAGAGGAGACAAGGGATCTCCCTGTCAGAGACCTCTACCACTATGGAATGAGGTAGAGGGTTGTCCATTGATCAGGACTTGAAAGGATGCCAAAGAAACACATGACCGGATCCACCCAATCAATCTCTGATCAAAACCCATCTTGGCCAAGACCTCAAATAGGCATAGCTAGTTGACATGGTCGTATGCCTTCTCAAAATCCAACTTCAAAACCACACCTCTCTTTCTCTGGTTCTTCATGGCAAACAAGCACTCATGAGCAACAAAGAAGTTATCTTGAATGTGTCTTCCCTTATAAATGCCCTTTAGTGTCCACTAACCACTCTGTCAATCACATTGTCTAATCTCATGGCCAACAACTTGGTGATAATCTTGTATGTACCACTCAGCAAACTAACGGCTCTATAGTCCAAGAAATCCTATGGCCCTTGTTTCTTCAGGATAAGGATCAAGAGGGTTTTACTAATATCCCCTCATGTGTGCCCTACCCTCATGGAACTCTTCTAGTGCCTGCAAGAAATCCTTGTTGATTCTGTCTCAACACTTCTGGAAGAAAACTAAAGAGAAACCATCAGAACCCGATGCCTTGTCACCTGCAAGGGAAAACACTCTAGTCAGACCTCTTCCTCAATGAAGGTGTGAGAGAGGGCTTCAAGCTTCTCGAAAGAGAGTTAAGGAAGCCATCTACCATCACCGACCTAAGCAACTGATCCTCGATGAAGGGATTAGAGTAGAAGATCCTAGCCTATTCCCTTATCTCCTCACCCCTTGAGATTGTCTACTCTCCTACCTTGATTGTAGCAATGTGGTTGATTCTCCCTCACCCCAAAACTATCCTCTGAAAATAGATAGTGTTCATGTCTTCTTCCTTGATCCATCTCTCTCTAGATCTCTGCTTCTAGTAAATACTCTTTCCGTGTGAGGAGCTCCTCATACCCTGCCCTGAGTGCATCCCTGCGTGCCCTGTCTGCTCCATCCATCATCCCTACCTCCTCCAAGCAGTTCAATCCCCCCATTTATTGTAGGGTCTTGTATTTTGACTAGGTGGTTTAATAATACAAATATTACCATAGTAAAATACACACAATTAAAAATACATACTCAATACACACAAATACGAACTCAGGATGTCGAGTCTTCGAGTGAGTCTCCGAGCCACAAGCTCGGTGATGTCGGGGTGGTGCGGTGTCTGCTCCGAGTAGTGGGTCCGGTAGTGGGCCCGGTGTCCCCACCACAAGTGGGTCCGCACATGGGTGCGCAAGAAAGATACGACTAGTGGGGGCTCACTAAACGTAAATATTGGAAACCACGCACGCACCCATCTCCAGTAACGGGAAGTAGCAGGTGGCTCGTGGCCACCAGACTCGGGACAGCCCACTAGACCTAATAACCCAACGGTCCTTGAGTCACAAGACTCGAGTCAAGACCTTCGCGCGTGACGGCACAGCGCCGTCAATCTGGCCTAATCCCTAGGTCTGAAACCACGGTAGCACGATTTCTAAGGCAGCTCACAAGTCGCCGAGTTGATCCCTCATCCAAGGGACGCACGAAAAACCTCCAGCCCCAGGCTGGTTGACCGGACTCACTGTCCGAGGCCAACCACATGGCCCACGCAGAAAATACTTTCCGGAGAAACCCACGTCGCACGGGGAAGACCCACCGCACTCGTGCCGACTCACAGCGACTCGTTCTACTAAAAGCACGAAAGCTCGGAACACATGGGGTCACCCGGACCCCCACGATCCTTGGGCACGTCAATCGAGGTAACTCGGTACCTCCGGACACTCCCAAAAATACGAACATAGAACTCAGGGTGTCTGAGACATCCACGAGGCCAAAAGTTAACCACTGGGTCACAACTGGGTAGATCGGGGCCCACACAACTCAAAACGGACACGACTAGCACGAAAACCAAGTGACGGTCCTCTCTGGGCCGTCACAGCACCTGGCGGTCTCCTCCGGACCGCAAGGCCTGGCCAAGCAGTCCAGCCAAGTCCGCAAGGCCCCGATGACACTCAAACAGCAAGCGGTCGCCTCCAGACCGCCAAGCAAGGTGGTGGCCCTTGGCCTGACCGCTAGCTGTTGGCTGGCGGACAGGCACAAGGCCGCTACCTTGCCGAACCCTGAACGACTAAGAAAATAGAAAACAGTCATGCCCTGACCACTAGGAACACCCTAGCGGTCTCCTAGAGACCGCAAAGCTCGGTAGCGGTCCATCGCATGACCGTAGGGCTCGAACCGACATAGGGGACCCCTAGTGGTCTCCATGAGACCGCCTCATCCGGTAGCGGTCCCTGAAAGGACCGCTACACCATCACGAGCGTGAAAACGGCGAACTCTGCAAAAACCCCATTACACGCTCCGTTCACACCCGTGTGAAGGGAAAAATAAGGGGAAACTTGTCCCCAACCTTTCTAGCATCTAGAGGACCCATTAAAACCCCCAAAAAATGATCAAAACCCTCGATCCGGCTCATATCCCAAAATCATACATTTCTCCTAAAATGCATAAATAACCTCGCTCGGCTCACCACGACCTACAAAACTCGCGGGAAAAGAAGTGCAGAGGTTAAGGATCCGTCCCTCTACCTCCACCGAAGATTTCACGCACCGAAGACACCGATCCGCCCGAAAAATATCGCGAAACCCCCGTTGGGTCCACGAAATCGTGAACGAGCGCCACTGCCTCGATCCTCGTCTCCTCCTCGTCGTTTCTCACCTCACGAACCTCATCGTCTCACCCTCGCCGCCTCTGTTGGCCGCCCGGAGTGAGAGGGGGAGAAAGAGAGGAGAGAGAGTGAGAAAGAGAGAATGAGAGAAAGAGAGGGGGTGTTTTATGTGTTTTTTTTATTTTCTCAAGGGAAGAAGAGAATAGCTATGGGGAAGGTCTTCTCCGGAGATCTAAGAAGAATCTCACTCAAGTCCAAAGGGTTGCTATAGGGTCTCCAATTGGTACAACCTACCTGGCGACCATGTGGGAGCCCACGGTTCGTGCGGACTCACAGAGGTTCTAGACTGAAACAAGCCAACTGCATCCGAGTAGGAATCCTCAGGTGAAGGGCTTAATTCCAGCAGGAGGGTGTTCCTATAGAGTGTGATGTCAGTTCTTCCTTGTCTCACCCACGTGTAGCCCTAGATAGAATATCAGAACACATAGCTATATGCAAAATAAACCCATTGCGAATAGGATACAGGATGTAAAATAGGAAATGCACAGAGGGCGGCCACAGCAGTGGCCGTTTAGTTTCCTGGGTGGCCAGGTCGATGGGCATTCAGGGGAGATGGATGCCCAGAGTGCAGGCCGTGGGCTGTGGGGGAAGGCGGCCAGAGTCTGGGCCATCTCCTACTGAAGGCGGCCAGACCGATGGTCACCTACTACAGGCCTGGGCGGCCACTAGTTTGGACACCCAGGAAGCTAGAAGGCCAAGAGGTTGGCCATCCTCTGAGATACGCAGAAACAAAGACTTAAACTAACAGAACAGAGCAACAACGCATGGACCTTGATTCCTTGGATTTTGGCATTAGGACTCACAATGAGCAGCAGTCGGTCCCACTGTGATCGCCAATGTGCTGTAGGCGCCCGGATTTGGTAGGCCAAAGTGGGAGAGCATCCTCTCCTACTGGGTGAGGCTGCCATCGGTGCTTGCACATGGGAGGAAATGAGGGAGGAAAACGTGATGGGGGTGCAGACATGCTCCCCCCTCCAAAATCGTACTGTTGTCACCTACAATTTAAAGGTTAGGGAGAAAGTATATAGAGTGATCGCCAGAGACTATTACCTGAGCCTCATAGGGAAAGGATGATTGCTTGAAAGTTGCCTCGAGTAGGGAGACAGTTGGGTCCCGACTTCTCCATCCTCGACCGGCCAAGGGTGGAGAGCTTGCTACGTCCTGGAATGCCAAAATCCTGTAAACAACCAAGGAAACTCACAAAAATAAAAGAAAAATGGCCATTAGTCCAGCTTCATGTAGCATCAATCCTATAAGCCAGCAAGAGATAGATTATGGTGCTGTGATTACCTGGGGGTGGTGGTGGGAAGGGGGATGGCCGAGGCTTTCGACCACCCACCTTCCCGTCTGTTTAAAAGGGAAACCTCTTGGCAAAGGTTCTAGCAAATCATATTATGATATGGATGCAAACGGGGAAGGAAAGTGCAAAACCAAACAAAGGGTGCAGAGATAGATGAACCGAACCCGAAGTGACGAAAGGGAAGTGGAGAGTGTTGGGTGCATATATTGAGATGAAAGTAGATCTAGAGGGGGGTGAATGGATCTTTTAAATTTTTTGGTCCAATTTTAGAGTGAATGAAATTACGATGGCTGGCTCAATAGACAATTGCACGAACAGCTGAGATGCATGCCCTGATTAACTACTAGGACGCATATAAGTGAAGGAGTTCTAGATGAATAGCAGCGATCACACTCAGACGAACAGCCAATCACACAACATAGAAGGCAACCAATCACACCAGTGGACACATAAAGTTTTTTAGGTGGTTCGGTCCTCCAAACCTACATCCACCCCACACTCAAACCAGAGTGTGGCTTACTGCTACGCTTCATAACTTGGGTTCACTGAGCATTACAGCTTGGCTTACAACCACTGATTCACAGCTTTGACCGCTATGCATGCATGATATCAAGTGGGGAAGGGTGGCTACCAGCAAGGAAGAGGGAGGCCTGGGAATCAAGAATGTTAGGGGCTGAAATATTATCTGAAACTTTAGTCTCCCTTCAGAAGATCTTAGCATTCTTTTTACCCAGATCAACGATCAACTGACATAGAGGTTCATTTATCAAACTTTGTGCTAACCCTGGAGCCTCCATGACCAATTCCATACAGTCAGAATATATCTAAAGGAATGTGGGATATGCTGCACACATTAAAACATGCTGAGGGCATGCTCCTACACTTTGCATGTGAAAGAGCACTTGACAGAAGTGTGATTGGAGTCCACAGTCCAGCATGTGGGTTGATGCCATTGACAAAAGGTACAATCCTGTCACAGGTAGCAAACCTTTCCAAAGAGGCTCTCTGCATAATGACCTGCGTCTTCAAAGGGCTTCTTAGTTTGGAGCCAGAGGGAGGTGGAGGCCACCATCATGGATGATGGAAAGGCTGACTTGGCAGAAAAGCTCCCTTTGTCGTCCATTCTTCAGTGCCACGTATCGTCCTGGCCTTGATGCAAAGACATTCTCTGTTGAAGGCACAAAAACTCACTCGGTTGATTGATGTCCTCATCGCGCAAGTCTATCCTAAAGGACAGATTCCAATCCCCGCCCGAGCCACGGGCCTAAAGAAGTTGGGCAATGGTGGCTGAGGGAAGTGGGGGAAGTCTGTACTGCTGGTGGTACAAGACCTCATAATGGTAGTGACCTGCACCACATCTCTCCAAAGGGGATTTTCTGACTGCTGCTAACATGGTATATTTGGAAAAAGAGTGATATTGTAATGGTTTGATGACTGATACATGCTTATATGACCTTAGCTCATAATGTAATCTGACCCAATTTGCACCTGCTCTGATATGACATGTGGGGCACATCTAGGTCGTGTTGACCTAGTCTGATCCATACTGCTCACACATCAAGCCAGTTTTATGCCAAATCCTGATCAAATCCCACCCACAACAATGCATGGGTTGAATTTTTATTTGCTGCCCAGCCACGCAACAGGAAACATGGTCCCAACCTGCAAACTAGAAAGAGGTGGCTTGTCTGAAAGCCAAGCATTGATCATGACATTCTATTGTATAAGTGAGGCCTCTAAGCCAGTTTTTTAAATCAGATTGTATATTTAGGGCACATTGGGTATTCCCAAACCAGCTGATATACAGGACACTAATCAGATTGGGCGCTGTTGCAGTCAGTCTGGGCACAAGTGAACTAGTTTTCTTGATGAAAAGCTCATTGATGAGTCTGGTACAAATTTGACTTGTACTAGTTAGTTTAATGAACAAGCATGAGCGAAGTTTATGGATTCAAATTTGACTTAATTATTAAACAAACCTTGCTTGAACAACGGAAAGCTTGGTTCATTTAATCGGAAATAGCCAGTGTTCAGCAGCTCAGCTTGAACCCAGCTTGATTATTGAATGAAAGAATTTTCAACAGAGCAAGGCTCAGCTTGATTCAACTCATTTACACTTATTTACACTTGTAATGATAGAGGTGGTACCAGCTGGTGCAAGAAACAGTGATCATGAGCAGAGGGAGCGCTCTTGCGGAGGTCTGCTATTGGGCCGTCAGTCCCCCCGTCCCCCTCACCTGCCAAAGTCTCTCATTTAGAAGGGGAGATGTGGGGAGGGAGAGCTTAAAGAACCCACACCATTTGAGCTGATTCAGCTCCAATTGGCAGAAATGGCTAACCGACTTATTCTGGGCTTTTATTTTGAAGGTTGGTGGGGGAGAAAGGAAGGGGAAAGCTTAGGTCTTTTCCTAGACTGCGGTAGTACCCTAATGATTTTATCTAGAAGCTACCACTGTCCTTGTCTCTGGTCTTGTAGCGGCTATCTCTTAATTGTTGGGTTCTCCTGGAAAAGTACTTGCTATTGAAATGGTCAATAAACTTGCCTCTTGTGATGTGTTCATGTGGCAAGGTTGCTTCCATGGACTCCCACCAGATTCAAGCATCCCGCTCCAGGTGAAAAGTTGCTAATAACACTTTCTCCTCATTTGTGCATTGCATCACATGGAATATACGCTCAATTTCCTTCATCCAGTTCTTGGCATCGTCGGGGTAAGATGAGCCGGTGAACTTTGGTGGGTTCATGTTCCTAAAGCTCTTATGGAGATCTCCCGCTCCACGATTCATACCTCCTTGTGCCACTTGGTGTAGCACTTGAGTAAGATCTTGGACGATCCCTTGCATGTCACGCCATTGAGCTCTCTCGACGGCCAAGATCCTACAAGGATTTTAAATAAATAATTATTATGTGTGACTACTGTGGAATATGTTGTCTTAAATTAACTTAACCCATGGCTCTACCCATCTCATCGGGTAAAAGGAATGAAACCTATCCTTGGACATTAGTAACCTAGGAAATTTACAAACCTAGGCTCTGATACCATAAAAACTGTCATGCCCCGAGCGTAGAAGGAACCTAGGATCGCACGACAAGGTTATATCATTCATGTCAATCAGAGCATGAGAGAATCAACACATAAAGTGCTCTAGAGAGAAATAACCAAGTCCATTTATTCATGACACCAATGTTAATAATCTGACTTACATCACTACTTCAATCTGACTTTCTAGACTCAAGAAAAGAAAAATTACAATAATGATCAAGAAATAAAGAAAAGACATGACTCAATAACAAGCTCGACATCCGGGATAGCTCTACGCTCATCACTCTTGTTCATCCCCAACTAATTGAGTCTCGTCATTGATATTACCTAAAAAATTAAGGAAAAATAATAGATGTGCGAACACTCGGTAGAAATTACATCTCAATATCAAGCTTGCTTTAAGTAAATTACACGTTGCATGAAATGCATTATGACTATGCCTGAATGAACTTAAGATAACATGGAATAAGAGAATGATAGAGTTGAACTAGTAAGATTTCAAGATGAATCATGTCAAGTTAACAAAGATATCATGTAATCAACTATCATGTCAGGTCAATAGAAATTGGCTCTTTTTTAACAAGTACATACTCATTTCGGGCCAAGTACGTCATGTCAAGTTCATGTCAAGTATCATGTCAAGCATGAGAGAGTGGAATGTCATCGATCAATCAAGCAAGTCATGCACTTCGGTGCAATGCCACACCATGGTCAATATAACTTACATGGGTACAAGTACTTTCGGGTGCTCCTCTCAAGACGAGACCGGGCCCCATTAACGTCAGATATTGAGTCATGTAAAATATCTAGACATCCACTATAGTTTATAGCCAATAGAGTTTCAAAGGAATAAGCCATTGTAGGAACACTAAGGTAGATTCACAGATTTCTAGGAATTCAAGGACAGAACTTTGTGTAAAGATGGCACAGTGATGAGTCACATAAAAATCGGGACATTCATGAATCTGGGATAAATTGGCGTCCACTCAGACCGCCGTCAATTACAGAATTCGCATTCATTGGGGTGGTCGCTAATCCCATGAATAGTACATGCACGAAGGAAAGTCGCGTCAACTATAGCGGACGCTAATTTCTATGTAGCGTCAACTGTATTGGACGCTAATTCCAGAAAGTGACAAGACTCTTACAGAACACTGCGCCATTTCAATGCAACAAAAGGGGAGGGGAGCGCCGATTAAGGGTCTTATCGCGCTATTTTAAGGCCTATTTGTGTCATTTTAAGCGCCGAACGAATTCATTTCAAAGTCGCAACCCTTTATATGAGTGCCGGCACTCCCGGGATGTTTTAGTTGCAAAGCATGACATCTGGAATATTTCATTTGTCGTTTCTGGGGTTCGATCCGCGACTTTGCGTGTCTTCCGGCATAAGCCGATAGTGCGCCGAAATCCCTAGCTTTTTTTTGATTCACCTCCCGACCTGGCCGATCGTAGATATCTTCTGCCTGGGGGCTCCCTTAATGGGTAGCGGACTGCCGAGTGAGTTCTCGTCTCGGCCGGGCGAGGTGTGGGTTTATTCGACCTTCCCTCCTTTGACTCGCACGTAGGCGCGAGTGCTGCAGGTGCCGTGGGATCCTTGTCGTCATTTTTTGACGTCTACATCGGGACATCCACGGGGCCATAGGTCAGTCATTGGGTCTCAATCAGACCAACCGGGGCCTAAAACAACCCATTCTCTGCATTTCGGTCGACCAACCCATAGGGGGTCGGTCGACTAGCTAGTTCGGTCGATCACACTGGACAGTTCGGTTGACCAAACTTGGCAGAGAGCCCAGTCTGTGGCGAACGCCAAATGATTGACCAAACTGCTTGAGTCGGTCAATCAAAAATGATGCAGAGCCATCCCAAACCAGCCCTAGGGTCTGTTTCCATGCCCCATTCACCCCCAGGTGATGGGGAAATATAGGGGACCATCCTCTGGGTCCCAAAGCCCAAAAATAGAGGGAGAAAAGTGGAGAAACCGCAACCGATCCTACAATCTGCCACTCATCCCAAAACATGATTTTAACACCCTGACGGGAAATAACCCACACTCGACTCCCCACAGGCTACCAAAACCATGGCAAATGAAGTACAAGGGCCAAGGATCCATCCCCCTACCTCCACCAAAGATTTCTCATGCCGTGGACACTGATCTATTGTGAAAACATCGTTAGAACGCTGCCAAGCACCCGAACGTGCGATCGAGCTCACCGTGCCTCCACCTCCTCGATCCTCGCCTTGTCCTCCCACTCCTCACCCTCACGCCATCTCCACCTCGCCTGCCTATGCCTCCGTCAGCAGACTAGAGGCGAGGGGGAGAGAAACAGAAGAGGGAGAGGGAGAAGACAGAGAGGGAAAAGAGAGAAATGAGAGATGGGGAGAGAGAGAAGGGGTGGGTGTTTTAAATATAAAACCCACGCTGATTTTTCAAAATCCAAAAGATATAAAAAGGGGAAAAATACTCTCCACGATCTTCGAAAAATGCACAACATGCCTGTAATGTCCCGGAGCCCGACAACACATCGGTTCACCCTACACAAGGTTTTGAAGGTTCGACAGTCAAAAACACAGATAAGCCGTAAAACACACTGGGACTCGCCAAAGCACTCTGAAACCCACGGACTCAGATCCGAAAAAATCCGTGGTGTTACACCATGCTACCTCTACTCTAAGTGAAGCAGAATGGTTAGTCACACTGAGTAACCAGGGATGCTGATATCTGATCAACGTGCATCCTTATGTCAAAAAGTGTGTGCTACACTAGAATGCTCTTAAAAATTGGTGTACAAAAGAAAAATCTAAAAAATGATAAGATTGCTGAAACCCAAGGATTAAATTAAAAATATCATAGAATGTTTAACCTCAATACTAATTTTAGTTACTCTCAAAGGGGTCAATGGAATTGAATGAGTAAGGTAAAAGAAGCTTAAACAAGATGTTTATATGCATAGTTGGGTAATGCCGGATTGCGCCCCGGCTGGCGGTGAGTGCTCACAAACGCGCGAAGGAATGCTTCTAGTGGCAGACATTGCTCTCTCATCCTGCCTAGTTGCTACCGCCATACGGTTCGCCAGTTTCCAGATGTTGAACCAGACCCACAAGACAGGTTTCCACGCTCCAGTTTGAGCTAAGTGTTACCTTCCGTCGGCCGTTGTTGAGTTCTACCGTCCGGCCCGCTACTTTGATTTGCTGCTCGCCTTGAAAGGTTGCGAAGCGTATCGGCTGGCCGGTTTGCTTGTTCCGTGCGAGTACAAAACGCACAGGTTTACCCTCGGCAATCAGTACCGCAGCACGCCTTTGAGCAATTCCAAGCATGTAATTCCTCATCACGCCTGATGCCATGTAGTAGCCGTGTTCTGGCTCCCCATTGCCCGGCTTGATCGGCAAACCTAAATACTCACCCATGGCCCTGTTATAGGGATAAGCGCCGTAGTCGGCTTGTGCTTGTTTCAATTGTTCTGCGATATCAGACAAGCCTCCGCAACGGGCGGTTTCCTCGTCTAAGCGCAATTGTGCGCACCATTCCCCAGAGGTTTGAGCCCTGTTCCGGTCGGCTATGTAGGACATCAGCGCCGGATACTTCGTGGTTGCTTCTGCTAAAGTCATTGACCGTATAACCTTTCGTCATAAATTTTGAAGAACAGCAGCAGCGCTTAGCTTTCGCGTATGCAATCTGCGACAGCACCCACCATGAGCACGTAGAGGATTTTTGATCTCGATGAACTGAATGGCCAACTTCGAGAATTGAATCTCGATGGCCTAGCGGTTGATGAACTTAGCCAAAGACTCTTTGGCGTCGGCAAGATGCACCGCAGGAAACTTTTTCTTGCTTATAAGGGACTTCCACAGGCCAATGAAGCCGCCAGGATGCTCGGTGAGTTTGCTGGAGGCATTGGAATGTGTGAATTCGCTCTCGAAAAATGCGTGTTCCCAACGAGAGAGAGAATCGACCGTAGCTTCACGAGGAACTCTCGTGGATCCGAGACAAACGTCGCCGTGATCATTCACGTTCCAGTAGGGAGCGCGATATAGACGGGTATCAGGCGTCGGACGCTCGTCCTGAGCAATGGCACGAACGTCAAGGCTACCCACCTGGGCGCGAAAGATGAGTGCTGGCTGGGGAAACTTTTTACCTGAAAGCTGATCAAGTTCCACCCCTTTTTCTTTCGCATAGAACATCGGCCGGATTGAGGCAGGTGTCCACCACACAACCGACTCCTGAGTGCGAACCAGGACATTCGCTGGCAAAAATTCTACGGGGAGGACTCCGCGCAGTTCTTCAATCAATTGGGAGACGTCGCCCTTCCCCATTGGAGCACCGGGGCCAAGTGATGGTGATCCCTCACTGTTGACCTTAACTGAGTGCTTGGTGACAAACGACTCTGGACCTTGCCTCATGGTACTGCGGTCACGGCGGTAGACGAGAAGAGCTTCACGCAGCTCGAAGCTCGTCGTCGAACTCAGGCCAATTTGTGCTTCCACTGGTTTTGCTCCATTTCTCGAAACACTTCGAGAGTTTTACGATCTGTTGGTTGACCATGACGAAGTTTTGGACATAGTTCAAAACCTTTTTGACATCGTTAGCGTCAGTTGGATCGAACGAATCTATCCATGTTGGAGCATGCATATATTCGTTCATTGACTGGCTCTCATCGTCGAAGGCCTGTGTGATTGGGTCGTGTGAATCGAAGGAGACAACCCAGTTGGGGAGTGGTCCATCGTCCCATACCTCGTTTACATCTACATCTTGGTATTGGACCACATTGCCTTACCTTAATGCCTAAGTGGGACCTACCGGAAAAGAAGAAACTTACCAAAAAAGGTAATGCCTAGGTGGGAAAAGAGGTTACACAGTTTTCCCCTGCTAGGGATTCGTTGAAGCACTCTAAATCATCGTCTTCTTTTCTCATTTGCATTTGTGTGTGCTTTTCTCTCGATGGTAAGGCCGGCTTAATTTGTTAAGCTTTTGCATCTGCCACTATGATACTATTGAGTATTATTATCATTGCAGGTTCAGTTTCTGAGCAGATCATGCTTCTTGAGAACATAGGAACATCTGTTCTTGTTGCTGAAAACCAGGTCAGTTGAATTAGGATTCCATATTCTCACTTTCAAGGAGATATTTTTTTTTGAAGGGCAGATATTTCTGTTGCAGCAACAAGGGCAGGAACAGAGGGACCACCCTGCTCTTGCTGAAACAAAGTATCTTGATATAGAATCATAGTAGCTCTTTTGCATAAGTACACTAACTAATTATGGGTACATCATCATGGTCGACTGGATAGGGCATTCTTCTACATTTGTCTCCATTCTTTTTGGTGTCATTTGAGGTCTGGTCAATCTGAAAGTATGATTTTTTGTTATGATTTTGCATTTACATTATAAAAACCTCCTGTTCCTTGTGTTATTGGAACGAGTTTGTAGCATTCTCATACTCTAGCATTCTTAGAAACCCTCAAGATTTGAGTGGTGTAAGAGTGGATAGGCAAAGATTTGACTAGGACACTTACCTTAATGAAGTATATATGACATGTAATGTTAATGGCGTCATCAGAAGATTTGAGAAGTTGAGGGTATGAGAGTAAAGGTATTGTTATTCTCTAAGGATCATTTGAGGGTTGAATGGTCACTGATGCAGATAGGCCAGGTTCTTGAGTACCATAGGGCATTGTACATTCAATGGAGATAATCTAGTAACATGGAGAAGCCAAAAGCAGAGTGTTTGCGCTAGATCAAGTGCAGAAACTGATTATATGAGTATGAACTCATCGTTTGATAGAGTGATTATGGTTGAAAATTGTACTCTGAGATATGGGCTTGAAGATGGACCTTCCTATGAAGCTGTAGTGTGAAATAAGGCTGCCATCATTGTAAACAGCCCTGTATAACATGATAGAACCAAGCACATTGGGATCAATCAACACTATGCAGGAGAAGCTGGACATATGAGAGCTTCATCTACCTTATGTTAGATCCAGAGACCAAGTGGCAGATGTCTTCAAAAAGGGGATGACAAAGTCACAAAGGATCAATTCACTTCTACTTTAAGCAAGCAGGGCATGAGGTACATCTAGGCTCAACTTGAAGGTGAATATAGAATGTGATTGAGTTGTTAGACAGGGAGAACAATCTCTGGCTGTCGCAATGGTATGTAGTTGTTTCTTGTCTCGCTTGATCAGCCTCTTGAACTGGTTGATTAGTCCTTTCGTGATTTGTTTGCTTAACCTAATGAACGAGAGCAGGCAGCAGTGGAGCTACACAACTTGGAAGGGGGCAAATGTATTCTAAGAAATCGGATGGAACATTTTGCTCAATTGCTCTTTTGAAAAGGTTGTTTTTCTAAGCTTAGAAATATTGGTGTCAGAGGTCCGAACTCTAACCCAAAACAGTGGCATTGAGTTAAGGGAATCTCCCATATGTATGGAGGAAAGACTCCCATGGATTTCTGATATGAGACTAAACCACAACGCCCCCTTACCAAGAAGATTCTCCGCTCACCCGAGCACACCTCTCGATCCGAACACCTGCTCTGCCACCTTAAACCATGACCGGAGGAGTGGACCACTGGAGGGTTAAAAGGGGGCTAAAGAAGCGTACCGGTGAAGGGCTAAAGGGGCGTGTCAGCCAAGACATGGCTGAGTGTGCCGGTGAGGCTGAGGGGTAGGAGTGTGCCGGGCAAGGCTTGCTGAAGGGTGTACCGATGAAGGCCCATGGGGAGTGTACCGACGAGAGAGAGGCAGAGGGAGAGACGGTGAGGGGGAAAGAGAGAAATGGTGAGAAAAGGAGAGAGACGGTGGGTGAGCTGGTGAGCAAAGGAGAGAGAGGGGGGGTGAGACGGTGAGGGAAAAGGAGAGACAGTGGGTGAGACGGTAGTACGAGAGAGAGGGAGATGATAGGAGAGGCGATGAGGGGGAGCGTGCCGAGCTGGGTTGGCCAAGGGTGTGCCGGCGAAGGGACCCGACAGGGTGTGCTGGCAAAGGGACGCACCACCGAAGGCGCTAGGCGGAGTGTGCCGGCGAAGGAGTAAGGAGGTGCACTAGGGAAGGCTAAACTGGGATGTGCCGGCGAAGGGCAAGGGTGGACGGCACCGGCGAAGGATTGTGAGAGGCCCACTCTTCTTCTATTTTCTTAAGGCCTTTCTTTTCTTCCTTTTTTAATTTTGTGCAGTCCGCATGATTTTTCTCTTCCCTTCTCTTAAGTATCTCCCCCTCTTTCTTCTGTGCAGGATGGGTATTCAGGTTGCTTAGTCATCATTCGGCCCAGTTCTCTTAGTGTTGAACACAGTTCTCTTACCTTGGTTGAAGTATTTTATCATTAGTCATTCCCTTTGTTTGTTGCGTCCTTCGCTACCTTAGCATGTTATTGTCCCATTTGTTTGTTGCTCCCTCTTGCCTTTATCATGTTACTACTTTTCAACAAAATTTCGATAGCATCTCCCCTTGACCCGAGCGTAAGGGAGATATAGGGAATGCGCCCACATGGAGTTGCGGAACTCGACAATTGGAGGTGGGTGCCCGAGAGTGGCAACACCTTTGATGAAAACCTTAGAAAACGTGAAGGGAGTGGCGAGTAGGAGACAACTCTAAGGCTGGCCACAAGTGTTAAGGGTAAAGGGCAGGGACTGACTGCAAATGCTAAGGGTGAGGCACAAGGTGGAAGGCAAGGTTTAATGCGTTGGCAAGGGAGCTTAAAGGTGGACTGGGCAAGGTAGGCTAGAGGGAGCCATGCTGCATCGGTGAAGGGTCTGGCCAAAGGGCTGTACCGCTGAGGGAGGCATGGGGCGCACTGGTAGAGAGGGATTGGCTGAGGGTGTGTCGGTGAAGGGGAAGCTGGGTGTATACTGGTGAAGGGGGAGCTGGGTGCTGAGGGTGCACCGGGCAGGAGTTGTGCCGGTGAAGGGTGGACCGGGGAAGGCTTCGAGGGGGCTGTACTGGTGAAAGGGTGAGCCAAGGGCATGCCGTTGAAGAGGTATGGAGGGTGTACCAGGCAAAGATCAAAGGGCTCGTACCGCTGAAGAGGCTGTGCCGGTGAAGGTGCTGGCGGGTTGAGTGTATCGGGCAGATAAGGGGGGTTGTGGGCTATCGGCCAGAGGGGCAGAGGTGCATCTGGTTGAGGGCAACTCAGAGGAGTGAAGGCCAAGGGTTAGCTGGATGGAGGGCTGGAACTGGGGAGGGGAAGAAGTTTGGTGGTGGTTCTTGATTGTGGGAAGAAGAGAGGCCAAGGTGGCTATTGGATGTGAGCATCCAGGGATGCAAGGGGGATGTGAGTGGAGGTCCCTGGCCATGCAGGGAGACTCAAACACCCCAGGGGGAAAGCAACGCACGGTCAAACCCACACAAGAACCCTAAACGAACGGAGATAGTGAAGGATCCCAAAAGGAGTTTTTCATTCATGGAAACTAAAGGCCACAACCGGCCACATACATTGCAAAGCATCAGGATGGAGGATACAAGCGATGGGAATGGGGAAGAAGAAAGAAAGAAAGAAAAGAATGGGGAGTCGAGGTTGAGCAGGGGCCGTGGCCCCATACTCTTCCCCCTCCCACGTTACATACTCTTACTCCCTCTCTCCCTCTCTCTTACTCTCTCTTTAGGTGGTCGTCGGAGAGGAACCTCACGGTGAAGCTCTCTTCTTCTGCTTCTTCTCTTCTTCTATGTATGCCTTTGCGCTCTGTCTCTCTGTGTTGCTTGTCTCTATCTGTGTCTGTGTGTCTATCTGTGTGTTTGTTCACTGGGGAAGAGGAGTGTCTTATACTCCAACGGTAGGGGCTTTCGAGCGCGAGATGGCGGAGGCGGGATCGTGGTGCCATTAATGGGGATTTGACTTCGATCATCCTCGGTGGTAGGGGGGTAGCCAGCGTGCCGCTTCCTCCATTCGACACCTCAGCACACTCACTGCGCGCCAAGGATTTGTAGGGGATGGGTGCCATGTCCGTTTTGCCAGTGGTGCCAGTGAAGAGGACGCTTGGGCGTGCCGTGGGATGCCATAACCGGCGTGCCACTGAAGGGATGGTAGGGTGTGTCACTGGACGACCACCCTGGGCGTGCCGCTGAAAGGGCCCACAGGGGCGTGCCGCTGAAGACACTTTTGGCCTAGGCGTGCCGTTGAAGGGGCGTGCCGCTGAAGGCCATGGGGTGTGCCGCTGAGGGAGTGTACCGCTGAAGGGATCCCATGGGTGTGCCGTTGAAAGCCCAGTAGAGTGTACCGGGGAGCGACAAGATCGGTGTGCCGCTGAACAGGCATTGAAGTGTTTAAAGGTGTGCCGACGAAGGAGCCACTAGGCGTGCCGGCGAAGCCTCCGCTGGGTGTGCCGTTGAAGGGGGCACGAGGTGTGCCGGCGAAGGGGCCACTGGGCGTGCCGGCGAAGCCTCCGCTGGGTGTGCCGCTGAATGGGCACAAGGGCATACTTTTGAAGTGGACCTGGGCCCGTTTAGCGCCCGATTGATGATCCACTTACTTCTCTTCGGGGGCCCATGATTTGCGGGCATCCCTGGGGTTGATTTCTCTTCGCCACCGCGACTCCGAGAGTGGCTTCACGACAGTGTGTTGTTTGTTCGGCGAGCCCGGGCGGGACGTACTCTCCATGATCTCTTCGGTTAAAGTTGTTGTTGGTGCTAAATTGGTTGTGCGATATGGGCGTGTAATTTTACACGTCCACAGTGACGTTTCCTAACTCCCCGCATTCCATTTTCATGGTTTCTAACCCGTCGTGAGACCGAGAGGGGTGTTTTTTAGCGGGTTAGGACAAAACCATGTTTTGGGGAGTGATCGCCCTATCTAGCGATTCACTACATTTTTGGCCGATCCGAGGCCGTAGAATCATGCCTAGGGCTATTGGGGAGCTTCCACCTTGATTTTTCCCTCTCCCGTGGAGGTATGGGGGCGTGGTCGACGTTTTTGGTTTTAGTTCGCCGTTTCGCCGCTGGGACGATATAGCGGTCGTCCCAATGGCCGTTATGTGCATAACGCGCCCAGGTAGGGGTGTTATGCTTCGCGTGATTTGAGTCTGGTCTTCGTGGGTTTAACGGTCCCACGACTGACTGCTATGTCAGACATAACACCCCGGTGCTGGTGCGTTATGATTTTTCGACCGTTAATTTTTGACCGTTGGGAGTCCTGGTCGCATAACGCGCCTAGGGAGGCCCGTTATGTACTATGGCGCCCCAGGGGAGGTGCGTTATGCTTAACGACATTGCCCTCCACTTAACGCACCAGATATGGTCCGTTAAGGTCTATAACGACCCTAGAGGAGTGCGTTATAGTCTGTTTCACCCCGTGACATAACGCACCATGGTTGGTCCATTATGTACATAATGCTCCTAGAAGAGTACGCTATGTTCTCTCTTGCGACTCGAGGCTTAACGCACCTGTGTCAGTCCGTTAAGCACTATAACGTCCCTGGGCAGGCACGTTATACTCTGGTTTCCGCTGGGAGTGACGGATGGCTAGTTGGACCGTCTATTCTCCCCCGCGCGGCTGCGAGTTACCCGTGCATCCTTGAGTGGCCAATGATGGACCGTTCATCATCTTAGGCCTAGCCGGTGGCTTCTTCCATGCCGATTCGAGTCCTGGGTGAGCAGATCTCGATCCACGTGCTGACCTGTGGTCTGACTAATGCTAGGCATCGTGTGGGGACCAGGTGTGGGGCACCGTGGGGGTCCCGGGACGTGGCGTTTACAGCTGACGTCACCATAGATCGGTGTTGTACGAGGAGCGATCCTTGTACTTGTTTATTTTCGGAGTCGGTTTCCGTGACTTGAGAGTATGTACTTCCGGTGACCCATCCACTAGTCGTAGCTTCCACGGCACGCGTGTGTCGGCCCACTAGGAGCACTGGTGTGGTGCACCCGAGAGAGGGCGTCGCTGGGAACAACAGACAACGAGAGGAAGGCAATGCGGGTACTGGAGCGATATTCACAGGCGGTGAACTCGGGCAACCTCTCGGTGGACGGGCGCACCACCTGGAGCGATACGGACGTTCTCGGGGCCGCAGGGCTGGCGGGTAGGCACAACCCGCTAGGGCTGGCCCTCACCCGCCTGTTCGCGGATGGCAAGCCGGAAGCCGCGCTCGCCCAGCTCACGGACATGGCCTTCAAGCGTGCCCGGACGATGAGTGTCCGCCTTGCCCGACCCGAGGCCATCGAGCTTTCCCAAGCCGTCCTAGGCTGGTATCGCTTCGGAACCTGCCAGCCCTGCGGCGGGACTGGGTACACCGTCATCAAGGGAACGCCGGTCCAAGGCGACGAGTGCCCCCACTGCCTCGGGCGCGGCAAGGCGCCGTTTGAGCGGCAATTCCCGCAGGAGTGGCGAGAGCTGGCCCGCTGGCTGTCCGCCGAGATTGACCGGGCGCAGGCGCAGGCCGGGGCGGATGCGATGCGGGCGCTTGCGCCGAGGATGGAACTGTGATCTGGCTTTGGATTGTGCTCGGCGTGCTGCTTGTGGGATGGCTACTGAGCGGTCCAGACGAGCCGCCATGACCTGACGAACGGTAGTTGCGCGCGGCATTCCTGATGTGCTACGCTCGCAGGACGTAAAAAGTGAGGGTAAGTCCCCTCGCGCAAAATAATAGCGGCGCCCGTCAGGGGATAGGTGCCTCTAATGAGTGCGCAAAGGGTAGTTGGTTACTGCGAAAGACCGTGCATGGTGCGCCCAGCCGGGACGGTAGGAGGGATGGCCCTCGCTATCAGCTAAAGCTAGCCAACTGCCCTTTGCGGCTAAGCTCGCGGGCCGAGTCCGGGGCCTTCCAAGCCTTCGAGAGCAGAGTTCGATTCTCTCTAGCCGCTCCAGAACTGCCAAAGGCAGTAGCCGCCTCTTCAGCTCGTTCTACGTGCGAAAGCTGACAGCCGGGAAAGACCGGCACCAACACCCGAAACCCGCCAAGCGCGGGTTTTCTCATTTCAGCAACCGAGGCAAGGCGCCCGGCGCTCCGCAAGTCGGGGCGAATCGCTGCGGGGTTCGATTCCTGCCGGTTGCACCAGAAAGCCGGGCGGCGCTCCAACATCCTCAAAGCTCGCGTAGCACCGGGGAGCGACCGCCCGCGCCCTAATCGCAGTTCCTTCTCCTGGGACCTTAGCCCGCCTGAGTGCGGGTTTTCCTATTTCTGAGCCGACTACACCCGCAAGGGAGGTCATAGTGGAAAAACAATCAAAGAAACCAAGCGGCAGGGGTGGCGCACGACCTGGCGCTGGCCGCCCGAAGGGTTCTTTGGACAAGGGCAACGCCATGATCCGCGAGATGATCGTGGAGGCCCTTGATGGAGTGGGCGGCGTCCAGTACCTGCAAGAGACGGCGCGCAGCCACCCTGCAGCCTTCCTGAGCCTGATCGGCAAGGTGATGCCCATTCAAGTGACGGGCGAGGGCGGCGGGCCGGTGCAGACGGTCACCCGGATTGAACTTGTCCCACTCGGCAAGGGTTGAGCTTCCTGAGAAGCTGATCCCAGTATTCGCTGGCAAGGCGGACGTCCGGGGAGCTTGGGGAGGTCGAGGGAGCGGCAAGACTCGCTCCTTCGCCAAGATGGCTGCTGTCGTGGGCTACATCCACGGCAACGCTGGTGAGTCGGGAATCATCCTGTGTGCCCGCCAGTTCATGAACTCGCTAGACGACTCCAGCCTGGAGGAGTGCAAGCGGGCGATTGAGGAAGAGCCATTCCTTGCGGTTCTTGCCTTTCATTTCCTCTCAATTTGGCAAATATGATTGAATGGTTTGCGTTGGGTTGGCTTGATGAACTATTTGTAAATGGATTGATCGCCTTGCGGATTGTTGGTTTTGCCTATCCTTCAATTGGTTCTATGTATATCAAATGGTGTCGGATGAAAGATAGGTCAGCCCATCTGAAATCCTTCACAATATGTGAGTGTAAACTCCGCCACGTACAAGAGCCATGTGAAAGCTTGCACGGATGCAATGCGTTGATTTCAAGGTTCCAAATTTGCTTAAAGGCACGCCAATGCACTTAATGATTTAGAGTTTTATCATCATCAAAAAGGGAGAGATTGTTGAGTCTCTCCAGGTGATTTTGATGATAACAAAATTTTAAACTTGATTTCCCTCTCGTGCCATGCATAGCTGCTCAAAAGCGAGCATTGAACGCGATTAAAGCTAATTTTTGTCATGTCAAATGCTCAAAATATTTAAAGCTTTCGAAATACATAAACTGAGCTAAATGAACCCCAAATGAATGTTAAAGTTGTTCGAACACAAGGCCTTGTTATCTGGACATATTTTCTTGGGCTAACAAGCTTGTTTTGCAAAAGAAGCAGAGTTTGCTCGACCAACTGAGTTGGTTTGGTTGACCAAAAACTTCAGCAAGTAGAACTCTGAGAAATTTCAGAGTTCGGTCAACCGATGGAGGCATTTTGGTCGACCGAATTTTCCAGCGCTGAAAGTTTCAGGAAGTTTCAGAGTTCGGTCGACCGAACCCTTCGAGGCAGCAATTGTTGACTTTTGTTTTCCACAACGTGGGTAGCCATCTCTCTTGGACTTTTGAGTCCCAAAACCCCCTAATCTGCCACAAAACGTGGATCTATGTCTGGCATGTCCATTGACTAACTCAAGGGTTATAAAAACACATTTTTTAGGCAAGAAACCCTAATGATCCAAGGGGATTCAAAAGAGAATATCAAGGGAGAAAGAAGGCTACTGCAACACCTGCATGAACAGTGATCCGTCCATCATTCCTTTATCAAAGATCAAGCTTTTCAAGATCCTTTTGAAGCCAAAGAAGTGGTGTTCAACTGGAGATTCAAGAATCAAGTCCTAGAGCTGCATCAATCAAACAGGGGGAACCTAGATCTGAATTTTTTCATTTCATTTCTTCATCAAATTTGTTTTGAACTTCAAGTGTGTATTTCCTTCTAAATCTGTAAACACTCATTTGTGTGTGGATCTCTTTAGATCCGAGTGTGTATGTGGATCTCTTTAGATCCGTGTGTGTGTGTGAGGTCTATTTCAGATCTGTGTTTATGTGTGGGTCTCCTTAGATCCGTGTGGGTGTAGGGATCTATTCAGATCCACACTTTGTGCAAGTGAGCTGGTGGATTTCAGATCCACAGCGTGTGTGTGTTGTTGATTCGGTCGTCGGATCATGTTGGAGACTTCGTCTCTCTGTGTGTGTGTTGGGGCGTGTCCCCATGTGTGTGCAGGCGTCATCCTGTGTGTGTGTTGGAGCTTGGCTCTGTGTTGGAGATTTATCCCCGTGCTGGTTTTCCAGCAGTGAAGTCTCACTACGTTTTGGTGAGGGGTGGATGTAGGGAGCCTGTCGCGGTCCCAAACCACCTTAAAAATCTATGTGCCTTGTGGTTTGAATTGTGTGATTTGGTTCATTTATTCTATCCCCATTCTGTGTAATCGTGCGTGCATACGTGTTTAGTCATTCGGATCTAGCATAATCGATTATCATGTGTGATAGATTTTGATAGATCTAATCTGTAACATAACAGATCTGAGTTTCTAAAACCCGAAAGGGCATCTCTGGCAAAATCGGGTAACCCCTCAGTGTAAACACCCACAAGGGCGCGCCAGAAAAAGTAAAAGGGGGCCAACTCTGGCGAAAACATGCGAGTGTGGCAGAGCTGGTAAAGAGAAAAAAAAACCTCTTCTTCTGTACTCCTCACTGATGAAAGCAGTCAATCGCGACATCCCGTCGACGGTGAGCCCAGCATTACTCCGCAACAATCGTGGCCAACGCACCCTCGATGGTCGACTATCACCACTCTCCAGCCCCAATTTTTTGGGTACTGCACATTAGTAGTTAGCTGGCCAGCTCCAATTCCAGTCTCTAGTTCCAGCACTATGGCTACAACGCCTTTAGAGGCCAGCCGCCTAGTCCCAGTTCCAGTCTCCAATTCCAGCACTGTGGCTATGACACCTTCACAAGCCAGCTACCGAGCCCTAGTTCTAGTCTCTAGTTCTAGCACTACGGCTACGATGCCTTCATAGGCCAGTCGCAGAGTCCCAGTTCCAGTCTCCAATTCCAGCATTACAGCAACAACACCTTTATAAGTCAGTCACCCAGTCCCAGTTCCAGTCTCCAGTTCCAGCACTGCGGCTACAACGCCTTCATGGGCCAGCCGCCCAGCTCCAGTTCCAGTCTCCAGTTCTAGCTTCTGGCTACAGCACCTTTAGAGGCCACTCGCCCTGCTCCAGTTTCAGTTCCAGCTCTAGTTCCAAACTCTGGTCCCAGCATCCCGGCTACGACGCCTGCATAGGCTAGTTAGCCAGTCCAATCTCCAGTCCCAGTATCTCGGTCATCTCAAGCAACTACGGAGGGAATGGTAGGTTCCCCCTGGCCGCTCTCATCAGGGGCCAACGCACGCTCCTCTCCTGACTCCAGCACTATATGTACAACTTAGAAGCATCAGCACCCTACCATAAAGCATAAACAAATGCTAAGTAGGGAGGGGGGGCACGTACCTCCGAAAGTAGCCTCCATCCCACTCCCCTCAGTGGAAGAGGCCTCAGAAGAGGAAAAGCTAGAGCTTGAACTCCCCTCTATCCCCATGGCCAAGCTACTGCTACTCGATGATCCTGACGAGGCCTCCAACGAGCTCCTGAAGGTGGTCGAACTAGAGGCCCCTATAGGTCAACAAACCAAACGAGGTCACCACACAACTAGACCTCGTACAACTCTCCAGTTAAGGGTTTCGGGTGAGAAACTCACCAGCCGGGGAACTCCCCTCAGAGACCCCCTCGATGTCGATGATCTCCTTGTCACCTCTAGCCGAAGCTGCCGCTGCAGGCTCTCCCTCCGCAGCCCCGGTCGTGTCCCAGGGGAGCTCGCCCTCCTCCAAAGGAGAGGAAGCACCCTAGCGATCGACACCATAAGAAGCTTAACACCAAAGGGTAATACAAAAGCCCTCTACGGATGATTAAGTTCCTAGGCACATACCTGAGGGCCCATGCTAGAGGACCTGACCAATCCCACTATGCAAGTGGACACCACGGCTGGCAAAGGAGGGAGAGGCGTCCCCGCCAATACCTGTGGTAGCAGGCTAGCCGCATCCCCGACAACAGATGGGACCAAGACACCCACTGTGTAATGCCCGTGTCTTAATTGATCTGTAGTGGTTCGGACCCGGACGCGATTCTGTCAGTTCTGCCGATTTGTATGGATTTTTTGGCTATTTTCTGACATTTTTCTGAGAGAGTTAAAGTATGATAATAATTAAATTAGGCATTTATGCAATTATGGGTGTTAGGGGGTTTAAAGTGCAAAATAGAGGTTTATGTATGGAAATGGCAAATATTCTCCTTAACGCCGCCCCGCCATACTGCGGTCAGAGGGGAATAAGTGGTGACTTTTCAAAGGTTTGTCCTTGGCCTGATGCTGGCGCTCTGCGCGGCGTTGATCAGCGTGAGATAAACGGTGGAGAATGCCAGCTGCATGCGGTCGAAACTGTAGGTCGCGCCCAGCGCGTGCAGCAGTTCGGGCTGCGCCACTTTGGCCCCGCGTTGCGCGGTGTTCGCCACGATGGAGCCGAAGATGCGCCGCTGCGGTTCGGCGGCTTGCTGGAAGATCAGATTGGCGCCGGCAGCGTCGGACAGGACCGAGGCCAGCGCGGTATGCGCTTCCAGGCGGCTTTGCGTGGTCGCCACCAGGTCGTCTATGGTCTTGCGCACGGCCTCGGCCAGTCCCTGCAGCGCCGTCGCCTCGGGTGTCTGGCGCGAGCGCATGACCTCCAGCGAGGCGGCCAGCTGCGCCTCCGCCTGCCGGACTTCTTCGACCTGCTTCAGGAACAGCGACGGGTTCATGACCGTGGAGATCGGCCGGGCCGCCGTGATGGCTCCCGCTACCGCGCGCTGGACTTGGCGCGCCAGCTGGCTGGATTCGACGATGGCCGAAGCCCGTTTCCGGGTCATGTCGTCGACGATCCCGTTGATCTCCGACAAGGCATAGATCGCGGTCACCGAGGCCAGCAGCACGAAGCCCCAGGGGGATAATATTTCAAAAATGCAACTGAATAACGCTCACTAGGTCAGGTGTTAATAGTAAATGGTGTTAGCATCAACAAATGTCGATATCTTTAGATTTAACAGGAATTAATCTGTGTTGGTGATATAGTTAAATATTACAGGGTTTTGGCGTCGTGTCTTCATGGCGCAGATAATAAATAGCAGCTGACGGATCAAGCGCTATTTCTGTTTCATGCACAGGTACTTGAAACATCTAATTTTTCTGTAAACAATTCGCGTAAAGTTAGCGAACTATTTTCTAGGCGTAGAAAAGAATGGGCATCCCACACAGTGGGCGCCGATTCTAGAAATTTTATTATCATGAATAAAGCATGCCAAAACTCATGAACAATTAGCGTCCATAGTGTTCGACGCTTTTTAAAATCGTGGCCACGCCTGTGCATGTTATTCACTCTAATACAAGAACTGAAGAACGATGATTACAGGGCTAACGACATGTTGGACATGCATGCATTTATCAATTTTACTTGTTTTTAATCCTAGTTGGGTCATGGGGTAGAGAAAACCTACCTTTAGGATCGGTTGGATGATGAACAATGAAGGCCTTCATGTTGAAACGGTACTCTATTCCTTGTGCAGGAACAGGGGATAGAGAAGACGCTTGCAAGATGCAGTAGGGGAAGAAGAAGGAACTTCTTCTTGCGCAGGCACTTTGATAGGATGAGGATGGAAGAAGATGGAGGAAGAAGTGTCCCCCTCCACGTTCGACCATGGCAGGAGCAACAGCAATGCAGCAGGAGGGTGGATGCAGGCAGCAGGAGGAAGATGGCAGCAGGAAGAAGAGGACGACGACGTTCGAATGGTACACCAGCAGGAGGAAGAGGATGTCCACATTCGGCCATGGTAGAACGCAGGGATGCAGGTGCTTCCAACGGCAGTAGGAGGAAAGGGAAGAAGACTTCACGTCCACGAGAAGGAGAATGGCAGCAGCAGTAGGATGATGATGTAGCAACAAATGGTCGCGCACATCCGATGGGTTGGGTTTTTATAGAGAGAAAATCCTAAACGGGGTGGTGAATGAATGAGGGCAAGGTTCCAGAGGCTTTTATTATTTGGAAAATGGAAGGGTTTCACATCGAGTACCTCGGAAGTAAATGCCCTACACTACAATACAAGTCTCACGGCATGAAAATCCACACACGCACGCCACGGTGAAACAACCGAAACTCACCGATCAACCCGACCAAAACCTGAAGGTCGAAGCGACTGAGACTGACAGTCTGTCACTCCCCGACTCGACAGGCATACCTCCCACTAGAAGCACCGCCGGTAGCATCCCCTTACGTCTTACACCGCACTGCAGGTGTTCGCCTGACACACTAGTGCCTAGCGGAGGTAATGACACTGCACAAGTAACCATAAAGCGAGTGACTAGCTGGGGTTACGCCCGTCGACATGTGTCCAACTGCACCCAACTACGTGTGCACACACAGATCGTATGCACTAGGTATGGCCTCTAACTAGTTTTCCCCTCAATCGGACTCTAGCTGCTACACGTGGGGCCCGATGGAGACCAGTCTAAAAACCATCCTCAGGGGAGCCCCTCCACCACTCCCTGATGGGCCAGTACACGCATACCGAAGGCTATGACTAGTGGAGGGTCACTGAAGGAGTAGACTCTCAAGTCACAGAAAATAACGTCACAGCCAGACCAGCACGGGGACCGTCCCTCGTACCCACACCATCGCATGGTGACTTCGGTCAACGAGGAAACAGGACTGCAACCCACTCGGGGAAGTCCAAAGCCTGATGGACCAACCCTGGTGCGTCACAGGCTGTGGTGGACCAACCCTGGCACGCCACAGTAACCTAACGGACCAACTCAGGTGCGTCAGGCACTCGGTGTGAAACAAACTGTAACGCGCCTACGCTGGTGCGTCACATAACCTGACGGACCTAAATAGGTGCGTCAGAGCACGAGATGAAGCAAGCCGTAACGCACTCCTCCAGGGGCGTTACGGTCCCTAACGGACCAACTCAGGTGCGTTAGGTCACGGGACCAAGCTGACTGTAACGCACACCTCTAGGGGCGTTACAATTCCTAACGGACCAGCTTAAGTGCGTTAGGTGGAAAGGTGCATCATCCTTGACGCGCCTTCCTAGGGGCGTTACAGTACCCTGATGCCCCTCTCTGGGTGCGTCAGGCGTCTATGACCCCCAACGGTCAGAAAATAATGGTCGAATCGTCGCTCTGACGGTCGACCCTAGGGGCATCACATCCCTGTGGCGGTTTATCGTGGGACCGTCAGGCCCACAGACGCCACGCTTAAAACTCAATGAAGCGTAACGCACCTCTCTGGGCGCGTTACACCCTATGGCGGTCACTGAAATGACTGCCACAGTGCTCTGATGGCGAAATGACGAACAAGACCCAAAAATGCTGACCACGTCCTCATACCTCCATGGGAGAGGGGGAAATCAAGGGGGAAGCTCCCTTGAGACCCCTAACATGATTCTAGGCCATTAAAACGTCGAACCACGGCTTAAATCCATAGATCAGGCAAACTCTCCCCAAATTATGATTTTGCCCTAACTCACTCAAAAATGCCCCTCTCGGCTCCCATTCAGCCTACAAATCACTGGGGATGATGGGATGAGCATAGGGATTCATCCTCTTACCTTAATGGAGTGAAAGCTCTGCCGAATCGTTGCCGAAATCAAGGAAGATGCTTTGAAACCCTCATCCCTTCACGATCTCCCACAAGCTTTACGCCGCCACGATCACCTCGCCATTGTCGTTGTTGCCACGCCGCCGCCCCGTGCCGTCTGTAGCCAGAGGGGACGCGCTGCCACGATCGCCAGACGAAGAAGAGGAAGAGAGGTGGCGCTCACGGTGGGAAGGAAGAAGGAAACAGGAAGAAGAAGAAGAAAAGGTGAAAAGATTAAAGAAATACCCCTATTTATAGAAAATCTAAAATTTTAAAAAAATATCAAAAAATAGAAAATCATGTTTCTGCGATCCTCGGAACGCACCGATCGCAACGGTACGACTCATGCCTGGGTGAACGACTCGGTTCGCCCGCAACAGAGTACCGCAGGATTTGTCGAAAACTAGGTCGGGAATTGGAAAAATGCCCGAAAAAAGTCACGGAATGCCTCCAGGCCTCTGAAACAGCTCCTGATCACACAGATCCGAACATAAAAAATATTCGACACGCACATTTACACACAACGGAGTCAGACGCTCTGACAAAATAGATTCGGGACCCGAAAATGAGTATCCAAAAGGTCCGGGATATTACACATGGCCCCTACTCAAATGGTTCAAGGTAGACTCCATCCTCCATAGCGTGCACTCATACCCTCTACCCGTGAAGCGACACCACCCTATAGTGCCCCTCTCCTTTCACACCATAATCCAATCATCTTACGAAGTGGACACTTTAGTTGATCTTCTTAAGGGCTTAGCATGGCAAATAGAGTTGACTGGCATGTTGACCACAGTGGCCGACCGACCTAGGAGCCTTGACCTCTTACACCTATGTGTCTGGTCTATCACCTCAATTTGCACCATTAGTTGCTACACTAGGGACCTCCTGCTATTCCTCCCCTCACCCGATGAGCCCGACCTTATCCACGAATTAGAGTTTCTTATCTCGGGTAGAAAGCAAAGCCTTCCCTTCAAGGCTGATACCCTGTCATATCCTACACTTAGGGAAAACCCTCATGATGAGAAATTTGTGATGTGGGAGCCAATCATGGATGAACTTGTCATTCCAAACCACACCTTCTTTGATCCCCTAGATCCCACTGATTGGACATCATGGCACCACCCTATTTCTTTCCACCCCTACCACACTATCAACCAACCCACCTAAGACATCGGCCCAACTAATCCCATGGAGGAGGATGGCTCGCACCCTTTTGAGGACCTTGAGGACATAGAGCTCCTCTCCCTTGGTGACCCTTTTCGTGATCCATTTGACCCCTTCCAATTGGAGCTCAGGAACCCATGTGGCCCACCCACATGATTCTCCACCCATTGCCTCCTAACCCCGGCCATAGGGTTTGACCAAGTCCGCCTCTTCCTAGGCCCGGGCCATACATGGGAAGCCATGACCATGATCAACATGCACCTAGGGAATGAGGAAGTGCCCTACCCCAAAATATCCACCTTCCTAGACCCCTTTGACCCTTATGAGTGGAAGATCAAGGGTCATCCCCTTCCCCCACTTGTGGAAGTCATCACTGGGATAGGACTACATGTGCCTTGGCGTATCGCATTAACTGGCATGGTCAGTAAGTTAGGCTGTCTTATACATGACGCTTCAGCTAGGAAACATGATTGGTCCACATTTGGGTGTGCCGACCCTCCCCCATCCGTCGTCGTCACCAAGATGCGTCTAGAGCATGATTGGTACATATATGGCTTCCCTGGTCTCCTAGCATTTGCCACATTCACGCATGATAGTTTCAGCTATGGATGCCTCGGCCCACCCAAGCTGGTCAAAGTCAGTCCGAAACCAACATATGACAGGTCCACATTTAGTTGTCCTGGTCCACCCTTAACCCCAATAGTCTTCACACCCACACCGCATCATAGTGCATGGCATACGCATTCAAGCAAGCATCTAGAAACAAGCGATGAGGTTCATGAGGAGCGGATAAAAGCTCGCAAGCGCCACTTGAGATCCCAAGTAGGCGACCCGATGATGGTGATATCGGAATGGCTCCACCCTAGGGCTATCTCCAAACCGAGGGAACGAGGACTTGGACCTTCCTGAGTTTCGAGTGGCATTGGCAACCATGCTTATGGGCTAAACTTACCGAAGGATTTTGGGATACACCCGACTTATCATGTAGTGGACCTAGCACCCTATGAGGGCCCCGTAGTGGAACCCAATGAGCATCTCGAGCCTACACCTACCTTTGTGAGTGACACCATTGGAGCACTTCCGCATATCATCCTAAGAGCCCGACGTGAGCACACAGAGGCAATACTGGGCAAGCAAGGTACCGTTGCTAGGAAAAGGGTGTGCCAGCGCCATCTTGAGAGGATGCAAAATCGTCCATCGACCAAGGACACGTGGATGAGCTGGGAGGACGTGATTCACCAGGTTCTGCTACTGTTTTGGTGTGCCACCAACCCGGTCGACCCATCCTCGACAAAGTCAAGTTCTCCCTACTCCGGGGGTATGATGGGGACATCCCCTACCACTCCACATTTTTTTCGAGACTTTCATTGGTCGCCAGCTGTGCTTCACCTTGTTCGTCACATTTTTCTGAGTCATGGCATGTACTTTTTATATTTTATTTGAGTCACAATAGTATAATTTTTGTTTTATTTGAGTCAAGTACCTAGGTTAGTGAGTTATTTACCTATGTTAGAGTCAATTAGGCCACTTGAATCACCTTTGGACGTGTTTGGCCTTTAGTGTAAATTAGTACAACAAGAGCTATAGTAATCTAGGTCAAAGTCTAGTAGTTAATGAAAAGGCAAACAAGTGTGTCAAATAGAACAACAAGAGTGACAAATAGCTCTTGGTGACGGCCAAGGCTAAAGAGGAAAACAACAAGGGCGACGGCTGAACTTGGACTAGGGTGACAAATGACTTGATAACGGTTACAAAGGATAGATGAGGGTGACAAATAGATAATAACGGTGACAAATAGATCATAAGGGTGAAAAATAGGTTCCTAAGGCTAAAATATAGATTGTCATGGTGGAAGCCATGAATAGCTGAAATGGAATGTCGACTCTATGAAGCTTTGGAGTCAACTCTATGGATAAGAAAATTCTCAAGTGTGAAGGAGGCCTTTAGTGACGGAATAAGGGTGAAAAATAGATGGCTAATGCTGACAAATAGCCTACTAAGGGTGAAAAATGAGTTGGTAAGGCAGGAAAATGGCTGAGCACGTGAGATACTCAAGCGGGTCACTTGTTTATTCTCTCTAATGATTGGCACGTGATCCTACTAAGGTTGGAACATTCACAAATGTTTCCCGAGGAAGAATATTCCACTCTGCCATGTGGACCAATGGAAGATTCTCAGATTAATTAGGTTATCCAGAAAAACTCCAAAGGCTCTGTCATATAAAAACATGAGGTTCATCTTCATAGAAGGCTGAAAAAAAGAGAGTGTGTTGCGGCTGTAGCAAATAGAAGAGAGAGAGCCTGTGAGAAGAAAAAGAAGAAGATCTGAGAGAGAGAGTCTATGAGAAGAAGAAGAAGAAAGTGAAGAGAGTGTGAGAAGAGTTTGAGAGAGATCGAGACTTTAGCTCAAGGGAAGCATTAGAGTGCAGTCAGAGCCTTACTTGAAGAACCGTTGAGTTCATTAGCTCGTGGATCAAATCCAAGGCTATTCTACTCATTTGGAGCTACAATTTCTTTTCTTGTTTCATTTATTCATTTGTTGTTATTCCTTTTCATTTCCTTATTGTTCTTCCGATACCTTTTCTAGGGATCGGGTTCCTTCTGAGTAATCAGAAGAAGGAAGAAGTGTTTCTCTGGGTTCCCTCTATGGTTACAGAGGAAGAGAGGATTGTTCCTCTGGGTTGTAAGCAACTGGGAGTTGTTCACGGTTTCCCTCTATGATATCAGAGGAAGGGAAGATTGGCTCCTTCATTCACTACCTGTGATAGTGGGTCTGGTCTTGTGGGTTGTAAGATCATGGAGAAGGGATTTGTTTCCCTTAGTACAAGTTGTTTGGCTGTGGTTGTTGCAGACTGAGTCCGCAGTCTTGCCTTTGCATGGGGAAGCCTCACTCAGGTTAAGTGAGGGGTGGACGTAGGTCTGTTCGTAGCAGGCCGAACCACCTAAAAAATCATGTTAGCATCATAGTTTGACTTTGTGTGTTTGCTCCTTCTCATCTACCCCCTTCACAAGTTGATGTGTGATCAGGTTCTGTATTGCATTCTCATCATGTGCTAAGTGTTCGAGGTCTATTCTATATGAACTACTAGTTGTTCTTAGTAGTTTTAAATTGAACACTTAGTCTGCTCAACATTTTACTTAGTCTGTATAGTGTTGTTTGAATCTGATCATTGGCAGGTTGCTTGGCCCATTGAATCCATTTCATTCTAACATGAATAGGGCGTAAGTGTTACTGGAGAGAAGTGTGCTTAGTTTTTGAGATATGTCTTGTATGGGTTGATGCACATTGAGTGGTTTGCTGAGTCTATAGTATTAGCTTTCGTTGTGTTTTGAATTGGGAGTGTTTTGTTAATTGAGCATAAGTTTATCACGTGACCATTTTATGAGCCAGAGTCCTACGTCGGTCTGTTTTTCGGATATATGGCTATTTATCTCATTACTATTTTCCACTGACACCTTTGGGACGGTCTCGAGATGGGCCGTTTAATTCGTTAGGTGGTCTATCGAAGGACCATTTTTCAATTCAGAGTCCTACGCCGGTTGGTTTGGCTTGGTTTTCAGATAAATGGCCTTACTTATCTTATTATTTATTTTCCACTGACACCTTATAGGCGGTCTCCAAATATACCGTTTTATGACGGTGGCGGCCTATCGTGAGACAGCATTCTAGGGCCAAGATCCTTGCTTCGGCTGATTTTCTCTCTCCATCTGTGGGCGAATGGGGTGCTTGCTCCACTGATTTCCCTACAAATTCTGAGCCAAATGGAGCACCGTTTGATCCTGGGGACTCCTGGGAATATTATCTGTGAATTTTCTTTAGGAGATAAAGGCCAATTTTTGCTAAAAAATCCTTAACTTGAGTTGGTCTTCAAGGGTCTATAAATAGCACCCATAGCCCAAGCTCGTTGGTGGAGATTCGAGATTTCGCGTCGAAGTGCTGCCACACTCTTGAGCAAAGTTTAGCCAAGGAGGAAGGCTTTCTATGTCCTCTAAGCCTTCGGTTTAGAGAGTAGTCATTTCCTTTTGGCTTTGAGTCATAGTGTAGGTCGTTCTCACTCATTTCATCACCCTCCATCCTTATTTCTCTCCCTATTTTTCACCACCATCCCTGCATTCTTCACCTTCCTATTATTTTTAGGGGTTTAAAAATGACCCCAGGTATCGCCCATTCCCTTCATGTGCTTCATTTTTTTTTCGATTCATAGATATTGCACTTCCATAAACTCATTTGGGTCATTTTTGTTTGGACATTTGTGTTGTTTTGCAGGTCAGCAGACATTTTAGCACGAGGCCCATCACTCCTGGCCAGCCGGAAGGGGTGGAGGATTGAGTCCCTCGACCTGGGAATTGGAGGCTCCTATGGTCCACCTATGACCGTTTAACAAGGATTGCAGTCTTCCTTAGACTGTCTATCTTCGATTTGCGACCAAGTGTAGATCGTCCAAGCCCCACACCGAGTCTTCTTCCCGCATTCTACCTCAGTGCTGGTGGCGGCCTATCGTCCGGCCGTCTTCATCGTGTAGCGATCATCGAGAGACCATCTTCTCCTTGCACCAGCGCTGTGTTATTTTGGCGAGTGGCTTCTCCCTTTCCAAGGAACGTAGTGCACCTTTCTCTGCACTCGTCATCTTGGTGGCGATCACAATCTAATGACGGGGGTGGGTGATTGATCTCTTTGTGTCGTTTGTTTCTTGCCATGCACCATTTAGCACATTCACTTACTCACACACCTACGTGCTCCTTTCTTAAGTACTAGAGAGAGAGGGGGGAGGAAAAAAGGTGTCTACATCCTCTTTTTGGTGATCACGGTGGGACACCTAGTGTCCGTCATGATTCTGATAGTGTTGACCTGCTCTTCTGTCTTTGTTTGGGTAAGTTTTTAGTTGCCTTGGGTTTGTCGGTTTGCTTTTTGTCATTTACTATTCCCTGGAGTGGTTGCGGTCCTCTGTGGGCCGTTTATGGTTTAAAGCGGCCAGTCGATAGATCGTTTTGTTCAGCCTGAGGTATATCCATCTCCCCTTTTCCTGTCATCTGTATTTTTTTTGTGTCTCTGTCACTTGATGTGGTCCTATGTGGGCCGTCCCTAGTATTCAGTGGCCGGTCGATAGACCGCTTTGTCCTGTCTCAGGTGCGATCATTTCCCCTTGGTCACTGCCATTTGCTTAAAAGATAGCACACTGCCATGTAAAAGAATGGGGAACCAGATCAAAGTATATAGTTAAGTACCTAATTATTGAACAAGGGGTATGCTCCAGATGCATGACATATGAGCCACAACTGTACCTTTAGCAATCCATCCAAGATTCTAAATGTTACCTTTAAGCTGCAATACACAACACACACCAAATCACTACCATGATGTAATAATTCAAGGACTGTAGCGATTGCAATTGCAGAATAAAGATGTCATTGTGCACATGCTTCAGTCTGACTTGTATAACTCCTCTACACTTTGTGCTTTCCTCATATTCCTATGTTGGTTCTAAAGGTTATTTTGCTGTCATCCCAAGTTTGTGGTTTTCATTTTTTTTGTTTGATCAGAGAAGATTCTTCAGCTCTTTGTCAATCATTGATTTTTGTCAAATAATGGTGGATTCAAATGGGGAAATCCCCGAAGTTTCTTTCTTTGCACAATTCTTATTCTGAGTGCCTTAGATTTCTTTAGTATTGTGCTTTCGTGGGTGCACATGCTTGTTTCTATTTTTTTTGTTTTTTATTTCTTTTCTTGGGTTAGCATCTTTAATCACCGATGTTGGATGTTGGAAGCATGGTTTGCCCTTTGTCAGGTAGCAAGACTGTGCAAAGATAAGACTATGATGCTTTACAATTGTTTATTGTAAGACTGAAATTGTCAGTGAGAATGTAAGATTCTCATTGTTTAGTTACTATAAACTCACATGACATGGTAGTGGTAGTTGATCTTCTTATAATGAGTCTGGATGAGTAGAATTGATGCAATTGAAATGTAGAAGAAAATGTTGCAATACTGATATTGAGTTTGTTCAACCTTATCAAACCAATGGGCATAGTTTCACATGGTTTCACCAATGAATTTTTAAAGACTAACTTCTTTTCTTTTACATGGTAGTGAACTTTTTGGCTGAATGCCAATGTTGCAGCCTGATCATGGGTTATTTATAAGCACTATCCCATGAATAGGTCAGAAATTGTTGAAATATTGTTCTATTGATGTTTTATACTTTCTTCTTTGATTTTGTTTTTCTAACTTTCAATCACTTTGATCATGATTCAGTGATGGGTATATGGATTTGGCAAAACCAGTTTTAGTTTCTATATTATTTCCTCCGGCCTGCACTGAAAGTTGATCCTTTTTGTTTGCTCAGATTTTTTTTTGATTTCCAAAGCCCAAACTGGATATCTTGATCTTGACAAATTGCATTCTGTATCAGTTACAAAATTTCAGTTCTTGTGGTGGATGCATTGGCATATCTGCTATCAACTTTGTTATAGAAATTTTAATTTGGTGATATTTGCACTCCGTAAAATAAACTGGTTCAAGCTTTTACGGGAAGATTTCATTTCCCATCATCAAAAAAATACAAATATGCTTTTGCATATTATGTTGTTTTGGCGTACTTAGGCAATGATGGTTAGCTTGGCTGAAGGTTGCATGGCATATGTCACTGTGTAGGGATGGGTAATGTGCTGGAGCAAGGTTGGTGGCATGTGCATCTGTTGTGCTCGAGCTGTGGAATGCAGAACTGGCCGATCTGGATTGGGATTGGCCAATTTGTATCGGAATCACGGGGTGGCGATCCGAGTTTGGGGCTGAACTGGCTCAAGATTAGAAAAATATAAGCAAAATCGGCCGAATTGGTCCAGATCGAACAAGAATCGGTGGATTTGGCCCAATACAATTTTTTCCCTGCTTTTTTTCCCCTGGTTTTTTCTGTGGGTCATGAGTGGTAAAATTCATGTAAAGTCATACAGGAATGGTACTTGTTCCCCCCATGGATCCCAATCCCCAACTCCCTCAAGAAGACCCTAGGGAGGAGCCTCAAAGCCCAATGGACCGGATAAATGCCACCCTCATGACCGTGGTTGCCCCCTTTTTCTTCTAGAATTCATTCCCTTGTTAAAGGCCTGAATTGTAACCCAAAACCTATGATTGAACTCATTCCCTTGTTAAAGGCCTGAATTGTAACCCAAAACCTATGATTCTCTACTAATAGAGAGGGAAGGTACCCACAGATTATCAAGTCCTCAACAACTCCTGTGGTGCCGAACCCAAATGTTTATGGTATAAACCTGAATGGTTACAGTATAAGTGGTGCTACTGAGCAGGTGGGGTGGTCCAATTAATAAACCTGGCTTTGATACTGTGTTAAAGGCCTGAACTCTATCCCAAAACATAGGTACTGACTTGAGGGAATCATCTATAAATAAAGAGGGAAGGCAGCCACAAATTATCCGATGTGGGACTAAACCTCAACAAGAATCAATTCCCACTCTCCATACCCAGCCACATGCACTTGACACAAGCTGTTAAAACCATTCCTTCTTATCTTTGGAACAATGAGTGACATATGTACCACAGTAGATGGGTTTTGGGGTTTCAACATCTGTAATATCCACCCTAGGACCACAATCAGAAATTAACTCAAAAGACCTATATTCAGGTGCTCACTGACCTGTATCTTGTTGAGAAATTTGGAATAGATCCATGGAAATCTATCCCAACTTTAGATTTCCTTGGTTGAATCATAATCAGGTTGTCAGGTCAGGCCCAATCATGCTAGTTTTGAACAACTTCTGAAATGATACGCCCTGTCACTTTGTACATATGCTACCTTGCAATTTCTAAAATCGTCATGGTTTACTAATGGAGAGGGTCCATAGAAGAGGTGATTCACGGATAAGGATTCTGCTTGTGTTGTGATAATGATTAGTGCAGTTGGCTTGCAAGGAGACATGTATGAACTGATGAAAGGAAAATTACAGACTAATTATATTAGAAACGATGTGCTTATTTTCAATATTACTCCTTCATGGAGTGCTTCATCTTTTTCTTAGGCATTCTGGAGTTTTCTTGTTGTCTTCCCACTGATGGATATTGTTACACTTATTATTTAAATGCCAGTAGTTGCAAGTTTTGGTAAGTGTAGTTCAACTCCCACATTTGCTCTTCAGAAGCATCTTCTTTTAGCTGAGAGATTCCTTTTTCTTATTTGCTGCTTGCAGATCTTTTTGTTGGCATTATGTTTCTTGGCTTTTCATAACTGCTAATGATGTATTTTGGCTGCAGATGGAGCAGATATTGTTTAACTGCAGGCTTGACTTATTGGGCATAAATTTTATCAAAAGTTTGATGAACGAGGATTTTCCCAGTGATTCCAATGAAGCCAATCAAGAAATAACACTTTTGGAAACAGATGATGTACAGAAAGCTATAGCACTCCTTCCCTCTCACATGAAGCATGCCCTTGTGGATTGTTTGGGCAAGCAAAATTTCCCATCACATTCCTTAGGTCGGGAGGATGCTCCAAAACATTGGTATTCTGAGCATCTTGAATATTTACTTGGTTGGCATGCTACCTCAAGACGACAACTCGCTTTTGAATCTTCTCAGACAGAAGCTCCTGTATCACTTGCTGCTCCAAGTCCAAATCCAGCTTTAGCATCTGTCGATCCACCTAGCCACCCTGCTGCTTCTCCTGCATTTGGATCTGTGACATCCCTCAGCAGTCACTCTGCTGTTGATTCTCCCAGACAGATATATTCATCTTTTCCTGGCGATGAATGTGTATGATCTTGTTCAGATCAAATATTAGTTTTTGTAAGACACTAAATAATATCCTTATCCATGTACCTGATGTACAAGGCATACCGTGCATTGTTTTTGTTTTTGTTTTTGTTTGTTCAAAGGGTGAGATTGATCCAGATAAGTTCCAGACTCCAAAGCGTGGTTTATGCCAACATTTATTACATGTGTTATGTAGATTCATCTCTTCTCAAGAGCTGCAGCCTGTTGTTCTGCATTGCAAGAACTCTCACTTTTTTCTGTATTACCCGAGTTTGGATGCCTAATCAGTTTTCTTACTTGCTATTGCATCGGCATCCATTGCCAAAGAGGAGTAAACATGATTTTTTTTCCTGTTGTCTATATCAGGTCTATATCCATTCCTTTCAACCTTTATTCCATAGCCTAATCAAGGCTATACGTCTTGCAAATATCATAACGAATAAGCATTGTCCTTACTCCTCTTTTCTAATTTGTCCTTCGACTTGTATATTGTAGATCAGGTCTTGCCATAGTGTACTGTTCTGAAGGTTTAATGCATATTGGTACATTGGGATGAGGGATATAGAATTTTGATGGCCATTTAGTAAATGAGTCTCATTAATGTAGGATTATTTTTGTGCACAGCTCAGATGATCCCCACAAGGATGTACAGGCAGTATTGACAACATATAGTGAGCTGCCTGAATCAGAGCCCCAACTAAGGTTGTTTCTGCCACAAATTATTTCATCCTTCAAAGCACACAAGTCGGTCCCTGAGATAATAGAAGACTTAAAAAAATGTCAGCAGAGTACAGACACTGCCGGTATGTATTTTGCAACAGATTCCAAATGTACAACAGAGTTGATTCAATACTTCTGCATATTCTGTTGATTATTGTAGGTTCTGTGACTGATGCAAATAATATGTATATAGTGCTTATGGTCACTTTTATCATTTAAGGTCTAAGGTCTTTAGTCTTTATCCCTTGTATTAGTTAATAATTTAATATGCTGGTTAACCATACTCTGAAACATGTTGTGAGACGTTGGTGAAGGGAAAAAATTGCATATTAAAAAGTGACTAAAATACCCCTTAGACCCATGAAAAAAGAGTGGTAGAAAGGTTATTTCACTGAAAATATCCAAGAAAATAGACAAAAAATCCCTGGAAAAATAAAAATGACAAAACAGGGCAAGAAAAAATAAAATTGCATGGCTGCCTGGGGAAGGCAGCCCCCTTCGGAGCAGGCCCCCTTTGGGGCAGCCGCCCACTCTGGGCAGCAGCACCCAGCTTGTGCCCTACAAGCTCCGTATGTCATCCAAGCCTTTGTGAAGATCAAAATTGGCAATGGACAAGTGTGTCTTTTCTGGTTGGATAGATGGTGCAAAGGAGAGCCCTTGGCATGCAAGTTTCCCAAGCTCAACCACATTGCTGCTGACAAGTGGATGTTGGTAAGGTAGACATATGACTTTAGAAATGTGTGGTGCCTGACTTTTAGAAGGGGTCTAAAGGAGGATGAGATTTTGGAAGTGACTGATCTCCTATCCTTACTCCAAGGGTACAAATTGGATTCCACTTCCATAGATAGTGCGTGTGGAGGTGGAACCCCTCGGGAGTGTACTCAGCTTGTTCAACTTATTGCTTTATTACTGAGGGGGTACTAGACGTCCTCTGTTCCAACAAGTTTGGGAATCAGTCAGCCCCCTTAAGGTGAAGGTGCCTATGTGTTGAGGGTATTGTTGTGCACCCCTAGTTTTGATGATGACAAGCCACAAATCATTGAGATACAATTCTTCAATCTGTGAATTAATGTGTAAGAAGGAACAACATAGATTATATGACCTAATACTCAAGGGAACCTATACCTATGGACAAGAACCTAGGGTTTAAAGAACCTAGGCTCTTATACCACTTCTATCATGTCCCAAACTGATAGTAGCAGAAACATGCTCGGAACATGGCAGCGATATAGTCGTGTCAATCATAGCAATAATCTTGAGACACAAAGATCAAAAATTGACAAAAATAAATTTTCATTCATATAAGCTCATCATTACAACTTATTGACTCAATTATAATTTTTAAAAGAAAATAAAAGACACACTAGCCAGACTTAATACATAATTCTATGCTAGACTCAAGAAAACAAGAGACACAGGTCATCTATCTTTAGGAGCTCTCTTGCACACTTTCCCTTCCCAATGGAGTCATGGCTTTGCTAGCCATCTGATTACTTGAAAAATATTGGAATAAAACTGGATGAGTGAAAAGCTTAGTAGGAATTTCATCTCCATGATCCAGACTTGCTTAAAGCAATTAACATCTTATACAACATACTATGATCATTCATGAATAAATGCGAGTCAACCTAAAGAATTTAGCAATAAGATAGGCATGAAATAACTGGCATGAAAAGTTGAATCAAGTTGCAAGATATATCAAGCATGGGGTTTCCAGATCATGTCACGAGGTATTAACTATTGATTGTCAAGTAAATACCCTTCCTTGGGTAGGAATTCACGATCATCAAGCACTCAAGTCAATTCAAGAATTACCTAATGAGCTAGTGGTCTTTCCTCATAGGTTTATCAATGATATAATTCACCTCATAAGCCAGTGGTCTTTCCTCATGAGTTTACCAATAATTTCTTTTACCTTATGAGCCAGTGGTCTTCCCTCATGGGTGTATTCACTATTTATTCAATGTCCCTCATGAGCCAGTGGTCTTCCTCATGGGCTTATTTATAGCTTGTTTCAGTATACCGCATGAGCCAGTGGTCTTTCCTCATGGGTTTATTCATTATTCATTTCAGTGTGTCACATGAGCCAATGGTCATCCCTCATGGGCTATCAATAGTTCGTTTTACCTCATGAGCCAGTGGTTTTTGTCATGGGTCTATCATTAGTTCATTTTAAAACCTCATGAGCTAGTGATCTTCCTCATGAGTTATCATTAGTTTAGGGCTTTTATCCTACTAGACAATGACAATCATGTCGCCCAAGGCCCAATATTCACTAGCCGTTATTTAGCTGCCAGGTTCAAAGGAGTTTACGCAAAATCAAACTACAGAGTGCAGCAGTCTGGTAAATTGGCATCCACTCAGGATGCTGTAAATTTCAAAATTCGCATCCACTGTAGTGGACGCTAAATCCATAGAACAATAAGGCACGAAAGAATTCACGTTGACTATATGGACGCTAATTCAAGAAATGGTGACGACTGTCCCAGATGCCAATTCTGAGGCAATGTCTAGCTTCTCACAGAAACCCATCGGGACGTTCTATGATAGCTAGGGCATCATGTTTCTTTAGAGTGACATGACTAACATAATTTTCAAGGTTTTTAGGGTACAACCAGCTCGACTGCCTTGAGGGAATCGAAGGCTAGCGGAGACTTACATGTCTTAATGAAGAAAGTACTAGTCCGAAAGAAGGAATATCCCGCGAAGGGTCTAATCATCATCAAGAGTTCAGGTGTAAGCGTAAAATAACGTAAAAATAGAGACTCTATCCACGGACTGGGATAAGAGTGCCAAAAGACCCGCGATATGGGTCAAGACAGTAAGAAAAAGAATTCGTGTCACGAGTACCAAGTGCCAATTTGTAATATGCAATAAAAAGAATTCACGTCTGAGTGTACAGACGCTATTTCTAATTAAAATTTGAATTTCGGATAAAACGAGATTCCAAAAATAGCATAAACAATGGCGTCTTGCATTACAACCGTTATTTAAATTCGCGCCCGCCCCCACGGACGCTATTTCAAACATTTGTAAAAATCATTTCAAAAATCCTTGGAAAATATAATCAATCATGTACTAGAGGACCCAACTTGACGAGCTAGCGCGGTGCTAATTTTCTAATAATTTTGACGTAGAGCATGTTGATAATTGTTATGGAGGAGCCATTAATTATGCCGGCAATTCAAATCATTTGGGCCAAGGTCGACGGTATCAATACGGAGCGATTTCCATGAATCATTCCCAATGCATACATACGCACCAATTGTTAATTAGGCTGGTTAATTAATTATCTCCCTTGCGAGGCATGCGCGTCGGACTCTCGGTGTAAATCTCCAATCATTCTACTCGCATCAAAGCATAAATAATTGTCACGGTACTCTCCGCCACATTATCGATCGATCGATCGATAAGAATGAATTCATAGGTGCCCACTATGAAAAACTGACCTTTGGTGGTGTGGGGGTTAAAATCATGGTTCGTCGATTCGGCCTGACTCGGGTCGACTCGGACGTGCCGTATCAGATCAGGGAAGAATTGAGTCGGACTAACTCGAGTCGAGTCGAGTCACAGAGAAAGATAATATATTTTTTAGAGACTCGAATGTACTGTAACGAATCAAGAAAGAATCGATCCGATATGAATCAGTTAGTCGACGAGCCCCGGTTAAAATCTGATGTTTTAGAAAGCTTGTGATGTATTTGGATGGTTAATTGTATCCAGTAAGTATCTACTTACTCATATATTTAATATGTGTGTGCACGCAGATAGAAAAAGAAATATATATATGGACGTGGGAACAGCCCCGTGACGCGTTGAGTGATTCCGTGTCCTCTCACATGGTTGCGTGGTCGAATCCAGACATGAGGTAGGTGAAAAATTAGCCGATGTATAATTCTACGTTTAGTGACCCTGCTAATTCAGTCTTGAATTCAAGATGCGAGATGTTCCGGTTGAGTTCTAAACCAATTGTGTTGGATTCCAGACTCCGTAGAGCTTTTTGGGTAAGTAGATACATGGGTCAGTTTTATTTTAGGTCTAATTAACTTCTATTTGTTTGACATTAAGATCTAAATGATTGTAAGAAATAATTAATCTTTTGGCAAATGGGCTTGGTGCTAATCCCACTGATCACATGTTTTCATTTAATTAATGGAATCTAACGGGGGACCTATTCGGTGGACAAGTATACCGACAAGTCTCAAGCCGAAAGCACCGGGTCTTAACGGGCCATTTAGCGGGTTCATAGCATGGTTCGACAAATCAAGTTAGGACGGCTCGATTCGCACGACCTGGACCGTCCTGGTCACAGATCGGGATGACTGATCTATAGAACGCAATCGGGTCACTTTATATACTAGTTTAATTTTTTATAATAAATTTAAATTGTTAGTCAGTTAGTTGAGTGTCTCACGGTCATCTCACGTCAACCGTGAGATCCTGACATCGAAAAGTGCTTCTGTCGTATTTTTTTAACTTTTTTTGAAAAAATATTTTTAAAAATAATGTTTAAGATGATGCATGAGTGGAGATTCAAACAGGGGACGCCGATTAAAATTGCACAACACTTAATCAACTAGGATATAACATGATTTGAGTTATTTTATAATATAATATATATATATAATATAATTTTTTATCTCGGGACGCAATGGTACCGACCCATCCCGTTTCTGTACTTCCTGGAGTCCTTTTTAGTGATGCCCGACTACTAGGGCAAAAGCCAAGGCTTTGGCTTCTCATTCACATTCTTCCTATGCTCATGATTGATTCTACCCTGATATGGAATGTTCGGGGGATTGGGAATAATGCTACAGTTAGAAGCCTAGCGGAACATATTAAAGTACATAATGTTAAAATAGTTGCTATATCAAAACCTCACATAGATTTTAAGCGTGCCCAGAAGATAGCAAGGAGAATAAACTTACAAGCTGTTCATGGCAATAATGGTGACCTCTCAAAAATCTGGTTATTTCACCAGCCAAGCGTTGACCTGGAAATCATTGAGCTCATTCTCAGTACATAACAGTAGCTCTTAAAGAGTCCAATGATGTCATTCTATACTTTACAGCTATATATGCATCCTGTGATATCAGTCTTCGCAGGGAAATGTTTGAAGCTTTGATGGACTTTAGTCAAAGTGTTTCTATTTCATGGATAATTGGAGGAGATTTTAACTGTATCACATCTCCTGAGGAAAAAATTGGAGGTAATTTCACTTCATTGACTGCTATGTCAGATTTCCAAGGTTTTCTATCTACCATTGGCCTAGTTGATGCTGGATTCTCAGGCCCTAAATTTACTTGGTCTAATAACCAAACGGGGGCTACTCACATAAGAGCCCGTTTGGATAGGCTTCTATATAATACCCAGTGGTTACATACTAACTATACCCTATCAGTGAGACACCTTGTTAGAGGTCCCTCGGACCATGCCCCCCTATTGATAAGTACCAATGTCTCTCCTCCCTCTCTGGGGAGGTTTATTTACCAGCAGATGTGGCACTCTCATTCAGATTTCCTGGATCTGGTGAAAGAACACTGGAACAATCCACCTCAGAGGGACATACACCCTTTTTATAATCTTCAGAAAAAGTTACAAAATTTGAAAGCTGCCTTGAGGGTATGGAATAAAGAGAGCTTTGGAAACATCCATCAGATCAAAGTGGAAGCTGAATTCAAGGCTATGCAGGCTCAAAACACTTATGATGAAAACCCCAATACAGAAAATAGAATGCTCCTTAATAAAGCTAATGCTGGAATGCGCACTATCTTGTCTCGGGAGGAAACATTCTGGTATCAAAAATCTAGAATCCAATGGATTAATAGTGGGGATAGAAACACCCAGTTCTTCCATCACTACACCAAGGTTAAGAGACAGAGGAATTTTGTCCAGAAATTGAAGATAAACAACCAATGGGTGGAAGATCAAGCTACATTACTAAAGGGGGCTGCTGATTTCTTCAAATCCCTCCTCACCTCAGAAAATCATACACTTGAAGCGGGTTTATTCTCTGTCATCCCCCGACTGATAACTGATGACCAGAACTCTTTCTTAAGTTCTATTCCATCGGTTGAAGAAATAAAGAACTCTGTTTTTTCTTTATCTGGCAACAGCTCACCTGGCACCGATGGCTACACTGGGGATTTTTTCACTCACTGCTGGGATATCATCAATGTGGATGTGGTTAATGCCATACAGGGGTTCTTCCAAGGCTGGGGCCTTCCTCAAGGTGTAACTTCTACTATTCTTTGTTTGATTCCTAAGGTCAAAAGTCCTAGTACATATGCAGATTTTAGACCTATCAGTCTATGCAACTTTACAAACAAAATAGTCTCCAAAATCTTAAGTGACAGATTAAGTCAGATACTGTCTTTGATCATTTCTCAAGAGTAGAGTGGTTTTGTCCGAGGCAGACAGATTACTGACAATGTCTTGTTGGCAAAGGAACTTATCATGGAACTAGACAGACCTGTGAGGGGTCACAACATGCTTATTAAACTTGACATGGCTAAAGCATATGATCGCATTGAATGGGCCTTTATCTTTCAGACAATGAAAAGCTTTGGATTTTCTAATAGATTTGTCTCTTTAATTGCCCAATTGCTAATGAACTGCTGGTTTTCCATTTCCATGAATGGACATACTCATGGATATTTTAAGTCATCTAGAGGAGTTCGACAAGGAGACCCGTTAGCTCCGGCACTATTCATTCTGGCTGAGGAAATTCTGAGCAGGGGGCTAATCCTCACATTCTCCTCAGGTTTGTGCAAACCATATCATTTGTCACGTGCTTCTCCTCAGGTGTCTCACATTCTTTACGCAGATGATACCTTAATATTCATGAATGGGGGTGTCTCTTCTGTTAAACACTTGTTAACCTTCCTGGGAAGGTATGAAGCCTCATCTGGTCAGAAAGTTAATCCTTGCAAAAGCTGCTTTATAGTGGCCAAACAGATGCCTAGCTCCTCCATTGATCGTATTAAGCAACTAACAGGTTTCCTCCACAGAACTGGCAGCATCAATTATCTAGGCATACCCCTTTTTAAAGGCAGAAATAAAATCATACATTTCAAATACCCCCTGGATAAAGTGAATGCTAAACTAGCAGGTTGGCAAAGCAAGTTCCTTTCCCAAGCTGGCAGGGTTGTTCTAATCAGTTCTGTTTTATCATCTTTATCGATGTACACTGCTAGTGCTTCTTCCATTCCTTATACTATCCAAAAGCAAATTAGCAAAATCTACTCCAACTTCTTCTGGCAAGGTCTTGAAACAACCCACAGAAGACACTGGATTTCTTGGGATAATATCTGCAAACCTACTTCCAATGGTGGTTTGGGCATCCGCAGCATAAGAGATGTGCAAATTTGCAGCTATGTGAAACTCTTATGGCTTTCTATGAATAGTATGTCACCTTGGGCTAAGTATATCAGACGCAAGTATCACCAAGGCCATCACATTTCCAACTGCAAAACTCCTTTTCCTATCGGTATAAAAACAAGTGATTTTGAGAAGGCTAGAGCTCTGTTGCTGGAAGGGTCTCGCAAGATTATTTTTGATGGAGAAGACACTTATTTCCTTAATGACATATGGTACAAAGACAAAGCCCTTGTTGATCTTCTCTCTATTCAAAGGAGCTCTATGACTGAAGATTGTTCAGTAAAAGAGGCCTTATCCAACCTTCAACATCCGGTCTGGAATCAGGTGCAGGATCTCCAATTGCGGTCTGACCTCTAAAGCTTTGTCACACAAAATGGTAGCGACATCTCTGTTTGGTCTCTCACAAACTCAGGCAAGTTCAACATTAAATCTACCTATAGATTTATTAAGAGGCAAGTGATGGATCCAAATGCACAATCTTTCAACAAACTGTGGAATCATAAATTCCCGCCAAGGGTTGCTCTGTTCTGCTGGAAACTTATGCAGAAAGCTATCCCAGTTGACAGTAGAATTCAGTCAAGTGGCATCAGCATGGCTTCCATCTGTGTTTGCTGCTCTAACTCACATGAGATCGAAGATGCAGATCACCTTTTTGTAAACAGTGAAACTGCCACTTTTCTCTAGAACAGGTTTGCCCCCCTGCTCACTGTCACTTGTCTGGAATCTACCAGAATCTGTAACCGGCTGAAGCAATCTCTTGTTGAGGTTAACACCAACAAACCTACAGGATTTATTTCATTGCTAGTGTCTCTTCTGATCATTTGGGAAATATGGAAATTTAGATGTATGGTTAAGTTTGAAGGGCATAGAATCAACCTCTATCATATAGCTAACAACATTTTAGCAGAGATCAAACAGATTATGCAGCAAGTCCATTTCACTCAGGGTGTCAGCCAAGACTTCTGTAGGATTGTACAGGGATTTGACTTTGATCTCAGATATAGTCGCCCTTCTTTTATTATAGTTTGCTGGTCTGCCCCTTCTACTCACTATGCTCTCAATGTGGATGGAGCTAGTAAAGGCAATCCTGGACCAGCAGGAGGTGGTGGATGCTTTAGAGATCCTCTCGGGCGCTTATTGCTTGGTTTTTCATATTATTATGGCCTTGGCTCCAACACGGTAGCTGAAGGAAGAGCCCTCCTCGACGGTCTTCATTTAGCCCAATATCATTCCATTCCTCTATCGATCATTTACACAGAATCAATGGTGTTGGTGGAGCTATTAAATAACAAAAGAGATCCTCCTTGGTCTCTTCTACCTTGGTGGAAGCCCCTCCAACAAGTTTTCTCTTCTCTTAGATGCCCAATCACCCATTCTTATAGAGAAGCTAACCAGCTTGTGGATGCCCTGGCAAATCACGCGGTTCTCATAGGCCATAATGTGGAATTTTATTCATATAAGGAGCTACCTCTTCTAGCCAAAGGCTATGCCAAAGCGGACGCTTGTAACATTCCAAACTTTAGAAGGAGATTTGTATAGCTTATTCTTTCATTCTTTCATTGTACGATAGAGACTATGGTCTCCCTTGTTTTGTACCACCCGTTTTGTGTTGTTTTGTGGTTTGTTGGCCCCTTCCGGCATGTGGAAGGTTGGTATTGTGTTTAGGGATGTTTTCCCGTCGTTTAGAAATAGTTGGGGCGTGAAAAATGGGTTTTCGTGTAGATTTTCTGTGTTTTGTACCAGGACAAGAACGCACAGGTGGCATCGGCCCCGTTCTCAGAAAGAACGCGTAATGATGATGCGCCGCATCTCTAGTCAGAGAAGAATAGTAGGGCGGTTGGGAATGCGACCCAGGCGATGGGCGCAATCCTCTGTTAACGTGACCTAGGTGAGGGGCACGTCTATATATATTATCTCGCCTAAGGTTTTGGTCTTTTATTATCACGACCTAGGCGATGGCCGCAATGATCGTATTATAGCACTTGAGGCTCTGGTCGCGTTCATTAACGCAACCCTAGCGTGCATCGCGTTAGTGGATTGACACGTTGCAAGTGTTGGACGTATTGTGGTGCCATCGTGACCCACTGTATGGGCGCGTTAACCATCGTGATGCAGGCATGCACTACGTTAATGGTCTCTATTTTTGGATATTATTTGTGTTGTCTCGGGCTCCAGTGAACCTAGGATTCAGTGCCTTGTTGGCGTTTGACTCGACGGATACCTTGGGTGTTCCGGGAGAGTCAAATATGTGTGTCGAGGGATCCCGGAAGAATGGTTTTATCCCGAGCAGTGTACGGTGTTTCTTCCGTGATTGTTGGCTTGGCTTCGACCCCTTGGTTAGCCTATTGTACGAGGATGTCGTGGACGTCCTATGAGGGCTATGACCATGTTATAGGGTGTTCAGAAGTGCCATGATAGCGAGTAGTGTTTTATGTATTTCGAGGGTCATTATGATTTCTGGTCAACCCAATTGTGACCCAATGGTTGACATGTGACCTCGTGAGTGTCTCGGCTATCCTGTATGGATTGAGACTCTAGTTTTGGATGCTTAAAGGTATCATCTTATCTCAATTTGCGTGCCTATATGATTTAAGGGCAATGATGTCCCCTCATGTGTCATGATTTGTGTTATACGAAATCGAGAGTCCTATGTGTAGCCTAGGGGCTGGGGACTTGGGGTTTTTCATGATTTTGGCTTAGGGACTAGGCTGATTAACGGTATGTTGCCATGAATGTGCGACGATCTTGACCCGAGTTGTGTGACTCAAGGATCGTTGTGTATAGGTCTAGTTGTCTATCCTGAGTCTAGCGATAGTTCTGTATACTATCTTATGTTTCGTAGTGCGTGCGATAGGTAAGTGTTTACCCTATCCGCACTTCAGAGTTTCTCTCGGAGAGTCTCTGTGTCTAGTGAGCCTCCACTAGTTGTAGCCTGATGACACTTTGTGTCCACCTGGGAGTGGTGGCGGGGCGAGTTCTCGAGATACGATTTTTAGGCTAGTTTTCATGGGGCCCCTTGCTTTGGGCTTGTGCGTGCACACGTGGTCAGGGGTGTTTGGACGAGCGTCAATGGGCGTGACCCTGACTAGTCACTCGTTACTGTTGTTACTTGTACTTGGTATAGTGTCTCAGTCATCGTGTTCGAGGTGAGTGTGAGATGCTTAAGGCATAGTGTAAGACGTCAATGGACGCATCTGGCTTTGCTTCTAGTGAGGAGGTGCTTCTGTCACATGACACATGACTTGTGGTTTTGTGACTGGTTCTCTATCATTGTTGATGTAGTGCTTTGGGTAGCCTGTGACTCGCTTTACCGTGGCTTGTGGGCTCCACAGCTCGGCCCGGCGTGATTCAGCCCGATATCTCTTCACGAGAGTTCTGCTCCTCCAAAGCGCCGTATATATCATTTGCATTATTGGGGTCATGTGTAACACCGTCAAATATAGTTAAGTTGTACTTTATATCACCGAGATATCTTTTGAAGTATCGGCTCAGTTCTTGAAAAGAACTCTGAAGTTAAGCGTGCTTAATGGAGAGTAGTATTGGGATGGGTGACCTACTCAGGAAGTCTCCCATTCTAGAGCCGATCACTGTTAGAAATGGATAAAATCGTGAGACTGATAGGCCAAAGCGGACAATACATCGATGATATAGAGTACGGGGCATGACAGAAGTGGTGTCATAGCCTAGGTATATTAAACCTTAGGTCTTGACTATAGGTTGCCATAAGTTCTAGGTTCAATCCTATTATTGCCGTATTTAAGTGATTTTTTCCCTCCTCTCCCGCACAGTACGTAGTGCTACTTCTCCATCGATATCTAGTTCTTTATCCACTGAGAAGTCGATCTGCTCGCACCTTCATGGTCACCACGTATATGTATACGTCCAAACCCCACAGAATTCTCAGGCTTTTAGATGGAAGTTAACTGTTGTCGACATAATAGCAGCTTTCACACCTTTTCGACTGTTTTGTTTTGCTCATTAATTAAAAGGGAAGAGTACCATTGCCACAGATTAAAGCTGACTTTCTCAATCTGCACGCATCACTAAACCCCCTCTTTTAATGCATCTGAAATCGATCGGTTCTTCCCTGCATGTATATATATAACTGTTTCAAGGCGTGTTGTACCTTGTGGGAGTTCTGACACAAGTGAGAGAGAAGATGGCGATTCATTTCAGACTGGTTAACTTGGAAGGGAGAGGCTGGGGGATCGGATATACCCCCTCCCCTCTGAACCCTTCCCCAATCCCTAGTGATAATGTGGAAGTGTAATGGGTTTTGTTGGTTTCTGCTTATTCTTTTGTCTTTTAATTGTACTACGTGTCAGGAAGGAGCTAGAAAACGCCGACATATATAGCCGATAGCTAGCTGACACTGTGCCTTCTTTCTTTTTTCAGACCACCATAACTTATAACTTTGGATGTTGTTATACGTAATCTCAGCTTCTTCATCCCTCCAAATAAAACTAGGTGAGAAAAATTCTCCATCTCACATTCGGATGTTTGATTTCCTGCGTATCATGCTCTTGAAATTAAGTTATTCACCACTGCGTGCTTCTCCACTTGAATTGATACAGTTACTGGCATATGTATATATGTTTGTTCATGGATTAGGAAAAAGAGAAGAACAGGTCCGCATGTTGCTTTCTTATCAAAAGGTGAGCAAAAGTTAGCAATGACGAATTTTAAAAAAATAAAGAGGAGGGAAGAATAGAAAGCTTCACAGCATTAAAGTTCTGAAAGACTGCAGCAATGTGCAGTCGCGAAAAGCTTTCGGGTCCTCAGTCCAGTAGAATCAAATGCTAGCTATTGGCTGGTAGTCCGGCTGAAACTTCTTATGCTAGCTTGTTGCATGTTTTTGTACTTGTAATTATTTTGGATGAACTTCTTAATTATTTTGTTTATACTCTCCATGCATGAAAGCCCTTGAAATGTGCAATTAGACTTACAGTGTTAACTGTGTGCATGCCATCATGTGGGTGTCAGCTGCAAATTAAAAGCAGCTCATGATGCAGGTTGGTAAATCATCAAATCCGAGACACAGATAAACATGGAGCAAAAGAGCAGAAAAGACGGTGGAAACAGTCACATTGGTACTCCATAGTCCAGTTATTATTCTTTTCCTTTTTCTCTTGGGGTGGACCTGGGCCTCGGGGGGAAAATCATCATTCTGATCCATGTGTAATTCTCTTTTGAATCTCTCATGAGCTCCTTTTTTTTTCCTTCCTTTGAGAGGAAATTGGGTTGACCCACCCCAGGCAGGATAGTAGGCCTAAATCTTTAGCGGCCACCCTACCCATTCTGGTAAAGAAAAAGAGAAGGGGGAATGACAACTGAAGTCAGGAAGGTAATCACCCATTCTAGGATGGCAGGCATTTTTGTTGAGTTGATCATGAAGGGAACCACCCATTGCATATGTTTACTGAAATTACATGGATCCGGGAAATGCTTGCCCTCCCGCCTATCATTTAGGAATATGTACGGTAGATTGCATCCCCATACATGTAATGGTTCACGAATTTATGTAGGGCTAGGAATCACCCTTAGTAAAAATGTGTGTGATCATCATGTATTTTGTGTACCATGTGGGATTAGCATGAAAATCACTTACATATTCCTCAGAGTGACATGCCCCTGCCAACCCCCTCACAAATATGCAAGAATTGACTGATCTACAAACAAAACAATAAAACAAAGTTGATGAACTGAGAAAGAAAGAAAACAAAGAAGCACAAAAAAGGAACTCATATACAGAATCACCCCCACACTCAATTCAGCCTTGCCCCTGTGTAGGGATAATGTGCCACATGCATGAACTCAGAAATAGCCTTGTGTGTACAGGTCAAGGACTGTATTTGCGTGTAGAAACCCAGAACCCCATATGCAGCCTAATACAGGTGTGAAGGGGATAAGTCCCTGTACATTGTGTGCATTGGGTTCAGAAGAACCCGTCTCTGAATCTGCTCTTCAGATCCATGCTTGCCCTTGCATCAACCCTGCTTACATGAGGAGCCAGGGCAACCTCAGCCCGTTGCAGCCTCATGGCCAGCAGCCCTCATTTTCCTTGCTGCCTGTGCATTTGCATAAGCCTACTGCAGCTTCGCAGCCCCTTTTTTGACAAGCTACGCTTGTATGTCATCAAATCTTATCGAGCAAAAAGAGGCAGTACCTCTCCATTCCTCAGAAAGATGACCTCTCAATTCCCCAGGGAGATGACTTTAAAGTCCAGTGAACGTTGCAGTGGGAGTCCTCATAGGCTGCACCATCAGATATCCCAATCTCCATACTTGCATGTTGTCCCATCTGAGCTATCAGAATTCAGACCTTCGCTTTCAGAATTAGGTGTGAAATTGGCTTTTGAAATTATCGATTACTTGCATGTCCTGCAACGCCTACAATATGACCTCAAAGGGAAGCCTTTATCAGCTGAGCTACTAAACTTTGTTCTTTGTGTTCTGGAAGCTATTGCTGACTGTTCTGTAGAAAAGCCACTGTCCGATGCATATATAACTTCACTACTAGTTCCTGATTCTTTTGGAGCTCTGATGCATGCAGTTGATGTTGTGTATAATGATGCACCATGGATGGAGAAAAATAGTAATGCTGACAAGCATTTTGCACATCCAAATATTAGTGATGATTTAGCAAAACAATTAGGATTACTATCACTGCATTCCCTGTCCTTAGTTGATAATGAGTTGACTAAAGATTTGCCATGTATGGATTATAGAAAAGTTACTGAGCTTCTTGCTTTGTATGGCAACAAAATTTTTTTTGTTGTTGTCTGACCTCCTAGAATTAGCTGATTGCTGCAATGCAAAGACGGTTCACGTGGTATATGATAAATGGGAGCATCCCCAGCCGTCTTCGCTTCAGCACAATCTAGGTGAATTTCAAGGTCCTTCCCTCTTAGCTATTATGGAAGGCACTCTGTTGAACCGGGATGAGTTGTGCAATCTGAAACTTTCTCCTCCATGGAAGCTCAGAGGAGCAGTAGAGCTCTTTGGGATCCAACTTGAGTGAGATTAAAGTTGACTTGTTTAATGGCCCAATATGCTTTGTGCTCTAATTCTACAGGGAGGTGGCAAACTTTTCCAAAGATAAGATGATAGGGTGACATACTAATGGGAGTCTTGAATGTTGTTCTATAGGCCCATAATGCATTATCTAGTCTATCAGACTAGTCTTTCCTATCAGGCCTAACTGTCTTATGTAAGATGTTCTTTATCTCCCTATTAGATATCTCCACCTGACCACTCGTTTGGGGGTGATAGGGGGTGGTGAGCTTATGAGTGATGCCATACTTGTGCAGTAAAGCTCGGAATTGAGAATGTGTGAAATGAGAACCCCCATCACTTAGTATAGCCCTGGGACAACCAAATCTAGAGAAAATATTTTTCTTTACAAATCTCATCACAACTTTATGATTATTGATCCTTGTAGCTATAGCTATATCTTCAATCCATTTCGAGACATAGTTGACTGCCACCAAGATATATTCATTCCCAAAAGATGGTGGAAATGGTCCCATGAAATCAATATCCCGAACATCAAAAAAATTTACAACCAGAATGGGATTCAGCGACATCATATCTCTATTCAAATTGTTGCCTACAACTTGGCACCTTAAACTTATTTTTGTAAATTCATAAGTATCTTTAAATAACGTGGGCCAGTAGAATCAACTCTTTAAAACCTTCATCGTAGTCTTCTTACCTGAGAAGTGTCCCCCACAAGCTAGATTGTAACAAAAATTTAGCACAGATTGTTGCTCCTCTTCGGGGACACACTTTCTGATTATATGATCAAGACCCATGTGAAATAGCTCCTGATCCTCTCAAAAATAATGTTTGACCTTTGAAAAGAAGTGATCCTTTTCTTGCTCAGTCCACCCACCTGAAATTTGACTGACAGCTAGATAGTTGACTATGTATGTGTATTAGGGGGTTGTGGAAAGAGAAACAGCAAGGAGATGCTCGTCAGGAAAGGAGTCATTCATGGGAGTGCTAGTAGGTATAACAATGCGGGACAGATGGTCAGCAACAACATTTTCTAACCCCTTCTTATCTTTGATATCAAGATCAAATTCTTGCAGCAAGAGAATCCAGCGAATAAAATGGGGTTTAGCATCCTTCTTAGAAAGTAGATATTTAAGAGTCGCGTGATCAGAATAGACAATAACCTTCACCCCCAAAAGATATGAGCGAAATTTTTCTAGGGCAAAAATAACAACTAACAATTCTTTCTCTGTGGTAGTGTAATTCAACTGAGCATCAGCAAGGGTGCAACTTGCATAATAGATCACAATGGGTTTCTTATCAATTCTCTGACCCAAGACTGCTCCTACAATATAATCTGAGACATGACACATGATTTCAAATGGCAGCGACCAATCTAGAGATTGAAGAATTAGGGTTGAGTGAGGGCCGCTTTCAAGGAATGGAATGCCTTTAAGCAAGAATCATATCCAGTTGGAATGGAGTGTCTTTTGCCGACAGCTGAGTGAGCGGACGAGCAATGGCAGAGAAGTTTTGAATGAATCAGCGATAAAATCTAGCATGGCCAAGAAAAGATCGAATTTGCTTAACAGACGTAGGGGGAGAGATTGAAAATCAGATCAACCTTAGCTTTATCTACTTCTATCCCCCTCTCTGAGACAATATGGCCTAGCACAATACCTTCTCTAACTATGAAGTGACTTTTCTCCCAGCTAAGCACCAAGTTTGACTCTATGCATCGTGCCAGCACCTTCCTTAGATTCTCCAAACAGCAATCAAATGAGTCACCAAATGCCGGATTTCTCCTGTTGCATGACCTTGTCATTAATGCATCCTTGAACCCATATGTTCTTAATTGGTGCATTCTTACCTTGGTTTTGTTGTCATGAGCTTTGTTTGAACTTTATATTATTGGCCGAACTTTATTACATTACTCGTGAAAGTAGCTTGATTTATAACTTGAAGATGCAAAAGTAGGCACAGACAATGTCCAAGGGCTCGACACTAGCCCATCGGCAGAGAGTTGAAAGCATACTATAAATCATAGGGTATGATGAACACTGATGTCACATTACGTCGGGAGTACTTTTCTATAAACATGTGAAAATCATGAGTCTCATTACAAATTATACTTGCATGTTACATGACTTTCTAGTGCGTAACCTTCATGGTTATGAAAAATACATTCTCGTTACATTCTAGTACATTCTCGATACATGCAAATACATTCTCGTTCGTGAAAGGCCATACTTACATTCATGCCATAATCTTACTTGATCATGCTCTCTTAGCACTTATCTTGATACTTAAGTTGCTTTGGTTTTATCGCACTTTGCATTATTGCCTTCCATAGAGCTAAGTTGTTAATTACTTAAACATTATCTTCATATTGATGCGAAGATACCTACTGGGCAAGTGTATCCATTCCCTACTTTTTCGATCTTTTTTAGGAAATACTAGCGGGTCAGATTCGGACTATACAAGTGGCAGATCTGAGAGCGAGTAAAGAATGAGAGAAGCCTTAGTTTAGTAAAGAGTCATGAGTCAATTGTGTAATTTTCTTTTTATTGAGTCTAGTTAGTCATTGGAGTCAAAGTCATGTGTTCATGTAAACTTGTCATTCTTATTTAATAAAATTGAAGTTTGGAGTTATATTCTCTTGTGTTCACTCTTTATGTGTGGATGACATTGCACTCTTATTACATTACTAGCTTGAGACGTATTACCGATTGCTTATGTCCCCAATTTACTTTCGCTGTACCTATATCTCGGGACTTGACAGTTAAGTTGGTATCAAAGCCTAGACATAAGTCCTAGGAAAATGTCACGTCATAGGCTAAGTCTAAGGTTTAAGGACCCATGCCTATGAGCTAGGAGGAAATCTTCCCAACCCATGTAAGAATTGAGTAGAGCCTGAGATGAGATAGTTACTTAGAATTTGTCTCTAGGGTGACTCCTTTAAGTTTCATAGAAAATTAATTAATTAATTATTTTCCCAGGTACCATATTCTCACAATGGCTCATTGTGTAAACTGGGATGAGATGCAACAAACTGTTGCGGGTCTTACCCAGGCCCAACAAACTATAGCCCAGGCTGGTGCAAGGGCAGGTGCTAGGAATCTACACCAAAGTTTCCAGAGTTTGAACCCTCCGTGATTCTCGAGATCATCCAACCTTGATGAAGCCGAAAACTGGATGGATGAAATGGACTAAATTTTCAATGTCATGCAATGCGCAGATCGGGAGAAAGTCCTTCTGGCCACCTTTCAACTCCACAAAGATGCACGCACGTGGTGGAAAGAAACATCGGCCCCTCTCCAAAATAGGCAACTTACTTGGGTGGAATTGCTTGAATTATTCCATGTAAAATACTTCTCCGAGCATGTCAAGGAGGGAAAGGTAGCGGAATTCGCCTCACTCTGGCAATAGATGATGTCCATAGCCAAATATGAGCTACAATTTTCTCGCTTGGCCCCTTATGCTCTGCATCTGTAAGCACTGATATTTTAAAGGCAAACCGATTATGGATGGTTTAAGGCCTGCCTTTATTCAACAACTCAGCCCACAAAATATCTGGACCTATACGGAGATATAGGAGACTAGATAGACTTGGAACTCCAAATGGGATTAGGAAAAATAGGCTAAATCTGAATCCTAAAATCCTAATATCCTCTAGAAACATCTAGGGACACTTCTGGAAGCTTTGGACGCAAGGAGGTGGGGTTAGAGCCCAAGATGGAGGAAAATAATGCGAAGAAATCTGAGCTCGGGTGGAACTCAGAAGAAACCCTGATAATGTGACAACCAACGTTGTCATGAAATGCTTAAATGTGACAACTCGACCAGCCGCAATTAAGAAATTTAAAATTAATGAAAAAATGGCTGGAAATTAGGAATTGCGACGGCTCGATTTGATGCAAAATGTTCAAATGCGATAGATCCCCGTGTCGCAAATTAACATAAGGGCAGATTCCGCATGGATTCAGCATGAACTTAGTAAGGCTGATCAATTTGGGATATTAACATGGAAAATAGGAAAAATGACTCAACCTTTAAGCTGATAATGGGTTTCTTTAAATTTTCCGTCCTTGGTACTCATTTTGCAAGGGAACGAAGTGGAAAATGAAGCATAATGGTCATGAAGTGGCAATGAAGCAGAGTGAACAGATAAATGGGTAGCAAAGTAAAGAGGTGCCCATCCCTACGAACAAGCAATAGGACTCATTCAGAACACCCTGAACTAATCCTCCGACAAAGAATGTAAAGATGACCATACTTGGAGGAAAACTAACCAAGGAGAATGATCAACTCCTTGTAGGAGTACCCTAACCAAGTTGGATGTAGGTTTCGTGACACTAAAGCTAAGTGTCAGCCTGGCCATAAACTATCGTGAGAGCGTTGTTAACGCACAGGTCAAGGGAAAGGAATAAAGACGAATGAGGAGAGAGACCCCAAACAAGAGCATATTGGTAAAACTAGACCAAAAGATCAGTCTAAGGCAAAACTTTCAACTCAGTGTGAATTTTGACTCCAAAAATAATATGAAATAAAAAATTATAGAGAACCAACAAGAACTATTAGACTCTGTTTTACGACGGAGTGATCATGATCGCCACTTGCACAAACGTGCAAGAACAATGGATTCTGCGGGAAAGGATTTTGTCTGCTTCAATGCACGGCTGGCCGAGATTGAAGGCACTCCACCACAGCAATTCTTCCCTTCAAAGCAAAGAGAAATAAAGAAAACTATGATGAGTAAATGAAGTTGTGTAGTATCTACTCTATAATGCAAACATGAAAATAAGAAGATGATGATGCTCACCGTGTGTGGTTCTTTTAAACCTCTTGTTTAAGGGGAAAGGATTATGTGGGAAATATGCATGTGTGCATGATGATGATAAAAAACATGCAAGTAGAAAGAGAATAATGAAGAAAAGAGAACTAGAAGAAGAGAGGAAGGTTGCTTCCCCTGCTAGAAGATGATCTCCATTGAATATCTCCTCCTTGGTTCCATGGGCACGGTCTCCCTCCTTTTTCCTGTTATTGTTGATGAGAAGAGAGTTTTGGAGAGGTATTTATAGAGGTGAAGGGTATGAAGTTCGTGCAGAAAAGCCTCCAACATTACAAAAGGATGCAAAGTCTTAGATAGGAGGGTAAGGATGAGGATTTATGAGTCCTAATTGGGTTAGAAACATCGGGAGGTTACTTCCAGGTTTAATCATGAGTTTGGAGTCCAAAACCAAGTGGGAAAGGGCTTAATATCGTGCTAGATTGGTTAGAGAGAAAGCAAAGGTCATATTGGGTCATACTGGGTAGTTTCGGGGATAATGGACCCGATTCGGTTAAGCCCGTTACAGATTTGCACATGGTCCAAAGAATTGAGTGTAACGATCTCACATCACCCAAACACGTAGGCATCACCATGCTCAGGAGCAGTGGGTCTAGATGGACAATGATCTCCATGGAGGAGCCGTCCACGGTCATCGCTCGGATGATTTGCTTCCACCACTCTGGAGGGGCCGCGTCATCGTTTCGTCTGTGGCCAGCCAAGCTGCCGCGTGGCGTTCAGGTCGTCGCAGTTCAGCTTCCGGCCCGGGAAAATCGCTACTCCGAAGCGCCAATCTTGACCGTACCGGAACTGCTGGCGCAACTGATCCCTCATTTGGAGCCCTTTTTGGACCGGCCGTACTTCATATTCGGTCACAGCATGGGGGCAGCTCTCGGGTATCTGGCGATCCAACGGTTGGCAGCGCGCCAAATGACGCTTCCTTTGCGGCTGTTTGTGTCTGCCTGTGCCGCCCCTACAAAGAAGACGCTTGACCATTGGCGGAATGGATTGGCGGAGCGGTCGAGTGACGACCAGCTCATCGCCAACATCGAGGATTGGGGCGGGACACCGAGGGCGATCCTGGATGACCGTGACTACCTGAGCACCTTCCTTTCGACGATGCGGGCAGACATGCGCCTTCTAGCAAGCTTTCCCGCCAGTGCAGGGCAGTTAGTCAGCACGCCAATTACGGCTCTACTGGGCGATCGTGATGACGAATTCATCGCTGACGGCGCCAAGGGGTGGCCGTTGATGACGACGGCTCCGTGCGATCTCCACACCTTCAGCGGAGGGCACTTCTACATGCAGACCGATGCTGACGCTGCCTTCACGCTCATCAGTACGAAGGTGGCGGAGGACCTTGCCATCGCCGGCGCGCGTCTAGCATGAGTGTGCGTATACGGCGCTCGATCCTGGTCTCAAACTAGCTAGTTTGGCGCGCCCGTGCTGGGAATCTCATGCCCTTCCGCGGAAGGCGCGGGGCGCTCGATCACCCGCGGGGCGGCGACGTGGTCCAGCGCCTCGACGGCCGGCTCCCAGGGGGTCCAGCCGAAGCTGTGGCGCACCTTGTCGAAGTTGGCCTTGGGATCGTAGGTCGCCGCGTCGGGGGCGAACACCTTGACGTCCAGCGCCCCCATGGCCGCCAGCACCGCGGCGCCATGTTCGGCAATCTCTTCCCGGAAAGCGCGGGTCGGTCCTAGCTGCGCGGGGCGTGCGGCTGTTGGCTTTGTCATGCCTTAGCAACGGCGCATCGCCGACCATCGCCAACGAAATTTGTGTCCGGGCAGGCGATTACGTTTGTCCGGACAAGGCATGTTGCGGCCCTGCGCTCGCCAATATCAGCGACCCACGCTAGGTCGACATCCCGGACGTCCACGGAACGTCCGCCTTAAAGTCCTTGCCTTCCCCCCACCACGGCCGCCGCGATCGTCCCCCGCCGGGGCGGTTCCAGGCCGTCGAGGCGGCGGGCGGGGAAGTAGGCGCGCCGGGCTTGGTCGAAATCGAGGAAGGCCAGGTCGGCGAAACCCAGCCCCTTGAGCTGACGGGTCAGGTCACCCTTCGAAATGCGCGACAGCCAGGGCTCGCCCTGGGCGGCGGCGCGGGCTTCGGTGGCCGAGGGGCGCAGCAGGCCGGATCCGGTGATGCCGGGCAGCTTGTTGATGGTCAGCAGCGCCGTTTCCAGCGTGCTGATCTTGAGCGGGCGCTCGGCGGTGACCGGCGCCAGCAGCGCCTCGGCCCGCGCGCGGGTATCCTCGTCGCCGCCCTGCACGGCGACCGCCGCGACATAGCCTTCGACCACGGTGATCTGGAACACGCCGTCATTGACGCTCTGGGTCGGCACGAAGGCGCGGGTCAGGACCCTCGGGTAAGACAAAAGGACCTTTACTAACCACACGCCAAATCTAGTGATCCTGGGCACGCAGAAAAACTTCCATTCGATTCTCCTAGTATAGATAATTAGTACTATCGAAAAATGATGATTTATTGATGGCCTGGCCTTTAGCTACATAGCTAGGAGAGACACTCCCATCGGATCTCCCTGGGTCGTTGGACCACATCTCTAGGAACCTTCTCTGATACCAATTGTTGGATGGTTAAGAGAGGATCTAGTGCAGGGGTGAATAGATCTAGGTTCACAATGAGCATTTTTAAATGATGATCAAACAGAACAATGCATGAACCAGAACCGAAGTACAGATCTGAACACAAATCACTAAGTTAATCAGCGCAATGGAAAGAGCTAAGAGCTAGGAGAACCTGTGAATGGGGGTAGGAGAAATGGACTGAGTGTAGCACACCAACACATAAGGTTTTTAGGTGGTTCGATTGTCCCGAGACAAACCTACGTCCACCCCCTCCCAACAAGGAGAGGCTTCCACTCTTTGGCCAAAAGATGGTTAACTACACACACACGCGGTTGCAACAGCTAGACACGGGGGCAAGCCCCACACGAGGAGCAAGCTCCTCACCACACACGGGGACAAGTCCCACACGTGGTGCAAACTCCTCATGAGGATGATGTCCTCACCACACACATGGGACAAGCCCCACGCAACAGGTTTGCTTGAAACAAAGAGAGAACAAGAGAAACAAAGAAAAAGAACGTGATTGCTTGCAGGTGCAACGACTTCCAGATGAAAATGGCACTGAGAATGACGGGACAACTGTTAACGATGCAAGGGAAACAGGGTTGGCTACACGGGCTGCTGATCTTCTTCCTTCTCTTCCTCTTTTTCTTTCATACGGGCTTAGCAGGCACTCATCTTTTTTTTCTTTCCTTTCTCCCTCTCTTTCTTTTGCACTTTGATTCTTCCTGAAGGGCCCAGCTTTAACTCTTGCAGTGGCAGCTTCTTGCATGGGGTTCTTTCCTTTTTATAGGCACAATCAGGCCTCCTAGAAGAAGGTTCTAGGCTGAATGTGATTGGCTCTTCATAAGTGATCATTTGTCTTCAAGGGCCTTTTGTCTTGGCAGCTTCTTATTGGCCAGGGAGGCAGCAGAGAAAATTTCCACCATTTTGTTATTTTGGTTGACCAGAAAAGTATGAGGGAGAAGCTTCCCAAGAAGAATCTGTAGCATCTTCTTCTACTATATGCAGGATTGTCAAGGACGTCCTTTTGTCTTGAGGGATCTCACTAACAGACCATGTGATTGGGTGGAGGTAAAAAGGTGGGTACTAGGATAGCTGACTATTCCAAGAAATGATAACTTACTTTTTCAAGGACCAAAAGGGCTGATATAGTGATCCAATGATGATAGGAAGGTTGACTGAGCAAAAGATGCCTTTCCAGACCTCAAAAGATGTGAATTTTGGCATTTGTGGTTCCTATTTTTGATCTCTAGATGCTTTTCTAAAATAGGTATAGGTCTACTAAAAATGGCCTTGGGATCCCAGACGCGTCGATGCACATTTGAAGTTCTTCATCATTATGGTCGGTGTAGCTAGCTTGGCATGACTTATGAGGTCGACCTGTCTTCTGCAAGGTCGATGCAGCTCTTGAGGTTCCCTAGAAGATTTCTCTTCGAGGTCGATGCACATCAGATGCTTGGCCTTTGGCAAGGTCGGTGCACATCAGATGCTTGGCCTTTGGCAAGGTCGGTGTACATTTGGTGCTTCTTCACTTGAGGTCGGTGCACATTTGAACTTCTTCAGTGGAGGTCGATGCACATTGAGAAACAAGGTCGGTGCACATAGAAATTCCTTCAGTAAAGGTCGACGCACATTTGAAGCTTCTTCATCTGAGGTCGGTGCACATTTGAACTTCTTCAGTGGAGGTCGATGCACATGTGAACTTAGGCTCAGTAAGGTCTGTGCATATTTGCATACCAAGTGTGTGCACATTAACAACCAGCATGACCAAGTCTGTGCACATCAGCAAACAGCATGAACAAGTCTGTGCACATTTGTATTTGTCACAACCAAGTCTGTGCACATTACTATTTGAAGCATACAAAGGTCGACGCACATCTGACTGATTGCATATAGAGGTCGATGCACATTTTTCTGAAGCACATGAAGGTCGATGCACATCTGACTAATTGCCTATAAAGGTCAATGCACATTTTTCTGAAGCACATGAAGGTCGATGCATATCTGACTGATTGCCTATAAAGGTCAATGCACATTTTTCTAAGCACATGAAGGTCGATGCACATCTAACTGATTGCCTATAAAGGTCGATGCACTTTTTTCTGAAGCATATGAAGGTCGATGCACATCTGACTGATTGCAGCATGCAGGTTGGTGCACATCACTATTTGAAGCAAGCAAGGATTGGCGCACCTGAACCCCTTTCTTCAGTAAGGTCGATGCAACTAAAAAATGAGGTCGATGCATATTAACCGCTTGGCAGGATATCTTCATACCTGGACACATCAAGGGATGGCATGAAATTATGAGCCAATTGGCTAATGACTCACGTTGTGACATAATCAAAACATCATGTACTTAACATAGACTTGGGTTGGGATAGGGAGTGGAAGAAGTGATGATTTTTGTTGGGGTTGGGTTGGGGTAGGGAGTGGGAGATGGGTTGGGTGAGGAGGTTTACGTTGGTTGGTCTTGGGAGGTGTGTCCTTTATGGGGGAAGATGGAGGGGCAGAGGCGAGGGCCAATGGGGTTTGAGTGGTATTGATCGGGTGAGGGAGTTTAGGTTGGGAGATGGTGGCCCTTATGGGACTAGATGGAGAGGCGAAGGCCAATTGGGTTTGGGTGATGCGAGTTAGGTGAGGGAGTTTGAGTTGGGGTGGAGTGCCCTCCTTGGGGGTAGAGGGAGGGGTGGTGGCGGAGACCACTTGGGTTTAAGGGGTGTGGTTTGGATAAGGGAGTTTGGGTTGGGGGGTGGCGGTCCTCATGGGGTTAGATGGAGAGGCAGATGCTGGAATAATTTGGGTTTTAGTGGGGAGGGTTGGGTGGCGAAGTGTAGAGGTGCTAGTCGGGGTAGGAGGTGATGGGCGTTATGGAGGTTGAGCCCTTATGGTGGTCTTAGACTGGTCAGGAGAGAAAGGAGGAGTGGTAGTGCTCCTCGGGCTATGGCTCTCCGATTAGGCGTGGGAAGGTCAGGGAATGTAGAACTTCCTAAGTTCAGTCTTCATCTCTTCCCATGAGTAAATGGGCTCTTACTTCCTAACATCCTTGAAGCCCACGATGTCCCGCCACTTTACCCGGGCTTGACACAAAAGCTATTCCTTGGCACAAGTGACTCTCGAGGGTCTATATATCTTGGATCTTTCAAAGTGTTTTTCCATGGTAGCCTTCCACTTTAAATAAGCACTAGGGCATGACCCATCAAATAGAAGGTCTTCAGATAGGATTACGTCCAAGGGAGGGTCGATCGGACCCTTGGGGAGGGCCGAGTTGTACGGAATTGACCAATAAGGGGTAGTCATGATGATGTACCGGGTGATGAATGCAAGGGTGCCTAGGACTGACTTGTAGAGACAAGTCGTGAACTTGCTCTGATACCACTTGATGTGGCACGGGCAAGGATGCCACGGGGGTGACACGATGATCCTAGGACCTATTCTCGCAAGCAAGCAAAGAACGAGGATCGGACTCACTCGGGCGAGCTCACTCGCGTAGCGCTCACTATTGCCCGTAGGCGAGTCGGCAATAGTGGAGAGGGTCCGAGGTGGGACCTCGCCGATCCGGAGGTTTGGCTTTGCTCGAGTTGAAACCCTAAGGGCTGGGATACCCAATTCTGTGGGCGGTCAGCACGCCGAGGGCGTGGGTTATGGGGGTATCTCTCGAACTCTCTCCGCGATGGACACTGAATTTGATGGAATTTGAGATCGGGCGCTCTCCTCACCGTCCAATGACACTAGAGCGATACTAAACCAGCAAAGTGAACCAGTAAGGAGGGGTAACCAGACGCTCACCTGATCGGTGTGAAGGCACCGATCTCGGCCGGAGACGAGGGTGAGCGGGGAAGAATGGGTACGCACCCGCACACTGCGTCGGTGTCTCCTTGACCTGAAAATTTAAAACATACACAACTACACCTCTCGCAAGAGGGTTAAACAAAGGGTTGGGAACAATTTTTACAGTCAAACACTACCTCCTCGCAGGGAGGGGCGGTCAGCCGGCCAGGAGAGGGGGTGGGGAAATGTGGAAACTAAATTCGCCGGGAGCAAGCTGATGAAGAGAACGCCACGGGCACCTCCGGGCCATTCTGCAGAAGTTGCCTTCTTGGAGATTCAATTGAGCCACCTCTTCCTCAGACGAGAACCTGTGTCTCTAGCCTCACTTAGTCCACGGAACACCAAAAGGATGGAGAAAAGTCTTCTGCAGACTGTAGCAGATTGTGGAAGAAGAAAATCGTACAGATTCATTTAATTTTGCACCATGTTCAGTTGGCATTTGCTATTGCCATGTCATGACATGCACGTGTCCACTTTCCGCATGATCTCAGTGGTTCTCACTACTCTTTTCTGGTAAGCTAGAATGCATCCTTGATGCATTTCTTCGAGATTGTAGAACAGGTATCCTAGTCCATGCCTCTTTCCATGTACTTTATGTCCCTCCTCTTTATTGTACAGTATTAGTTTAAAATACTAAAGTTACATACATAACCCACACAAATGAAAAGAAAGTGAAATAAATAAAGAATGAAAAGGTGAAACAAATTATGACAAGTAAATATCAGGAGAAGTGGAGACGATAACAGCAGAAAAGCGCCATGGCAGATAGAAAAACACAAGCATGCAAATACCGTTTATTAGAACCATCCACCGCGCTGACCCAATCATCGTGCAGACATGGATCATCCTGTTTGCGAGGTACCACCGCTTTTACATATTCAATCTCGAGCACCTTTTCCTGTAACACGTTAAGCAGACATTGATTGAGGCTTCAGTAGAGATTTCACTGATGAGATCGGGAAAACATTTTTAGGATCAAACACGATCAAGGAAAAGAGATGGCAAAGTAGTGCACATGTGAAGACGTCCAGGGTTGGTCTACTAACTGTACAGTCCATTTGGTAACAATAGGTATTCGTCTATGAAATGAACGAATTCTGCCCCTTTCCAGCTAATATTTCCTCGCTCGAGTTCAAATGCTTACTCATAAAAAATGCCACAAATTGTGCAAACATCTGACCTGCGCTTGCAGTTGTATAAGGACACAAGTGACGAACGGGAAATGGGGGAAAAAACGGTTAGATGATTACCGCAGAGATGCCCTTGGCGATCAGAAACTCTTCGAGGGACATCCGGACGAACTCCCCATCGACAAGGAAGTCAAACGGCTGACGCTGGTAGTCAGAATCCCCTGTCAACCGAAACCAAGAACCGTAAAAACTCCGGTAAGGGGAGGATGGAATCCTGAATAAACGCTCATCCCCGGCCGCCCCAAACTGGGAGGCCCGGAAGCGCACGAAACACTCTGAAACATGGCGGAAGTACCGCCGCCGAGCAGATGGTTGACGATCTCCGAGAGGCCCATCCTGGTAAGGCCGGACGGCACGGCGATGGACCTGGAGGGGACTTTCAGGGGCGGCGGGAGCTTCGTGACGAAGCGGACCTGCAGCTGCCTGGACGCCTCCTCCCCGATGCCGGCAGCGTCCATCTCTGCGGCCGGGAGGAACAAGGGAAGATACCGACAGTGTTGGCGATCCCCCACCTCCCTCGGCGCCGGCGCAAAACCCTGAAGAAAACCCTCGCCGACACCTTCGCGCCGCGGGAGACGAAATGCAGCATTTCAAGGGCCCTCCGTGGGCCGTGAAGCTTTTGCTAACTTGTTTTCGGGCCCACGGCCGGGTAAAAATCGGGCTCCGCTGGGTAGGGATGCAAATGATAACGGATACTCGGATAGTCCGTTCATTCCACCGATTTTTAGTTTAAAGAACCGTTAATAGAAACATTTTACCGACCGATACATATAGCTAATGCGGTGATGGAATAAACCGGAATCCTTAGCACACAGATATACTTTGTGCTGAACCCGGTATCCATTAACTTTATCCGTGGCTTCTGATTTCCCTGGAACAAGCGGTCATGGGTTAGCCACGCCAAGGTCCAGTAGAGTGGCAGAGTACAAAGAAGAAAGCCCCAGGCAGAGGGTGGTGATCAAGGAAGAGAAGCCTGGGGTGGCTTCGAGGTATCTGCGAGGAGTCTCTAGTTCAAAACTGAAAGACAATGACACAGGACCCAACTCCAGGGGTAGAAAGAGCCTTGGAGGTGAACATGTAGCCGAACCACGAGGGAAATCCAGGTTTTCAGACAAGAAATCAAGGGCTAGAAAGCCAGGTATGGGTCTGGCATGCTCACATCTCTTTTTATCTTTTTTTTTTTTTTGCTAACAGATGTAAGTAGTGTAAACATCACTGCAATGGTGGTTCAGAAAAAATTGTAACTCAAGGTTACATTAATATGGTTGTTGAGAACTCAGCTCTCTCTCAACCCCCTTGGAATTGAGAAAGAACAAGAAAATGAGGAAGAGAAAACAATCGCAAAGATTTTACGTGGTTCGGAGACAATGTGACTTACTATGTCCACGGCCGCACAGTGAGGTTCCACTATGAAAAACCAGAGGATTTATCACTTGCAATGAAGAGGATCTCCCTTTAAATATTAGGGAGACTAGGGCACCACTAATTACCAATTACAGTAATACCCTTAATAAAAACTTTTCTTCTGGGGGGATGGAGTCCCCTAGAAATCCCCCCCCCACAAGAGGTGTTGCCCCCTTGACCCCTGTGACCTGACCGCACAGGTCAATCAGCGGCGGCGATCATTGGAGAGTTCAGACTCCACTCTCCAACAATAATTGTAGTAGTTGTCAAGGGAGGTTTTCACGGTGATCTTTTATGCCTCCTTTCGGTAGATTTCAAGCATGATTCATGGCTGTGTCATTGGTGCTAGTAGTGCAGGATAGTCCAACAACTACCTCCAGCAACCAGAGCACTACAGAGAAATCAAAGCCACCAGGTGGAGATAACAGCACCAAAGTGGCTCCTGCAACAAAAAGTGCAACCTTCAAACCTGCAACCACCACAAAGCAATCTGCAGTCTCTGATGTGCCTTGTTATTTAATTGACAGACGCAAAAGAAGAGTTCGACCTTCCATCATTTCATGGGACTCACTGCCACCCGACATGGTCAGACCTGGAAAGGTATCCACTTTTAGACTTGCATGCGGTTCTTCTTTGAGTTCTTTCTCCTACCCAGCTGAGCTTTAGGGATATTCTTCTTTATGGTCTCACCTGGTAATCATCCATATATGACCATGCATCATCACTTTAACGATAGGACAAGGTTTATTCATACAGATCTGACAACAGATGCCAAGAGTTTTCCATTATACATCAGCTGTAGCCATGTCTAGGTGTGGATTTTGTTCATTAGATATTTTAGTTGCCTTGCTTCCCTGAGAATTGAATCACTTGTGAGAGAGAATTGAATCACTTGTGAGATGGGTGGAATGGCATGTGTTTTCTTGACAGGGGATTCTGAGGAGGAGAAATGTGGCTTACATGGTGGCAGCTGAGGCACAGAAGGAGGCATCTGCAGCTGCAGCTCTTGTCAAGAGCCTTAGGCAAGAAACTAGTACTCTTGCATTCTTGTCCTTGATATATAATCGTTTCTTTTCTACTCTAATTCTTCCTCCAGACACTTCTTGGCAACAGTATTAACATTTCTATTGTTAAACAAGCATTTTTTCTCTTTCAAAAGTCACCATGGTTTTTTTAATATATATTTGTATAGAACATAAATATATGAAAATCTATTGAACAAACTAATTAATTTTTGTAATGTCCTTAATGAACATAGCCTTTCTGCCTAATTTGCTAATCTTCTAGGCATGCTTTGGCTTTAGTTCACAAACACTTTTAGGACAATAGTCCTTCTGAACTGCAGAACCTAAAGTTTGTTGAACTTAATACACATCATTCATCCTGTGAACCTATTCTTTGAACAATTTCAGAGAAATAGAGGTGACATCATCAAAACCATAAGAGACTTATAAATGAGTCATAGTTTGACATCATCAAAACCACTAGGGACATAACATTCTTCCCCTTTTTGATGATGGAAACTATGAGTTATTATGAATAAATGAAATTATCTCCCCATTTAAACATGGAAAATAAACAAATGAAACACAACAAATCAATAGGGCAACATCTCCCCTTGAGAGAAGTAAGGGCTCATCAAACTATCTCCCCTTTTGACATCAGTAAAAAAAGATATAGTTTGATACCACTTAGAGAGTCTGGAGATGCTCACATGAAGTCATCACAATGTAGGTAGGTTATGAATTTCAGATAGAAGCAAGTTTGTCAAAATCAAGGTAGTAAGAGTTATGCACCTATTCAGAAGAAATCAAGGATCGAAGGAATCAAGCATGAAGAGTTGGAAGAATTATTTCAAAAAATGATTTTGAAGTATGATAATTCAAAAGAATTCTCAATCTGATACTAATTCCATAAATCAGATATGACTAAATTTTAGACTCTTCTATCATATAGGTTCTTATGATGTATTCCTTGTTTAACTGCTTGGTTCAAGTTTAATGATTTCTGAGTTTATCAATTAAATTTCTTTGAAAATTCATGTGCTCAGATTTAGTTGAAATGAACTAATTTTTTATATTGACACCCTGATTAACCTCCTTTATCTTACTCATTTAATTCCAATGACTTCTTTGAGAGTTACCAAAATTAGTATTGAGGTTAAACATTCATGTCTGATTGAATTCTTAGGCTTCAGCAATATTTCTTTTTCTTTTGTATTTTTGCTACGATATTTTGATTTTCTTTTGCTCAACAATTTTTTTAAGAACATTTAAGTCTAGCACATAGTTTGTATCTTGAGGATACACGTTGTTTAGACGCCAATATCCCTAGGTACTTAGTGTGACTGACTATCATGCTTCAAATTTGAGCAAATGTAGTAATGTCACCTCATGACATGACTCAACTCATTTCATTGATAAGTGAGATATATTTCTCAATAAACTTACCATTGCTCTATTTTGATTTTCATTAGATTTTCTACAGAGTTAACAGTGGCACCTCATGACACAGTCCACTAAACTTCCAAGGTCAAGGGACATGGTTTCTCAGTAGACCATTGCCATTCCTTTGACATTTGTTGCCCTTAGAAATTTTACAGATGACTCAAATGTTTAAAGATAATACTTAATGTTCAGTTTCTCAACCAAAGATGCTATGATTTTTAGAACTTTCAGATTTCAGAAGGTTATCCAGGACACAACATGTAAAAGGTTGGTTAAGGTCAATTAGATCTGAACATAGATATTTTCAAGACATTTATCTCCAAACTCAATGAATTCATTAAGCTTAAACTAGCTGATTATTTTGGATGATCATAAGACTATATAATAGAAGATTCCTAATATAGAGTGTACTTAGATTTATGATTTTGGTATACAAATTGGAATCCTTCCGAATTTCAGTTAAATCAAGGACAGTGACAAGTAGCCAATCGAGCAGCAAGCAAGGATGAATTTCAAGAGAATGCACAAACAATGAGCGGACAACAATTATATGGGAAATTTAGAGAGATCAATTCCGATGGAAATGAGAAGCCAAGAAGGCGTCGGTAATATATATATATATTATTAATAATTTTACAAAAATTTTAGACAGAAAAAATTTTCGTCGGAAAATATGTCAGATTATTTTCAGACAGAAGTAGAAATTGTCGATAAAATGTCGGTAAAATTTTTCGACGGAAAACATGTTGGTTGGAAAGACGTCAGAAATTTTTGACGTATTTTTTACGAAACTCCTATACGTCGGAAACCTATTTGTCGCCCTTATCAATCTATTTATCGCCCGTACCGATCTATTTGTCACCCTTATTTTCTGGCATATTTTCGACTAAAATCGTTCCATCGAAAATGTAAATTATATCCAATATGTCGCAGTCTGTCAAATATTTTTGACGGAATATTATTTGGTCGAAAATACGTCGAAAAGTTCCAACGTATTTCTGAACAAATAATATAATGTCAGAAAATATCGATGTATTTTTGACCATAATATATTTCGTCAGAAATCCCTAAAGAAGGATAATAGATAAAGATATATCGACAGTTTCCGACGAAATCGAATTTGGTCGAAAATAAGTCAGAAATTTCTGATATATTTCCAACCTAAATGTATTTCGTCGAAAATTTTCAACGTATTTCTAACTGAAATATTATTCTATCAAAAACTCCTAGGATATTCCTATAATTAATTAATAGTATACTAGAATTAATTTTGTTTAATCGTAATACGAGCTTCGTCGACTTGGTGATCTGTACCGGAACGACCCTTCTCTAGTACGGTACGGTACGCCCGAGTCGCCACCGACTCGGCGTGCATCGCATGTCTTCTCCTTCTGCTTTCTCCCTCTCTCTCTCTCTCTCTCTCTCTCTCTCTCTCTCTCTCTCTCTCTCTCTCTCTCTCTCTCTCTCACTCACTCACTCACTCACGCACTCACGTGCGAGTGGGTGGGGGGTGCCTATATGCCGGAGGGGGAACCCCCCCCCTGGCGCAACACCCTCCAAGGATAGTAGCACAATCCATATCATGATCTCCCTCCACCTCTTGCAGATGCATGCGCATGGCACCATATTCCACTACTGTGGCCACCGGTTCTCGCTCACCTCCACCCAGTTGATGATCTCCTATAGCAACTCTGATAGCATATCTGGGACCATCGATCCTCCTCCACCTCCTCCTCCCCCCCTCCCGACGACCACCCCCTTGTCGTCGCCTCTCGATATGGGTCCCTCTCACTCCTCCTTGCCTCGATAGATCTCACTCCTCCTTGCCCTAATGGAACTAGGCAATGGCTCCATTGCCACTGTAAGCGGCTGTAGCATTCAAGGAGGAGGAAGAAAAAGGAGAGCCAGAAGCAGAGAAGGATTGCCACTTCGAGGGGAATGGCCTCCTTTGCAACATCCTCATCAGCATGAGTGAAAGGCGTGGAGGGGGGAGTAGAGGGTGATGGCAAGGAGAAGACCGTGAGGAGTATTATAGTTTATTTGATTGGGTTATCCAACTCAAAATCTTAAGGTGTTGAGTGGAGAGGGCTCCACTATTATAGCCACATCTTATTTTATTTTTTATATATGACTATGCTACCTCTGTTGCCACTGTAGGCAGCTACAGCATCGGAGGAGGAGGAAGAGGAAGGAGAGCAAGAAGCAGAGGAGGAGGAGGAGGAATGCCAATGGAGGGGAATGGCCTCCTTTGTGACATCCTCTCTGAGGAGTATTGGAGTTTAGTTGATTGGGTCATCCAACTCACAACTTTAATGTGTTGAGTGGAGAAGACTTCACTATTATAACTATATGTTAGTTTATTTTATTTTTTCATATGAGACTAAATTTATTTGATTTCGACGTCCGCCAGTGCCACGGCCAGCGGTGTGCCGCTGCGCCGGGCGGTGTCGATCTCGCCGGACAGCAGTTCCAGCACCGTGCCGCGGTTCCACAGTCCGGTGAGCGCGTCGCGCGTGGCCCGCTCGAGCAGCCGCTCGTGCTCGCGGCGCTCGGTTTCCAGTTGCACATGCCGCCGCTGCTGGCGCTGCATCATCACCCGCCACAGCAGCATCAGGGCAGCCGCGGCGGCCATCGCTTCCAGAAGGTGGAACAGGCGCGTCTGCCACCACGGCGGGTTGATGTCGAACGCCAGGTGGGCGGTGGCGGAACTGCGGTCGTGTGCGGAATCCACGGCCGTGGCTTGCAGTTCGTAGTGTCCCGGGGCCAGCGCCGGAATGTGGATCGAGAAACTTTCGGTCATGGCCCATTCGGTCGACAGCCCCAGAAGGCGATAGCGCAGCAGCGTGCGCGGGGCGCGTTCCAGGGCACGGGCCGAGAACGTCACGTCCAGCGCCGTGTTGGCGTTCCATTTCATGCTGGGGTTCTCGGCGGCCAGAAGGTCGGTGGTGCCGAACTGCGCCGCTGAGATCGTGAGTGTCACCGGCCGCGAGGTGTCGCGAATCCAGCGCTCGGGGTCCTTGATGTGTGTCAGGCCGCCACTGGTGCCGACCCAGACCGAGCCATCGTCGTCGGCGTAGAAGGCGCTCTGCTCGGTATCGCTCCAGATCAGGCCGTCCTCAACGCCCATGCGACGCCAGGTATGGCCGTCGTACACCCCGACGCCATTGCCGGAGTTGGCCCAGATCCAGCCGCGGTGATCCGTGCGCAGTGAGTAGACCGAGATGACATCGGAATCGAGCTTGGTCCACTCGACGTGCGGATGTTCGGTGCTGGCGCCGGTGACATGCAGGATCGGGCTGCCGACGCGCGAGGCCCACACGTCACCGTCCGGTGTGGCGGTCACCGTGTCGGGGCGGATGTTTTCGCCATCGAGCGGGGTGGGTACCAGGGTGAAGTGGCCGTCGCGCAGCACGTAGAGGCCGGCGTTGGTGGCCATCCACAGCGCGCCGTCGGCGGCGCGGGTGATGTCGTCCACACGGGCATCGCCCGGCGGATGCTGGAAGGTTACCGCCAGGGTATGGGTGTCGATGCTGGCCAGGCCCATGTTCCAGGCGCTCATGACGCCGGTACCGGGGCGATCGAACAGCAGGCTGGACGGATTGAAGTGTGGTGGCACGCTTGCGATGCGCCGTGCCTTGTTGCTGCCGGCTGGCACCATCCACAGCTGCTCGGTCTGGTAGGCCAGCCAGTAGTTGCCGTCGAGGTCCAAAGCGCTTGCGGCCGCCTGCTCCTGCGGCAGGTCGGCCCAGGGGCAGGGCACAATGCGTTTGGCCTGCTCATCGAGCATGCGACAACCGGCATCGGTGCCCAGGATCAAGCGGTGCTGGCGGTCGCGCAGGATGGTCCAGACCGCATCGCGGTCCAGGCCCTGGTGCTGGGTCCAGGACTCGAAATTGCCATAGCCCGACCAGCGGTAGATGCCGGTGCCCTGGACGCCGAGCCAGAAGTTGCCCTCGTGATCGACCGCCGATTGGGTGATCGCATGCTCAGGCATGCCGTTCTCGGGACCGTACTCGTGCCATTCGTTGCCGTTCAGGATGGCGAGGCCGTTCTGGGTGCGCGTGATCACGCGCTTCTGCGGATCAAGGCCCTGCATCGACAGGCGGCGGCTGCTGACGATCCTGGGATGCGGCGGATCGCGCACCTCGAATTTCGCGGCGCCGCGCTCGCGCACCACCACGTGGCTTGCGCTGCGCGAGAGGAACCCATGCTAACTAATAAGTCAAAGAACTAGCCTAAATCACCTTCCTTATCCATGTGTGCGCCGCCTAATCCGCGCTTGTCGGCTGATGTAAGGCGTTCACTGGATGCATTACCTATAACCTCATCCATCGGCATCTCATGGCCGCAATTCGGGCATTTGTGGACGCGACCTTCCATGTCATCGTGCGACCCTGCTTCTCCACTTGCCTGTGCGCCAGAGAGCTTGATGGCTCGCATTTGTGCTTCGTTTCTTTCCATAGTTATTCTGTTGGGCTGGTAACTGGTTCGACCGTTTCTGGTGTGGCATCTGCAATCGCAGCCGTCGTGTCGGTCTGCGTTTGCGTCACATCTGCCTCTATCTTCTGCAAGTCTGCAAGGCTTGCTCCTTGAGACTGCGGGACTAAAGGGGCATTGATGACCTGATTACTGTTATCGCTGAAATTAATGGTGACTGAAGCACCTGTTACGTCTACATTCACTGAGGTAATTGTTACTGACATATTTTATTGTTTAAGTGGAACTGCTTTTAATAATGCGCTTTCCTGCGCCTGCACCGGAGTCGGAGCTGACTTCGGCTTCGGCACGGACGCGGGAGGTGCGCCTGACTTTGACGGTTGCGCTTCGACCGGAGCGGCAACAGGGGCAGGCGGTTGGAGTTGGAGATACTGCACCATGTATTGCGCGGGATTTGTCTTGAATGTCATCAGTTTCTGGGCGCGATCTAATGGGTTCGGGTCTTTTATCTTCTCGTAGTAGGAAAGGGGGTCTGAAACTTCTGCACTCCATTCAGCTTGGGCTTCGTTGTAAATTGAAAGCTCATCTTGTGGAATAAGCGAGCCGTCCTGCACCGTAATTTCTATCTTTCTGTCTTGCGGGATTTCTGATGCTTGGAATTGCTGCATTGTTTGAGCGTTATCAGGCCCGACGACTGATATCCAATGCGGAGAATCCCAGTACACGTAAATACCTTGAAGCATGTCGTCGAAGATTCCTGCCGCAACGACTTCGAGGGAACGTGATACGCCACCCCCCGTGCGGGAGCTATCCTGATTAGCGTCAATGATTTTGCCGCGCACTGTTTCTTCTTGTGAATTGTTCGTCTGGGTAGTTCCTGCTACGCCAAAACGCTCCATAAGGCGCTGCCTCTGCTCGTTGTAGCGTTGATATAAAGCATCAGGGAGTGCATTGTTAGCGGGCATGTACACCGCATCTTCGGGTTTGCCAGGCGTTACAACGGTTCTTCCTTGTCTTCGGGCTTCCGCAACTTGCGCCGCTTGTTCCTTGTTGAACATCAATCCATTTACAAAGATGCCGCCGTTTATGTTATCCGTATTGCGGTCAATCTGTTTGAGTCCTTTGTTGATATTGTCCTGCGTAACGAGAGATTGCTGCACCAGAGATGTTTTATCTGTCGGTTCATCGCCTAAATCAAATACCACGAGGAAACGCATTGGTATCTTGGGTCGGTTCCAATGGTTAGGCAATTGCTGCTCGCTTTGCTGCGGCTGACCGAATTCGTCAATTGTCATGACAGGTTTTGCCCAGTTCCACATCTCATTCTTGTGCTTGAACAAGACCACATCCTTCATGGTGTAGCAGACGTATTCATCAGTTCGCCAACGCACATACCCGATGATAGAGCCTAATTTGTCATTGCATTCCTTTCGTATTTCCTCCTCCTTATCTGGAAAACGAGTAATAAGGTTCTGTGCATTGTCATAGAGTTTGCGGCCGATAAATTCTCCATAGTAGGAGCCATTCTTGATGTATGCATTCGGGTCAAGTATCAAAGGCAAGGAATGCCTCAATCTCAGCCACTATGTTGTTCAGACGGTCAAATGTCTTGACCTCAGCACCGATCATTCTTTCCAGAATTTCTTTCTTTAGGTCTTGCTTGTAGATCTGCACTGCGTCCTTCTGGTGTGGGGGGCATCTGCACCTCATGCTGAGGTTTCTCCACCTTTTGATGTAGTCGAGTACCGACTCATCATTTCTTTGCCTTGTGGCGTAGAGCTCCGCCACGGTGACTTCCCGTTCAGTAATATAAAATCTCTCTTTGAACTTCTTCTGCATGTCGGGCCAGTCAACGATGGACCCAGCGGGCAGGCTCGAGTACCACCCGAAGGCGAGCCCGGTGAGTGTTGAGCCGAAGAACTTGAGGAGATAAGCTTCATCGGCGGCCAAATCTCCCATTACATTCACATAGTAGGCAATGTGCTCCCTGGGAGACCCCTGCCCATTAAACTTTTCAAATTTCGACGGCTTGGTGATGCTGACCGGCAGCTTCTTGGCAGCGTAATGAGCTGGGTAAGGCACTCGGTAGACATCAAACGATGCTTGATCACTGTCGCTCCTTTCTGCCAACTTCATGTCTATCATTTGTTCAAGCATCAACCGGCTGACTGCTGCTGGGTCGACCGGGCTTGGATGGAAGTGGGCTGGCTGCGCCCCCGGCGTGGTCAGCACCGTCGCCTGTGGGGCCATAGGAGACCCTTGGGAAGGCAAAATCGGCGGCGGGGCCGGTGCTGGATGATGTGCCTGTTGCAGGGGCATGCCCCCGGTGTAGCTAGGCATTGGTGGGAATGCTGTGGCTTGTGGAGAAGCCTCCGAAGACTGCCCGTTGCCCCCAGGCGCTTCGGGCAATGCCTCGGTCTGCCCGGACGTTGAGGGTTGGGCATTCCTTTCATTCAGTTGCTTCTTCAGCAGCTCAATCTCCCGCTGGTACTGTTGCATCATATACAGTACTGTGGGGTCGTTAGTGGGGAGACCGGGAACGCCCCCCGCATATTCGGCCGGCGCCTCTTCAGATGATGTGGATGGTCCGCCGCTGGTGCCCCCAGTGGTAACAACATTGGCGGCGAAAGCCGTTGAGGGTTCTTCATGGGCGGCCTCTTCAGCGGGCAATTGTGCTACCTCACTTGCAGCTCTCCCCCTTCTGGTGAGAGGGCTTGGTCTTGCGGCCAGTCTGGCCACTTCCTCGGGTTCGGTAGGTAAAGCTCCATACTACCCAAACACTCCTGCCATGTTGCAGGTGTAGATTTTCCACTTCCTATCTCTTCTGGCCATCCTCCTTGACGGCCTGTTCGGGAATAGCAATCTATCGAAGACCGATCTTCGGGGATGTGCTTCCTCCCGCAAAGGGGACTGGCGTAGTTCCTCTGAGCGGTTCCTTGATTCTGCGCTGGGCACCGGTTGGACTTCTTCCTCTTCAAAGGCGGAGGCCACTGCCCCCAGCAGTCTCTAGCGACCCAAAGGAGTGCTCCCTGGGCCTCGCAGGTAGTTCCTCATGGCTTGCTCCACCCCTTCCCAGTCTTGATCAGGAGGAGAAGTCGGTGCTAGCGCGCCGACAACGGTGTTAGGAATGTAAATCGATGGCCTTGTGCAGACAGCTTGATGACGACGCCTTTGGTGTTGGCGGCGGGTGTCCTCCAGTGGCGCCAATGTTGCAAGTGCTGGCTGGTAAATGGGGGTAATTATCTTGACCCTCTCCTCCCGTCGTACCCTTGGAGGGCAGAAGGTACTAGGTCCTGCTTGGGCAGTTAAAGAAATCTGGGCTCCATTGGGGATCCAAACTTGCCTGGATTTGGTCGGCCTACGGGCTGGCACATTCTTCGCCACTTCAGTCAGGATAGTAGGTGTCATTCTATCTTTCACCTTCTCCATCACTTTGTAGGAGTTCCACACCGGTGCAACGAGCATGATCTGCTTTGGGATTGCCTCAGATCGCTGTCCCTTGAGGTGGACTCACATGCTCTTGACAATTACTGATTTGCCAGAGTGGGAGATCCCACCCTTGGGTGTGGCAGCAGCACGGCTCCTCCGGAGCCTCCTTCGGTGGGATGTTGACCCCTAATGAGATGGGCTGGTGTCCTAGTGCAGGTGGTGCACACAGCAGCTGAATGACCCGGTTGGGACGGTGTTGGTGTTCCGGGCCAAGGTTCGGCCAGCCGTGGCTTTGACGGCCCCCTGGGTGGGAACGTTGATCTCAGACTCATAGGACGCCTCCACGTCCAGCAAGTTGACGAAGGCCACCCTGAGAAAATTGGGGAAGCCTACCACGGGAGGGAAGCTCCCGAAGCAAAGGGGGATGGCGAGGTAGCCATCCCTGATGTGGCTCTCAACGACCTGAGGACCGAAGGTGACCGCCATTCTTGTTGTTGAAATGGGACTTTCTTACATTTGTAAACATAAAGCAATTAGTATTACAAGAAGGGAGCCGCAAGGCCCTTAATTCCGACAAAGAGATGAAGGGTGGATTGGTCCCACAGGGTATGCCAGACTTGTGGACACACTTTGATTCACGTGTTTATTTTATTTGTTTGTTGAGTGCGTGGGCGTGCCAGTCACAGAGTGACAGTTTATTTGGGCTCTGAAGAGCCACGGGTGCACTCGATCTGACTTCGTCAGAGGATTGTGTGGTTCGGGTCAGGACTGTTGACACCCGTTTATGGCCAATAAGTTAAGTCGTCCCCTTACTCATCTAAATGATGCCCCAAGTTATCCACCTTTGTTGAACTCCTTGGACAAATCTGAGGTCTCTCTCATGGGTCATTTCTTCCTTGGTTGAGTCTGGTTCCTCATCCTTTTCCACTGGACGAAGTTTAGAAAGCTCTTCATTTTATTTGTCACCCTTTGGACCATAACGCATCAGGCCTAGCGCGTTACGGGAATATAACACACCTTACATGGTCCGTTATCTCCTCTCAGGACCCGAAACCCACCGTCTCTCCCATCGTCTTATCCTGCGTCTCAATTATCGTCTCTATTCTGTAACGGACCAATGTCAATCCCTCATAATCATCATAACTCCCTTTTCCTAGTCCGTTACCTTCTCTCAGAACCAAAAGTCATCGTCTCATTTTCTATCTCATCTTCCGTCTCATCTTCTGTCTCAACTATCGTCTTAGCTATTTGACACACCTCGCTTAACGTGTTACGGTAATATAACGGTCCTACATATGGCCGTTAAATAACCAAGGTCACCGTCTCTCCCACCGTCTTCCCCATCGTCTCATCTACTATCTTCATTATTTAACGGATCTTCATCCATCTGTCACCTTTACCATAACACTCTTGTCTCCATCTGTTATATTCTCCAGAGTCCTGTTCCAAAGAGTTTGCCCATTGGTCTTATCTTCTGATGGATAAGGTTGGGTAACAGATTGTCCCTGGCACGTTAATTCCTTTTAGCAGTCTATCGTAAGGCCATTATATCAAGCAGAAGTGTTTTATCAGAACTGCTCCCGTCCACCCAGCGTGGCATACGCTCGCCCACTGCGATCACGCGTACGCGCATGATTTCACCTCATGATAAGGCGCAGCATCTCCCACCCGGGTGGATATCCCGGGCATCGGTCAAGCCGTCAGGCCGGATCAGGCCTTGGGCTTGCGGGCCGCGCGCGGCGCGGGCCGACGAGCAGTGCTCTTCGACCCTGCTGCCATCTTGGCCGCCGGTGCCTGCTTGCGTACCGGGGCCTTCTTCTTCGCAGCCGGTTTCTTGGCGGCCGGCACGGTTGCCGGCTGGTCCCACAGCGCCTCGAGACCATAGAACTCGCGCACGCGCGGCAACATTACATGGACGATGATGTCATGCAGGTCCACCAGCGCCCACTCGCCATCCCGCGCGCCTTCGACGCCGTAGGGGCGATGCCCCGCGGCCTTGGCGGTCTGGACAACGTGTTCAGCGATGGAACGCACATGGCGGTCGGAATTGCCGGAGGCGACGATCAGGGTGTCGGCGATGTCAGTCAGGCCGCGGACGTCCAGGACCTTGATGTTGACGGCCTTCATGTCTTCCAGGGCCGTCTGGACCCGGGTCAGGACGGGCGACTGCGGGGCGGCATTGCGGGAACGGGTGCGGGATGCTGCTGCCAAAGGGTGCGGTCTCCTTGTGAGGTGGCGGATATCAACGTTTCATCGCGCTGGGGAAGCATAACACCCGCTGTCCAGGATGATCCTGCGCACCGGGTCAGGCACGAGATAGCGTGGGTCGCGCCCGGCAACGATCAGCTGCCGCAGCTCCGTGGAAGAGATCTCCAGCTGCGTGGGCACATGGACGTGGATCTTGCCGGCCGGGGCCTCGTGCAGGTCGCGCACGGTTCTGAACCTGATCAACAAGTACACACCCTAAATGAACACACGTAAACGTTGAAAACAGTACTAATTAGACAATAACACCCATAAACACCAACATCACCAGAGACACATCTCCGTACAAAGAAACCCAAAAAAGCAAGTATAACACGACAAGACATAGGAACACCAAACAAATTAACTCAAAAAACAATCAAATAACACAAAATTCATAAACACACAAAAAAATCACTTCTATTAGTATCATATAAACATGCAATGAAAGATACAGGAAAAGGGGATCCAACAATAGACAGCCTTTGAATATTGTGTTCACTCAAACATAACTGCAAGTAGTGAGCGAGGGAAGAAAGAAATTGTCCCGGCAGGCCTCCATAGACCATTGTTCATTTGAAAAGTAGGATTATAGTGGGTGTATCTCCCTCACAAGAGACATAGAGGGAACGACATTATGAGGGCAGGGGGAAATACAATAGATGAAAATAAAGCATGCAAAAGCTATTAGCCCGTGGGGTGAAAGGAGGATTAACAAGGACTTCTGCTCTGTGGATGACGATGATGAAGCAGAGGGGCGGCTCACAGAGGTGGCTATCTTTCTCACTCACTCTCTACACGAGTTTTTTTTCTCCTTTTTTCTGATGATCCTCCCTCTGATGTCCTCTCCCTTCCTTCGCGACACTAGAACATGGACCTTTTATAGGCAAAAATAGGGTATCAGCCATTTGATGGGACGACGGGGCAAAGCACCGGTTCACCGGCCTGGCTGGGCTGGGCATTGGCACTGATCCATCAAGGGCGCTGATTCATCAAGCTAGTGAGGGGGCACTAGTCCATCCAGTTCGCACCGGTTCACTGATCATGCAAAGGGCGCGCCGTATCAAGTGTCTTGTGCCGGTTCACCAGTTGTGTCGATTCACCAAGGCTGGAGGTCATGCGCCAATTCATCTAGCAGGGAAGACGGGGCAGATTCACCTTGGCCATCGGAGCATCTTGGTAAATTTATCATCTTCGCTGCTCTGTTAGCTTCGGACTGATCTAAACTGAGGCTCGACGTTTGAGACTACCTTGGGTTTGACGTAGTGCTTCCAAAATGTTGATTTCAAAGTCTTCAATCTTTGATTTATAGTTCCAAGTGACTACTGACACTTACTGAACTCGTGTCAAATTACTCAAGTTTTTCTGTTGATTTTGCCTTTGGCATCTTATTATGGGAATCCATGGATATTTCTTCATCTCGGAAGGCTTCCTCATAAGGTAGTGAACCACCAAGTGTATTTTTATCTTTATTTGACAAAGTGTAGGGTTTGTTCGACACGGACAAATCGATGCCAATATTTTGGGTTTGTTGATTTCAGCTTGCCGTATAGCATTACCGAGTTAATGTAGCCTTCTTCGGAAGTCCTGAATATTCTTTGAGCTCCTGGGTCTTGCTTTAGCAGCTATCTCCCGCGGATGAGCATCTTTTCTTTTCTTCCTTTCCTTCGGTCCCATCTTTATTCAGCTTCTGCCATTCTTTTTTCTTCTTTTTCTTCTGTTCTTCTTTGCTGGCGTAAGAGAACTCAGTCAGAGCTTAAGGCCTACAGACACAATATTAAGAATATTTTCAGTGTCAACAAATGTCCCCCACCCGCAGATGGCACAAAGGAGGGACAAGTGAGCGGGACCTGCCGGTGCAACTTACAGCCCATTTGAAAATGTTATGTACATCTTTTTATTATTTATTTTTATTTATTTCATTTCTATTTCTTATTCATCATCACCATTCATTTTGTTAGTATTATTATTTTTTTCTCTTTCATCATCCTGCGACCCACCGGGATATCTCAAATTTAAGCCCCATTTTTCTCTTTTTTTTTTTTGCTGCCGCTGCTATTGCTACTGTTGTTGTTGTTGTTGTTGGTTGCTTGTACTCATTGTTGTTATTGTAGTTGCTTGTCGTTGTTGTAGTTGTTGCTTGTTGGTTGCTTCTTGTCGTTGTTGTTGTAGTTGATGTTGCCCGGTGGGACAAAGTGTTGGGATTTCTATTGACCCATCATCATAAGGAAGATGTGGGGTCAATAGCTTGTACGCATGTGATTTTCTAGCCTGAAAAGGGCTTGAAATGATGCCTAAGTTTTAAAGTGGCTGTTGACCCAGAAGGGGTATAAGCACCATGAATTTGGGTTTTTGTGGTTGCTGACTCACAAAGGGTCAAGGCAACAAGGGTATGATATTATTTTATAGTTGCTAACCCGGAAGGGGTTTGGACAACAAGGATTTGATTTTTGTTTAGTAGTTGCAAGCCCGAAAGGACAACATGAATTTTGGGTTTTCGTTTGGTGGTTATAGACGCGAAAGGGGCTTGAAGAACAAGGTTTTGGGTTTTAGTTTGGGGACCCAAAAAGGATTTGGGTTTTGTGGTTTCTAAGAAGTTCGAACTGAATTTAGTCACAATGGTTACTGATCCGAAGGGGTTCAGAACTGCGAACCGAGTTGGTATTCTTTCTCTTCTTCCCTTTTAAAGTGAGTGGTCGCCTTCCCCCTTTTAAGCTACAATGGGACTTTTTTTTTTTTGTTGTTGAATGGAGGATGACCATGCTGCTGGTTGATGGCGACATTTTTTTTCACATTACTAATTCTAATGCCCTTTCGGGTTTTCACCGAAACTAGCTCCCTCTAACTTTTTCCGATGCGCCCTTGCAAGTTTTCACACCGAGGGTTTACCTATTTTTTCCTGAGACGCCTTTTCAGGTTTTCACCTCAGTCAGGTTTTAGGCCTTTCTACCCTTAGACATCCCTTTGATAGGAATGGCTAAGCACCTCTATTTTAAGCCTCACTTTGCTTTTTTTTTTTTGAAGACCAACAGACTCCAGTGATGATGAACTTGCCAAAACGGGTGAAGAATGACGACCTAGGTCGTTGTTGTCCAACCACGAATGTGGCCTGGGGTTGTAAATGTATCGGGATTGGAAGCCATGGAATTGAAAGCGGTATGTTCATAGATGATTTCTAACCCTGGAAGGTATGGGACCTAGGGTATAGGAAATGCAAAATTTATAGCCGTGATAGGTGTGAGATCACGAACTTTTGTGGTTACTAACCTAGAAAAGGTTTGGAACCAATAAATATTTTTTTGTGGTCACTAACCCAAAAGAGGTTTAGAACCAAGGTTTAAATTTTGTGGTTGCGAGTCTTGGAGGGCATGGAACCAAAGGATTGAGTTCTTTGTGGTTACCAACCCGGCAGGGGTTTGGAATCAAAGTTTGAATTTTGTGTGGTTACTAACCCAGAAGGGGCTTGAAACCAAGGCTTGAATTTTTGATTGTGAGCCTTTGAGAGCATGGAACCAAAGAATTGAGTTCTTTGTGGTCACCCCAAGGTTTGAATTTCTGTGGTCGCATGTGGATTTGGGTAGCTATTGACCATGAGAGGTATGTAGCTAGTGGAGATATGGGTCTTTCGAGATATGGAGTTAACAAGGAGCGGTTTTTTGTATGAGTTTTTATGGATCCCATAAAAGACATGGGGCCAAGAAGCTTGGTGCTGAATTTTTTTTCTTTTTTTCTTCACATTACCAGCTTCACCGTCCTTTCGGATTTTCGCCAAAACTGGCCCCCTTTGACGGTGTCCGGCGACACGGCGCAGCGGCGTTCACCCTCGCGCCGTTCCTTGATGATGCCGATTTTCATGCGTTACCCGGCCCCTGTTCTTCGTTTGCCGCGGCCGTTTTCCCCACGGCCGGGGGCGTAATGTGCCTTCTTTTGCGCATGCGAACAAGGGCCGAGAGCGGCCGAAAACGCGGCAAAGCCGCGCTCCTCCCTTGGATGGACGACCCATGCTACGCTGACCGACCCGTCTCTCAAGCCGAGGAGCCATCATGCACCGCACGCGCCTGCTCGCTCTCGCCGCCGCCCTGCTCTTTCCAATTGCCGCCGCCGCTCAGGAGAGCACGCCGGCCGCGGCCCCCGTGACGCCGGACGACAATCTCAACGCCGTCCTCTGGATGCAGCATTCGGTCGAGTACCAGGCGAGCGCGATGGCGGCCTTCGCGCTCGCCAAGCGCCGCCTCATCCAGGCGATGGGCGATCCGTGGTGGACCGCCGTCCCCGATGTGCAGAAGGGCAACTACGCGAAGCTGCCGCCGGCGATCTGGAAACCGTACTTCTGCGCGTCGCTGTCGGCTTGGGTGATCCGCACCTGCGACCAGTCGGCGTCCGGCGCCTGCGGTCTCGAACAGATGATCAACCCGGACGCCGAGTTCCGGCCGCTGCCGTCGATCGTCGCGGACAAGACCTGCGGCCTCTTCGCCGCCATCGCCTGCCTGGCCGCCCTGCGCCACAAGGAGCACACCGGCGAGGGGCAGTATGTGCTGGTGCCGATGCTGGAAACCTTCACCGGCTATCTGATGGCCGAGCACCTGTACGACGAGACCTATATCCCGCCGCTCGGCCGGTTCGGCCACACCTTCACCTTAACCGCGCACCGCAAGCCCTTCAAAACCAAGGACGGCTATCTGACCGTGCTGCCGGCCAACCAGGCCCAGTCGGCCAGGTTCATGGAGCTGGGCGGTATCCCGAACGCCTATGAGAGCGAGCGTTTCCTCAATGCGCCGAAGGGCGGCGGCCGGGTCAACGAATACTACGCCATGATGAACGAGGCGGCCGCCAGCCACACCACCGACGAATGGATGGAGCTGTGCAAGGCCAACTCCATCCCCGGCATGCGCGCCAACCGGCCGGACGAGATCTTCGAAGACCCGCAGCTCAAGCAAACCCTGTTCGAGGAACGCGAGATCGAGGGGCAGGGGCCTTACCGCGCCCTCAAGCCCGGCCTGCGCTTCGCCAAGACCCCGGCCAGCATCCGCCGCGATCCGCCGGAAGTCGGCCAGAACACCGACGAGGTGCTGGCGGAACTGGGGTTGAAGGTCGAGTAAGGCGCGACACAAGCCGCCCTGTCGGGCCTCGCCCCCCAAATTCCTTCCCCCTTGCGGGGAAGGTGGCCCCGCGCAGCGGGGTCGGATGGGGGTGTCAGCGCAAAGGTCGGTGCTTGATCGCCAACCCCTGAACGCCCGACGCGAGCTACGCTCGCGCACCCCCTTTCCGTCGGCTCCGCCGACACCTTTCCCCGCAAGGGGGAAAGGAGGCGAATGTGACAATCCATGTGCGATTGCCCTGCCACCCTGGACGCCGCGACGGGATAGGGAAGGGAAGGGCGGGGATTCAGGACGACAGTTCGAGCGCCTGTTCCTGGTCCGCGGGCTGGGGTGGGTCCGGTTCGTGCGGTGGCAGGGTCCATCCTCGCCAGAGCTTGTCTTCATACCGATCGGCCAGGGTGTCGGGATCGGGGTCGAGGCCGAACTCGGCGCACAGGCGTTCGATGAGAATGCCATTGGGCACATCGATGAAGAGGTCGTCGCAGCGGTGCCTAAGGCAAGACGGTCGGACGGCAAACGCCTTAAGCGGGCTAGTGGTTTGGCATAATAAGGTCCCTACGAAAGTAGGGGGAACCTCCCACTACCCCACCCCTTACCTGGCCGGTGGAAATATTGAGGGTGAACTTAAGTTTCACATTAATCATTTTGTGAGACCCCATTTATAGGTTTAGGAGACATCTAGGTTATTAGGTAATTGTGTGACAACTTGTGTGTGTTTGCATTAAAAATAAAAAATAAAAAATAACATTCCCATCTTCTCTCTCTTCGTCCTAATTAGCTTGTGTCAAAAAAAAAGAGAAAAAAAAAAGAAAAAAATCTCTCTCATCTCTCATTTTCGGCCTAGTTGATGCAAGGTAGAAGATCTCAACATCCTAACCTACTAGGACCCATTCAAGAAATTGAGAGAACTTTATACCCAAGAAACGATCTCCAACAAGATCCCATGGCCGAAAATCAAGGACCTCACCACCAAAATCTAATGGCCGAAAATCCTGATCCTCCAAAACAAATGAAGGACTATTTCTTGCCCAATCAATACCAACCATCCTTCTATGTCCAAGCACCTCAGAACCAGGCGGCTCATTATGAAATCAAGTCTAGTACCATCCAAATGTTGCCGTCTTTCTATGGAAATCCCAATGAAGACCCTTACAAACATCTTGATGAGTTCCTTCAGATATGCTCAACTGTTAAAATCTAGAATTTCTCTGATGATGCTCTTAGGCTTACCCTCTTCCCATTCTCTCTCAAGGATAAAGCCAAATATTGGTTAGGAGCCTTGGGTAGGACCATTGATACATGGGCAGAAATACAAAAAGAATTTTTGAAGAAGTTCTATCCCATAGGGCGCACCAATACCATGAGAAGAGTAATTACTAGATTTACACAAAATTCTGGAGAACAAATTCATGAGGCATGGGAGAGGTTAAAGGATTTACTTAGAAAATGCCCACATCATGGATTATCAAGGTGGCAAATTGTTCAAGCTTTCTATGAGGGATTAACTGACAACTATAGACAAATGGTGGATGTTTCATTTGGAGGGGCTTTCATGAGTAAAAGTGAAAGGGAAGCATATGATTTATTTGAGATGCTTAGTGAGAACTCTATTAGTCATTCCAATCATTCTTTCATATGATTTGTTTGAGATGCTTAGTGAGAACTCTATTAGTCATCCCTCCCTATCATCGCATGAAAGAATGATTGGAAAATAGAATTGATGTCAACGCCCTTGCACAAAGGTTGAATAAGATGGACATACTAGCTCAAAAGATAGAGAAGGTAGATTTGATGGCTGAAAAGCTAGACCAACTCTTAGCATAGAATAGACGGAGCCCACCTTCCCATCTACTTCTCAATTTTTCTCTGAACCCACCGATCAAGAAGTTTGGCTTCTATGTGCAATCCCAAATCATATTGTCTCTGATTGCCCCACAGCAGCCCAACTCCCCCCATTTATTCAAGAATAGGTCTTTGCCATTCAAGGAATCTCCAAGCCTACATACGATCCTTATTCTAACACTTATAATCTAGGCTGGAGGAATCATCCATACTTTTCTTGGAAAAATTAACAAGGACCATCTCAACCATTCAATCCCTCCAATCATCCAGTTCAAAAACAACCATTCCAAGTTCCATTCCAGTCTCAGTAAACAAAATCAATTTCGTCAACCTCAAGTTCAGCATTCACAGGCCCCATACTTTTAAAATCAATTTTATCAGGGCCAACATCATAAATATCCTATATTTTAGATCTAATCAAGCTCAGGTTCCATATCATCAAAGGCTTCTTCTATCTCCAGGCGAAGAGGGGAAGGAGCTACGTAACCCTCTCCCCCAGAGACTCTTCTCATATGGGTTGGAAGACCCAATATTTCTCGGTGGGCGCAGCCTTGGACAGCGGTGCCTGGAACTTCCCACTGATCTCCAACTTTCACCCGAATATCCCTCTGAAGTTGGCTATGATTTCCCTGGAGGTAGACAAGAAGGCTGCTATCCTTCAGGAGAATCACCAGTCTACCGCAGAGTTGATGACCGAGGATAATATCGAGGGTTATCCTGCCCAGATGGTGCCTCCAAGTAAGGGCTTCAGAGTCTTGCCTGGATATTGGGTCGCATCAGTGAACTACTTGCTGACTGTTCACTTTTCTTGGCTCAGATTCGAGGCGTGTGGCTGATGAGGGGGCGTCACTGGCCGAGGTGGTGGTCCTTGACGAGGAGGAGGCGCTTGCTCCCGGCGGACCTCAAGTGCCTGGGAGTTCTTCCCATGCCCGAGACAAGGGCAAGCAGATTGCTCGGGATGGAGCCTCCGAGCATCGTGGGAGCAAGCACAAGGATCTCGTGGAGAAGATGTTGTGGTCTTCGACAAAGGCCATAGCTGCCGAGAGAAAAAGGGCGAGAAGGGCAAAGGTCGCTCACTCAGTCGAGGGGGGCACTCAATTGGCCCTCCCTTCCGTTGAATCAGAGGAGGCTGCCATTGTGGGAGAGGTCGCGGCCGAGGCGGGTGCGACTCAGGCAGGGGTGGCCACTGATGGCGCACCTATCGAGGTCGAGGGGGCACAAGGCGATGGGGCCCGAGCCGAGCCGGTCGAGGTCGAGGGGTCGCAAGGCAAGGCAACCCAATCTCAGCTGACCGAGACTGCAGAGGCAAGAGAGGAAGCGGCCCAATCCCACCCTTACCACTCATGTCACCTCTATCCAAGAGAGTGTTGCAGATCTTCATCCCTCCCATGGACTTCTTAACCTTACCCTGTATGGCTTGCAGCGCGGGCAAGATGCCCATGACGAAAGGCTTGCCAGCATTCATGATCTTCTCCAGCTTCATCACCATTATCTTGAGGACATCCGTCATCATTTTGGCCATCATCCATCTCCTCCCGCCGTTCCGCCACCTGCTGACCAGCCACCACCCGACGATGCTCCCTGATGATCTGCTTGGCTTCTTACCTCTCGGCTGCTTGTCTTTCGTTGTCTCTCCTAGGGCCACTATCTTTCCTTTATCCCGCCCTTTTTGATGTTGCCAAAGGGGGAGAAGTAGTAGGACAGGTTTTTATATGATTATGTATGTTGGTTGAATGTATGCTTGTATGTTTGCATACTCATATGTGAGGGTCATTTCCTTGTCCGTTCCTTGTCAGTCCTTGTTTAGTCCGGTCAGTCTTAATTCAGTCTTATTCGAGTCACTTGTTTTAGAGTCGTGCATTTCATATTGCACTAATGTACCTTGTAATGGAATGATGAATTGAATGCACTAGTGTTTGATTTTCAGTATTGGTATGAGTGCTTCATTTTCCAATCTATCTTGACAACATTATTCAATTTTGGTTGATCTTCAAATTGGCGTGTGGTTGATTTTCAAATGAGCTGATTCGGAATTAAGCTAAATGTGTTACATGATGAATCTTTATCAAGTCGTGAGTAAATTCTTGTGAAGGCACGTGCTAGAAACGCGAAAATATTTTGAAACGTCCCTAGTTTTGTCATCATCAAAAAGGGGGAGATTGTTGTACATATTCCAGTGTTTTTGATGATAACAAAACCCAAGACTAAGCCGATTCATGTGAACTCCCTTACACTCAAACCGGGGAGTCTGGCATGAGCTCCATGTGTCTACTCGCGTAAAAAGGAATTTTTGAACTTGATCATTCTTGAAAAACAGTGAAATGAGTAAACATTCAAATGAGCAAAAGTATTAAGGTAGAGCGTAGGTCCAATACGCTGTTCTCAAACAGTTGAAATGCAGTCTGTTTAGTCTCTCTCGTGTTGAGTTGAAAATCTAATTATCCATATGACTACAATCAATTTTCAGGTTCTTCACTTCCACATTTAGAAATTTGATTTGATGTGTATTCTGAAAATTTGATTGACTGCATGATTAGTGTTTATCTTTTCTATCTACTTGCACACCCCTATAGGTGTATACATGAGTATTCAAGCTTTATAAACTCATTTGCACCTCTCGTACACCTATCCCTACACTCTAAACAAAATGGGGGAGTTTTGTTGCATGTATTAATATATATACTTGCTTGATTGCATTGCATGCATCTCATACATTTTCATGTGCATACATTTGATTTCTGTTTTTCAAAGAAAATTAAAAATCAGAAAATCTGAAAATAAAAGAGAATCACTTGATGTGTCAATAACATTCCCTGAAGAATATTGACATGAGCCTTCACTGAGTTTTGCCTCCATGTGTTGAAATTTGAACATCTTCCGCCGTGTTTTTCATAACATAAGGGGACCCAACACAAAGGGGACCCAACAAAGGGAGAAGCAATGGTGAGCGAAGGGAGAAAGAGAGACTGATGGGACCCAACCTTGGTTTTCATAACACCAAGGAAACCAACATTGGTTTGAAGTGTCTCTCTAATAATTGGTATCACGGGGAGTAAGCTATGCTACACACGGAGGGAGCATACTCGCATTCCTACTTCACACTTTTTAACGGGGAGCGAGAATGAGCTGCATTTTTTTTTCAAGGGCGAACGATGTAAAAGAGAGATTCTATGAAACAGAAAGAGAAAGATTTACATGGTTCCTTTTGAATATGTCCTCATTTCTAATAATACCAAAGGGGGAGAAATGTTGTGTGTCAATTCTATGACACAGAAGGGAGAGTTGTGTGCCAAAGGGAGAGAGAAAGATGTGACTGTTCCACAATTGGCATGTCCCCATTTCTGATAATGTCAAAGGGGGAGAAAAAGTGTTGATTTGAGCTTCAATTGTTATTCAAGCTTCAGCCTTGACATGGTTGGAATTCCAGCTTCAATATTTATTATTCAAGCTTCAGACTTAACATGTTATTCCAGCTTCAATGTTTGTCATCATCAAAATGGGGGAGATTGTTGTCTATGTGATTTTGATGATTACAAACTGTTGTATTGCTTTGATGGTTGTGCTGCTTGAATTAATCCTTAATGGTTGTGCTTGCATTTGATTCTATGCTTGCTTGGAATAACATGTCTCATGTGGTAACTTGGGAGCATGCTCTCAAATGAAGGTCAAATGAATCAACATGTCTCATGTGGTAACTTGGAAGCATGCTCTCAAATGAAGGTCAAATGAATCATGCTTAAATGCTTCCTCACCATGGTAACTTGATGCTCGATTTGGATGCTTGTTTTGGATGTTTTGTGAATGAACAAATGTCATTGGAATGAATGTGGTTCATGCATATTAGAACGAGTTGTTGACCTCTTTGAATGCGATAATGAGATTCTCATAAACCTTGCTCAAACGTGCTTTGCATGATCCATATATCTTGTTGAATGCATGGCCTTCAAATCATGTTTGTTAGAAATGTTTTTGATGCTTAGAACTGGCCAAAATTGACGTTTTTCAAACCCCAACTGCAAGGGTCGACCCATAGGTTTGGCCCCCTGGTCATCGAGAGCCACATCAGGGATGGCTACCTTGCCGTCCCCCTTTGCTTCGGGAGCTTCCCTCCTGTTGTTGGCTTCCCCAACTTTCTGGGGGCGGCCTTCGTCAACATCTTGGACGTGGAAGTGTCCGACAAGCCCAAGACCGACGCCCCCATCTCGGGGATCACCGAAGCGGCCACCGGTTGAGCTGTGGCCGAAAAAAATAGCAATGCCCCATCGAAGACGTTGGGCTGCCATGTGCACCACGTGCGCTCGACCGCCGACTCACCCCAGCAGGGATCGGCATCCCACCGGAGGAGGTGCCAAAGGAGCCGTGCTACCGCCACGCCAAGAAGCCGACTCTCCAGCTTCGACAAGTCCATCATTGTTGGAGGCATCAGAGTCCATCTTAATGGACGAAGGTCTGAAGCCATCCCGGACGTAACAGTACCAACCATCCCAGTCCGCAACTCTTTTCAAGGGCTGGAGAAGACAAAAGAAGGAAAGGCGCCAACCATCCCGGCCGCCGCACCAAGAGACACGCCGGCTCACAAACCGACAAAGCTGAAACAAGTCTGGGTTCCCAAGGAAGCCCGACCCACGGCGCCTGTGCAGGCAGGGCCTAGTTGCTCCCGCCGTCCAAGGGGGCGAAGAGACGAAATGGTCGAAGAAACGGCCAGGACGCGCCAACCGGCAGCCGCTGTACCAGTGCTGCCCGAAAATGCTCGTAGCCGATGCCATAGGTGTCATCGTCATGCTGACCGCCTGGCGTACGTGCATCACACTCATCCTGATGTCGTCACCGATACCCAACTGTCGGCCGATCTCCCCGACCAGGAGTGGGAGGGGGTCGAGCAGGCCATGAGGAACTACCTCCGAGGCCCAGGCAGCACTCCCTTGGGTCGCCAGAGATTGCTGGTGGTAGTGGCCTCCGCTTTCCAGGAAGAAGAAGAGTCCCGGCCCATACCTAGCACGGAGTCGAGGAATCAATCCGAAGAGCAACGCCAGTTCCCTGTGCGGGAGGAGGCACCGCCTCGTCGGTCGGTCTTCGACATGCTGGTCTTCCCGAGCAAGCCGTCAGGGAGAGCAGCAAGAAGAGGCAGAGGCTGGGGAGTCTTCACCTGCAATATGGCAGTGTTCTCTAGTCGGTACGGAGCTCTACCTACTGATCCTGAGGAGGTGGCCAAGCTCGCTACTAGACCCGGTCCCCTCACCAGGAGAAGAAGAGCGGCAAGCGAAGTGACGCGAGCAGGTGTCGAGGTGACCTCCCCCGAAGATCCTCTCATGGCCTTGGCGGCTAATGTTATCACCACCGGGGGCGTGAGCGGCGGACCCTCTACGTCGTCCGAGGATGCCCTGGCCGAAGAAGCAGGCAGCATGCCCACTCTCTCTACAACCGACCCCGCCATGCTATACATGATATAGTAATATCAGCGGGAGATCGAATTGCTAAAGAAATAACTCAACGAGAGGAATGCCCTGCCCTCGACGTCTGGATAGACCGAGGTCTTACCGGAGGCGCCCGGGGGCAACGGGCAGTCTTCTGAAGCAACCTTGCCGGCTGCAGCATTTCCACCAGCCCCAAGCTTCCCCGCGGGCGTCCCCCTACAGCAGGCACAGTATCCAGCCCCACTGCAGAGCCCGCCTCCCCAGGGGTCTCCTGCAGCCCCTCAGGTGACTGTGCTAACCACTCTGGCGGCACAGTGATGCGGGACGGACCCACGACTCGACCTAGGACTCTAGACGAGCTCGCGTTTGTCCCTTAGCGAGGGAAGCGTGCGGATGTGCGCGGTTAAGAAACCGGCGTCGAAGAGGGGGACCTCAAGCTTGCCGTGCTCGGAAGGTGGAGTGTGAGCTCGACACGCTCGGAGGGGAGGCGCTCGAAACGACGAATGGAGTAGGAGCTCCCGGCAGCCGACGGATCTGAGGTTGAAGACCGACTGGGGCGGGGAAGGCACTGGCATGGTGGTGACATCACCAGGGAAGGAACAGCGGCGGGCAAGTGGGCTGAGCGCGGCGGTTGCGAGCGGGGGTGGGGTGGGGGTCACGTTCGGTGAGACCGAGCACCGTGCTCGGACACGCAGCACTCGGACGCGAAGTTACGGCATGCTCGGACATGAGGCTGCCCTCCGGAGGGGAGGGACATCAGGCTCGCTCTGCTGGGGGGGGAAACGTGCACGTGGACGCCATTGCGCTCGGTGAGATGGCCGTGCTCGGGGGTGAAGGTGCAGAGCTCGCCCACCGCCACTGTCAGTTGGTGAAGATGGCGACGACGGTGATGGCCTCATCGGGAGGCGACGAACCCAGAAGACGATGAGCCAGCGGTGGCTGATTGTCTGCTCAGGAGTGGCAGGGTTCGCGGGTGGAGCAGGGGCTAGCGGTGGCGTGCTGTATGTTGCATGGAGGGGGGGCGTGCTTGCGAGCGGGGTGGCACGGTGGGGTGACTGGGGTAGGGTTGTGGCGGAGGTGGGCTCGCGGCAGACAAGGGGGTAAGGGACTGGCTTCTCTGGCGATCGCATGCTGTGTGGAGGAGGGGAAACTGTTAGGAGTGGCTAGGAACGAGGGCGGTTGCGGCTGTGTAGGTGGGCGGTGGCAGAGGGGGGTGGGAGTGGGCGTATGGCAGGGTGGTGCAGGCTGGGATCGTTGCAGAGGATGGGGATGGGGACACCTGCGGTGCCCCTGTTCCAAATAGGGGATCGGCCGCGGGTTAGAGAGGGTGAACAGGGAGAAGGCCATCGCATGGGGGGGAACCGACAGTGGCAGTGGGAGGGATGGGGGCGCCATTACGGTGTTGGGGAGCTCACCGGCATGCTCGGAAGGACTGCAGGTGGTGGCATAGGCTGCACGCATGGGCACACGGTCGCCGAGGGGAGACTTGGCAGAGCTCCGATGAGGCAGGATGCCACCGTGATCATTGGCGACATGCTTGGCGGTGGTGGGCGGACGCCTGACATGGGTAGCGACGGAAGGTGGCCTCCGTGCAAGCCGTCGACGTGGGCTGCGACGTGGCTATCCTTGCAGCGGCGGGTGTGAGGACTGCTAGCGATGCCGGAGGTGGCGCTGGTTATGGGCTTGGCGGTGGGAGCACACCTGCGTAGGTGTCAGCCACGTTCACAGTATGAGGCAGACCGGGTGGTGGGTAGGCGCGGGTGGTTCAGGTTGGATTAGAGAGAGAAAGAGGGGGGGAGCCTGGTGGTGGTCTGTGAGTGCAGAAGAGAGGGAGAGATGAACACGGGAAGGGGTGTAAGGGGACGCCGGGCGAGGTGTGTGCAGGGAGAGTGTCAGAGTGGATGAATGGGGATAGGGTGGAGAAGAAGCCGCCATGGGGCAGTGTGAAAGAGAGAAAAGAGAGAGAGTGTGTGTAGAATTGGGAGAGAATTCTGGAGAAGAGGAAAGAAGGGACGTTGGACTAGTTGCTCTGCATGGCCGATGCTGCGAACGTGGGTATTGGGAGTTTGGCACAGCGGTGGTGGTTGCTTAGGGTGGGAAGGGCAGGGAGCAGGGAGACGACCGGTGGGGATCAAGGTGGGGGGTGCTGGCGCCGGGGTCATAGCAACGGACCGGGGGGGGGACTGGTTCACGTGCATGGGCCCAGATCGGAAGTGGTGTCCTAGGTCCGGTGGAACACCGGGTGGGACTCGAAATTGTGCATGTGGTCGGCCAGGTCGGTGGTGCCATCGTAGGAGGTGAACGACGGCAACTGGAGCTTCGGTGGGATAGAGACTTCCATTATTTTCCTGGAGAAGGGGGCATGGAAGTCAAGGTTGTCATCGATTAGGCCGTGATTTTTGGTGGCCAAGAGGACGTCGTCCAAGTATCAGACTTTGTCCTCTATCTCTTCGAAGCGCTGGAGTCGTCGGTCCATCTCTAGATTGGAGTGGAGTGGGCTGTGCACCTTCAGTGCGGGCACACTACGGGATCGTCGAGTCCTTGTGGCCGAGGCGCGGGATGCATCTCGCGCTTGGCGGGGGTTCCCCTCAGCCTGACCCCTCTCGTCCTCCCGCCGCTTGGACAAGATACGCTGGGGGTCGGCCCGTTGATCCCTGAGTTCCTGGCAGAGTTCTGTCAGGGCTCAGATTTATTGACGCAGTTCGTCGAGGTCACTTGGGGTGACCTCCTGCAGGGGATGGGCAGAAGAAGCTTCTTGCAACTCCCGTTGGGAACTGGGTCCCTGGTAGGACCTACGGCCCCGGTTGCTGGTGTTGCGGAGGCTTCCACGGGGCGCCATAGCCTTTTGCTCGTGTTTCCCACAGACGGCGCCAAGAAGTGTAGAGGCTAAAAAATGGTTCCTTGGCCACGTACCACCTTCTCTATTTATTTGTTGGGGAACTCATCTCGCATCCGTGAAGGCCTGCAAACACTAAGAAGCAAGGGCGTCAGAAGAAGTCCCGGGTGTTATCCTAGGGGACAACCCTCCGATGCTTAAGTCAGCAACAGGAAAACAGAGTATAGAGAAGAGCAGGAAGGAGAGAGAGAGATATCATTGTGATGGGCTGAAGAGCCGTGGAGATCTTCCTGACGAGTGCTCGCCACCCCCAGTGCTCACTCGGGGAGTGCTCGCTGGGTGGTAAGGTTGCCGAAAGGGACCCCTCTCAGTGTGTAGGCAGTCGCTCTCTTCTTCTCGTAGTGTAGCAGGGCTAGTAGCTCTATTCTCTTGGGTAGCGTGATAGTGGAATGAACCACCGTGCTCTTCTCTTCTGTCAATCTCCCTTTTATATGGGGTTGTCCTGGAGCAAGGGGCCTCATCCCTTGATAGGGAAGGGCACTCACAGTAGAGTAATGTTTCTCCGCTATTCCAATGGGAATTTTCGTTGGAGGGTGATTACCTCGGCGTCGACCGATCCCGGGGTGAGTCTTACGGCGCTCATGGGGCGTGGTCGCCCGTTATGGGGTTAAGGCCGGCATCGTGGGGGCAACGGTCAGTCACCAGAGAGTCTTCTAGCGATAACTGCGCTTGGGCCACAGCCACTACGCATTGTAGAATTCGATGCCCATCTGGGCTGGGCCTCTTCTTATTAGGCCGAGCACGTGTGCCCGTCCCTTGGGAGGGATTGTTGCGCTCGATTCTCAGTGGGCCTACTGTTACTGGGCTGTTTCTGGGCCTAACCAGATTTACCCTCCTCACTTCCCCCCTACTCTTAGTCGCTGAGCGTCCTATCCAGGGCTGAAAGTCGATCAAGAGAGAGTCTCTTTGGAGTGTAACTCCTGATATTGGACTCCTCATATCGGGGGTGTCGGAGGCTTCTGGGTTGGCTTGGCGTGCAAGGCGCCTTTGGCTGTGGCAGAGGCCATGCGGGTAATGATGACCCAGGTCTTGTCTCATTCTGGGAGCGCGGGCTCCGAACGGTCGCCTGACTTGTGACAGGCACCTTTTCACCTGCCTCACAAAGAGTGGCTCCGGCCTGCCGTGGATGGTTATAAGGGTGACTACGTGGTTCCCCACAATCTCCATCCACGTCTTGCCTTTTGTAGTGCTTGTCGTAGGCGTCTTCCTCCCCTAACTCGGTGAGGGTTCTTCTTTTTCCCTTGTCTCCAATTTTCGTAGTCATGCCTCCACGTAGGGGAGTCTCTCGAGTCGGTTCTTCTTCTTCTGAAGAAGCACCTCATGGTCGAGGTAGCGTGCCGAGCATTTCGGGTGTCGGCACTAGTCGGCCCAGTTCCCCATTGCTGGTGTCATATATGGTGATCCATGGCCTGCGGGGAGCTTTCCAGATTCCCCCTAAATACGACATCATCTTTCCGTCTGTGGGAGATGAGATCATGAGTTATCCTTCTGGCAGGATTATGATCCCAATAGCCTCCTTTCAGGCGGGCTTCCACGTTCTGATCCATCCCTTCATCGCGTCTATCCTCCATTATTATGGACGGCATCCTGGGGAGATAACCCCCAATTCTTATAGCATCCTCTGTAGGTTTGTCTACTCTTTCCGTAGAGCATTGATGGAACCAAGTGTCAATCTGTTTCGACATTTCTTCCTCCTTCTGAGTTGTTCGGTCGATACCTATTTTGCCTACTTCCAGGCTCGTACCCATCAGCACTTCTTCAAGGTTTCCCGTACCGTGTCCAACTGCTAAGGCTGGGCGGAGCGGTACATGTACCATATCAAGTCAAAAGACTGGGAGGAGGCCTCCGACAGGTTGATGCGCAGAGGCTCTCGCCGCACCTGGCGTGATGGGAAGCCTCCTCTCAGAGCTGAGGACTACCAGAAGTTGAGGGAGATTGAGCGGTATCCTCTCGTCGACATGGATCTCGTCCTAAATCCGACACTGCTCCGGGAGCTGGGGTTGTGTCCTCCATTGCCGCATGGTATTGGCTTTATTCTTCATTAGATTGCCCTAGTAGTGAGGGCGCTTGACTGATTTGATTCTCCTTTCAGGGGTGGCTGAAGTACAGGGTTGGACCCACGAGATCATCAGGTAGCCACAGAACGTTCCTCACTCGGTGGATCACGTTGCTCCGGGGGCCGGTCAGGTGTCCATCGTTGCCCCCCCAAGTCGAGGGTGTGTTTGCCTCGGGGAGGTTGCAATACCCAATCTCGGTCGACATTCCTTTGGTGGGCTCATCGGCATCGTCCATGGCAAGTGGGGGCCCTAGCCCTCAGAGGGGCTCTCCTGAAGGAGTCATCAGTTCAGCCGGTGAGCAATTTGATATGGCCGATGAAAGTCGCATCGTCCTAACCGATGATGATTTGGCGACGTTGGACACCCGACATCAGGCAAGGAAGAGAGCGAGGACGTCCCCCTCCATTCGGAGTCACGCCTCACCTCCCCCGCCGTCTGAGCCGCTTTCTTTTAAGGCTCCACCACTACCGTTGGCTGGGGAGTCAGCGGCCACTGCCTCTGCGTCAGTCCCCACAACACGGGGGCAAGACAAGGCCAAAGCCTGGGAGGATGCCAGCATTCCTTCTCCGTCGGTGTCCCCTCAGCGCAGCTCAGCTTCTCCTCCTGGAGACTTGACTTCTGGGTTGGCCGGGATCGCGACGATTGTCGATCTCATGAGGAGGAGTGCTCAGTGGGTCGAGCATGCTAGCCTGTTCGGCCCTGGGGCTGAGAAGGGGCTGACAATGGTGACTACGAGGAGCGCATGCCTAGTCATCAGCGCTTTCATCCTGTGCAAACACCACTTCTTGGGGCTCGCCCGGATGCTGGAAATCATCCAGACTGCCTAAGCGGAGCTCGAGGGGCACTTGGAGGAGTCTGAGGTGGCTCGTGTCGAACTCCAGAGGCAGTCAATTCAGTAAGGACTGGCCCACGCTGGCTTGGAATGCGACCGCGATCACTTCCGGGCGCAGGCCGACGCTGCTGAGGAGCGAGCAACCAAGTTGGCGACAGAGGTCCGAGTCATGAAGACCCGAGCTCTGAAGGCAGAGGTGGAGATCGCCATGCTGAATTCCTCAGTGTTGACTGTGGGCGAGGAAGCAGTGGAGCACTTTCGTTCCTCCTCGGCTTACTGAGACAAGCTAACCGAGGTGGCCCTGGAGTTCTACGGGTCGGCCCGAGACCGTGGCTTCCGGGAGAGCTAGAGTGCCATCGTGAAGGCCACAGCAGATAGCTTCGGTCGTGCGGTCCCATCTCTCCCTCCCCCTTCATCTCCTTATGACCCAGAGGTCGACGACGGCGAAGGGGAGCCTGACGGTGTTGGAGTTGAGGATCCAGCGTCGACATTGAGCACGGCAGAACGAGCGCCTGTAGATGTCTCGGTGGCGAGAGGTCAGGTGGAGGACTTGGATGAGGACTCGCCTCCTGCTCGGGCTGCTGACACACGTGACCCCAATGAGACTGGGGCACGTGACGATGTACTCGGGGTGGACCCTTAGAAGGGTGGCCTTGTTTGCTTATTTTTGATGTTGTTTCTCTGTGTCTGCCTAGGTGGCAAATCTCCTTTTTGTAAGCTCTCAGCTTTGGAATAAGCCATTCCTCCTACCCCAAGCCTGGTTTGCAGCCTCCCCCACCTTCCTTCACACCCAGAGAACCCTCCCATCCCTCTCCACCATGTCCCCCTCTCCATCTTCCCCCATTTGGTCACTATCTCCTTCTACTACCCTTCTGGAACTTGCAGCAGTAGAACGCCTTCGACTTGCAGCATCACCCCAGCCAACTCTGAAGACATTCTGGTGTCCAAACTAGCTTTAGGAGATTCTACTCCAAGTCAACTTCGTCTCGGTGGCTTGAGCACTCTCGTTTGACATCGGGGCTGCTTGGGGGAGTCGATCTCGTCCAGCTGCGCAAACAGAGTCTAGCCAGCGACCAGTTTGGCTGGAGGAGGCTGCCGTGACCCCTTCCATCACCTCCTGACCTTCCCTTCTGGTGGTGGTCAACTAGGGACTCTTAGCATTCAGCCAAGTCTGGCCCAGCCCCATTCGGAGCCCCCGATCAGGAGCACTATCCCCGATAAATCAAGCCTGATCAGCATTCCAACCTGCCTATGCCTTGACCAAAAGGTTGACTACAGGAGGTACCATGACCACTCCCCCTCCTCCTATGCCTTGGCCCTTTTGTGGAGATCAGAAAGGGTCATCTAGTTATACGACGGGACTGGTCTCGTCCCATTCTAAGCACCCAGCTAGGAGCTACACCCGTGCCAAGGCTCCTCTGTCTGACTGGCAGCCACGACTGCACGACATCACGAGAACAGGCAGTGCCTATGACCTCAGAACGTTGCCACTCCAGCCCTGGGATGTTCCTGGGCCGTCCCTCTTCATGTCAATTCCAGCCCTGCACTAATCCAGCTTCGGACGTGGTAGCTACACTCCCAGTGACTCGAACCAGAATCTCTGTTCTATTAGTCAGTCCAACCCTACCAGCGTGGAGAAGCTGCCATCGAGTTGTTCGGGTGAGTTCGATGGAGATTTTCAGTGGAGGCACACTATAGTCGTTGCTCTTTCAACTAGAGGTGGTCCCGACTCTATCCAACCTCTCAACTGAGCGTACGGCCTCGATCAAGAGCTCTCTGGCCTGCAGGAATTGCCACCAGTGCAGTTCTATGGGATCCGGCTTCCCCGATGCGTCTGAAATCTGATCGAGGTGACTCTTCTTCCTAGCGCACTCCCAAATGACCAGATTTCTAGCGTCACTGACCCCGCCACCTTCGACCATCATTGCAGGGAGTTCCTCTCTTGACAAGATGCTGGTGGCAGATTGTGAGGACAACGAGCCAGTCTACACTAGTGGAAGTCGGCTGACCCCGATCACTTTCATTCCCCAGCCCCTCACTTGGCCCGGTGATCGCCTATCCCTGCGTGGAGGTAAACTTTGGTTGTAACTTTAATTTCCCTCACCCCTAAGCCAACCATCCAATGAGAGGTGTAGTTTTATAATTGCAATCTTTAGGTCAAGCTACCTTGGCATAGTGTGTAGGGCAAGCCCACGCTTCCCCGCTCGCCCTCATCTCCGACCGGGACCGATTTCTTCAAGCCATCCAGGTAAGCCCTCAGCCCTCACTCCTATTTTGTGCTTGTTCATTTAATATTCAAATAATTACTCTATCAGTTAATGGATAGAGCACCCAGTCCTGAGGCTCCACCTCCTTTGAGCAACCACCGTAGGGGTAAGTGAGTTAATGATGTGACACGACCTTGGACCTATTAGCAAGCACGATGCGTAACTCAAACGGGCCGTATTTGGCGGCTGACTCACCCGACGCTCACCCCGAACCCGTGGGTGACTCGGCGATGCCGAGTGGAGGTTGTGGGGGCTGGTCCCTTGCGGACTTGTGTATATTCATGGATGTTGTAATCTAGACTAGTTTATATATATACCACTATGATATTTTAAATTACTTTCACCTTATTTTAATTAATCGTTACAAAAATTAACAATCGGCGCCTGCGAATTCTAATTTCTAATGCAATCCCTCATTAATCCTACTAAACCTTCGGGGGCCTCATCAGCCTCCTGGGTGGCGTCCTCAGTTCTTGGTAGTGGTAGTCTGATACCTAGTATCGGGTTATCGGTACCCTGAGTTGTGGGTCGTTACAGCTGGTATCAGAGCGGTGTTGGAGAATTGTATCAGGAATTGAAATCCGCGTTGGTCTAGAGCAAGTCCCTTTGAGTCATTCGTTGCTGGCTTAGGGTGTTTCTTGCGATTGCTAACGTGTGTTTCGTTGTCGTGTTTCTCTAAATTCAAGATGCCGCCTCGAAGGCGAAGAGCCCTAGTTCCTCAGAATGAGGCTAGTGTTTCACCTGCTCCTGCTGTACCGGTTCCTGCCCAGGCTGCTCCTGTCCCTATTCTACCTGTGGAGTTACCCGGTAGTTATGGACGAGCACTGAAAGAATTTCTGCTATTCCATCCACCGACTTTCGAGGGTCAATCGGATCTTGAGGCAGCGAGAGAGTGGTTGGATGCTACCGAGTGCGTCTTCCAATGCATGGAGTGCGCCAAGGATGAACGGGTTATGTTGGCTTCTTATCAACTTCAAGGTACTGCATGCACATGGTGGACCACAGAGTGGGAGGTTGCCTTTCATTCCCGTCTGCTTCGACAGATCACATGGGCTGAGTTCGTTGCTGCATTCGAACGTGTCTATACTCCAGCCTGCCTGAAGTTAGCCAAGATGTATCAATTTCTGGAGCTGACACAGGGTGAGATGTCAGTGCTGCAATATCGAGATAAGTTCATTGAGTTGGGTCGGTATGCACCCCACATCTTTACCGATGAGACTGTGAGGACTCAGTAGTTTCTGTGCGGATTGAAAGCAGAGTTGAGCCTGCCGCTGTTCGCTACCCATGTGACTGAGTTGGATTCTGCATATCAAGCCGCAGTCGTGCTAGAGTTAGAGTTGGCGAGGACTCGAGGGCTTCTTCAGATTGGGATGGTTCTGTCGGCCGTACAGCATCAGCCGCCCCACCAGTCGTCTGTTTCAGGAGCTCCTCCCGCTTTCTCTACTGCCGATGGTGCTTCCTTCCCACAATCTCAGGGCAGGGGTTTCCGATTTAAAAAGAAGAAGAAGGGGTTTGATCAATCGGTGTTTTCTGATCCGAGTCAGTAGTCCGTTTCTTCTGTTCAACCGCGTCAAGATTTTGTTGCTTTTCAGCCGAGGTGGTGTTCCAGGTGTGGTGGCAGTCATCCGGGTCTGCCGTGTTCCTTGCCGGTTGTATGTTATCGTTACGATTAGTCGGGGCACATTTCCCGAAACTATCCGTTGAGGTCGCAGATGGTGCAGTTCTCGCAGACTTCTCAGTCGCAACAGCCGCAGTTCTGCCTTCCTCCACTGCCTCAACCTCAACCGTTTCAACCACCGGTTCATGTTCCTTCTCAGCAGTCATCTGTAGCTAGCCATCCGCCGAGAGCTAGAGTTACACATATCACTCGTGCGGAAGCGTTGGCTTATCTGATCGAAGGTACAGTTTCGATTTATGATTGCTCAGCGCGTGTTCTTTTTGATTCAGGTGCGACCCATTCTTTTATCTCTGAAGATTTTATTACGCGTATCGAAAAGTCGGTGAATGAAGTTTCCTGTGAGATGCTCGTGGAGTTGCCGTCTGGCGATTATATGTCTACTCCGCCAACTCCACCCTCTCAGGGGAGCACGGCGAACTCAAATGATAGGATTCCACAATCCTCGATCCTCTCGTCACTCGACTCAGACTCACGGGGAATCCTCCCTTGCTGACCATAGACCAGGGATCACCATCGAATGCCTACGTCTCATCAGAGACCTCTGCACACCTTAGCTCATCAAATCCTTCGCCTCAAAATGATCCAAAGGATGTCTGCCAATCCTGGTTCCGCTCTTACCACAGAGCCTCGGGACACCACCTGAACCATTCACGACACACTTCTCCAGAACTGACAAATACTGCCTGCTATCTCAGCAAGCTGATCGATAACGCCACAACCAACGCACATGGGTCCCCAAACAATACACTTCTTACCATGGTCGATCACTCGGTCAACCTCACTAGTCGCTCACGGCCACCAACCGAGACCCATAATCTTGTCAGAGACCACTTCTCCAAAAACACTATCTCACCCAAGGACACAACATCCAACATAGAAACAGGGTACTCATACGGCAACCTTGCCAGCACATTTTCCCCAATTCTCCATCCAGCCCGTGCCACAAATCACAATGCCTCAAGAAACGGCACGACAACAACATGTCTCACGCAACCGAGACAATCTTACACCGAGGGACCAATCCTCCAACGCTCTACACAACCTCAAAAATCCACCCTTAGTATCCAACGCTACGACCTTCTGCTACACACTCAGATCCACGCGCACAGCCACCACAATGACAACTCGGGATCCTCCGTCCCGATAATCCTCCGTAACTCCGCAGGCTTCGATCCTCAACACGTCGAAAATCACAACATCAACTGTAAATTCTCACAAACACCGCCCAACTGGCACTCATCCTTCCGGAGCAGTGCCAACACACCCTTACACATTGGGGAATGGGCAATGCTTCTTACTGGCAACCACCTTGCCAAAACACGGGACGTGTCTCGCACGGAATTCATGGCACACGAAGGCCAACCAATCCGAACACATGATGCAAGATGACGAACCTTAACCCAACGTGATCTCCTCCCACCAGGGAAAAACTCAATACTTCTCTGACCAACGGAAGGTCCTCGTGCTCGGCCTGACCTCGAACCTTACACACGCTGAGAATAGCACCTTCCAGCACCAGAAAAACTATTACTCCCGTCAGGTCATCACCTCTGACACACTCACCAAGTGTCTTGTCAGACCACGATCACAACACCTCTCGATGCACCACCGTTACAATTTCTCGAACCACAACGCACCATGCCTCGAGCCGCAACACGAGTCATAACCGGCACCCGCCAATGCTCATCCTCGAGCCACAAGCTTGCCACTGAGCCTTCACATCTCAAACCAGATCTAGGGCAACCATAGCCCAATCCAAGAAGATCCTCCGCCTATCCAAGCATATCTCGACCAGAGCGCCTGCTCTGCCACCTCGAACCATGATCTCAACACCTCAGGGTCTGGATAATCCTCAAGCTAGGGTGACCAACACGATAACAGCTCCCTCAGAGCACACTCACAGCCACCTAACCACGAGCAATCCTCGCCAGTCACCTGACCTCGCTGCAGATTCCTCGAACACAGCACCATAGCGGCACATCTGCCGGTAACCTCCGCCCAACGTAGCACAATCGGGGCCACCATCGATGAGGGAGAAGCTCTCGACCTCGATCCTCAGACCTCACGTCGACACTTCGATGATGACAACAACCACCGTCTGTGGACGTGCAAAATCGCACGCCCGTATGTCCCCGCCAGTCCAGTAGCAATGACGGTTTTGACCGAAGAGACCCTGGAGGAGACATTTTTATTATTTGAACTCCGTAACTTTTGAACCTATTACAACAAAAGAAAAAAAATATAATCATTAGTCTCTCAATGACATAGTTTACAATAATTGTTTAACAACACTCCAAAGGTCACTTACATGGTCTTTAAACCATGTAGAGAACTTTTCATTGTGAATGCGCTCTAACTCTTTTAGACGTATATGTCGTTGTTGACATTTTATGGTTTAATAAACTCACACACCCCTCTCTCTCTCCTCACTCTCGACACATCTCTCTCTCTCCCCCTCAAACACTCTCTCTCCTCCTCTCCCAATCTCTCTCGGTTTCGATCGAAACGACGTATGACCGGGTCGTGGGAGATGCCATTGGAACGGGCTCGACGAGTAGGTCGAGGTGATACCCTCTATTCCGTGGTTTGAGGAGCATGGAGACGAGGCGGGTCGAGAAGAGCCATGACGCCCCGTCATCTGATCTGCATCGGTTTGCGAGTTTCGTCGCGATGGAGATAGGGGAATGTGTTCATCGTCTTGCCAGGAGCATTTTGACGCCTCATGCATCGCCGATGGTGGACATTTTTCTCATTTTTCATGCAAAACTCTTTTGGGAGAATTTTAGGCCTAATTTTTGGATTTTTCTTCTCACTCAGTTTTGATCGAAACGGCCGCTGATCAAGGCACGGGAGGTGCCGTTGGGAAGCTCGTGTCGTGAGGATCAAGTGGACGTCCTTCTTCCCTCAATCTACGGAGCGTGAATGTGCATGAAGTCAGGAGCTCGCCGTGGCCCTCATCGCCCGTTCGGCATCGGATCGGCTTCCTCATCATGTCAGAGGTAGGGGGATGGACTCTCTTCCTCGCTAGGATCATTTTCATACCACTTGCACGTTCATCCACGGTCGTTTGGCCTAGTTATCGTCCATGTTTAGTTTTTCCATAAAATGTGATAAAAATGCGTTAATTAGTGTTTTAAATATTTATGGGCATGTTAATTGTCTTTTCTAGCTTTGATGGGCTTGCATGAATGTATGGCATGGTTGGTTTTGAGTTTTCACAGGTTTTTGTAATCGAACCAGTCGATTTCTATCGACCGGGGAGCGGCTCGATTTCAACCTGAATCCGTTCGTCGCCCAGATCGCACGGCAGTCACCCCGTGACCGTTATGTGTTTAACGCACCTTACCTGGCGCATTATGCCCACGTAGCGGACCACCCCAGGTCCGTTATGCTCTTGAACATCTTAGATAGGTGGTTAGTATAGTGCACCCGTCCCTGACCGTTATGGTCATGGGTTTTCTGTGGATTTTCCACGTTCGGGTGGCTTTAACGCACCCCTGGTGGACCGCCATTTGACCTTTGACCGATCGTTGACTGTTTACCAGTAAGGCTGTTAGTATGGCGGTATAGGGTAGACTCGTTATGTTAATATAGCGCCCCTAAACGTGTGCATTATATTATGCATTAAACCGTGATTTTTTGTGGATTCTTGGCATTCAGGTGACTTTAACAGACTCGGACCCATGCGTTATAGTCTCATAACGCAACATCCCTAGTGCGTTATGTCCTGTGACATCTGGTTTTAGCTCATGCGAGTATAACGGCCATGAGAGGCATGTCGTACTCAGTATAACGTCCCATGCCTTGTCGGTTATGCTCTGCATTCATGATTGCACAGCATCATGCATTAGAGTATAACGCACTAGAGTAGATGCGTTATACTGTACATAACGCCCTATCGCAAGTGCGTTATGGTCTGCATATCTGTGCCTTGTGTTCACCTGAGTGTTCGGGTGAGCATAACGGACGTAGGGGGACAAATGGGTCTGAGAGAACCATTAGCTGACCCATTAACCTCCTAGCCTCTTAAGCAGTCCCACCAAGCATAAATAAAAGCCCTAAGTGGCCTACAAAGGTCCAAAACTAAAAAAAATGTCCACACACGGACAAAATCAAGGCCCAACATGGCCCGAATCATGAAGATAACCCTGCTAAGTGGTCGCCGAGCCACAGGGAAGCTGGCGAGATCCGAGTACTCCGTCGTAGTGTGCGGCGCGTGTCCTCACCAACGAGGCGTCCTAGCATCCAGACCAGACGTACAACCCTGGGGTTTCCCGCAGTTGACATCTGGTGCGAGTGGTCCGCGTCAGGCCCTGGATCCCTTGGCTCTACCTCGGGGGCATCCCTCCCGCAACCTGACAATGCCAATCCCCAGCATGGGTCAACCTTTGTGGGACGCGATGACTGCGGTACGAACTGAGCACCCTCTATCGCACCTTCCGGTCTTGCCAGCTCCCAGTTCAGGCTCAAGGCCTCAGGTCACCGTCATCCTGCTACCCCCTGCAGTGACAACTCTGGGTGCAAGCATGTCACTGGGAGCATCCGAAACACTGTTGTGAGCTCGGGCAAAGGCCTACACTTGAGCCACCCAGCCATCGACCTTCACTATAGACCTCACGCCTTGGGGGCCCATTATGGCATTCCCGATGAATGGCCCTATGCCACAAGCAGTCGTAGGCTGGGTTTTCTCTGCCTACTACATTGGAGCGGAATCATCTTCGGCTCCCCAGAAGGAGTAGCGTCACAGCCGTAAGGGCCAGCGACCCATTGCTGCCACCAGTAAGTCTGGTAAGACCATTCTTGTCAGGGACTTACGGATTCACCTAGATGGGGGTGAACCCATCATACCTCTAGAACGGATCGTCTCTACGGTCCCTACTACCAACCACTTTGGCCTCTTGCGTTGAACGTGGGAAGACAAGGCAGAACTCAAAAGGGAATGCTTCAGTAACGGTCCAAGAGCACCAGCGCCGGTTCGACATCCAGGCTCCCAAGTCCCGTCAGAGGAATAAGGAAGGGGGAGACCAGCAATCTGACATGAGAAGGATTTGGGTCACCCCGGATGAAGCTCAAGCTATCTGGGAGGCGCGTCTTAGCAACCCCTTTCAGGCATTAAGGCGTCGCACCAAGCATGGTGTGACTGACCCTACAGCCGTGTCATCTAGCGGCGCCCAGCCCCTCATCGCCTCTCGCTCAGATAGGCAGAGACGGAGACTGGCTCATTCTGAGCCCCGCTAATATCTGGTCCTAAGTTCTTCTCAAGCAGATGCCGTGATGGAGGCTCCTCTGCAACGTACCTCGATCTTTGATAGGCTGATGACACCCGTCTGTCCCAAGAAGTGTTCTCAGAAGAGGCGGGTGGTCCGGCTTCTCAACGATGTGGTTAGAGTGTTCATGTGTTACACCATTGGGCACCAGCCTGAGGTTCAGACTGACAATCTGAACCAGCCCATAGCACAACTGATGGGGGCATCTCTCACCCTTCATCTTTTCTCACAGCCTCGGTGGCTCACCAGCATGGTTCCATTGTATTCCTTACCTTTTTTTGAGTCGAGTCATGTAATTTTCATATTTTATTTGAGTCATGAAGTATGTAATTTGCCTTTTATTTGAGTCCTGTACTTAGGTTATTTAGTCATTTCCCTAAGTTGAGTCTCATTAGACTAGTGTGCTTGTTAATGGGCCTATCCCACTAAGGTTGGCCCATGGGCGCCCCTCCCTTGTCTTGGTTATTTGTTAGTGTGCTAAAAGTCAGGGTCTTTTTGTAAAAGTTGGGGGTATGGCAGTTGATATAACGCGCCTCACCCTGTGCGTTTTGTTGCTATGGCAGACTAGCCTTGGTCCGTTATATGTTTTTTTGTCCTCGTCGGTGTTTTGAAGTCTGTTGGGCATAACGCACCTATCCTTGTGCGTTATACTAGTATAACATGCCTATTGTGGTCCGTTATACTTTGTTTTGTTAGTATTTTGGTCTGTTGGACATAACGCCCCTATGAGGGTGCGTTATGTTGATATAACACCCCTATCTTGATACGTTATATCATTTGTATGTGATTTCAGGTCTGGTTGGCATAACGCCCCTCCCTTGGTGTGTTATGTTGGTATAATGCCCCTATGCTGGTGCGTTATAGTCCTATTTACTGTGATGACCATTGGTTGATTCTGTGTTGTGCGTTCGTCTGTCTTAGGTTCTTGTTCATGGTGGTGTCTGTCTATCGATGGTTGTCTGGATGGGTCAGTTTAGGTGACTGGCGGTGGTCTTTTCCTAGACTACGATAGTACCCTACCGACTCAATCTAGAAGCTGCCATTGTCCTTGTCTCTGGTCGCGTAGCGCCTATCTCTTGACTGCTGAGTTTCCCCTAGCAGTTGACTGACAGGTTGCTCTGCCCAGAGTGTTGTCGTCATCTGCCGCTCTTGTTCCTATTTGTTTTGTTTGTTTGTGTTGCTGTGGCGGTGTCGGGGTCGTGTCTGGTTCTGGTAAACCTAGGGTTACCTAGTGGTTGACAGGAAGTCTTGCTGTGCCTCGGCGACCTTGTCCAATTCGAGACATTGGTTTTGGATGCCTTGAGATACCGTTCTACCTCGAATTACGTGTCCAGGTGTGTTGAGGGTTCTCGATGTCCCCTCAGGTCTCCATGCGTCATTTTCTTGGAGGGTTGTTTTCCTTGGCTTAGGATTAGACTGAGTGGCAGCTTTGTTCCGCTATGTATGATGATCCTGACTCAGAGTCATAGGACTCAGGGACCGTAGTGGTTGTAGGTCTAGTTGCCTTGCCCCTAGGTTATCTGCAGTCTCCTGTGCTGCCTTTGATGCTTCGAAGTGCCTGTTGTAGGGTGTTTCGGCCTGTCTGTACTTCAACACTTGTGTTTTGAAGTCTCCGAGTTTTGTGACTCCTCTTTCATTGGTGCCTTACGGCACGCTTCGACGTGACGGCTCTTGTAGTGGGGCACTTTTCTTAAGACATAATTTTTATGCTAGTTCCGTGGGCTCCCGATCTTATCGTAGTGTCTGCGGGGGAGAATACTAGTTAGAGGCCTGACTTAATGGTCAATAGCCAGTGTGTGCACACGGGGTCAGGGGCTAAGGACTCACGTCGACGGGCGTGACCCTGACTGGTCCTTGCAGTGACGGTTTCCACATGGGCCTGTGACTCGGCCTTAGCTGTGGTAGACCACGTTCGGCTGGTAGTCGAGGCACTTGTAGAGCGAGTTGTGGTGCAGTGTAAGTCGTCAGTGGACGCAGCTGACTGCTCCTCTTTCGAGTTACGTGTTGTGTGACTCTCGACATTTTTCGTGCGTCATGACCTTCCGAGTTAGCCCTTTTGTGGCTGTACTCGAGGTCAGTGTCTGTCGCTTGCACGATGTTTCGGTTGTGTATGGGACAGTGTGCACAACGTCCTTGTTGTGTTGTCCGTCGTCCGTGTCAGTCGTCCGTCTAGCCTTTTTCTAGGTTTCTTTTGTCTATTTTGCAGGTTCCTTGTGTCGGCAGTTCGGCAACTCCTGACTCTGTCAGCTCCGAGTCGCTCTCCTGCCCTTGCTTGGAGTAGTTTGGGGTACCGAGGTTAGTTCGGTCTCACAAAGGTGCGGTAAGGGCAGAGTATGTCCTTCTCAGCTCGCCAGCTCGTTGCAGGGGTGCCCTCCTCCTCCGCCGGCATGGGGTAGTTAATTAAGTCCAGGCGGTCAGAGCCAATGCGACAAAGCTCCCGCAGGGTCTTCTTGAAATCGTCCTGCGCCACGAGAGGTAGCTTGGCCTGCGGTGGGGATCTGCTCTCCCGAGCTACCTTACGGGCAGCCATGTAGTCGGCCACGTCCCTGCTCTTGCCGTGCCATAGGCGTAGGAGGTGCTCCGACTCAATGTCGATGACGGGCACAGGCTGTCGGCTTAAGAATCTCCTTTCCGCCCCATCCCAGCAATCAGTCCGGTGAGCCTGATAGAACGTCGCCTGTGCGTTCCACCACTTCACGTACTCCGGTGTAACCCGTGGAATGCGACCAGGCGCCGGCACCCTGAAGCTGGCAGTGTCGGCCCGATGGAAGAAGTCCCACCAAACCTTCGACTGCTCGGCAACCGGGGCCCCTCTCAAACTCCGGGAGGCAAGACCGAACTGGGCGCCATGCGTTGGGATGTGCTGGTCGTACCCGAAGTTACAGCCAAATCGAAAGGGGTAGTACGGTTCTAGCAGCAGGACATCCCCCTTTCGAAATGACAGCACGCTTGGACGGATAGACAGAGCCCAGTCTCGAAGTTCAGGCTCTAGTAATGGTCGAGTGACGTTCGCCTGGCTGATAGGGTGCACATACTTCTCGACCTGATTGTCCCGGCACTCCCTCTTGTTGTTCACTAAGGGGCTTGAATGCGCGGCCAGGCTCTAGAAGTAGATCGTCCCGGCAGCTTCTTGTGGCACCGTGGTCAGTCGACCCCGAATGTCGTAAAGCTACTTTGAGGTGATGCCCGCCTCCGCACTGGCAAACTCCAGCATCCTCGGCATCAGGCCCCAGTCCTGGATGGCCCGGGGCGCGAACTCGGGGAATAAGGAGCAAACCCAGGCATTGAAGAAGTGCAGGGGGCACACGTAGCGGGCCTACCTTGGGAACTGGTGTGTGCCGACATCGCCCAGGGCCTTGTAGATCAAGCAAAGGGTGCCTGGGCATAGCGATAGCTTGATCCCCCATGCCATCTGGCAGGCAGGGTAAATGGGATCTGGACGGATCACAGTCTCGTCCCCGTACGGCATGGCAAAGGAGCACAGCCAGTACCTCAGGTAGGCCGCGCAATGCGTCGTCGGGTCCAACGCCATCGGGTTCGGCCCGCCCAGACGCCCTTTGGACGGAATCTTCACGTCCAACTTCGGCTTGGCACACTTCTTTCGGGTGACAGCGGTCCCGACACAGGGGAAGTCCATGTACTCCTTCGGGCCATCTTAAAAGTACTGTAGCCACAGGTTCATCCGTACCCTCTTGCGATCTCCACGACGGGGTTGCTTCTCGCCGTGCGCCAGCCTGTATAGCACCCGATAGGCCTTCATCAGATATCGGTAAGAGTAACCCAAGGAGTAATAGCCGTCCCCATCAGTCTCATCCTTGATTAAGTTTGGGAGGCAGAGCTCCTCGTAGGGCTCCCCGTCGATGGGTAGACTGCTCAATTGGCTCAAGCTCCATAAATCTAGCAAAGTCTCCCCCTCCGCTATATAGAAAGTGTTTGTCTCCGCGCAGAAGACCTCGATCATCCCACAGCAGAGGCCTTTGGAGATTGGATACTCGTACCGGGAGGCGTACACACTGTGATAGATTCCGGCCCGGACCAACATGGGAGCGTAATTGAATAGCACGTAGTCCGTGAACTCCACGGCTCCCTCCCTGAAGCTATGGTTGGTTGACCCCGGTGGTTCAACCATTGTTCGTCTGTCTTAGGTCCGTGTCTTAGGATGGTTAGTCAGTCCGTGTCGCAGGTCTTCTATAGATCGCTTGGTGGTTTATCGGGCAGGTCAGCCAGAGTTGACTGATCCTAGTGGTCATATCCTTGACCGCCACAGTCGCCTCATGGCCGTACCCCTGTCCGCCAATATCCTTGTCTCTGTGTACGTAGCGACTTTCTCCTTGACTGCTTGGTTTCCCCTAGCAGTCGATTGTTGGATCACTTATGCCCATAGTGTCGTTTCCCGATGTTCTGGTTTCTGTTTGTCTTGGCTTGACCTTATGGTCTGCCTGTCACCGTGGATGTCTATCGGCATCCTGTGAGGGCCGGGACCATAATGAGATGGCTAGGAGTGCTTGTGTATGGTGTCATCGTCTGGTTTCGGTCAACCCAGTGTGACCCAGTGGTTGATTGGCGATCTTGTGTGTCTTGGCGATTCTGTCCAGTTTGAGACATGACTCTAGATGTCGTGAGGTGTCATCTTACCTCGTTCTGCATATCCAGATGTGTTGAGGGTCCTCGGTGTTCCCTCAAGTCTCCGTGAGTCAGCTTCTCTGGCTTAAGATTAGACCGATTGGTGGCTTGTTCCACTTTGTACGACGATCTTGACTCTGAGTCATGAGACTCAAGGATCGTTGTAGCTTCAGATCTAGTTGCCTTGTCCTAAGTCTGTCAGTAGTTTCCTGTGCTGCCATTGCTGCTTCGTAGTACGTGTGACAGTACTTCCTTGCCTGTCTGTACTCCAGCACCCGTATTTTAAGTCTCTGTGTCTAGTGAGCCTCCAGTAGTCGTAGCCTTACGACACGTTACGGCGTGTCGGCCCTTGTAGCAGGACAATTCCCGTTGTACGATTTTTAAGCTAGTTCCGTGGGCCCCCGGTTCAACTGTAGCGTCCTACAGAGGGGGAATACTAGCTAGAGGCCTGGCTTAGGCAGTGAGCCAGTGTGTGCACATGTGGTCAGGGGCTTAGACTGACGTCGACAAGTGTTACCCTGTCTAGTCACTCGCGATTGTAGTTCCTGTTCTGGTTCAGTGTGTACCTCGGTCTCCCCCGTCCCAGGCAACCGTAGAGAGGTACTTGTGGCGCAGCATACGACATCAGTGGACGTAGCTGGCCGTTCTTGAGGAGGTACTTCCGTTACATGACACGTGACTCTCACATTTCTCGTGCTTCATGACCTTTCCAAGTTAGCCTTCTCTCGGCTTTGCCTGAGGTCAGTGTTGTGTCATATGCATGACGTCCTAGTCATGTGTCTGTGTGGTCGTGTCTAGAAAGGCGTGCACGGCAATCGAGTCATGTATGCTTTAGGTTCTGTCTTGTCTATCTAGGGCTTTTTACCCTTTTTCTTGTAGGTCTTTGCCTGCTTGGTGTCTCATCGACAGATCAGTGACTCCTGACTTCCTCAGTTCAGAGTTTGCCCTCCCGTTACCCCCTGGAGTCGCCTAGGGAGCTGGGGTTAGTTCGACAGTCGTGCTTCGCTCGGTACGGCTTCTTTTCCCTTTTCTTTTAGCTCCTCTACTCCTTCCATTTCTGGCTTTCTTTTACAGCTTTGTAGTTTAACTTTTCCTGCTTTTTTACTCCTGTTGTTTTAGCTGTTGTTCTGTGTTACTGCGTTATTTTTCAGTGGGGATCCACCTGACCCCTACTGAGTCAGTGACACGAGACTCACCCCTGCTTTTCAGGTGGGTGGCGTCGTTCTGCTTTCGGGGTTCCTGGTGTGGCATGTTCATAGTTGCCAGTGGTACTTACGAAAACCCAAGGTAGGTCCTCATAGCACGCATTGCACTCATTCTCTAAGAGCCTTAATTTCTTAAATGGCCACATTCTAACTGCCTCATAGTAGCACGGCCTCCCTGAAGGCCGCCCTACACCTAGACTCCTGATATATGGGCGGCCCTTAGATAACCATTTCATATTCACCGCGGTCTAGTTTAGGCCGTTCTATTCACTTGAACGGACCATAGTTGACCATTTAGTTGGTTCATTATATTGATCTCACGCGACACGTTTAGGACCGTGTAGGCCATGGAGCGGCCTACGGAATGACCGTTCAAGCCCCTGTCACTCCACCTTGTACCCCCTTGCATCTCTCCCGTAGGCAGAAGCGTCTCTCTCTCACTCTAAGTCAGCGTCTCCCTCTCACTCTGAGTCGGCGTCTCCTTCTCACTCTGAGTCGGTGTCTCCCTCTCACTCTGAGTTGGCATCTCTCTCTCACTCTGAGTCGACGTCTCTCTCTCTCACTCTGAGTCGGCGTCTCTCCCACTCACTCTGAGTCAGCGTCTCTCTCTCTCACTCTGAGTCGGCGTCCCTCTCTCACACTCTGAGTCAGTGTCTCTCTCTCTCACTCTAAGTCGGTTTCATCTCTCTCTCACTCTAAGTCAGTCTCTCTCCTCACCACTCTCTCATGAGTCAGTACGTCTCTCCCGTATCTCCCGTATCAATCGCATTTGCATTCATACATTCACATACACTCATAAAAGAAAAACAACTAAAAACCATGTCATATCACTATCATATCATCATGTACAAATGTGTCTGGGGTACAAAAGTTAGGCCGCTCCCTCTGGCCTGTCGTTGTCGCCTCCTCCCTCCTGTCTCTTTGATGGAGGGGCCATCACAGAGCTCGTGTCCTCCTCGCGCTGTCGTCGGCGGTGCTCCTCCTCCTCATTCCTGCGGCGGCTGGAGGAACTAGTAAAGTAGCTGCGGAAGGAGCCGTGGGTGTCGTGAGTACTATCGCTCAGTGTTGCTCTACTCCGCTCATGGCTCATCTCCTTGTAAGCTCGCAGCTCCCCACTCAGCCCTGATGCCTCAATCAGAGCGCGGTCTCGCTCCGATCGGTAGCGCTCCACCTCAGCAAGGACTTGGATCAGCTCCTCTGCCCCTGCCCGAAGCTGCTCAAGCTCCACCCGCAGGAGCACCGTCTCGACCGCATCTGTCGGACGGCTCCGCGCTAGCTCCTCTCAGAGGCAGGTCATCTCCTCTCGCGCCGTAACTTGGCTCTGCTCAAGCCCCTCCCATAGCCGGGCACCCTCACCTAGGGCTGCTGTCAGCTCGGTCACCTGCATGCATCATCATCATTAGTTAATTGCATTTCATATAAGCATAATTAACTGGGAAAGTGTAGTACCCTCTCGGAGAGCGTAGGCTCCGCGGTCTCGGCCCGAGCCACCATTCATCGGAACTCTGCCTCCCGATCCGTCCGATCGGTTGGGGTCTTTGTGGAAGGAGCATCGGCCCCCTGTCGCTGGGTCTCCTCACCTCCCTGCATTTAAAAATTCAAGAGTCAGTCATCTCATATCATAATCAGAAGTACATAATTTAGAGTTTAGAGGTTGAAGAACTCACCAGTAGGGCCAGGCCTGTAGGGCCTCGTCTCACTCCTGGATCGTAGAGTGGAGGAGCCCCTGCAGCTCCACGATCCATCCCTCGGGGTCGATTTGCATTTAGAAGTCCAAGTGTCAGTGCATCATGTTGTGCATATGTTGTTTAGCCCTGATGCTAGCAACATATATTGTTCTGTTTTGATGATAGCAACAAAGCACCTCTAACACCTCGCCACGGGCCTTGTCGAGCTCTTCCTGCAACGCCTCGTTGGTAAGCTCCTGCGGGCGTTCCATCAAAATCTGGCCGTCGATGATGATGGGGCCGTCGTAGCCGGGCGGCATGAGATGCGGGTGCCGGGACGAATGCACCGCCTCCCAGCCCTGCGCCTGCATGTACACGTTGGTCGCATGCTGCTCCTGGCCGAAGATGGTGTGATTATTCCACTGATAGGAGATGCCGTCGGGGATTTGGTCGGGCGGGATGTGGAATTTATTCGGCATATCGGCGCCGCCGCGGTATTTGCGGCCCCGCACCGGCTGCGTGATGGTTTCGCTGCGAGGCGTGCCCGAGCGAACGTCGCGGCGGCCGGCAGCGGCAAGGCTGGCCTGCCGCTTTTCCAGATCGGCCTCACGCAGCGCCAAGTTGGCCTCTGCCGCCTGAAGCTCTAGCTCGGCCTCACGTTCGGCAAGTTCAGCCTCGCGGGCATCGAGCTCGGCCTTGCGGGCATCGAGCTCGGCGAGCTTCGGCCGGCCACGGCCCCGCGCATCATCACCCTCGGCTGGCGGGGTGGGGGGTGCCGACTGTGAGCCGACGTCGAGCTGTTGCTGCTGGGTGTTGGGTTCATCGGTCATGACAGGTTCCTCAGTTGAGCTTGCCTTCGCGCTTCAGCGCGAGGGCTTCGTTGGCATAAGCCTGCGGCGTCATGCCGAGATCGATCGCATACTGCGCCATCGCCGGCGAGATGCGCAGCTTGCCACCGCCCAGGTCGGTGATGGTACGGCCTTCGCCATGGTCGACAACGACGCCCCGACCGCCGCCACCGATACCGTTGCCACGCGAGACAGGTGCTGCCGGAGCCTGGCGCTGCTGGCGCTGTTCCTCGGCGCCGTCGTTGGGGGTCTCACGAAGGCCGAGTTTCTGCTCCAGCAGCTCGAAATATTCCTCGCTGTTCATCTCGACGTCATCGTGGCCCAGCGCGAAATTGTGGGCACGCACGAGCGCGGCATTCTTGGCCGGATCGGAGCCATCCGCATAGTCACGGTGACTGCGCAGCCAGCGGGCCGCCCGCGGATGGGTGTTGTTCTCACGGATGAACTTCTCCAGCGGATCGTCATCCCCGCCCGAGCGCGACTGCTGCTGCGAGCCGGGGTTTTCGATCTCGTATTCGAGCCGGGACTTGCCGAGCTTGGTTTGCTTCAGATCGATATTGAGCTGCTGGAGCTTGTCGTCGACTTCGGCTTCGAGCTTGTAGTCGCCGGCCTCTTTCGCCTCGATCTTCTGGCGCATGAGGTCTTGTTTCTCGCCCTCCTGCCGCTTGATCGTGGCGTCGAGCACGAGCACGCGATTGTCGACAACTTCGCGCTGCGCCTGCTGGCGCTCGTTACGCAGGTTGTTGTTGTCGCGCTCGGCCTGCTCACGCGCCGCCTTCTCGGCAGCAAGCTGGGCTTTCAGCTCTTCGATGCCCTGGTCGCTGGCGGTTGCATCCTCGCCGGTGACGATCTCGGTCTCGGCCGCGCCGGTCTCGCCGTCGACTTCGACGGTTAGCTCTGCGGCATTGTCGTGGCCGTTGAGCTGGGGGGCGGGCGGCGGGTTCGTGGTGGGTGTGCGGGCCATATGGATCACCAGATGATTTCGGGCGTCTCAATGACGCCGCGGACGTGGATGTCTTCGAGGAGCCGGCACTGAAGACCGGCGATTTGGATGGCAGGGGCCTCAGAGACGCGGAACATCACCCACTCGCCGGGCACCACGTTCTGGCCATTGAAGCTGTTGCGCGCATCGTCCTGGAAGGCGATGGGGCCTTTGGCGACGACAAGACCGACCTTGCCCTGCCACTTGTCTTCGTCGAGCGTCTGGTCGGTGAGATGCACGCCGCCCTTGGTAATGGACGGGCGAATGTAGACGGCGACGAGCAACTGGTTATGGAAGATTTTGATCTTGTCGAGCGCGTCGCCAAATCCCTCCATAATCTCGTCGTAAGTAGACTGCGGCTTAGATTTATCCGCCACTTGATGCTCCTGGGTGGGTGGGGTGGTCTATAGTCGGAAGCTGGTCGCCGTTCATGATCGCCAGCACATCGCGCACAGCTTGGATATATCCCGCGGCGCGTTCGGTTGGCTTGTTGATCAGCTCTTCGACCTTCCGGCGATGAAGGTCTAGCAGGGCGGGCTCCAGCTTCAGCCGAAGCGCCGCGTCACTTGGGTGGGCCATTACTTGCCCTTCGCGTACTTCTCGGGATCGAGCGTCGAGACGGGCGACTGCTCGTTGGCGATCTTGCGCAGCTCGTCAAACGAGGCAGTGTCCTTGGGCTCGCGGCCTGCCACCACGACTTTTTCACCGGACAGCTTGGCCATTTACTTCGCCCCTGCCTTGGCGTTGTCGCCGTACTCGCGGACTTTCTCCAGCCGGCCCTTGCCGCCACCGGCGCCGGCATCCATGTCGGGCACCCGGCCGCCGTTCTTGCGCATCATCGGGGGCGGGCCGCCCATGCCAGGCATCTCGGGAGGGCCACCGGGCGGGGGCATAGGCCCCGCACCCGGTGGTTTCATCATCGCGGGCGGCGGGCCGGGAGGCATGGGAGGAGGAGGTGTTGCGCCGGCCCCCTGCGGCGCGACGATGACGTTGACGGTGGTGGCGCCCTTCTTGACGCGCCCGCCGTCCTTGTAGGGTTTGCGGTCGAGCCGCAACGACTTGGGCGCCTTGCCCTCCATCGTGCGCTCATTGTCCTCGGCGGTGGCGTAGCCCTCGGCCCGGCCGCCCGAGGCGATGCCGTCGGTGCCATCGGCCATCGAGCGCTGCTGGCCCTTCGGCTTCGGTCCCGTGGTCGACGTCGAGATGCCCAGCCCCATGCGGTCGAGCTTGCCGCTATAGCTGTCTTCCGCTTCCTTGCGCATGCTGGCCATGGCCAAAACCCCCTGAGTTGAATTCGCGGGACGCTATCACCGATTTCTCCCCAATTCTACTTGGGGCGCTCCAATGCCTTGTGCATCTCATCGACGGTCTTTTTGTCTACGCGGTGCACCTTCGTCACCGGCGCTTCATGGCCGGAGTTGAACAACGCGTTCATCAGCGTCGGCACCTGGAATTTCTCGAAGGCGAACTTCTGCGGCGGCGTCATGGTGACAACGGTTTCGAGCTTGGCCCTCTTCGCCTCGATCGCACGAGTGACGGCCTCGTTGAACGCCGGTGCCGGGTCGAACTGGCGCATCAGGCGCTCGTGGATTACGTCGATCTCGCGGATGCGGCCCTCGTGCGCCGCGGCCACGGTGTCGGCGATGGCTGCGATCTCGCGCCGGATCAGCATCTCCAGCCCGGCTTCGCGCGCCGGCTTGTCCTCCTCGGCGACGTCAGGGCCGTTGATCTTATCGAGCAGCGGGCCATGCTTCAGGGCCAGCACCACCAACTCGGTGCCCAGCGCCTGGAGGAATTCGAGCACAACGCCCTCGGTGAGCGCGACCTTTTCGAGGCCTTTGGCGGTCTCGCGCAGGGCAAGGATGATGTCGGTCTTGTCTTTGGTGGTGACGGTCATTGGGGTGACGCTCCCTTTTCGGTTACTTCTTCGCGGCGGGCTTGGGTTTGGGCTTGGCGCGCGCCGCCGCGGTCGCGTGCTTGCCCTTGGTGTCTTCGGTCGCCTGGCGGGCCTCTTCGACTGCCGTGGCATGCTTGCCCTCGGTGTCGACGGCATCGGCCTTGATCTCCTCGGCGCGCACGTTGTGCCGGCCCTCGATCTCGGCGATCTCGCGGCGAATTTCTTCCACGCGCACGTCGGCCTGCGATTCGTTCTCCTGCGAGGCGAGATCGAGCTCGCTCTGCCGCAGATCGGTGTGGTGCTGGAGCTGGCCCTGCTGCGCCTGCAACTCTTCAATGCGAAGCTGATGCTCGTTTTCGGCCTGCGACGCCTGAAGCTCCATCATCTTGATCTTGCCCGATAGGACCGCCTGCCGCAGCTTGAACTCGCGATCGGTGGACTTGTCGGCCAGCTTCTGGCCTTCCATCTCCAGTTTCTTCAGCTCGACCATGAGCTCGGGCGGGATGCCGCCCGGCTGCGGGTTCTTGTTCTTCAGCGCGTCGAAGTCGCCGAACCCGAGAATGGTCACGGCGCGCTCGCAGACCGCTACGGGGTCCATGACGCCGGGATAGGCCTTGTCGAGCTGGATGAGGCCCTGCGCCTTGATCAGCCGGTGCATGTGGCTGGGCGTGTTCGGATCGGCCTGCGGGATCAGCGAGGCATCGTCGAGCGCTGCGAGGAACGCCTGCTCATTCCAGTCGGTCTTGCCGCGCTTCTTGATCGCGCGAACGAACGACATGGGGTCTTCGCGGAAGCAGTCCTTGAGCAGCATCAGCTCCTGGGCCTGCGAGCGCCAGCCTTCCTTGTGGATGGCCTTCTCCACCTTGGTGGCCTGCTCCAGCATGGCGAGCGTGGTGCCGACGGGCGCATCCTGCCGGCCCTCGGCGACGGCCACCTGCGAGATGCCGCCCAGCCGCTGGCCAGTCTCGGCGATCTTGTCTTGGAAGCCGACGAAGGCGGTCGAGACGTCCTTGTAGGGCAGCGGCATCACCGCCTCGCGGATGTCGTCGCCCTGGAAGTCGATCGGCGCAGCACCACCGGGCGGCACGCGCACCTCGTTGCTCTGCTGGCGGCCGACGAGCTTCTTGACGAGGAAGCCGGGGAAGTTGGCGAACATGCCGGCGTCGAGGGTTTCGCGCCATGCCGCGGTCATCGAGTTGGCGACGTTGCCCAAGATGTGCAGCAGGCCGAGGCCGTAGAAGCCGAAGCCGGGCACGAAATTGTATACGACGAAGGCGAGCTTGGCCGTCTTGGTCTCGTCGTCCTCTTCCCAATTGCGCCGCACCTCCAGCACCTGGGTGCTGTCCTTGTCGACGACGACGCGGTACGGCAGCGGCAGCCCGGTGGGGCGGCCCTTTTCGTCCTTATCCTCGAAACCGGGGATGTCGAGCTCGGTGTAGCATTCGTAGATGGTGTGCTCGCGATCCTCGGTCTGCTGGTTGATCAGCGTGACGCCCTGGATGCTGGCCACCTGCTGGTCGACGGCGTTCGGCACGACGCCCGACGGGGTGATGAGCGGGATGTCGCGATAGGCGCCGGCGAGCTGCATGCGGCGCACCACGCTCGGGCGCATCTTGATGATGTGCGTGTAGCGGCCCGAGTTGCGCAGATCGGTGGCGGCGTTCGACACCACCAGATCGACAGCATCGATCGATTCGCTCACCGGCCGGCGCCGCAGCGGGCAGTTGTAGACCTTCTTGAAGGTGCATCCGCCGAAGCCGAGCAGCAGCAACATGCGGCTGGTGTCGGGATAATACTCGGTGGCGACCGTCGTGAGATAGTAGTTGAAATCCTCTTCGAGCTTTTCGGCGAGCTTATTACTCTCGCCGGTCTCTTCGAGTTTGTCGTCGATCTTCGCCGGGCCAGCAGCGGGGAGGAATTCACCCGATGCATTTGCCCAGAAATTCAGCAGGGCTTCGAGCAGGATCGGATGGCGGATATTGCTCATACCTTCGAGCGCCGCCGTGGTGTCGATCGAGGTGCGTGGGCCTTCGAGCTTGATGCCGAGGATGCGCAGGCCCTGCGCGCGGTCGTTGAGCCATTCGGTGCGGCTCATCTCATCCTGCTGGATGCCATCGAGGCACCGCATCGAGATGTTGGCTAGCTCGCTCTCGCTCAGGTGCTCGGCCAGGTTGTCGCCGAACTTGCTCTTACGCTCGGGCTCGTTGGCGCCGGGGTTGGTGTCGACAACAACAGAGCCATCATCCTCGATCGTGATGATGGCTCCCGTGGCGGCGTCGATCTCGACGTTATCGTTGACCGCCTCGACTTCGACGATCGCAGGGTCGGGAAGGGGCTGCTTGGGGCGCAGCTCATCCATACGCAGAATGCCGGTAGGCCAGAACCCACCAGCGGGGCCGAGCTTCTGCTCGAATGTCTCGAAGCCCAGCCCCGCCCTGCCATTGATGCCTGCCATAGCGACCCCCGATCAGGAGCCGCGCGCTCCGCGGCTCAGGCGTCTTTGGTAGGCCAGCCGAACTGCTTGCGCAAGAACGCCACATCGGCTTCCAACGATGCGATGCGCTCTTCCGCGCTCACGCTTGCCTCAGTCGGCTCGGGAGCGGCGGGCGGGGTTGGTTCGGCGCCGCCCTCGTCGTCACCTTCAGAGGTGCTGCCGTCGCCCTCGCGCTGTCCGTCAGCCGAGGGCTGGGAAGGGCGGCGGAAGTCGGGGGCTACCTCCTCAAGCCGGGAGCGCGTGATCTCGGCCGGGAGAAGCGCGTTGAGCGCGGCCATGGCCGGCTTGCCGTCGGCCGTCCAGTGCTCGTCGTTGGCCGGGTCGAGCTTGCCCAGCGCTTCCTTGATCATGTCGTCGGTGGTGGCAGCCTGGCTCATGGTGCCCTGCCCGGTCTCGCTGCTGGCGGATGCCAGCACGTTTTCGGCACTACTCATGGTCGTTCTCCTCGATCAGTGAGCGAAGTTGCTCGTTGGTGAGATCGTCGATGTTTTCAATCCAGCCGTGGCGCTGGAGTACGCGGGTCTCCAATTCGCCGCGCTCCCGCTCTTCGGTGATATTCCGCTGGATGCCGTTGCCGGAACCAAAAGCCTTGGCGGCGTGCTCTTCCATCATTTCGGTTTCTTCCTTGCGGGTTGCTGGGCCGGGGATGGTGGCGTGCGACGCGGACCAGCCTTGGGTGCAGGCCGGCGCAAGTCTTCCCGCTTCACCCACGCGCTGCCGTTCCAGTAGGTGCCCTCGCTCATGATCAGGTGGCCTTTATCAGCGCGCCGAGGCGAGCGATTTCTTTGTGCAGATCGCGCCGCCTGATGTATCGGCCGCCGCGCATCTCGATGACCAGCTCGGGATCGATCCAGTGCTCAAACCACGACGACACCGGATCGAATTGCCGGATGAAGCCAGCATGCTTGGACGCCTTGACCACCTTCCATAGGCGCCAGATAGCGTGGTCGACCGAGACCGTGATCTCCAGCATGGGCCAGCCTATGCGGAAAGAGATCATGTAGGCGGGGTGGACATAGGGTGGTGGATCATACTGCGGGGCAGCGCCCTGCCACACGAATGGCGCTTCCGGCCAGTCCTCAAACCAAGTGTGCCGCCCGGCATAACCACCTGCCATCTGAGCCGCGATGGCGAACTCTCGGTGATTGCGGAGCAATCGAAGCCGCTTGCCATTGAATAGCAGCCACACGCGCCCATCGGCCAGATATTCCGGTGAATATCCGGCTGGCGTGTCGGTGGTCGGCATAATGCCTTGCGGCATATCCTTGCGATCTTCGCTCACTGCAAAACCCTCGGTTGATGCTCCAGCCGAACTTTGATTATGCGGATGCGCGAGGCTACGCGATACCTGCCATGCGCATCCGCCTGCACCTCGGGCCAACCCCAGAACTCACAGAAGTTGAACCCGGCTCGCAAGCCCAGAATAACCGCCTGCCGCAGAAACATCTCCAGCCAGATTTCGGTTGCCTCGGTGATGGTGGGATAGACGCGCCAGGTGGTGTCGAACTTCTGGAAATTGTCGTCGCTCGGGCCGCCCTCGCCCTTGTACGATTCGGCGAAAGCCATCTCGTGGTTGCCGATCTTGCGCAGGATCGCCTCTGGCTTGATCTGGTCGACGACGATGTGGCTCACCCGCGCTGCCTCCCCATGAGCGCATCCATCATCTGCCGCTCGATGTCGTTCCTGATCTGGCTGCCGAAATACACCGAGTTGCTGGTGCTGTTCTGCGAGTGATAGCTGCCGCCATACTGCGACATCTGCACGGCCTGGATCAGGTCCACCTCGTTGTCGTAGTGATGAAGCTCCTCGATCATCATCCCCATGGCGCGCACCTGGAGATCGGCGTGCTTCACCACGTTGGCCAGCTCGGTGATCTGGTTCTTGATGATGGTGGCGAATAGGTTCTCGCCGTCGTCGAGGCGGTTGATGCGGGCGAGCAGGAACTGCCGATCGTCGAGCGCCTTGCGGTGCTGTTCGAGGTTGGCCTTGGCCACTTCAAGGTTGTGCCGGGACACCTCGCGCATGGCCTTGATGAGCGGGAAGTGGCGCAGCGACGTGCCCCGCTCGCCCTCGGCCTGAAGCGCCTGGCTGAACATCTGCGCCATCATGGTGATCATCATCTGGCGCACGGTGAGCGGCGCCGTGTCGTCGATCGAGCCGGTCTCGTCGAATCGCTTGCGCAGCTCGGGGTCCATCAGGATGGAGTAGGCGCGGTTGGCCTCGGCGAACTTGTCGCCGTCGCCGCCATTGTCGGGATGGGTCTCGCGGGCGCGCTTGCGGTAGGCACCCTTGATCTGCTGCTCGCTGGCTGTCGGCGGCACGCCGAGGATGTCGTAGGGGTTCATCAGCTTGCCCCTTCATCAGGCTGCGCGAATATGCCGTACCGAGTGCCGGCAACCTCTTTCTCCCACGTCGCTGCGAGCTGGAGCACGAGCTCGGCCTCGGCGGCATAGAACTTCCATGCCGGCGCGACGAGCGAATGGGTGGGGGCTTCGACGATCCGAACCATCTGGTTTTGCGCCGGCGCGACGCGCTTGTCGATGGCGAGACAGTCGGGGTCGGAGATACCGTCGCGCTTGCAGAGCTCGCGCGCGATGAATTCGATCTTTTTCATGGCTCAGAGCACCGGCGTTGGCATCAGGCGGGGAATGGTCCACCAGATGGGCGCGGCGCCGCGAAGATCGAGCACGGTGCGGTACTCAACAACGCCGGCGCAGGCTGCCGGTGCCCCGGCGCGGTCGCAGCCGCAGGCGAGGCAACGCTCGGTGCGGGGGTCGAATAGATGCTTGTTCATGGCTCAGGCTCCGCGGCCGATGACAGACAGCCGCGAATAGACGCGATATTCATCAACGCCGGGCCGCTGCTCTATTTCCGGTGGCATCCGCCATTCGATCGCGACTGCCCGCTCCGCTTCGATGAAGGCATTGAGCCGGTCGAAATAGGCCGCCCACGCTTCATGGCGGGTAGGAAAGCCTTTCGGCCCGACGTCGCCTTCGTAGAGCGGCCCTTCGTGCTGAAAGGTGAGGTACGGATTGCCTTGAGTGTCGAGCGACCCGTCAGTGCCGATGGTGAATTTCATGAGATGACGCCTCTCGTTGGGTGGGTGGTCCGCAGCTACACCGGATAGAGAGGTTTCGACTGCGCAGGGCTTTTATAGGCCATGGCCTCGGCCAATTCACGCTCCATTTCGTGAGTGTGCAGCAGCACGCCGATGTCGCGCAACCACTTGGCCGCCTGCGTTGCGGTGTCGGTGTAGTCGTCATGGCCGCCCTTGGGGAACACGGCCATTTCGCTGATCACCTCGTCGGCCCACTCGCGATCGGGATACCAGACCATGCGATCTGCCCAGATGTGCTGCACGGCATAGGCGCGGCCTACCTTGTCGAGCCGGCCGGGGTCCATCAGCTTCACGCCGAATCGCTGGCCCTCCATCTGGCGCTGCGTCTCGTTGGCCACGTCGATGCCGTTGGCCTTGCTCTCGACCAGCAGCATGTTCACGCCGAAGCGCTTGCAGGTGTGGATAACCCACTGAACGATGCCCCATTCCTGCATCTGGCGCGCTCTGAACTCGACTTCGCTCTCGCCGTCCATGGGGTGGAGCTCATAGCCGTTGAGCGGCAGGCGTTTGCGCCAGGCATGCAGCAGCATCAGTTGCGGAGCGCCGGCAACGGGAGGCGGCGGTGCCTCGACACGACGGCCGGCCACCTGCTCGGAATATGAGCGCTGCATGCGGGTCGAGCTCGCCAGCACCCCGGTGGCGTGCCTGAAGACGCCCCAAACGGTGAGCGCCGTCCAGTCGTTCTCCTGTTTCTCGCCGAAGGCACCGTCGAGCGAGGCGACGACGAATTCGCAGGCCGGGAATTTCTGCACCTCGCGCTCGTTGCCGTAGTCGTCGAGCACGATGCTCGGGGGTGGGTCCCAGAGCTGCCACCAGTCGCGTTTGATGATGCCGCCGCCGCGCGGGGTCGGGCTCTGCTGATACTGGCTGGCGACGGCGTAGGGGCCGAGGGTGATCTTGAACTTGCGCCAAGTGGTGGGCAGGCGCGCCGGCCACGCTTCCTCGCCGACCTTCTGGCGCGGGTCTTCGTTCCAGACCATGTTTTCCACGGTCGAGATGCGCGTCTGGCCTTCCCACTCGTAAGGGATGCACAGGTGCTCATACTCGTGCCGCAGCTCGCTCAGGATGACACCCGAGACGTCTTCCTCGTGGACGCGCTGCATGATCACCACGATCGCCGCGTTCTGGTCGTTGACGCGGTTGTTCATGGCTTCGCGGAACCACGTCGTGGTGCCGGTACGCACGGCGTCCGATTCGCCTTCCTTGACGTTGTGCGGATCATCGAGCACGACACGATCACCGCGCTCGCCGGTGCCCACGCCGGTGACTGAGGTGGCGAGCTTCCAGCCCGTCTTGTCGTTGGAGACCAGTTGCTCGCCCGTCTTCACCAGGGCGAACTTGCTGCCGAAGAGGCGGCCGAAGTCATGGCTCAGCATCACATCCTTGAAGCGCCGGTTATCGCGCTCGGTGAGGTGCGAGCTGTAGGAGAAGTTCACGTAGCGCATGGAGGTGAGGCCGCGAGCGCCCCACTCCCATGCCGGCCAGAACACGTTGCAGAGCAGCGACTTCATGAAGCCGGGCGGCACGTTGATCAGCAGGCGCTTGATCTCGCCGCGGGTGATGGCCTCCAGGTGCTCGCACATGGCTTCGAGCGGCCAGTTCACCGAGAGCTGGCGGCCTGGCTCCAGAATGTGCCAGTGGCGCCGGGTGAAGGCGAGCAGCGATTCCTCGCACTCGATGCGGTCGATCTCGTCGAGGGCGTCGGCTGGGTGCGTGAGCCAGTAGTTGACATCGTAGTCTGCAATCGTGCCGCCGTCGGCGCGATGCAGGGTGGGGAGCTTCACTGGTGACGTCGGGCCGATGGGGGGCATGCGCGGACGCTATTTCGGGCGACTGAAAACGGCAAGGGCCGAGCGCCACGCGGCACGCTCGGCCCTTCCAATGCTAGGCTCGGGAGCTTCGGGCACCGGCTGGCCCGCATGCGGCACCGTCCAGTGTCTCCCACCCATCATCGCTGGGTTGTATGCCCGGATAGTGCATGCGGCGGCGGAAAAGACAAGACCCGCAAGCGGCGCACAGCCTGCGGGTCTTGAACTCTCAACAGGGCGACTGTTTGGGGGCTGCAACCACTGGTGAGACCCCAAATCTGCCACGGGCGGCCCGCGTTGTCTATGCGGTGCCCACCGCCTTCGGTTCGTGGAAGCCACCGCCTGTGAACAAACTGTGCAAAGAGAGGCGCTGTCGCCAGGAGTGATAGCGGCGAAGGCCTTGGGGCTCAGCGGCGGCGACGATGGCCATGCGGTCGAGATGAATGCGCCCGTTCGGGTCTGGCACGTACTCGTGCCAACGCAGGGGCCAATCGACGATCGAAGCCACGAACGTGGCGATCTGCTCGTAGGCGGCGACGGCAACCAAGACGGTGCAGATCAGGAACCGACGGATATGCATTCAACCCTCCATGGTGATGACGAACGAGAGGGGCGACCAGGGTGCGTCATCCCCCGCCGCCCCTCTCAGCTAAGTCGCGTGGAACGCAACGTCGCGGCCCCGACTATTGCACCACCGCTCAGCCGATGCCAAGGGCTCGCTCACAGGCATATCGCACCATCCGCTTATGGATGCGCTCGCGGGCAGCGAAAGCCCGCTCGTGCGCCTTGCAGATGGCCAGATCACGCCATCCGGTGTGCATGCCGCGCCGGTAGGTGTCCTCGACGCGCTTATCGACCCTGCGACGGGCTCGCTTCATCTCAGGCGGCACCGTGGGCCAATGCTTCGTGCAGAGTGCCCAGCAGTGCGCGGGATCATATGGCACGTCAGAGCCGATCGTGCGCCGGCAGCCCGGCACCGAGCACGGCCAACGGTGCGCGTGCTTGCTCATGGACATCAGGCCTCCTCGACATAGCCCCAGCGCGCACGAGCGTAGGCCTCGACGCCGGGGCCGGGGTCATACTCGGGATAGTAGTGCTCGCGGAACATGGCCACCCCTTCATCGAAGCTCTTGTCTTGGTAATCGTCGCCTTGCGCGAGCCATAGCAGCGCGATCGTGGGTGCCCGGCTCTTCCCTTCATTGCAGTGGATGAGCACGCGTTTAGGATGCGCGCCATTGAGATTGTCTTCCAGCGCCTCGAAGGCCGCCTCGAAGATCGGATTGGTGTACTGCTCGCTCAGCTTGGGCATGTCGACGAGGTTGAGCATCAGCTCGTTGCCGCGCCTGGCCACCAGGTACTCTGGGCTGTCGGGCGGCGCACCGCGGCTGGTGTAGCCCAGCGCCTGGCGGTGCCACGGTTCCTTGGCGGCATGGATGATGAACCAGTGCTCGGCGATATGCTTCAGCGCGCAATCGAGACAGCGCCCAGAGAGCCCGAGGTGCTGCGACCGATAGATGATGCCGCACTCTTGGCAGGTGGCTTGGTGCTCGCCGGGCCAATAGCCGGCGAGGCCCTTCAGGTCGGCTGGCGCTTCCTCGTCGCCGACGAACAGGTCGGGGTATACTTCGCGGATCATGACGCATTCTCCTTTTTACGAAGCGGGCTGGGCTGCTGAACGAAGGCAGCAAGCCGTAGATCGTTGCGCACGTAGTCTATGGCCTTCGCCGCTGACATGGCGTCACCGCGTGTCATGCTGGCCACGCGGAAGCCTTGAGCCTCGGCGGCGGTCATCACATCGAGCAGGTTGGTGACGGTGCCGTGGAACCTGACGGCAGCGACGCCGTGTCCCATCTTTGGTTCCGTGTCCCACTCAAACACTAGCTCGAAAGTGCTGATCGAGGCTTCGGGGGTGTCAGTCATGACGCATTCTCCTGTTTGGCCTTCAGAGCAGCCAGTTGCTCGGGGGTGATCTTCAGCCGGCGCACGAGCTTGGCGAATCGCGCGCCGGCACCTCGGGTGCGCTGGCGCCATTCCTCCTGTTCGCGCTCCCAGCGATGACGGCCGGTGGGCGGGGTATAGACGATCATGCGTTGTCCTCGATCGCGCGCGTGATGGCTTCCTTGCTGAACCGACCAAAGCGCGGCGGGAAGCCGTAGCAGCGCTTGCCCTTGTAGGCGCAGATGGTGCCCTTCTCCAGGACGTAGGTGCCGAAGCCAGCGCGGCGCAGCGTGGCCACCGCGTCGCGCAGATCGTAGTTAGTTAGGACGGTCGCCGGATCGGGGTGCACCGCGCTCCTCCCTGGCCTCCTCCTCCATCTCGATGCGATCGGCAAGCAGGCGCATCAGCTCGGACGCCTTGGGCTTGCGAACGTCGCGATGCACGAGCTCGTATGAACCAGCGCACATGCCGCACAGGAAGATCGTCGCCGACATCGCGGCCCTGAGCCGATCCTCGGGATCAGGCGTGACGCTGATTACGTCGAAGACTGCCGACGCAATCTGCTTGATCATCGGTTGGATGAACTCGCTGTCGATGCGTTCAAACGGCAAGGGCGGAAGATCGTCAGCCATGGCGATTTGCCTCATCGAGCGCGACGATCATGTCGGCCAGGACATTGTACACGTTCGTCGGAGCACTGCCTCGGCTGCCTGTCCGTTCTCCAAGGGACAGGCATTGCCTCGCCCGCTTCAGCAGCGGCTCCCAATCTTGGCACGCCACAGGCACCGGCTCCGCCCCATCGGGGAGCTTGGGCACGGGGATCGAGGCGAGCCACGCGAGGGCCGCAACCTTGGCCGTGTCGGTGCTGGCGTGCGCGCCGAGGAAGAGCTCGCCGCCGCCGTCGCGCCATGAGGCCGTGAGCGTGCGGCTATCGTTCTCTTTCCAGGCCTTCCATTCGATGGTGAACAGGATCGGGCCGGCCTCGGCGGTGACGTGGTTGTAGCGCGAGACCTTGCCGTCGGGCTTCTTCTCTTCGGACCATTCAAGCATGACGCGTGCTTTCTTTTCAGGTGGTGGGTTTGTTGCGAGCGCGGCGCTCGCGGGCCTTCTGGGCGAGATAGGCCTTGCGGTCATCGACCGTCTTGGGCCGGCCACGGCGCTTCGGTTCCGGCGCCGCTGTCTCGCCTGCCTGCTGGGGTGGGGCAGCAGCAGGTGGCGCGGCAGCAGCGCCGGCATCCGGCACGGGTGTGCGCCGGCCGGATTTCTTCGGAGCTGCCTTCTTGGGCTTGCTCCTCTTGGGTTTCGTCGAGGCGATCACCTCCTCGGCCTTGGCGATGCGCTGGGCGCGCACGGCAGCCGGCGCCGGCTCGGCACGCGCGGACAGATAGCCGCGGTTCTCGTGGTCCATGCAGGTGCCCCAATGCTGTTTCCCGCAGGCCTTGCACTTCGGTGGTTCGGTGGCCTTGCCCATCAGGTGATCCTCGGACGGTAGACGACGCGGTTGTGGGAACGTGGCGGATCGTAGGCCCATTCGATCTTGTGCCTGCGCAGCGCGGCCGACAGCGCCATGAAGCACCCAGGCGGGCCGCCCTTGGTGGCGTGGCCCCAGGCGTTCGGGAACTGGTCGGGAGGGAACACGCGATGGGCCAGCACGTGATAGCTGAGCTTCTGCTCGCCGCCCTGGAAGGCCATGCGGATGCGATCGAGGATCGGCTCGGGCTTGCTCATAGGTGTGTCGCCTCGCTGGGGATGGTGTCGATCAGGCGCAGGCCGTCGGTGCCCGGAATGGTGGCGTCGAGGCTGGCGAGGCCAAACTTGCCCATGAGGCCGTAGGCCGCGCCGATGTGCTTACTGGCGTGGCTCGCAACGGCGCCGAGCTCGATCTCACCTTCGAGCACGGCGAGGATCAGCGATTGAATCGCGTCGTCGCGAACGTGCTCGGGCAGCCGGCGAGGCACCACGGCATCGATCGTGGCATAGACCGGGTTCTTGCCCAGCGCCACATTGAGCGCTTCCATCGTGGCAGCGCTCGACGAGCGGCCGGCGCGCATCAGCTCGGCTTGGTGCCGGCGATAGGCGTTGATGCGGTCTTTGCTGCTGGCCCACCAACGGCGGCTCGCGGCGTTGTGCTTCTCGCGGTTCGCCTCGCGCCATTTGCGTCTGGCTGCCCGGTTGCGCTCTTTCTGCTCGGGTGATGGCGGCTTTCTACGCCCGGCGTTGAGCTTATCCCATCGACGCCTGGTCGCGCGATCTCGCTCGATCTGCTCGGGCGTGCGGTTCTCGCGGTAGCGACGGGCGCTGGCCAGCCGCTCGGGACTGAGCTTGCCCATCAGCCGGCATCCTTGGTGACATAGGCACCGCTCCACCAGACGTCTTTCGTGCAGGTGGGGCAGCGGCAAACCCGGCTATCAGCCTCAAAGGGCCGGTCGCCCGGCACGGTGGTGGTGTCGCCCTGCTCGGCGCTGAAGATGCATCCGCAGTTGCCGCAGGTGAACTTCAGCAGCTTCACGGGCGCGACACCCGGCTTGATGATCGTGACGGCCATCAGTGCGCATCCTTTCCGGCAATCCAGTCTTCGAGGGCGTGCTCGTCGAGATAGGTCTCATACACGGTGCGGTCGGGCTGGATTGCGCCCAATGGGCCTGCGACGGCCTTCCATCCGGGCGTGGAAATGAGACCGTCGAGCTGCCGCAGCACTTCCTCCGCAGCAGCCTCGCGGCTATCGGCCTCGACGGTGACGGTCTTGCGATAGGTCTGCACCGGGGCGACACCAACGCGCACCGGCACCTTGAACTTGGCCATCAGTGTCTCCAGCCGTTGAGGTGGGCTTTCTCGTGCCGCAGCACCTGCCGCTCGAAGCGGGCCGACAGGCCGTCGAGGATCAGCACGGTGCGGCTCTTGTAGATGGTGCAGCCGACGATGGCCTGCCCCTTGGGCGCACGATGGCCGGGGCAGGCGAGGCGCATGAAGTCGGCATCGACGTGCAGCACGCGATACGGCTTGGCCGGCTCAGGGTCGAACCGGCCGGGCGGGGTGATAGGCGAGGCGAGGGCGGGAGTGGCCATCGCCAGGGCGGCGACGGCGATCAGGCGAAACATGGTTGACGCTCCATATTTTTGTATACGCACCATGCTCGCCTATTTTTGTCTACGCAAGCGCTTTTTGTCTACGCTTTCCTGGGCACCACGCCGCCCTGCTCCTCGGGCTCGGCCGGCGCTGCGGCATCATCGTTCGCCGGCGCCGGTGGCCGTGCCTGCACCGACATCAGCAGCTCTTTCAGCAGGCCGCGCTCCTCGGGCTTCATCTTGCGGATCATCTCGACGTTGCCCACCGACACCTGGCCGCCAAGCTCGATCTTGTCCTTGAAGATGCCCTCGGCCCGGCCCAGTAGCTCGCCAACGCGCGCCGCAGCTTGGGCATGGAACATCGGGCCAGGCATGCGAAGCCCGGTATCCGGGTCGATCACGATCTCGCTCAGCGCGTCGAACATGCCGCTCAGCCGCTCGACGATGCGCTGGCCATCGTACATCTGGCCCTTGGCGATCTGCGCCCGCAGCCACTCAACGCGCTCGGCTACCAGCGGCTTCTGCGCCAGTCGCGAAGCATTGGTGGCATTGCTTTCGGCCTCGTCGTAGCCGGCGATGACGTAGGCCTTGGCCTGAGAGACGCCCCATGAGAGGCGATGAGCGCATCCGGTTCTGACTGGTCTACCATGACCACAGATGCAAGGAAACCCTGACATCCAGCATCAAGCAACCTACGGGCCCTAATATCGAAAATGAGAAAATGAGGCGAGGTAGATAGGATACCTTGGAAATAGAACGCGGGTCTATGGGGAGGCTGAAAGTAGACCCTCTTCGATCTGCAATCCACCATCGCTTCATGGGCCTCGAGCCAATCCATGCCCAAAATCACATCATAATCCTGAAGGTGCAACACGTAAAGCCTGCCTGGCATGTTCCGCCCCTCAATCCACACTGGAACCTTCTCGAAGTAATATGGGATGAACATAAAATCGCCAGAAGGTAACTCCATAGCCAAATCACAGGACATCTGGGACACCAGATTCAATACTCAGTGTAAAATCCTCTGATATAAACGAATGTGACGCGCCAGAATCGAACAAAACTTGACCTGCGCAACCCAAAATCATGACAGTACCTTCCACAAGCTGTGACAACTCTGCCTCTGCCCTGGTCATGTGTGTGATCTTGCCCTGAGATCTCTACCTGCCCACGCTCGCTGACCGTGGTAGTGGCAGATACTACCTCTGCTGCTGAAATTGTTGTTGCTGCTGCTGAGGATACTAGGGTGGCTGACACGGCCTCTGAGGATAGTCACGCGCCATATGTCCTGCCTGGTCACATCTAAAAAAAATCACTGGCGTCATGCACTGCCTACCTGGATGGGATTCGCCACACCGGGGACATGACCCTCGTGAACCACCAACTGATCCCTGACACTGATAAGGCATCGGTTGCTGAACACTGCCTGAAGATGCCTACCTCTGATCTCTGCCCTCCTTGTGCTTCTAACCGAAACCCTTCTTGAAGAATCTCTTAATCTTGGAGCCAAAAGATGTAGATCCTACCATCGACGCCGCTGGTGCCGAAGCTCCCGAACTACCCGAAGAGGGCTGAAAGGTGCTCTACTGCTAGGTAGCTGTCTGCTGGCTACGGCCTGACTGGGACTACCCCTGGCCAACCTGTCCTCGGGTCCTCTGCATATCTAGCTCTAATGACGCCGCTACACGGGAAGCTGTCTCCAAATTAGTGGCAGCGTTTACTATCAGAAGGTGCCTCAGCTCCTGCCTCAAACCCTGGATGAACTGCTCGGTCTTCAGCTCCTCATTCTCCATAATATGGGGAGCATAACGTCCCAACTCCACAAGCTGAGCCTTGTACTGCAACACTGACATGTCACCCTGAACCAGCTCCAAAAACTGACGCATCTTCTGCGTACCAACATAGGATGGGCAGTAAGCACGCTCGAAGACCTTGACGAAGTCCTTCCACACAATCTGCTGAAGTGAACGAGACTGAAAGGACGTCTTCCACTCCGAAGACCACCAAGCTCGAGTTGTACCCTACAACTGGTTGCAAGCCAACATCACCTTGTCTTCCTCGGCGCAGTTCATTGAACTGAACACTCTCTCCATCTCATCGAGCCAATCTCTAGCCACATCTAGGTCTGGCTGGCCGCCATAGTAGGGTGGATGGAACAGCAAAAAGTCCCTCATTGCATGGCCAGGCCCACCCCTGAACGACGAGCCCTCACCAGCATCTCTGCCGAACTACTGAGGCATGAACTGGAACATGCCCCGAATAAAATCTTCTGCCCCAGAACTCTTGTTGCATCCCCTACCTTGGTGGCAACATGTGGCACTCTGCTCTGCTCCTCCTGCTCGCCCTGCTTCTCTGCCGACTATCCCTGCTGGGAGCAAGTCCTCCGCCTCGGTGCCATGCTCGCCCTGATGCAAAAGATAGAAGACACGGGAAACGGCGAAGTCAATAAAACATACGATGCCCTAAGCCAGTGCCGACTGTACATCATTATTGTGGACTAGTGGACCACTACAATTATTTATGATTCTTATGTATTCCCACAAACCCGCTCTGATACCAACGGTAACGACCCGAGATCTGAATACCGGGAAAGGCCCGACAATCTGAATCTCGAATCGTCACCCACAAGTCCGAAGACTTGGAAGGGTTAAAGGGATGGTGTGGAAGTACATGAGAATCTAAAATAATTACAAAATTACATGATTTATATGAATAAGTAGGAAATAGAATTAAAGTTAAGCAACTTACATGGTCCACAATATAATAATAATTTAATAATACAATAGTAGTCCACAACTAGTGCAGTCAAGAAAGGAAAGTACAACTACACGGGACATACCCCGGATCTGGCAACTGGCAACTAACCCTGGGCACTAGAACCACATGGAGCCTCAGACACGGTCCTCTGAAGCCTCGCCTCACCTGAAACGCGAAAAAAATGTAGGGAATAAGCCTCATAACAAAAGACTCAGTACGGATCACTCGGACTCCTATCTCGCAAAACGAGAAACTACAACGCAAAGCAGTTAAAGACGGGTACAACATGAATAAATAAACAAAAAAGCCCTGCAACGCTTGACACCGATCTCATGGTGAGAAAATCGAGACACACGTCACGGTGAAAACTAAGAGTCACTACCAGACAAAGACAGGAGTACCACCCACTAGAAGCACAACCGGATGCGTCCCCTGACGACTTACACCGTGCCACCGTGTCTCCCTACTCGACCCAGGTGGAAACTGAGACACACACACAAGTAACACTAACAAGGGTCTAGTCGGGGTCGTTCTCGTCAGCACGCGTCCGAAGTCCCCGACCACGTGTGTATACACTGACTGACTGCGCTATGTTAGGCCCTCTAGCTGGTTTTTCCTCCCGGCCCGGACTCGAGCCGCCACAATAGGAGGCCCATGGCAACCAGCCTAAAGTCGTCTCTCTCGGGTAGCCTCGCCACCACTCCCTAGTGGGACCACATACGTGTCGGAAGGCTACGACTAGTGGAGAGTCACTGAAGGAGTAGACTCTCTAGTCAACGAAACATGACGTCTGAATCGGAGGTACGAGGACAACTCCTCATGCTGACACCGACTCACGGTGACACTAGTCGAGAACACACCACTTCTTGGGACCCCACGGCACCCACACACAATCCCCACATGATGCCCAGCATCAGTCGTACCATAGGTTAGCACAAGAATCGAGGTCTACTCACCCGGGATCAGAATCAGCAAGAAACAAACTCCGATCGGATAGAACACGGGTGGCAGTCCACTTTGGACCATCCCTAGCATAGGCGGTCGAATGCTGGACCGCAAGATGAGTAGAGGTGGTCCCCTATGGGCCACCGCTCAAAGGAGAGAAACGGTCTCCTGCGGACCATTTTAAAATAGAAGCGATTCACTCTGGGCCACTTCAGGTGTGAAACGGTTCCCTTGGGGTCGCCACACCACAGGACTGCGAGAAAGGTAAAACGGTCGCCTTGTGACCGTTGGGGATTAAAAATGGTCTCCTTAAGATCGCAATGTAGGGTGAGATGGTCACCTCATGACCGCCAGCCCCAAAACCTTTTTCAACGGTCGAAATGCAAAGGTCAAAATACCTCGGGAGTCACGCTGGCCCCACGCGTAAAACGGTCAGCCTCTTGGCCGCCGTCGGAGGTAGCGGCCAGTCGCATGACCGCGTACCCTGTCAACACTCCCTAGTCAGCTAGCGATCACTAGGTGGGCCATTTACCTTAGAAATGGTTCCTGGTAGGACCATTTTCCTTTCAAAAACCTGAGAACGGCAGGAATGGCCCAAAAATGCCATTCCACATCCCATTCACCCCTAGGTGAAGAGGAAACAAAGGGGAAACCCTTCCCCATGCCCCAAGGCATTGTTTGATGCCATCAAACCATAAAATAATGCATTGAAATGCTAGATCTGGCGCTCGATCCCTAAAGCATGGTTTTTCCTTCTCGGTGAGAAATAACCTTCTCTCGACCTCCCCTCGGCCTAGGAATCACGGGAAAGGCAATAAACGAGCTAAGGATCAGTCACCCAACCTCAAGGCTGCTCGTAATGTGACGGATCACTGCTGATCCACGAAAAACTACTTGAAACCGACGAGCTCCCACTATCTCCCATGAACCACGCGCCACCATGATCTTCTTGCCATTGCTGTAGCCGCCACGCCGTCGTCTCGCCGCCATCTGCAGCCGAAGGGGAGCACACCGTGGTCATCGCTGGAAGAGGGGGGGAGAGGCCATGGTCGGTTCTCACGGGGGAAGAGGGGAAGAAGAAAGAAGAAGAATCGGAAAAAGAAAAAGAAATGAGGCTATTTATAGAAAATTTGGAAAACTCAAAAAATATGAAAAATTGGAAAATTTTATTTTACCGATCCTCAGAACACGCTCGTCGCACTAGTACCATCCCGGAGTAGGAGAACACTTGGGAGGCCTCGCAGGTTCCAAGTGGTATCAGGTGTATTCGATAGTCCTATCGGGTATATCTGGTATCCGGGATCCTGGTCGTCACAGTATACGCCGAAGTCGGTGATGAAGGCTATCTTCTCGATGTCTTCGGGATCCATCCAGATCTGATGGTAGCCGGAGTAAGCATCCAAAAATTGAGCATTTCATTACTAGAGGTCGAGTCGACTAGTTGGTCAATGCTCGGTAGCGGGTAACAGTCCTTTGGAGTGGCCTTGTTGAGGTCGGTGAAGTCCATGCACATCTGCCATTTGCCAGAAGCTTTGGGTACAACGAGCCACGTCGAGTAAAGGACCGATCGAAATAGGCCGGTTTTCTTTCCCTTAATAATCTACTCTTTGATGATTGTCTGCTTCTCAGGGGCATGCTTTCCTCGGCGTTGCTGGACGGGCTTCATCGATGGGTCGAGGTTGAGCTTGTATACCACCATCTCCCCCGGGATCTCGGGAAGATGCTCATCGGACCATGCGAAGACTTGGATGTACTCTGAAAGAAACTCTTTATATTGCTCTTGTACATTTGGTGGTAGGTCGGCTCCTATTTTGACTTCGAGACCCGGGTCACCTTTGAGGAAGACAGACAGTAATTCACCACGAGGCCCTAATGCAGTTGGTTCATCCTCGGCTCCGCCAACCTCTATCTTTTTCCTTTGTGGCTTTATGGCATTAACCGAGAATACATAGCACCTTCTAGCTATTGCCTGGTTACCCCAGACTTCCTCGATGTCATATTTAGTGAGAAACTTCAGTTTTTGGTGATAGGTGGAGGGCACGACCTTCGTTCGGCTGAGGATACCTCAGTCGAAGATGGCGTTATAGGCCGACATCCCCTTGATCAATATGAAGTTAACCATAATCGTGATGGTCTTGGGAGTGGTACCGAGAGTGATCGGCATGCTTAGGGCTCCCTCGAGATATGTTGCCTGGACGTTGAACCCGCAGAGTGGGGTTCGAATCAGGTGGAGCTTGGATGGGTTTTCACCTATCTTAAGAAAACACTCGTACAAGAGTACCTCAGGGGCACTACCATTGTCAACTAGTATCCTATCTACGTTACAATGGTTTATCGTAGTCGATATTACAAGGGCGTCATCGTACGGGGTGATTACCCCTTCCAAGTCCTGGTCATAGAACACCAAGGCCTACTGCTCGCTTACCGATGGGGCTTTGGGGGGCTCGGAGGCCCTACTCACCCGTTCAGCGTGACGCTTCCTTCCTCGGCTACTATCTCTGCCTGATGCTGGGCCGCCAGAGATGACGTTGATGTGGACTCTGCGGGGTTGATTGTCAATCTCTTCTGGAGGGATGCCGCGATCCTCCCTCTGCTCGGACACATATCGAGATAGGTGTCCCTGGCGGACGAGACGCTCGATCTCGTCCTTGAGCTGATGACAATCTCCGGCAAGGTGTCCATGGTCGTTGCGGAACTGGCAGTGCTTGCACCGGCTGCGACGCTTTGGGTCGGACTTCATAGGCTCGGGTTGGCGGAGAAGGCCCGAGCCATTGATGTCTTCATATATCTCGTAGACGGGGGCGGATAAGGGCGTGTACCGCTCGTATTTTCGAGGGGGCTCCTTACGGTCTCCATCTTGATTCCGCCTTTTCGCCTGGCCTGAGCCTTGCTCGGATGATCGCTTCCTATCTCCCTCTCGACCCGAGCCCGTCGCGCTGCGACAGGCGCTGAGGACTTCTTCGCACTCTGCATGGCGCAGGGCTAGGGTCACCAGATCGGCTAGAGAGGTGGGCGGATGGAGGACCTTCCAGCGATAGATACTAGCCGCCATGGGGTTCGCAGAGTTCCTTGGCATGGAGGTGATGAGGTTAGACACAGCCCTCCTCTACGCTCTACACGACCGGTGGGATCCAGTTAGCCGGGCATTCGTGTTCCCATGGGGACACATGGTTCCAACATTGGAGGACATGGCGCGGATCACTGGGATGTGGGTGCATGGGGCGCCAGTGAGCGGGAGGACTTACCCTGACTACCGGGAGCTGGCCCAGTGGCTACTTTGACTCAGGCTGCAGAGACCAGAGTGACAATCTATGATCTTACCAAGAGCATGCCTACAGGAGAGCCTAGGCTTACGGAGAGCCTGAATCGCCGTAGGAGAGCTACCAGAGCAGCACCTGGGGCGGTTGGCAGATAAGGCACGACAGCGGGTAGCTGCAGGACCAGGACCTGAGGCGGATGTGGTCCTTTGACAGTTCCTGATGCTTTTCTTTGGGAAGCTACTATTCGCGACCAGAGCCGATAGGGTGAGCTACAGGCTCCTGCCCCTGCTCGAGGAGGTTGATAGAGTTGGTGAGTATGTGTGGGACGCAGCCGTGTTAGCCTTCCTCTTCGACACCCTTAGCTCCACTGGCCGGTGGACGATGCTCGACAGGTTTTCCCCACTACTTCAGGTAAAATTTGACCCCTAAATGACATGCATATGCTATATGCTGACACTTGGTGCATGGGATGTAGGTATGGGCCTACTTGTACCTACCTGGACTGGGGAGAGGGACAGAGGTGCATCCTGATCGAGTGCCCATTGCGAGGCGATGGATGGCTGTCCGGGAGACAGGCTCACTACGATGCCAGGTGCAGATGATCCAGGATGACATTGATGCATTACCCTACACATCAATAAGACCTAACCTTGAACTTTGTAAATGCAACCATATGCTTGGATGTTTAATGCTTGACATGCCTACTACCTTGCAGGTCCGATGGACACCATACCAGGGCGAGGGACACGAGGGCCAGCCGTGGGTGGTAGCAGTGCTGGGCTACGTGGGACGCGACATCTGGCTTCACTGCATGAATGTGATCGAGCCGTTGCACTACCGGCTAATCATGAGGACCGTGGGCATCCACTAGCCAGAGGTGGAGTTCCCGACACAGGAGAGACTAGAGGAGTGGGTGGGACAACACGCACGCGGGCTCACAGTGGAGATCGATTGGGTCACTCGGGCAGCGGATCAGATCCGAGACTGGGCCAGGCGAGGGCGAGTGGTATGGGCCCGAGCCACCAGCGACGAGGCTTACCTGACCGCCTACACACGACACTACAGGGACCAGGTCTTTCGAGGCACACGGTGACTGGTATGACTCTTAAACTCATGTCTTCTAATATGCTTATGGTTATGATGCACTAATGATCGACATGGTACATGCAGCTTGATCCCCAGGGACGGATCGCAGAGCTCCAGGGGTTGCTCCACTCTACGGTCCAACAGCAGGATGAGCTCTAGTGATCCTTGGACCTCTTGGTAAGCTTCTCTTAACCTTAGACTAAAATGTTATGCCATGCTTATGAGATTGACATGCCCCTATCTGCAGTGTGCCACGGGATCTCAGCGCCATCGACCTGATGAACCGTCCTCTTCCTCCCAGCCACCAGCAGACCAGGCTGAGCGGGACGTGGACTTTGCGCGGGTGGTAGCATGAGTGGAGGAGGCCGAGACAGCACTTGCCGAGAGGGTAAGAAACTCAAGGCTTCTACTTCAAAGCATGTCCTTAATGAACAATGAATGACCTATGTGGATGTGTATGCAGACTCGAGAGCTAGCCGAGCTTCGTGTCTTAAAGCCCGTTCTCTTTAACTCTCCCTCTCGCTCCCTGCGTCAAAGGGTCGTCATTGTTAGTAGAGTCAGCTTTAACATCAGCACATTTGCATTTACGAAAAACCAAAAGGTCTGTCTTTTCATTAAGTAAAAGGGTCATGTACATGCATGTGTCCATAAAAGAAAAGGAAAAAATAGGGAAAGGGTATAAGGTGGCTCTCAAGCCGGTCCCTCTCCAAGACCCTTGTTGTCTCTGATGCCCTCATGCTTCTTCTCTCGCAGGCCCATGGCTGTGCTGCCCTCCTCTCGCCATTGTCGTCTCTCTACCTCCTCATTCCTTCGATGGCCAGAGGAGCTGGTAAGGAAGTCTGGGAACGTGCTACTCCGCGCGCCGCTCTGTGATGTACTCTGCTCATGCCCTCGACCTATCATCCGGACCGTCCGCTCCATGGCCCATAGCTTGATCTTCAACTCGTAAGCCGAGCCTCCCTTGCCTCTGTACGGTAGCACTCCGCGTCCACCGCTCCCATGCTCAGTCACTCCACCTCCGCACGGAGACACTCTGCCTCTGCCCGAAATCGCTCTGCCTCACTCAGCGTGGCAGCTAACTCCCACGTTTGCATGAGCATTCATCATGGTCAGTCATTTACATCTCATAAGCATTAAGTCAGAAGGAGTTCGGTTGGTTTGTTTACCCTCTCCGCAAGAGTAGCCTCGGCCTCCTCAGCAAGAGCAACCACTCGTGCGAAGTCCGCATCCCGCTCAGCCCTACCCACTAGCTAGGAGGAAGAGGATGGAGCATCAAGTCCCTACTACTGTGCTCCCTCGGCTCGCTGCATTTAGAAGTCAAGTCAAGTCAGCCAAGTTCAAGCATTTGCATATTAAGTCTAAGGTTAAGTAAAGCTCACCAGAAGCTCCAATGCACGTTGGAACTCATCCCTCTGTTAAATGGTAGAGTGGAGAAGACCCTGGAGCTCCACTATCCACCCTTGGGGGTCTAGCTGCATGTGGAAAGTCAAGCTATCAGTGCATCACTAGTCACTAAGGAATATGACTTTAGAGGGTCGTACCAATCGTCAAGAGTCATGGAAGACCTGGTCTTTGTAGCACTTGGGGTAGGCCTTCAGGTAGGCCTCATCGCTGATAGCTCGAGCTTGCACTACCCAGCCTCTCCTCTTCCAGTCATGTACTTGGTCCACCACCCGGGTAACCCAGTCTATCTCCCCGGTTAGTCCCCTCGATGGCCATCCCATACGCTCCTCATCTGTCACCGGGAACTCCGCCTCTGGCTGGTGGATGCCCTTGGTCCTCATGATTATGCGGTGGTGCAGTGGCTCGATGATGTTCATGCAGTGCAGCCATATGTCTCGTCCTGCATATGCTTGGGCCACCTCCACCCAGGGGTGCCACTTGTCACGGTGCGGTATCCAGCGCACCTGAAGGGAGAGGCATTATAGTCAAGCATCAGCATTTAAGAGCATAAGAGCGCATTTAGAAGTTTAAGGTTTAGAGTCTCACTGATGCATAAGGGAGTGTGTCGATGTCACCTTGGATTATCCAGACCAAGCATCATAGCGACCCCATATCCCGTACTGCCATCCACCACCTCGCGATGGGTACACAGTTCAGATGTACCTCCTTCCCTCTCCCTAGGCCAGGGAGGTACATGTAAGTCCATACCTGCATTGTCAATGTCAGCATGTAGCAAGTCATATGCTGAACCCTGTGCACAATCTTGTGCTAAGAGATTTTGATGATGATTAAATACCATGTGTGTGTTTCATTATTTATATACAGATGTGAGCTCCAGAAATAAAATAGCAAACCACAGTAGTTTTCATTTCCAATCCGCTTATTGGATGGATCTAAACTATATATATATTGTAGCCCTTCCAGTCTTCTTTCCCACGGCACCAGTCTCGCCTCGATCCACCTCCGGATCTGATCGTAGAAATTCTTGTCGTCGAGGAGCGCAGATCTATTCTCTGTGCAGGTCTGATTTGGCAGTCTGGGAAAAATTCTCATTTAAATACCAAGGGTCAACTTTAGCGACCACCCCTCCCAGGAGTCGACCAGGGACGTCCCTCAATGATCCAGCCAAGCGGCGCCTCCAGGAGAGCTCAGGAAGGCGACGTCCCTTTGGAAGTCGCAACTTGCTGTCTACTGAGTCAGAACCGAGTCGGCGTAGGACCGAGTTGGCGTAAGACCGAGTCAGACCAGCAGGCTGAGTTTGACCTGTACGCACCTCCAGATTGCTGCCCGTCAACCCAGGGTCGTTCCTCCCGGGCCCCACTGTAGCCTTTTACCTCCCTGCGTGGAGTGGGCAAATAAATTAACTTTTGTAACTGTTGTAAAAATTATTTTAATCGGGAGTTACCGTAACTGGCTGAGGTCGTCTTCCCCACGCCCAGAGCGTGGAGGTATCGTGTTTGCTACCTTACTCGACATTTGCTTTACCCGTATAATTTTGTATATGCCACTTCTAGAGAGCATGATAGGGTAATTAGCTCGCCATATATTATTATTCACCGCTGCGAGAGAGCGAGAGTGAGTGACCCGTCCCGTGACTCAATCCGAGTATACGCGGAAAAGCTGATACCCGAGACTCACTGTCGGTTGCTCAACCGTGCACGGTCCAGCGTTTCCCTCGTGTAGGGATGATCGTGAGCTAGAGTCCCAGGTCGCGTGTCCGTCCCGCGTCAAATTGGTATCAGAGCTAGTTGAGTGTAGGGTCGTCATTGCATAAAAAAAAGGGGAAAAGTGTCTTAAGTCTAGGTTGTGTCTAGGTTGGTAGAATGTCTAGGGTCGTGTCTAGTGTCTTGCCATCAAGTGTCGGCATGGCCATCCCATAGTTTCTAGAGTCCCATGGATCACCAAAAGCCCACATCCTATGAAAGGTGGTGATCCTCCCAACGATGGGAAAACCAACCCGACTGCCCCCGTAGGCCCGTCGCCGGGGACTTCTATGTCTCCGAAAACCTGAGTGACTACCTAGAGTGGGAAGCCATTATGGACGACTATTTTGAGGTGTACATTATGTCCGGTCCCATGCAAGTTGACTTTGTCAAAAGGTGACTATTTTATGAAGTCTCCGAAATATGGAGGGACATCAAATACTTCCAGGAGGATAGGAGGCTAAGATCCATCGAGTCATTGTGGGATATGAAGAGAGCGCTTAGGAGGGTCTACCTTTCCCGCCCACCTAACTCCAACCACGGGGGTCATACCACTAGCCGACCCCACCAGCTCACCCACAATCAAGTGGGTCACACCTCCAACGAACCCCGCCCCTTCACCTCCATCCAAACCCACCAAAGTACTCCTAATCAAGTGGTCAGCCCAGTCACCTCCAACTAACATCACCTTGGTACCCCCATCCAATTCCCCCCAAGCACCTCCAACCAAAAAATCCCACAGGGAGCCAAGCCTAGGCCCACCCCCAAGTCGAGAGACGAGGAGCGAGACCACCACGAGGCCCTTCCTCCAACCCGCACCTTTGATGAAATCAGGAAAATATTTTCAGATTGGTTGGATAGGATAGAAAGGACACGAGCTCCTTCACCACCCATGAGTGCTACGTTGCCACCCTCTCCTTCCGATTATGGTTAGGAAGTCCTATCCTAGGCCTAGAAGGGTTCTAGCAGGGATTAGGCCCCTTTCTATTCAACTTCGGATGGCCTTTACAGAGTCCCGATCAAACTCTGCTACTGATTCATTTAACGGTCTATCGTGGACCCGTTATAGTCTCATAACGCTCCCAAGATGGTCCGTTAAACTCTGGTAGTCAACAGACTTCGCTCTGTTGAGTATAACGCATGGGCCATGGTCCGTTATGTTACTTAACGGTCTTAAGGTGGTCCGTTAAATGTTCTGTTGCAGGGTGAGGATCTGGTTGTCCCCCTCTCTGTTTGATCGAACCTGCCGGTCTCTTTTGTATTTCCACACACACGTCCATCGCCCCGTTCTATATCTATTAACCTGCTCACATTCACATGCCCATTCACACATGCATTCACATATTCCCATTCACACAAATCATCCATTCGAACAATCATCCATTCGCACACTCACATCCACACATTCCCAAATCATGCATTCACATCCACACATTCACATTCACATTCACATCCACATCCACACATTCACATTTCACATTTTTCACAGAACCAAAAATTTTCCTTCATTCCATCACATGCCAATTGTCACATACAAATGTGTATCAAAAAACAACAAAAAAAAACAACAAAAACAAAAACAAGAACAAAAATGTCACTCGACAAAAATGTCACTCGGTCGGTCTGTCTCCCGGGCCGCCACTGTCCCTGGTACCCTCGTGTTGCTTTGGCGGTGGCTCCATGGCACTGTGCTCCTCTTCCCGTGGGCATCTCCGCTCTGCCTCCTCGTTCCTCCGGCGACTGGAGGAGCTAGCCAAGTAGTCTCCCACCGATGCGCTCGGTGCCGTGCTCTGCGAGCCTCCTGCTGTGCCGCTCCGAGATGCACTTCACTCGGATCCTCGGCCCAACAGTCGAAAAGTCTGCTCCATGTTCCGGAGCTCGATCCTCAAGTCATGGACCTGGAGTCGTGCCTCATGAGCCTCGGTCTGGTACCTCTCTATGTCTATCATCTCTCCACTCAGCCGGGTCACTTCCCCCCGGAGTCGCTCGATCTCTTCCTGGAGATAGGGTACCTCTGTCGCTTCTACTCGGGATCACTCCGCCGGAGCCAATGCTATGGTCAGTTCTCTTGCCTGCATATTGCATTTGCATCATGGTCAGTTTAGGCATATGCATAATCATAAAGTATTTTTAGGAAAGGTTGGGTTCTTACCCGCTCCGCGAGGGTAGCTTCGGCCTCCTCGGCTCAAGCTACGGCTCGGGTAAAGTCTGCGTCTCGCTCAGCCTGTCCCCCGGTAGGCTGTGTAGAGGAGGACAGTGCATCTGGTCCGGTCCTCTGGGCTCCCTCGGCCCGCTGCATTTTCAAAAGTCAGTCAGTTTGCATGAACATTTCATTTTTTAAGTCTAAGGAAAAGCTCACCAGAAGCTCTAGAGCTGCTCGGTACTCGTCCCGCTACTGCACAGTGGCATGGAGTAGTCCCTCAAGCTTGGCGATGCGTCCTTGTGGGTCTAGCTACATTTAGAAGCAAGTGTCATGCATATAAGATTCTTTCATGTAGAACAAAAGTATTGAGTTGAGCATTCATACTGGTCGTCGGGTACCACGAAAGGCCTGGCTGCCGTATCGACGGGTGAAGGCTTTCAGATATGCCTCATCACTGTCAGCCCGTTCTTTCACGGCCTTGCCCTTTTGTTTCCAATCCTGGATATACTTTCTAGCCCAACCGCTCCAATCAATATCGCTGCCAATCCCTTTGGCAGATTTTCCCAGACGCTCATTATACCAATCCACAATTCATCTCTTTGCCGGAAATAAGGGCCATGCAGCCCCTTTCTTGTAATACTAATTGCTCTACTTTGCGAATGCAGGTCGCGCTTCAACAACAAGAATGGCACTTGCATTCGGCCCGCAGGTCGTAGAAAGTCACGTCTGAAATGGCTACCTGGCTGTTCCCCTCTGCTTCGGGAGCTTCCCTCCCGTGGTGGGCTTTCCCAACTTCCTCGGGGTGGCCTTCGCAAACTTGTTGGGTGTGGAAGCGTCTGATGCTGCCGAGATCGACACTCCCACCCGTGGAGCCGCCGAAGCTGCTGCTGGCCGATCACTGGCCAAGACTACCAATACCGTCCCGACTAGGACAGTAAGCTGCTGTGTGCACCACGTGCACCAATCCGCCAGTCCATCTCGTCAAGGGTTGACATCCCACCAGAGGAGGCTCCGGAGGAGTCATACCGTGGCTACACCAAAAAGCTGAATCTCTAACTCTGGCAAGTCCGTCATTGTCGGGAGCACTCGAGTCCACCTCAATGGACAAAGATCCGAAGCGATCCCAGACCGGGTCGTGCCCACCATCCCAGAGCAGAACTCCTTTCGAGCATTGGAGAAGATGAAAGACAAGATGATGTTTGCTGTCCCGGTCGAAGCGTTGAAGAATATGCCAGCCCATAGGCCGGCCAAACTCAAGCAGGTCTAGATCCCCAGGGGAGCCCAGACTACTTCAACCATCCAAGTAGGGCCCGACACCTTCTGCCCTATAAGGGCACGGCGAGAAGAGAGGGTCAAGATAGTGACCCCCGTATACCAGCAAGTACTTACAACACTGGCATTGCCGGCATACACCCGCCACCAACACCATAGGTGTCGTCACCAAGCCGGCTGTACAAGGCCTTCAGCTTACACCCCTATCGCCGCTATCGGTGCACTATCACCGGCTTCTCCTCCTGACCAGGACTGGAAAGGTGTGGAGCAAGCCATGAGAAATTATTTGCACAGCCCAGGAAGCACCCCTTTGGGTCGCTAGAGATTACTAGGGGTGGTGGCCTCCACCTTTGAAGAAGAAGAGACCTGGCCTATACCTAGTGCAGAGTCGAGGAACCGCTCGGAGAAGCGACATCAATCCCCTTTGCGGGAAGAAGCGAAGCCCTGGAGGTCGATCTTTGACAGACTAGTCTTTCTAGGCAGGTCGTCGAGGAGGACGACAAGAAGAGGCAGGGACCTGAGGGTCTACACCTGCAACATGGCAGGAGTGCTCGGTCGGTACGTGGCCTTACCCACCAAACCCGAAGAAGTGGCCAGACTTGCCACGAGACCAGGACCTCTCACCAGAAGGGGAAGAGTGGCAAGCGAGATGGTGCAAGTTCGCACTGAAGAGCTTGTCCATGAAGAGCCCTCCATGGCTTTGGCCGCCAATGTTGTCACTACCGGGGCACTAGTGGTGGGCCGTCCACATCGTCCGAGGAAGCACCAGCCGAAGAAGTAGGAGGTACTCCTAGTCTCTCCATGAGCGACCCTACGGTATGGCATATGATGCAGCAGTACCAACGAGAGATTGAATTGCTGAGGAAGCAGCTGACCGAAAGGAATGCTCAACCCTCAACATCCAGATAGACTGAAGCCTTGCCCGAAACTCCTGGGGGCAACGGTCAGGCATCGGAAGCTTCCCCGCAGGGAATGGTATCTCCACCAATGCCCAGCTACACTGGGGGCATGCCCCTGCAACATACACAACATGTGGTGCCGGCCCCGCCACCGACTCTGCCATTTCAAGGGTCCACCATTGCACCACAGGCGACGGTGTTGACGAATACATTAGACTTAAACCAATTTGATTCATCAGACATTCTTAAATCTATATAATAGAAGATTCTTCTTGATAAAATGATTTTTAGATTTATAATCAAGGTCTACAAATTGAAATCTTTTTAGGTTTCAGGTGTATGAACAAATTTCAGTAACAGCCAATCAATGGAAACAATAAGGAACATGCAATGTGAGTGAAGGGATTAGAATTACATGCATGTAGTAGATAAACCAAGATAGTAGCTGTCAGAGAGTGAAATGAGACAGGCTCAGGAATAGCAAATTAATTCAAACCAGATAACATTCTCAAAGAAAATTGAAGGTACCCAGCACCAACTCAACAAATGTATGAGCAGCAGACGGCAGATTTCAGGAGCAGCCAGATTACCAATAGAAATCAGCATCAGGATCAATTCACCAGATGTGAGTGAGATTTCAGATATGCAACCAAAATGGCCTGGGGTGTAATGTAGGAGCAGCAGACAATAGATTTCATAACAGATAGGAATGATAATCAGATGAAGTTTGAATAAAGATTAGAGCTGAGCTGGAAGAAGGGGAAACCTTGAATAGTTTTGAGAAGCTAAAAATAGATTAATCAATTCAGTTCAAGACATAATCACCCCTTGACTGAATGCGTGAGCTAGAAAGCAGGAGATGATAGACTCAAAAATAATGACATTCCAGAATGCACATTATTTTCAGACATTATTGTGCATATGAGCAACTGAGTGCACATACACATGTTCTAGCAGGCAAGAATTCCCCCTATGTATGTGCATGCATGTCAAGCAATCTTTTTGATATTTTCAATATAAGCGATATGCAATCAACACATGAATGCATATGCATTGACTCCCCCTAACTAAATGCATTCAATCTCTTGATGTTTTCAATGTGAATGATATGCAATCAATTTTGAGATCAGTGGTTGCATGAGAGCAAACAAATGCACATCATTGAATGATGAAATGCATGGACTTCCCTTTTCAAGATGCATTCAATCATGACATGAAGACTATGCAGGATGATAATCATAAACAAATATGCATGAGCCATAGGAATTACCTAGGTTGACTCCCCCTATCTATATGCATATATTAAGTGGACTTTGGATGTAACATATACAGAACATTAGAAGCATAAGAGAATGTGCTCATGAACAACTAGATTACTCTAATGTGTAGCATGGATCCATGGTACTTGGCCGAGGTCTAGCCTCTATGCATAAGGTGGGTTTCCAGACAGAAATGATCTTCCATTCTCCTAGCATCTTATTTGACATACCATTAGATCATGCATGACAATATAATGCAAGTGCAGTCCTATATGCATGACAATTTTGCTGAGCATGAATATATGCATATGAGCCTCACATGCAGTAATACATCAAGCAATTATGAAATTCAGGCACTTCAGATTCAAGAGATGACGTTTGTGGATCAGTTGTATGCAGACATAAAATTAGCTATTGAGCACATGAGCAACCTTTCAAGATACTATCTTATGAATGCCTGCATGTCAAACAATCTTTTGAATCCTCAATCATGAACTTGAGTTCTCAATATATGCAATCAATAGAAAGAGACAAGATTTTCAAATCATAATGCAAATATCACATATGGATGTAAACATATATGCACTGGCTCATGAGTTGCAGCAAACTAAATAAAATTATCTAAGTTTAGAAGATCAAACCTGTCAAGCACAAGGATGGGGTTTTACCATACTTGGGTGCCTTGGCATATTAAACCCATTTATTCAGCAGCTTCCAAGGCACTCCGACAAAATAGTTCTTCAGCTTGTTCAGTGTTTGCTTGGGCAAGAAAAGGGTCGACCCATTGGGACGACACTTTGCTCTGTGGGTGCATATTTTTAATACAAACAGAGCACCCCGTAAAAGGGTCGACCCATGGCATCGACACTTTGCTGCGTGCAGTGTTTAGCTCCGTGCCTGTTCATCTCATGCCATATTCGTAAGTCCGAGCATGTTTTGTTTCAAGTCCAAACATGTTTCATTTCAAGTCCGAGCATGTTCAAGTCCGAACATGTCTCTTTGCAAGTCCGAACATGTTTCATTAAAGTCCATACATAATGTTCAGAATGAGTACAAGCACACACTGTTCAAGTCCATACATGTTTATATGTTAAGTCCTTCCAAGTCCGTGCATAGTTCATGCAATTGTTGCATGTCTCACCTTCCATGTCCGTGCATAGTCTGTGCACACATTGCTTACTCCTTTACAAACTCATAGCATACACTTAAAGTTAGTGCAAGTCTATGTCCGTGCACCTCAAGCCAAAGTCCTTGCATCTCAGTTCAGTAAGTTCGTGCACCTCAAGCCAAAGTCCTTGCATCACAGTTCATCAAGTCCATGTATTGTCTGCATCCATGCATACATAAGTCCGTGCATGAACAGTGCACGTACTGTAGCAATGTCCACCTGTATTTTTAAGTCCATGCATGTTTAGGTTTAAGTTCATACAGGTTCTTTTGTTGATTATAAAGTCCGTGCACGTACTGTAGCAAGGTCCATGCATATTCGTGTTTCATTGCATGTCAAGTTTGTGCACATCCTTCATATGGGATTTAAAGTCCGAGCATGTTCGTGCACTCATAAGTTCGTGCACGTTGTTCACATAAGCCCGTGCACATTCCACCGACTTGCATACTCTAAGTCCGTGCACATTCCACCGACTTGCATACTCTAAGTTCATACACATTCCACCGACTTGCATAATCTAAGTCCATGCACATTCCACTGACTTGCATATTCTAAGTCCGTGCATAGACCGAGCATGTTGGCTCCATTGCACAATGAAGTCCGTGCACATTCTGGATTGAATACCCAAGTGCATGCACGTTGTGCACACTTCAGTCCTACCAAGTCCGTGCACATTGCATCCACTTCAAACAAGTCCATGCATGTACAGTCTTTGCATAGCAAGTCCGTGCACATAGCATCCACTTCAAACAAGTCCGTGCATGTACAGTCTTTGTATAGCAAGTCCGTGCACATTCTCTTAAGAAGGAAAGCAGAGTCCGAGCATGTATAGTCTCGTGCATATCAAGTCTGAGCAGCATTAAGTTCGTGCATGTTTCTTTTTGAAACCAAGTCCGTGCATGTTTTGAATTAAGTCCTTGCACGTCTTCACAAAGTTCGTGCATGTCAAACCCCATGCATGTTTTTCCTTTGGCAAAACATAAGTCCGTGCATGTCAAACTCTGTGCATGTTTTGTCTTAGTCACTAAGTCCGTGCATGTTTGTCGGCACATCTTAAGTTCATGCTTCTTTTTGCTTTGCACTTTGCACATTCCAAGTCCATGCATGAACAGTGCCCATTTGCCTTATGCTAAGACAAGTCCATGCAGAGTCTGTGTAGCTTTTGTTCTAACGATATACTGAGTCCATACAATTCCTTATCATTGTCAGATTGTTCCTTTTGACAGGACGCTTGTTCTCCAAGAATGAGGAAGGCACGTAATCCAAGGACCAAGAAAGGCCCTGATTGCGACATGTGGAAAGTAGTGAAGCTCAGATGCTGCCACCTAGCAGAGAATCTCAGAGTCATACAAGAAGCTTCGAAGGAAAAGGTAGTCCGTTTAGTTTTTCAGCCCATTAAGTAAAGAACTCCTTCTTAACTTAATTAATATTGTCCATTAACTCTTAATAGAATTAGCGGGCTTTTCGATCACGAAAAGCACCAAGCAACGTCTCGTGATCCCAAACGACATTGGAGATAAGCAACCCACTCAGGAACCTTTCTGTCTACAGATTTCACACAGATATAGTTCCTCATTCATCCAATGTCCTACTAGGACTAGGGTATGGTCAAACTGTCAAACATTGTTGTGTCTCGACTTAACTGAACCCTGTATTCCAAATTGGTTCATTAGAAAAACTCATTTTCCATAATGAACTCCCATACCCTGGCGAAGGGTTTTCTGAGTACAGATCCGTAGGGCATTCTCTCTCATATATCATACTGAGAGTGAATGATCCCATTGTTGTCAAACTAATTACCTTTGCACGAGTTCCACTGAGTCTGAATAACTAACTGTACAAGACCACTTAATAGAAGTCCATAAGTCAGTATTAAAACACTCAGCATCTCTTATGCAAGACATCTTTAGTGACTCAGGTCTAAGATCTAACTGTGCTACTAAGACATAGAATACCCTGATCGATAGTCAGTATGATTACTAAGGAGGGTAAATCCAGCTTAGCACATAATGAGCCCATCTACAACGAGCCCAACTTTTCCCAAGGCCTGCCAGCGTGCCCAAGGGCACGCGACAGTTGTAGCCAGTGTAAGCACTGCCCAATACAACTCGGCATCAGATTTGACAGTGCTGGAAAGGCTACGGCTCTGGCGCAATGACCACCGGAACACCCTCCAACGATCGATCATTACCCCCACGACCTTGGCCCCTACCCCGCAACAGGTGAGCACGTCCCACGAGTGTCGTAAGACTCACCCAGGGATCGACCAACTCTGGGGTACTCGCCCCTCAATGGGAAACTCCCACCACCATCGCGGGGGACGTTACTCCACTACGTATGCCTTTCCCTGCTAAGGTATAGGACCTTGACGTCAGGAAAACCCCCTATAAAAGGGACCTCGACAAAGAAGAGAGGGACACGGTGAAATTTCTGCTAAAAGCCTCACACAAAGAATAGAGCCACTAGCCTTGCTACTACGATAGAGAGGTCATGCACATCTACATTCCATGAGAGAAACCCCTCTTGCACGACCTTACCACCCAGTGAGCACACTCCGGGTGCCCACTGGGAGCGGCGAACACTCGTTCAGAGGGTCTACACGTTTCTCAGATCTACTATGACGACCTCCATCCTTCTCTCTCTCGTCTGCTCTTCTCTGCACCTTTCTTAAACCGTTGATGACTTAAGCATCAGAGAGTTATCCCCGGGGGTAACGCCCATGGCTCCTTATGACGCCCTTTGCTTCTGGTGTTTGTAGGCTTCCACGGGTGTCGGGCGACTTCCCCAACCAATAAATAGAGAAGGTGGTATGTGACATAGAAACCAGATTTCTGTCGCTACACTTCTTGGTGCCGTCTGTGGGAGCACGAGCCAAAGGCCATGGCACCCCGTGGGAGTCTTCACAATGCCAGCAACTGGGGGCGCAGTTCCCATCAGGGAGCCAACTCCCGGCGTGGGTCACAAGAAGCATCTTCTGCTCATCCATGCCAAGAAGTCACGCCAGGCAATCTCGTTGAGATACGCCAACAGATTGAGGCCCTAACAGGGCTATGTCAGGACCTCTTAAACTGGCAAGCAAACCCCCAACACTCTCCATTCGAATGACGTCAGAATGAGGGGGCCCCGATCATGGTGAATTCTCGCCAAGTGCGGGAAGCCTCCTACATCTCCATCGCAAGAACACGACGATCGCGTAGCTCGCCTGCACCAAGGGTGCACAGCCCACTACACTCTAACTCGGAGTTAGATCGGCGGCTCCAGCGCATTGACGAAATTGAAGACAAGGTACATTACCTGGATGATGTCCTCCTCATCGCCAGGAACCGGGGCCACATCGATGACGCCCAAGACTTCCATGCTCCCTTCTCCAAGGAGATCATAGAAGCTCCCATTCTGCCCAAGCTCCAATTACCATCCTTCACCCCGTATGACAGCACCACCGACCCGGCCGACCACATGCACAGCTTCGAGTCCCATCTGGTCTTCCATCGGGCCTCGGACGCTATGAAATTCCTGGCCTTCGATACGACTCTCCGGGAGAACGCCCGGGCTTAGTTCGAGTCCCTGTCGGCCGGGACTATCTCCTCCATCCAACAGTTGAAGGAGCTATTCACAGAAAACTTCATTAGCTGCCAAAAGGTAGCCAAGTCTGTAGTGACCCTGCTCGCTCTCAAGCAGGGGCGAGAAGAGATGCTGTAGGACTTCGTCTCCCATTTTTGAACAGAGGCACTCCGGATCCCACACCTTGACATCAGCATCGCCACCACCATACTCACTTAGGGGACACGGGACCACATTCTTCAACGTGCGCTCAGAGTCGAAGTCTCGACGACCATCACTGACTTCCTCGCCTCAGCACAAAAAATGCGCACTGCGAGGAGAACACAGTGGCCCTGGTCCGTGTGGCTGGAACCGAACGGTCTGACCGGAAGAGATCTGCTGACTCCGCACGTGAAGGGCGGAGAAGGTGGGAGCGACAAGACCGAGATCGTCATGACTGCTAAGAAAAGGAAAGGGGCAATTACCACAACTATACGCCCCTAACGCCTCCTCCTGACCAAATCTTGATGGAGATCCGTAAGGAGCCATTCCTCAAGTGGCCTCCCTGGATGAAGTCAGACCCAAGTTCGGGGAGCAAGAAGAAGTACTATTGCTTCCACTGCGACCACAACCACGATACGATAGAATGCATCAATCTGAAGGACGCCATCGAGGACCTCATCCGGCATGGGCTCCTCGACAAGTTCATCGCCAAGGCCGCGGAGAAGCGACAATAGACCCCTCCGCCCATCGACAATCGACCAAATGGGAAGGAGATCATTACGATCTCTGGGGGGGTGGCCTCGGGCGGAGATAGTGCAACCAGGCGACGATGGTACACATCGGCCATCAACATCATGGAGCGAGGCGACATCGCCCAACGGGAGGCTGTAGCCTGGGAACACCTAAAAGATACTATCATCTTCTCTGATGATGATTTAAACGGTGTAACCATTCCCCATTTTGATGCGTTGGTGGTCTCAGCCACCATCAATCAATGTACCATACGCTGCATTTTGGTTGATAATGGAAGCGGTCCCGATGTTATTTTGCATGACTATCTTGTGCTTACGGGCGTAGACTTGTCCCAAATCACGTCATTGCACACACCACTGTATGGTTTCTCTGGCACGACGGTCCGCCTGGAGGGGCGTATCTCACTACTGATTACTTTCAGGACCGCACCAAAGGATGTAACCTTCTTGGCGGACTTCACGGTCGTCTGCGGGATGACCGGGTACAACGCCATCATAGGGCAAGGAATCCTTGGCACCCTTCGAGGCATCCTCTACTCGTATTACCAGAAACTCAAGTTCCTCACAGCTCGAGGAGTGTGGGAAGTCCGAGGAGATCAAAGGGAGTCCAGAAGGTGCTACCTTATCTCAACGCGTGATCGACAGCCTGAGAAAACGTCGCTCAAAAAGAGGGTAAGGATGGAAGACCCAGGTCCAAGTGCGAGCACCCCAGTGGAGGACCTGTACCTCATCCAAGTGAGAGAAGACCCGAGCAGAACACTGAGGATCGGGGCTACCCTATCCGAGCACGATAAGGAAGCCTACATAACTTCCTCATAGCCAACCAAGATGTGTTCGCTTGGTCCAAGGACGAACTCCTCGAAATCCCACCAGAGATTATTACACACCAACTCAGGTTGGATCCTAGTTGCCGCCCGGTCTAGCAGCACCGAAGACGCTGCAACCTTGAGTGGCAGGCCATCATCAGGGAACAAGTGAGCGAGAAATTACGCTCAGGGCTACTCTGACCAACCCGATATCCAGACTGGGTAGCAAACGTAGTCCTCGTTCCTAAGAGTAATGGGAAGTGGCAAATGTGCGTAGACTACACCCACCTCAACAAAGCTACGCCAAAAGATAGCTTCCCCTTGCCACGAATTGACCAACTGGTCGACGCTACGACTGGGTACGAAATACTGAGCTTCTTAGATGCCTACTTCGGGTATCACCAGATCAGTATGCATAAACCCGACCAAGACAAGACAACGTTTGTCACCGACCACAGCCTGTACAGCTACACACGCATGTCATTCGAATTAAAGAACATGGGAGCAACTTACCAGCGTCTCATCAACAACATGTTTGACACACAGATCGGCTGCAATATGGAGGTCTACATCGACCCCCTCTCACCATCCTCTAGTTGCAATTCTAGTAGCCTTCACACCTCCCTTCATCACCCCTAGACCCCTCCAGCCACATCCCACAAGCTCTAGCCCCCATTTCCCCTTCCCTTGGTTGTCCATCCTCACCACCCCTCCCTCATTATCAGCCTACCAGATCCAGTTCGCAGGCAGTAAACAAGGGTCCTGAAAGCAGCATCAGCTCTAGTCATGCCCCGAGCTTTCTAGTGGAAGGTCATATACCTCAGGAAAGGTCATCTAAAGAGCTTTCCAGGCGAGGTGGTTTCGTCATCAACCAAGCACTGAGCTGACCGTGAGAGTGATTCTTCCTCGACTGTGCAGGACTACTCCGGTAGAGAACCAGAGCCCCAGATCAAGTGCGACCATGGCCTCTCCCTTGCATATCTGGGCATGAAGCTTGGCTGAGGACTTCCCCTACGATCCCTCTTCCACCACCAAGAAGCAGGTTCCCACAAGTTCCAAATTTCCTCCCTAGGGTGCGCCGGGTCAGTCCCCTCTAGGATTGATCTGATACTGGGTCACTGTTTGGGTTCCCATTGTCTGCTCCGACCTCCGCCAGCACCCCCATGGGTCTCTGTTAGAAGAAGACGCGACCACGAACGCAACGGTTCTAGCCTTGCCTGCATCGGAGCACGGGAGCAACCGTGGTGGCCTCTCCTTCCAGCAGTAGCAACCCTAGTACTGACAGATTCAGAGCCAAGCCGACCTGATCCCGATCCTGCCCCGGCCATCGCCATCAACAAGAAAATCCATAGAAATTCTGAAGTCCTCCTAGACCAACCCTGGTGGTTTCGGCGCTAGTTTCATCACCAACAGAGTTCGGGAGGGCCCGTGGCAGTGCCAACAACGACTACCTCTCAGGCTATTCCAGTAAGCTAGTAGATACGATAGCCTTCTTCCTATGGGTTCCTAACTTAGCTCCCCACCCCGCCTGGCCGGCTTATAGCCCATCCCTGCATGGAGATAGTTTTGAGTGTAATTCAAGTTAACCCCCACCCTAAGATCCCCCTCCAGTGAGAGGCGTAGTAGTGTACTATTCTAAATTTTCAAGTTAGAGCTATACCGGCGTAGCGTGCGGGATATACCCATGCTTCCCCGCTCACCTAGTCTCCGTCCGAGATCGGCATCTTCATGCCAACTAGGTGAGATTCAGGCCCCATCCATTGCTGGTTTTATCTTTGCTAGCTTAGTATTATTTCTGGTTGCCTGTCGAACGGCGACTGAGTGCCCGTTCCAACTTTCCTTACATCGAGTGACCACTAGGGAGCGAGGCGAGAGCAACCCCTTACATCCCACACCCTTGGTGTGCTGACCGCCTGCAGAATTGGGCATCCCAGGCCCTTAGGGGTCCATCCTATGCTAGCTTTACCCAAGAACATCAAGGTCCCACTTCGGACCCTTCCCACCATCGTCGGTTTGCCTAGGGGCACTAGTGTACGCTATGCAAATGAGTTTGCTAGAGTGAGTCCGTTGCTCAAGTTGCTTGCTTGCGATTGTAGGTCCAAGGACATCGGTGAAGTGACTGCCACCCCAAGGTGGTGTCACATCAATTGGTATCAGAGCAAATCATTGACTTATCTCTACAAGTGAAGTCCTAGGGCACGCTTGCACTTTGAGTTCTCGGGTGCATCACTCAAGTCCCCTACCATGGCCACTTCTTACCAACCATACCCATCCACCTTCTACATAAGTCCTAACCTCCAGGAAGAGCTAGATCTGAGACTCTTAAAACTCAAAACCCCCACCTTTGATGGAACCCACGGTCCAAGCCATTACGGATAAATTTCCAAGGTAAATTGCAAATCAAAGGCACTCTCCTAAAATATATGGCCATCAAGTGAAACAATCATATCAACAATCAAAGAGTACATTTTTGTTTTGAAAGTGGGAGGTACCACTACTGAACAATCAAAGAGTACATATGCATTCACTCATGCACCATTTGGGGAGTGTGCATAAACAGGCATGCGTATAAAAAGGTTCCTGCATGGTTAGCACAATTTGTAACATCAACATCACGGTTATGATGCTAACTTTAATTGATTCACACTGTCACAATCATAATATGACTTTGAGCAACTTGGTCATATCATATAGAAGGTAGATTCTCAAATCAAAATAAGTTTTCAATGTCAAATTTGGAGTGTTCAAAGCATGTGCATCACTGCATGTGAACTAAGACTACAGGGAAAAGTGAAGTTCCCCTGGATACCTTGCTTTCAAGAAGAGATTCCGTTAACTTGAGCTTTTCATCCAGCTTTGTTAGCTCCTCCGTGAGCTGGAAAAAGGCAGCAATAAAAGATTACGAAAATCACTAAACATCATAGAGAAGCTAAGAACACTGCAGTTAATGTAAAATAGTTCACGAGTTCAGCCAATAATACTCTACACTGAATTACAAATGTAGAACCAGCTGATGGGAGAACAAAGACAAGTCAAACAGCTGATATAGCTCGCTGAATGGAATGTAATATCTTGAGATTAACATTAGATGACCAAAAGCATGAGAAATCCAATGAAGAAAAAGTGGGCCAATGGTGACAAGGGAGACATTGAGACACACACCATAGCATCTAACAAGCTTCCACAGAATCGCCGGCAACGAATGGAGACGGCAAAAAGGAAATCTTTGAAATTCACAGTACACAATCGTAGTATCTCGAGCACTCCAGAGAAGAGGAGTTCGACGTCAAAACACGTTGCAGAGTAAAAGAGAAAGGGAAATGAACTATAAAGAAGCACCTCTTCAACTGCCTTCTCTCTGGCACGCTCCGACAGCCTCAGCGCCTTGATCTCCGCCTGCGCCTCTCCCAATTCCCGGTCTTTGTCTGGAGCAATGAAAGGAACGACCCAGTTAGCATCCAGAACACAACATGAGAGCAAAATGCGGGTGACCCAAAGCACACAATGCCGTCGGATCCGAACCACATTCCCACCTCTGACTTCGTTCTCGAGGCGGTTGAGCTCGACCTTGACCGGATCCGACCCATGCAGAAGATTTATGAAGTCGTCCGCCTCCACGACCCTCGCCGACGCCCTCCTCCGCGATCCCCCCAGTTTGCCCCCGTCCCCCTTGAAGGAACCCGACGCCGCCAGCCTCGGCCCCGCCGGCGGCTCAACCCCGGCGGGCGGCGCCTGGGCCCTCGCATTCTCGCCGCCTGCACGAATGTCGACCGCCGGCCACGCCCCGCCCTCCCCTCCTCGCAGATCGGCCATCGCCTGCATCCGGAGAGGGCGGACACAGAATGCCGGCCGAAGCGCTCGTCTCCGCTTGAGCTCTAGGGTTCCGATCGTAGGAGGAGCATGGAAGACGGCAATAATAGCTCCGCCACCCTCGCCCTCACCTCCTTCGATCGGCCATGGCGGCCGCACCGATCCCTCTCTGGCCTCTACTCTCCCCCATCTTTATCTTTCTGCTGTAGAGAGACAGAAAGGGGGTCGCGGGCGTAGAGGGGAGAGCAGCAGCCTCGATGGATGCGGGAGGGGGGGGGGGAGGGGAGGGGCGTAAAAAGTGAGGGAGCGGTGTGGTTTGTGTTTTTTCACTTGTTGGTTGCGGTGTGGGTAGTGGGGGTGGTGCATGATGATCTCCAGTGGGATTTCGAGGAGCTCATCCTCGGACCAAGCAAACACGCCTTGGTTGGCTACAAGGAAGTTTGTGTAAGCTTCCTTTTCTTGTTCGGACAGGGTGGCCCCGATCCTCTGTGTTTTACTTGGATCTTCTCCCACCTGGATGAGGTACAGGTCCTCCGTAGGAGTGCTCACACTTGGACCGGGAGCTTCCATTCTTGCCTTCTTCTCGGGCGGTGTTTTCTCTAGCTATCAATCGTGCGTCGAGATGAGGTAGCATCTTCTGAACTCCCTTTGATCTCCTCAGACTTCTCCCACTCCATGAGGCATGGGGAACTTCAGCTTTTGGTGATATGAGAAGGGGATGCCACGAAGGATGTCGATGATTCCTCGCCCTATGATGGTGTCGTACCCGGCCATTGCGCGGATGACCGTGAAGTCTGTCGAGAACGTTACATCCTTTGGCACGGTCCCGAACGTGATCGGCAGTGAGATGCGTCCCTCCGGGTGGACTGTCATGCCGGAGAAACCATACAACGGTGTGTGCAACGACGTGATTTGGGACAAGTCCACACCCATGAGCAGAAGATAGCCGTACAAAATAACATTGGGACTGCTTCCATTATCAACCAAAATGCATTGTATGGTACATTGATTGATGGTGGCTGAGACCACCAATGCATTGTAATTGGGAGTGGTTACACCATTTAGGTCGTCGTCAGAGAAGACGATGGGGTCTTTTAGGTGTTCCCAAGTTGTAGCCTCCCGTTGGGCGCTGTCGCCTCACTCCACAGTGTTGATAGCCAAAGCATACCATCGTCACCTACTGGCACTGTCTCTGCTCGAGGCTGGCCCTCCAGAGATCATCATGATCTCCTTCCCATTGGGTCGATTGTCGATGGGCGGAAGGGTCCGCTGTCACTTCTCCGCGGCCTTGGTGATGAACATGCTGAGGAGTCCTCTTCGAACGAGGTCCTCGATGGCATCTTTCAAGTTGATGCAGTCAGCCGTGTCGTGGCCATGTTTGTGATGGAAGTACTAGTACCTCTTCTTGCTCCTCGTGCTCAGATCCGACTTCATCCGAGGAGGCCACTAGAGGAATGGCTCCTCACGGATCTCCAATAAGATTTGGTCGGGGGGAGCCATCAGGGGCTTGTAGTTGTGGTAATTGCCCCTTTCCTTTTTAGGGAGGTCACGACGATCTCGATCTCGTCGCTACCGCTTGTTTCGCCCTTCATGCGGCAAGTCGGTAGATCTCTTCCAGTCAGAACGATCGATTCTGACTGTGAAGCCCAGCGCTGCAGTGTTCTCCTTGCACCGCTCATGCATCTGCGCCAAGGCGAGGAGGTTGGTGAGGGTCGTCAGGGCTTTGACTCTGAGCACATGTCAAAGAATATGGTCCCGCGTCCCCTGGGTAAGGTGGCAATGCTGATCTCGACACGTGGGATCTGGAGCGCCTCCACAGGAAAACGAGAGAGGAAGTCCCACAACGTATCTTCTCGCCCCTGCCTGAGGGTGAGCAGGGTCACCACAGACTTGGCTACCTTTCAGCAACTGATAAAGTTCTCCTTGAATAGCTTCTTCAGCTGCTAGAAGGAGAAAATAGTCTGGACTGGCATGGACTCGAACCGTGCTCAGGCGTTCTCCCAAAGGGTTGTTGTTGGCCCAGATAGATGGCGCACGGACAAGAAGGGGGGGTTGAATTGTGCCCCAAACGATATTGCAAATTTTTAAACAATATGCGAAGTTAACAAGATTGATGAAAACTAAATGATATAAGAATGAAAATAGTTCTCTCAATCTTCGAATGGCGTAGACTCGACACTTAACGTTCCCAAGAAGGAAATTATGCCAATCAACAAGAAACTATAGCTCACAGGCGTCCCAAGAGAGGGAAGCGCGCCGATTCGCACGGTTGAGAAACCGACAGGGTCTAGGGTAGTTGACTCCACACTCATGACTCGAATAAGTCGCGGGACGATCTCGCTCTCTCACCGCAGTAGTGATATAAGTAAATATGCAAGCTAGGCACCTATGATCTCACAAGCAGCGGCATCAAGAAACTATACTAAATGAACAAGCTAAACCAAGGAGGAGCAGATGCATACCTCCATGCTCAAGGCGTGGGGAAGAAGCCCGGCCAAGTCACACGACCACCCGGTACAAGAGCTAAAATAAAGGTACAACCTGAACAAAGCCCACTCCTCGTAGGGAGGTAAAAGGCTACATAGTGATATCCAGGGGGTCGTGCGAAGTGGGGTGACGGGTACCGGGTTGGTGAAGCTCATCGTCCACGTACGGCCGCAACTGAGGCAAACTGCGCCCACGAATCGATCTGAGTCTAGCAGCAAGGAAGGCAAGCCTTGGCACCTAAGAAGGATAAATGGTCCTGGGAGACAAGCAGCAATGGACGAAGTTCACTCGGGAAGACGCCGGACACCGTCAGCGCAGGAGGGAAGCTCCAGCATGACCTCGAACAGGTGGGCAAACTGCTGTCCAAACTGCACGATGTTGGGATGCAGCAGGTAGACGAGCCCGGTACGCCACCTTCGGCACGTCCGCTGGTCACAAAACTTGGCATGGACACTGCGGGGGATGTCCCAGGGATTTTGGTTGAGTGGCGACTGCAATGGATCACTGTGGTAGTCTTGGTGAATTTCGAGGCAGACCCTGCGTAATCTGGACAGTCTGCTGGCAGCTGGACAGGGGACCAAAGATGGGGCTGGAATCGGGGCTTCCTATAGGCGAATGGGGCGGGATTTTCTCTGGTGGATAGATGATAGACGTGGGATGACTGGGTAGCAGAAGCGGGGTGGTGTGCAGTGGAGGTTTCAGGCGTGAGAGGGGCAAACAGACTGGTCTCAGTTCTGCAGTTCAGCGCAGTCAGAACTGAGGAGGGTAAAGGTGGACATGGCAAGCAAGGGAAAAGGGTTTTAAAAGTCTCAAGAAAATTCTGGAGAGGGGTTTAGGATGTGTGTAAAAAGTGCTCAAGATCTCAAGTCGTTCTGAGATGATTTGGGGGTCATCTCTTTGGAATTGCTTGAACACTATCCCGACAGGCTGCACAAGGGCAATCTGCATGAACAAAAGGGCAACAAATAGAACTTTTTACTCCGTGTGAATTTTGAGGTAAGGCTTACATGGGACGTTGGGGAACATGGAGAGGAAGAAATGTTGTGAAGAAAGATCTGGGATTTGAGTATGGGAACAGGGGCTACCAGCCTGATCTTCAGAGTTCAGGTTTTATGCAGGTCTGCAAAGGGATAGCCAGCTCAGGTAAAAGGATTACAAAGGGGATTTTTGCAAATGGATGAATTTTGGCATGGGGTTTGCGGGAGTGTCTTGGAGACAGGGAGAGGAAGAAAAGTCAAGAGAGACTGAGGGGATATGAGGACGGGAAGGAAATGATCCAACCTGATCTTTGCGGCCCAATTCTACAGGCAGACAACCAAGACTGGTGCGTAGGGCAGCAAGGGCTATCTCCCCCGAACTTGTAGCAATCTTTGATCCATGAACTCCGGGTTTGAGGAGAGGTTGGGGAAGTCGCCTCCCAGTAGATTGAGCAGCAAGAAACCTGTAATAGACCTTAGGAGTCACTCCTGTGATGACCGTACACATCCTTACGTTGTTTTGGTCACTCCGGCTTAAGGCTGCTCAGCTCCTGATGTGTCTCGCTTCTGTTGAAGTGCTCGATTGGATTCCTTGATTGAGAAGATGCTCGGGCAAACCTAAGATTTTTCCTTCCTGATAAGCTTTTGTTAGTGAGCTTATTGTTTCTCATCCCGTTTGGTGGAATCTTTTTCAAGGTTAGCCTTGGGATTGCTGTCTTAGTGATGCTTTTGTCCTGTGTCTGCTTAAGTGTGGACGATTTTATTCTGAGCCTGATCTACTCTTTGTTTTACGGTTGCTTGGCTTTGGACGCATTCCTGTGTTAAGAGCCGTAGTATACCTTGTTCGTCGTGCCGTGTCCAGCGGCTGATGCGTTGAGAAGACTCATTCATTGTTTCAGGACGTGAGGGTAAGCTGAGATTAGCATTTTTCATTGGGCTCTGTGCTGAGGCTGGCCCTCTTTTCCCTTGCACTTAGGCTCCTTGTGATCGGTTGTTCGATGGATCACTACTCGTGGCGTGTTAATTGCGATTCTGATGAGTTGCGATGGCGCCAAACGTGTGCTGAGATGCGATTACCAAGGTCTTTTATGATGCCTGTGTACATGCTAGAGTGCGCAGTGGAAGCGTGTGGGCTTGTTACCCACTGGCTGAGGATCATTGTTATGAAATTCTCATTGATCGAGGGAATTGCTTCTTCTCAATGTGACTTCATCTTGACTTCCTGTGCCTTGATGTCGTCCGTTGCCGTGCTATTGCTGATAATTTTTCGATGTTGGCATTGACATTTGCGAGTGTTGGGGAATTTGTCAGCTTGTCTGCTGATTGAGTACCCTTTACTCTACATTTCCTTTCTCTTGGGTGTTGTGCTCTCGAGGCTTTATCTTGGTCCTTGAGATGCAGCCCTTGAGATTGTCATTTTGAGTCGTTTCCCATGGTCGTGGGTCTTTTCTTGGTGAGCTGTCTGAAGCATGACTCGTTCCCTCTAGTCGTGTGTTCAGCTGCTGTTGTGCCTTGATGTGACCCTACTTGCAGTTGTGTTCCGTGGTTCCATGTGCTGTACGGGGCCAGAATCCAACAGGTACTGCCGTGTTGCTACTGTTATTTTTGTAAGTGCTGTTGTCTCCGTGAATTTGTCATTGGTGTCCTGTGTGCCAAGTGTTCCCTACCACCTTTGGCACTGGAGCCGATGATGTGGTCAGGCGGTCAGCTGTGAGGACTGTGTCTCCTTGTGTAAGCTGATGCTTGCCATGTCTGTCGTCCCATTTTTCGTGATTTGTTGTTGTGACAATTGTCTCTTGTCTTGAGACGTAAGCGACGTTGCCCTTGTTTTAGAGGTGGCGGACTTGTGTTCAGTCGCATCGTGCTCTATCCTGAGCGTGACCTTGTGATTATGGTCTGACTATGTTCCTCTGAACTGTGTTTCTAGAGATTAGTGTTGTTTCGTAGTTGCATTCATTTGGTTGTTCTTCTCTGCTTCTTCCTTCTTGTTAGTCCTTAAATTTTGAGGATGAAATTTCTTGAAGGAGAGGAGGATGTAATGCCCTGGATCTTTGACGGATCTCTATTGGGTCTTGTCGGATCATTATTAGGTCTTTCGGATCCTTTTTGGAGAGTTTCGGTTCGCTTTGGTAGCTCCCGAGTTGAGTTTTACAATCCGTGTGGATTTTTCTCCCGTACAATCTATGGAACCCTACGGTGAGTTTATTCCTCAATTCATCGACTCGCGGACTACGCTACTGCGATGTACACTTCGCGAGGATCGTTTCAACTATTTTTACATGTTTTTCCGCCAACTCCCTCTGGCGGCTCATGGTTTGGCCGCCAGCCTCTCCCGAAAGCTAAAAATTCTCAACTCTCAGTAAACTGTCTCTAGCACTCTATTATTGGACCGCTAATCATCTCTGGTGGCTCCAAATTTAGCTACTAATGTCTCCCGAGAATGGTGAAGTCTCAGTCTTTCATAAGTTCTTCTTCTGGCATCTTATCGTGCGACCGCTAGACCAGGTTGGCGGCCCTATAGTGGACCATTATGTCAGTTAGAAACTCTACTTTTTAGCCAAATTGAGCTCAATCAAGCCATCAATTTCACATCTTTTCAACACAAAGCTTTTATTTCATTCAACTAAGCTCAAGATACATCATTTGGTTGATAATTTCGATTACATCAAAAATAAAAGTCAAAATACATTCAATGCTTTGTCCGTGCGAGGCCGGATCTTGCGTAATTCCTACACGTAAGCACGACGTTCCTCATCACCTTCCTCCACTTCTGCTTGCCAAGGGCGCACCTTGCTGACCTCCCACATGGTCAGAGCACTCTGGACTGCTCTCTCATCCTCCTCGGTCCCAATCATCCTAGATTGAAGGGGAGGGAAGTGTGATAGCATAGGAACCGTAGTGCGGGGTAGTCCAACTTGAAGATAGCACCGATGAGGGTTGTAGATCGCCAAGGTAGTGTCCCCCACTAGCTGTAGATCTAGGCCTGGTCACTGTGGTAGTCTAAGAGTGATGCTTCGAAGAGCTCGTGGTCGCATCACGAAATTCTCCATTGGCAAGGTGTTGAGGTAGGGGCGCCAATCATCGCGTGTCTTCTTGTCTGCAACCCGACACTCAACCTGTGAAGAGAACCCAAATGTGCCTCCAATGAAGAATAGAGGGTGGCTCCCAAATATTCGGCTAGCTGAAGGTAAATCCTCCTTGGGTAGGAACTTGATTCTCACTCCCATCGAACACTCAAGGATGATCATTGAGCCGAAGAGAGGTCCTCCTAAGCAAGCTGAACTAAGCCCGTCATAAAGGTATGGAAGGACAGTTTGAGAGATGGATAAACCCCGCCACAACCCACTGATAATGCTAAGGTTTTGGATGTCTAAAAGTTGGTCGGTGGTGGAGAAAAGAAAGACCCCACACAAGCAAGTTGAGGTAGCTTTGGCTATGGTTTCAAATCTCTCGGTCCTGTTCTTACAATAAGCAGTTATCCATTGAGGCATCGATATCAAATGGATATGACGTGAGCTAATCATGGTCCTAACATCTTTTGGGTTGTGTATGAAATCTCCTAGAATGAGCGATGGCCCTATAGGCTCAACTTTATGACACACTAGATCCTCATCCCCCACTTTAGTCTTAGGAAGGGATAGGTAGGTCTCTACCTCCACTAATAGGACTGTAGCCTCGAAGGATGGTAAAAGGAAAGTGTGTGTTGGTGGATGCCAAAACTCTACAAGGTCTAAAATGCTTTCCCAATTCGAAGATAATTTCTGGAAATTCTTGGCTAAAACAACTAAAGGTTGGAGGTGCCATCCCCTTAGGATTAAGAGGACCTCTAAAGGAAGCTCTTTGATCATGGGAGCCACCGAATATAGGTTTGAGTAGCATCTTGGGCCAGGAAGAAGCTAGAGAAAAGTAAAAAGAAGAGGAAGAAGAGAGGAAGATCATGAGAAGAATGAAAGTTCAGAAATTTATGACGTTTGAAACCAAAATTGTCACTTACCTCTCTTGAAGAACTTGAGCTAAGATGTTTAAGGATGGAGGTCAGCCTCTGTAGCTCCCCATGTTCCTTTCTAGCTGCTTTAGGTCCGGTGATGCATTGCTATTATGCTGAGACACGACTGACCTGGAGTTTTGATTGCAGCGGGGGGAGGAGGCCCAGAGACAGGGGGCCGGCGCTCCGTCTACTTCTACAGCCCAGACTCCCGCCGACCGAGCAGAGCGGGAGGCAGAGTTCTAGCGGATGGTTGAGCGGGCCAAGGCAGCTGAGGCAGCACTTGCTGAGCGGGTACATCCTACACTTTCCCTTGTGAAATATACTTTTATACTAAAATGCAATTGACTAATGGTGAATGCATGTGTGCAGGTGACGGAGCTGATCGCCGCCATAGGCGAGGGCGACCAGTTGCGAGAGGAGCTCGTACTGGCGCAGGACGAGGCCACCCGTCTGCAGGAGGAGCTGGCGTAGAGTTACGGCCTGAGAGTGGAGGCGACTTGCCTGTGGGGAGAGCTGGAGCAGTGCCTTCACTCGAGGCAGGAGACGGAGCGCCTATGTGCCGAGCTAGAGCAGAGCGTTCGCTCGACGGAGTCGGCAGAGCGAGGCCAGGCTGAGGCGCAGGAGGAGGCAGCCCACCTTCAGCTGCAGTTAGCACAGGCTGGGCCGTCGGACTCAGTGGAGGCGGCACTCCTTCGGGCAGAGGTAGAGCAACTCCGGACTGTGACGTCAGAGCTGGAGCGATACCGACAGGAGGCATTCGAGCTGCACGGCGTGGTGCGGGCATACAGGGAGATGAGCCGTTCCTACAGTGGGATGAGCGGTAGCCGTGTGGCCCTGAGCGGGAGTCAAGCTACTCACGGCTCTGTTGGGCGTTTCCTTGTGACTTCCTCTCAGCGGCAGAGGAATGAGGAGGAGGACCGGCACCGGCGACGAGAGAGGGAGGAGGGTGCGACCTCTGCGATCGGCCCGCCATCGAAGAGGCAGGAGGGAGGAGGTGATAGTTACAGGCTAGAGGGGGCAGCCTGATTTTGCTTTGTACTCCGACACTTGTACATGATGTGATATGATAGTGACCTAGTTTGTTTTTCTTTTTTTTGATTTTCTTATGCTTGTATGATGATGTAAATTCCCAGACCGTGGGAGACAGGTGAGAGAGGTGATGACTTATGGGTGAGACACACGGGAGAGGCGAGGCATGCCGACTTTACAGGAGAGATGACGCGAGAGGAGAGAGGTACACTGACTTTGCGGGAGAGACGACGCGAGAGGATAGAGGTACGCCGACTTTACGGGAGAGATGACGCGAGAGGAGAGAGGTACACCGACTTTACGGGAGAGATGACGTGAGAGGAGAGAGGCACGTCGACTTTGTGAGAGAGATGACGTGAGAGGAGAGAGGTACGCCGACTCTGCGAGAGTGACGATGCGAGAGGAGAGAGACATGCCAACTTTTGTGAGAGAGATGACGTTAGAGGAGAGAGGTACGCCGACTATGTGAGAGAGATGATGTGAGAGGAGAGAGGTACGCCGACGCTGCGAGAGTGGTGATGCGAGAGGAGAGAGGCGCTTGATGAGCGGAATGAGGGCGAGCATCAAGAAAAAATAGCAGAGGGATGGGCGGTCGCCCTTAGGCCTCACAGGACTCATACGGCCGCCTCTAGGCTATATGTATCAGTTGGGCAGCCAGTAACCGGCCGCAGGATGTAATGGGCATTAACGTATAAGTTCCATGAATCCAGAGTTGTGCGGCCCATAATGGGCTGCTCAAATAAGAAGGGCGATCTATCATTAGACCGCCCAACTTACCACGCATTCAGTCCGATCGGGACTCTCCTAGAGAGTCCCAATCCGAGGTGTTCTACCTCAACTCGACCCAAATCCTATCCAAATCCTAGAACACACAGCTTGGGTGGTAAACTATATGGTTTTGTAATTGTGGATGATTACTCTAGATTTTGTTGGGTTTACTTTCTTTCACATAAAAATGATGCCCTGACGGAATTTGAAGCATTTTGCAGGGCGGTTCAAAACGAAAAGGAGGTTTGCATTAAAACCGTGCGGAGTGATCACGGTAGGGAATTTGATAACCTTGAATTTAGCAATTTTTACAGGGCTCAAGGCTACACTCATGACTTCTCCGCACCAAGAACTCCCACGGATCTTGATCTGAAGAATATCCAAAAAAGTTGGGGCATCACAGCCCTCCCCCCTTAAAAGAATTTTATCCTCGAAATTTGGGACAAGCACCAAGTGACAAGGGGTGAACGTCATAAACCAACTGACAACGCTATCAGAGCCCCAACTAAACCTCGATATTCGCAAAAACCACGATCTTGAGAGACGCGACCAGACAAAGATCACGGACAATGCCTCGCTCACAATCCAAGGCACAACGATCGTCGGAGCAGGCACATGCAAAAGAGCACAAGTCTGGCGTCACCTCAGCCAACACGAAATCAACCACAGCACTGCTGCCACCATCTCGCTCACCGAGGGCACGCAACCCTTATCAAGGAAACCAACACTGAGCTTCCACTAGCTCACACCAAGTAAGCCGACCACTTACAACAGCACCGGACCAACTCTTGCCAGAAGACAACTTCTCACAAACCCAAGATCCAATCCGAGAAAAGCACATCTCATAATTGGCCACCCATGGCCTCGCTGGCACACGACTCTCGCCACTCTCGAGCCCCAACAACCAGCATCATCTGTCTGTGAAAGACCATCCACGGGTCACCAGACACGCATCAACGGGAAACCTCCATCGGCTCAACCGGCGCGCTCCAAATCATGACAGGCCATTCGCTGACTCTTCCACAGACCAACACCGCACCTCAAGGCAAATCTCACTCGGACACCACAACTAATCTCGAACCTCACGTCATCTCTACCCTCTCAGGGGAGCACGGCGAAACCACATGACAGGATCTCCCCTCAGTCCGCACGTCACTCGACGCAACACACCGGTAAATCCTCCCTTGCTGGACACAGACCAGGGATCACCATATCCAACGCCAACGCCTCTTCAAAGACTTTCACACACAGACATCGTCCTTCATCCTGTCTCCTCAAACCCTTCACCTAGAAACGATCCAAAAGGACATCTGCCAACCCGGATTCCACGCTCACCACAGAGCCTCGGGACACAACCTCTTACAATCCACAGTACACTTCTCAAAAACCAACAAGTGTCGCATGCTACCACAACAAGCAGGTCGATAACGCCACGACTAATGCACACGGGTCCCCAGGCAATACACTTCCCACCATGGTCGATCACTCGGTCAACCTCACCAGCCAATCACGACAACCAACTGAGACCCATAATCTTGTCAGAGATCACTTCTCCAAGGACACGATCTCACCGAAGGACACAGCTTCCAATACAGAAACGGGGTACTCATGCGGCAACCTCGCCAGCACGTTTTCCCAATTCTCAATCCAGCAAGTGCCACAAACCACAATGCCTCAAGTAACGGCATGGCAACAACACGTCTCACGCAACCGAGACAACTCACATCGAGGAACCAATCCTATGATGCTCTACACATCCTCAAAAATCTGCCCGTAGCATCTGGCGCTACGATCCTCCGCTGCGCACTCAGATCCACGTGCACAACTACCACAATGACAACTCGGGATCCTCCATCCCGACGATCCTCTGCGACTCCACAGGCTTCGATTCACGATATACTAAAACCAGATAGATGAATTAAAAAGAAAGAAATCAGAATAGAGCCATGGGGTTTCAGAATTCCAACACAACTAAGAGTGTGACTACAGGTATTGAAAGACTGGCTGGTACGAAATCCCTAGACTAAAGAGTCTTCTGCCATTCGAATCCTTGCACAACAAGATCAGTGGAGTCTTCAGCAAGTTATCTTCAGCAGCTTCAAGACCTGCACTCCCATGGCTTTAGATGACTTGTTACCTGCACAGTAGTTTGGCCCACCTCTCTTCAATCTTCAAGTCGTCCGCACCTTTTCCTGTCTCTCCTTTTCTTTTTATGCTTCATCTAGCCTCTTTTGAAAACTGGCGCGAAGAACAAAACCCTGGCTGCTCGTTCAAAAACTAGTTCCCAGATTCCCTACAGATTTCTAGGGCGGAGGTTAAAATCCTGTTTCTCAATCCGGATGATTGGTTGACCGAATCTCCATCTGATGCAGCAACCCAATCAGCTGAAGGTCCTTTTCCATGTCCTATCCACATGCATTCAGCAATAGCTTTCCATATTTCTAGGGCCGCTAACCATAATTAGTTTCTTCAGGATTTTATCTGGTCTATCCGATTTTGGTCGACCATGACCAGGTCAATGGTCGACTTCCAGTGGATGGTAGAAACCTGCTGTTCCCTATGTGGTCCTGGACTCGACACTTGAGCCCTCTTGTGTCAGCACCTGTCCCAGTCCAGAGTCTAGCTGGACTCCAGAGTCGGCCACCATTGCATTGGATGTCGACAGATGCCTTCCTAGCTGGAACCCAGTTTCAGCCTAGGCCTTGTAGCTTCATTGAGTAATTGAAATTACTCAACTTCCTTTGTAGACTGAACCATTTAGCATATTATTCACCTGCATCTTCCACCAAGATCTTGAGCATTGCTAGGTGTGTTTTAGCATTCATCATGGCCTGCATTCAACATTGGTACCTTAAGTATGGTAAGATGAATTTCTTATTAGCAGTCATTATGAGGAATTTTGAACTCATGCTTGAGTGATTATTCCAATGACTTATGGATTGTCATCATCAAAACTAGGGGTCCACAACAGAGGAAGCAGGAGTAGGGAACAAGCTAGAGAGGAGGGGGAGAAGCCATACCAGACAAGTGGCTGTTGAACTAACCTCGGCAACCCAAACTACTCCAGCAGCAACAGGAAGGCAACTCTGAGCTGACGAAGTCAGGAGTTGCCCATCTGTCGACGATGCAAGGGACCTGTAAGGCAGATAAAAACCTAGGAAAAACCTAGACAGACGTAGACCTAGATGACACGACTAAAACGTCATGCACATTACCCCACACATGACTAGAACGTCATGCATACGATAGGGCACTGACCTCAAGTACGGCCATGAGAGGGCCAACCCGGAAGGTCACGATGCACAAGAATCACGAAGAGAACAACGAAGAGCCACGTGTCACGTGACTGGCATGCCACTCACTAGAAGAACAGCCAGCTGCATCCACTGACGTCTTATGATACACCTACGAGCATCTCATCTATGCTACCCACCGTCAGGCAGAGACTAAGACACTGTCAGAACCAGAATAGTAACCACAGTCGCGAGTAACTAGTCAGGGTCACGTCCGTCGGCGCAAGTCCAAAGCCCCTGTCCACGTGTGCACACACTGACTCATTGCCCTGAGCCAGGCCTCTAGCTAGTTTTCTCCCCCAGCGGACTCTACTGCAAAGCAAGGGAGCCCACGGAAACTAGCTTATAAATCGTGTATCGGGAAGGTGCCCCGCTACAAGAGCCGTCACACCGCAACCGTTGGGTTATTAGGTCTAGTGGGCTGTCCAGAGTCGGGTGGCTCTGAACCACCTGTTACTTCATGTTACTTGCGATGGGTGTGTGCGTGATTTTCAATGTTCACGTTTACTGAGCCCCTACTAGTCGTAACTTTCCTGCACACGTGGGTGCGGACCCACTTGGGAGTGGTGGAGAGCGTGACCCGAGTGAGACGGTTGTTAGGTTGGTTACCATAGGGCCCCCACGTGCAGCCTGAGTCTAGGCTTCGGGAGAAGAACAAGCTAGAGGGCCTGACCTAGGGCGCATGGTCTGTGTGTGCACACGGGGGTGAGGGCGACAGACCCACGCTGACGAGCGCGACCTCAGCTAGTCCTTGTTCTGTGTTCCTGGTTACTGTACGGTGTCTCAACATTTGTCTGGGGCGTCGTAGGTAGGCACCTGAGGCACGGACTAAGATGTCAGTAGATGCATCCGGCCTTGCTTCTAGTGGACGGTACTCCCATCACGTGACGTGAGTTGTCATGTTGTGGGTTTCCATTTTTTATCTGCGAGACGTGGTTTCGTATGTAGTTTGGGTGTTTTCCCAGAGCCGAGGTCTAGGGTTTTCGGTGAGCGTCACCGAGGGTTTTCCCCTAGACGGCGTTAAGTTCACGATGGCGCGATCGTGACTGTGTTCTCGAAACTCATGGTTTCAGTGTGGCCCTTGTCTGTGAGGACATGCCACCACGATAGCGGCGTCATGTTGCTTTCCTTGTAGCATGACTAGGGTGGTTAGTGGTCCGGTGGTCCCCCGATTGTGGGATTGGGGTGTTAGTTCCCTTTACAGTAGTAGTAGCTGTAGAGCTGAGGTTTTACCAGCCACCATGTTTACTATTCCTACTGTAGTTGCTGTTTTCCGTACCACCGTTATTTTCGGTTAGAGTTTCGTGGGACCCCTACTAAGCCAGTGATAGAAGGCTCACCCATGGTTTTCAGGTGCGACAGTTCTTCCTCGAGGTTCAAGGACGTTGCGTGGAGGCTCTTAGCTGCCAGTTCGTCGGGCCGAGTGTTCACTTGGCATTTGGTACGTTCTCTACCTTAGACTGTACTTTCTGTTGGAATGGACTCTATTGTAGTTAGTTATTTATTTCTATTAATTGTTGAATTGTCCTGCCTTATTTCCTATTTCTATGTGCACCACACCTATCCTTTTAACCCTTCCGAGCCCTCCGGCTCGTGGGCGGCGGGCCAGGTTTCGAATGGTATAGGGTCATTCCCGATATCCGGATCTTGGGTCGTTACACGCAATATCATCCAAGTTTCTGCTGCTACGTCCAACCTCAGGGGTTGGGCGCAGCGGTATGTTTAAGTCATCAAGTCGAGAGATCATGATTCTCCGGTTGACTGGAGGATTAGGGGCTTTCGTCCTTTCTGGCTGGACCGGAAGCCCTCGGCCACTCCCGGGGAGTCAAGGAAGATAAATGCCATCCTCAAGTTCCCTATGGCTAATGCTGATCTCCTGCTGACTCCGATAGTGCTCCGGGACCTGGGGTTGAGCCCCCCATTACCATAGGGTATTGATTTTGAGTCCTCATCAGGCAGTGTTGGCGGAAACTGGGTTGACCAAGCTGGAGTTGATTGCAGGTGCACCGAAAGCGCCGTCATGGCACTATGAGGTGGTGCAGTTGTCACTGTGCGCCCCCGCTGATAGAGATGTATGCCCTTTAAGCCAATCACAAGCATTGTGATGGCAATATTTTTTGTACAATTTTATTCAATAATAATAATGGCATTTTCTTCATTATGTTCTTAGCACGTTATAGCGTGTATGTTGTAATTTAAAAAGGCCAAAAGTTTTCTTAAAATTTGTAAACACCCAATTCACCCCCCTCTTGGGTGTCATTGATCTCGAGACTTCACCTTGTCCAAAGCAGGCTCAATATCCTCCATTATCAGAGTCTCTCTTAGATATCTTCAGGGCTTTGATGGCCACCCGTGCATTGCAACTCCCTCCAGTTGAATCTTGCTGACCCGCGGTTGAGAATCAGCTCCAATATTATGCATATCATCGCCAGCAGGGGCATTTGGTTAAGGACTGTCATGAGTTTCAGGATTATGTTTATGATCTGGAAGCAAAGAAAATGATCAATTGGCCTGCTATTTGCAAGATCGTTCTATACCGTCATAACAAGCAACAGCAACAAAAAGAACTGCCTGGGCAACCATCTCTATCATTGCAAGGCCAAGGGCACCTCTGTGTTTCTTTGTCTAGTGCTACACCTGCTCCATCACCTATCCCGTCACTTGCTCCATCACCTATCCTGTCACCTGCTCCATCACCTATGTCATCGTCCGCTCCATCATCATCTATCCTATTACCATCTCCATCATCACCTATCCCATCATCGTCACTATCGTCGCTGCAACCCCCACAAGCCCAAACCTCTGCTCAGGCTAGTGTCTCTGTTTCCTCTACTACCTCTACCAACGTCACTCCCACTCCCAATGCCGCCCGATGCATCATGTCGATACGTTACCATTGGTCACCACGACCCTTCGCCTCACCATCATCATCGTCTTTATTGCCCTTGTTGCCATCCATTAATTCACCTACTATCCTCATTCCTTCTTCATCGCCACCTTTGCCAAAACCATTTAATCAATTGCCATCATCACCTTCGCCACCTACCTTTCCAAAGTCATCTAGCACACTGCCCTCATCGCCTTCATCTCTATCTGAGCAATCTACACCTTCGCCCTTACCCCCACCTACACCTAAACTTTCCATTACCACTATACCTCCACCGCTGCTAGAAATCTCCACATCCATTGGAACCTCCATGCCGTCCAAACCTACTGCCTCCACTCCACAACCCACTTCCACCCCATGAAGCTGGTGTGCACTACCTATGGTGCCCCTTGGGTCTAATTCCCAGAAAGAAAACTAGCCGAGTCAGGACAAATTGGTGTTGGTTGTGCATTCCAAGCAATATGATTTTATCATCCGCATGCCAGTCCATGATGAGCATGCACTTTCAAAGATGGTTGCCAAGAAGAGTTCCTTTGCACTTGTGCCAATTCCTTTGAAAGTGAGACTGGTGGCAATCCCATTGCTTGTCGGGGAGTCCACTATCGATGCTTTTATTACTTCTTGCTACATCTCACTTCAGATGACTAGTCAAGAGGGGTTCTCTACCCAGACTATGCTAACAGATATGGCTACCAAAAGGTTGATGGATTCTATGATTAAGGGGCAATTTGTTGTATCCTTGGAATTTCCCAAAGACATTTTGCAATTTTCGTACTCTCCCTCGGTTTGTCAATAAGCCAGCCATGTCAACACTGCGTATTACTCTCCCACCGTTTCATTTTGCTCACTTATGAAGAGGGTTATGTTTCATGCCTAACTTCTGAGCAGAGTTGCCAAATCTTAACATCCTTGTGACAAGCATCAAAACTCCAGGGATTCATGTTGTTCATTCATCTAAGGAGTTGTCTGTTCAAGAATGACCAAATGATGTTAGCATCAAGTACCTAGGGGCAACCACCTAACAACGCTACATGTTCATGATAGGGCTAGGCCATCTGTCAGGTGGGCCCGTTATTTGAGAAGGTATCACAAGCCAAGATGTCCAAAGGTCCAAGCCCAAGTTAAACAGGTCCATGGTCAAGAAATATCTATTAATTAAAGGCAAAGGTGTAAGTTCAAGGGCTGTTAGTTGGGCACTCAAGGGTCCACTTCTCCTTCTTCTTCATATTGCTCATCATTCCTTTTGCTCAATTCCCACCCTTGGATGGTGTATCTCCCCTCTTCCAAACTCGTGTTCGTAATCTTCTCCTCTCTTCCTAGGTCCATAAACCCCCATTCCTCCCCTTTTCATCTGGAGTTCCTAGATCTTCCTTATCTCACCAATTCTATACCTCAATTTAAGTCTTCTTTTCATGCCAATCCTAGGTCACCTTCTAGTTCCCCCTCTCCTCTTCATCCGGAGGCTCCAAATTCTTCAGGTCCTTCTTCTCTGCTACACCCTCATCATCCAATATCTCTAGATTTCCCTCTGTCTCAAGATTTTCTTCAGTCCTCTTCTCCTCATTCCTATCATAAATTTCCATTATCACATCCTCCGGAATCTCCAAACTCCACCAAATCTTTTGATTCTTTAACGTTGCTCTTAGGTTATTTTCACTCTTTGCCTTTACAACAATCGAATCATTGTTCTTCTATTCCTTCTTTATCACCCTCTCAAGGCCTTCACCATTTCTCTTGTTGTTCTCGAGACTTTAGGCCACCTTGATCTCTTCTCATCTCTAGTTTCTCTATAGACCTTTCCTTGTTATTAGGGTCTTTGCACCCTCACAAGAGAGTTCTATCCCTCACCGCTCTTTCTTTTTATTCCCCTTCGTCCAGTTAAGTCTTGTCTGCCACTCCTTCATGTTAAAGAATCATCTAGCCTTTGCTATCATTTCCATCTTTATCCTGTTCAAGCAAGGAACACAAAGTGCAAACTGATCGAGATCGCTTTAGGCTACTACTTCCCCGTCGAAGGATTGTGAGGTATCTTTTATTTGTGTAAGAATATGCTATTATTTCTCTTGTTACATTCAATCTCTTATGCATGGTCACAGTACTGGTTCCTTTAAAATGATTGAATGGTCTAAATGTCTAGCTAGGAGGTTAAGTCGTAAGTCAAAAGCTTGTTTCTACAGCACCCTAGGCTGGTGATAACAATGCTAGGAGTCCAAAATTCTCTCCCTGATTATTGAGGGTGACCTTTGAGTATGGGTTTTCAAACGCTACACAACAAGCTATAATCGACTCCTCTGATGTAACACCATTACTGCTTTGGCTATACTTTGGGTATGCACAAAGGTCTTTTCCCTTCTTTGGTCGGTCGAGTGCAGGGGCAAGAGATAGAGGGGTAAGGCGACCAACCTAGGCATTCCCTGATGAGAGAGGTGTAATGACCCAAGATCTGAATACCGGGAGGAGCCTGATACCATTCGAATCCTGGCCCACCACCCACGAGTCGGAGGGCTCGGAAGGGCTAAAAAGGAGTGTGGAGGTACAAATAAATAGGAAATAAAACAAGACAATTCCATAATTAACAGGAATAAATAACAAACTACAACAGAGTCCAGTCTAATAGAAAGTATAGTCTAAAGCAGTAAAACATACCACATGCCAAGTGAACACTCGGCCTGACAAGCTGGTAGCTAAGGACCTCTACGCAATGCCCTTGAACCGCGAGGAAGAATCGCCGCACCTGAAAAGCAGGGATCAGTCTCCAAACATAGACTCAGTAGGGTTCACGCAGAATCCCAACCGAGAAAACAATGGCAGAAAAGAAAGCTACGCTAGCTAAGCAACAGCATTGACGGGAGGAGTACAACGATGACGAAGGGGACAGTCGTACTAAACCACAAAAGCCAATAACTCACAGCAGTAAGGCTACTCCTACCGGTGACAAAAAGGGGAAATCTCGATCTCACAATCGAGAAACGGACCACTCTAACACCAGACCTACTGAGGAAACACTCACGGCAACCATGCCGCGGAAGCCTACCTACACAGGCATGACCAACCGGGACCGCATAGTCCCACACTGGCTCGGTGAGGCCTCGGTAATCCCTGCCAAGCACCTCTGGCCACCACCTCGGGAAAACACGTTGGAACTGTCCAGAAGCCATGTCTTGCAGACCAGAAGCGGAACCCGAAAATAGGAGAGTCACGTCACGCATAATAGGAGTACCCACCCACTAGAAGCAAGGTCGGACGCATCCACTGGTGTATTAGACCGCGCCTCAGGTGTCTCACTGCGGTGCCCCAGGCGGAGACAAAATACACCGTTTAGCAATCGATACCACGAACAAGAACTAGCTGGGTCGTGCTAGTCAGCGCGGGTCCAACTGCCCCCAACCACGTGTGCACACACTGACCATGCGTCCTAGGTCAGGCCTCTGATTGGTTTTCCCCTTAGCCAGACTCTGGCTACAAGATGTGGGGCCCTACGGGAACCAGTCTAAAAATTATCTCTCTTAGGTAAGCCTCGCCACCACTCCCTGGTGGGACCACACGCGTGTCGAAAGGCTACGACTAGTGGGGAGTCACTAATGTGACCACTCTCCAAGGAGAAACTCCGAGACATTTCAATGTCCGTGCACTCACTGTTCAACTCGGTGCACATTTCAGCTCTTATGCTTACTAGGGTCTAAGGTCCGTGCATATAGGCCATCCAACATACAGAAGGTCAGTGCATTATTTACTTTGTGCATATTATCTCGGTGTAGTTTCCTGCTTAACTGCATTTAGGTCAGTGCAAGTTTTTCCCTTAGGTAAAACTTGGTCGATGCATTGTTGCCGTGTACGAAACAAGGTCGGTGCTAGTTGCACCTTGCGCATGAAGCCCGTGCAGTTTTTTCCCTTCGGCATACAGGGTCGGTGCACATTCTTGTTTGATGGCATATAAGGTCTGTGCACATATAAGGTCCATGCACTTCACCATTTAGAGTCTGTGCACATTCACCACTAAGGTCTGTGCTAGTAACACTAAGGTCTGTGCATCCTTTTATGCTAGTTGGGATTAGGTTGGTGCACATCTTCATTATGCATAAAGTGACTCTGTGCATATTTGCCCTGTTGACATTTAGAGTCCTTGCATGTCTGCTCATATGCTATTAAGGTCCATGCACTATATCTCATTCATGCGACACAAGGTCTGTTCACATCTCTCTTGTGCAATACAAGGTCCGTGCACACTTCATTCTTGTGTGATGTTAAGTCAGTGCATACATCTTCTTGTGCATACCCAACGTCTGTGCATGTCTCGCTATATGGTCTGTGCACATTTGCCTTATGCTATTCAAAGTCTGTGCATACTTGCCTTAGGCAGATGGAGGTTTGTGCATGTTGCTTCGTCTATGCTTTAAGGTCTATGTACAATCTACTCTTCCTAGCTCATAACACATGACTATTATGTTTGTTCCTTGCCAAGACAGGAAAGGCCCATGATCAAACACCTTAAGGGCAGATCTAAAGAAGCACATGATTTCGAACTAATGAAGGGCACATGATCCCAGGCATACACATCCTGGAGATTCAGCCACGTGGATTGCAACAACATCATAACTTTGACACGTGGAATCTCAAAGGATCAAATCTGCATTAAAGTTTGGGCGGGAAACGTGGTATCCGCATGCCCAACATTTGCATATAAAAGGGGATTGAAAAGCTTAGAAGAAGAGAGAGGACAGAAGAGAAGAACTGAGCTGATTGGGAGAGAGAGAGAAGATCTGAGCCCTTCGCCAGTGCTAGAACTTCCTATTTGAGAAAGAGAGAAATGTCTAGGAAGAGGATAGCATGATTGATTAATCATACCGAGTGTTTGAGTCTGAAAATTTTGCTTCTACGGAAGTTACATTATCATTGTTTCTGTGTGCTTGTTTTCTTTTGTTCTTTCACCTTCGAGTTTTTCGTTCATTCCTTTTATTTTGCTCTGTTACCCTCTAAGTTCACTTAGAGGAAGGGAGAGATTCTCCAGTTTCCCTCCATTGTGTTTGGAGGAAGAGAGGAACGATCCTTTAGTTCGTGAGTTGCGGGGAGTAACTTACGGGGTTCCCTTTCCTGGCTGCGAAGGAAGGGAGGTTGGACCTCTAGGGTTTCTTCTGATTCTCAGAAGAACAATGAAAGTGTTCCTCGGGGCAAGCTGTCAGGCAGCGGATGTTAGCAGACAGAGTTTGCGGTCCCTAAATTACTTAGTGCAAGGAAGCCTTACTCCAGTGGAGTAAGGGGTGGACGTAGATTACAGTTCGCAATCGAACCACCTTAAAAACTCTCTGTCTCACCTGTGTGCTTTGTTTGGGTGATATCATATGTGTGGTGTGTTTGGCTCTGTGTTTGGCTCATCACTCATTGTGATTCAAGCTCATCAGCTGTTCGATTAAAGTCTGGGGGATCTCCGTCGCCAAGCCAGCGTGGGGGTGCGCTGGCTGTCGGCCCCGAGGCGAAAGCTCCCTCACCAGCGAGGGAAAAATTTGCTCCGACCGAATCCTCGTCAAGTGAGAAGGTAGACTACGACTACTCTTCTGATGAGGTGGCTTCGGGCAAGGACATATCTGAGGAGTCTGGTCCTCCTGAGCTAGTCTTTAAGGCCCCTCTACTGGCCGACTCTTTGAGCTTGGTGGAGGAGACCATTGTAAGTGTGTATTTATTCGTGGGGGTTTCCCTCGAAGGCATCCGCTGATTCCATCTTCCTTCTCGTTGTCAATTTTTAGGAACAAATCCCGCCGGAGGTCGCAGAGGTACCTGCTCTGGGCACATCGGTGAGGCGACCGGAAGGAGTCGACTGAGGCTTGGACAAGCTGGCATCCTTGTTCGAGGTCCTGCGGCGGGAGGTGGCTGCGGGGACCTCCGTTGTCCCTGTACTGGGGGTTGGGGCACCGCCAAAGGTGAGGATAGAAGCGGTTGTAAGTATCGACTCTCCTTCTTGAATCTCCCTTAGGGATGCTGATTCATCTTTGAACTGAATAGGACGATACTCCCCCCGAGTCCGCGGGGACTCAGGTGCCGAGGGACGAGCCTCTGGAGGAGGGGGAGATAGCACCGGAGAGCAGCATTGTTCCGATGGCCGAGGTAAGTGTGGGGGTGTTTGGGCCCCACTTTTATTCCTTCAAGATTCGGCGGCTCACCTCATGCGATCTGAGTGATTAACCCTGCCCTGTACATCTAGGAAATGACGGTGCCCCCTCAAGTCCCTACTGGTCGGGCCCGCAGGGCAAATCGAAGATGTCTTTCGGCCCGCAGATAGCACGACAGCTGACAACTCTCATGGGATCAGGTGCAAAACCCTTGATATCCCTTTTGCAGTCGGGGGCCTATCCTCGGCTCGCAGTCCCGCTTCCATCTCTTCTGAGGCTCGTGCCACTGGAAGAAGACCAGTGCTTGAGGAAGATGGTAGCGGATCTCACCCTACCTTCAAGGGAGACTCTGGAGGGGGAGGCGACACCTGGCCCAAGCCCTGCTGGGGAAGTGGAGATGGGAGCGGGCCAATCTATCATGGTGGCTGACTCGGTCTCCAGGGTGATTCATCCTTCAGTCGAGGTGGGGCAGCTTCTCATGATAGCGGTGCCGGGTGGTCCTACCATGGCACCGCCTTCTCCCCTGGTGGTGGCTGGCCGGGAGCTATCTCCTGAGGTTAAAGGCTCCAGTAGCTTGGCTTCAGCCCTCCCTTCTTCGTCAGCCGTGGTGGATGCAGGGCTATGGGCGGCCGTGGATAGCACAGTCAAATTCAACCTGCCGGTTATACCCTCAATTGGTCATGCTGCTTCAGACGCACCGGTCCAACAGACATTGCTGACGCTGAGGTCAATGGTCTTTGCTGATCCTTCCCTCACATACCGGGGAGTGCACACCATGGTTGTGCAGTTGACCGGGTCCTTGTAGATGATGGGCTGCCCCCTAGAGGAGTGGTCGCAACGGGTCTTATTATTACTGAAATATGGGAACCGCCATGACTTCCTCGAAATGCGGGCTGCTGCTGAAGCTGTCGCTATCAACGCCCAAAGGGATGAATATTTGCAAGCCCTGGAGGCGCGGAGGGGGACCCAGGCGCAGCACCAAAGGGCGCTCGATGAGTGCCACGACAACATCCGCGCCTTAGAGAACAGAATAGAGAAGCTAAAGGGCTGGGTCATCGAGGCTGAGTCTGATCTCACCGAAGCTGAGGCGGTGAGGGCCGAAGCTATCCCCGAGCCATATATCTCCCGCCCAATGTGAGCCGCGGTCCCATGCGGGTCTTTTTTTTTTTTTTCCCCTCCTAGAACCATGTGCCATGTCATTCACTGTTCGAGAATTAGCATCTCGGGGGGTGTGCACACTGATCGTACACATTGAGTTGCACCGTACCTGCCTGATCGACCTCCTGTTCAGTTTCAAAAATCGCGTCCGAGGTCCCGCGGCAGGGGACACCCAACTGCGCCGCTGGCGCAGGGCGGCAGCGGTTCAATCCGGCCTTTTACCCTTCCCCGTACAAAAAAATCTTACCTATAAAAAAATAAAATTTCGCGTCCGAGTAATTGCACGGGAAGTGCAGACAGTACGCCGTGTCTGGTCCTAAAGCCAGTCAGTCGCACTCCCACACGCTTTTGTTACGAACTTACGTAACGCCGGGCAGCTTCCTTCCTCACCAACCTCCAACTCATCAATTCTATCACCCATCCTTTCACACCAGCCCACCACGCCGTTCTGGTCTCTCTCCCGCTCCACCACCCCCCGAATCCGAGATTGTTTATTAATAAATATCTTATTAAGAAATAAAGTCATAACATAAGAGGGAAAAAATAGAAATGCCAGGGACGCAACCGGGGAGAGGATTCGGCGAAAGTTGGGACGACAAGTAGGTTGGAGGAGGACGACTCGCGCCAGCGTTTACCGTCTGTCCCGTCTTCACAATTGGGAGGGGGAGTCGCCTCCTCCGCCTCTTCTCCATCCCCCCCTCGGCATCTATCCATCCACCCATCCGTCCGTCCGCATCCCCGGCTACGAAGAATTGCCCGCGGGACTGCTCCCTGTTGTCCCGCCTGCTTCCGTCGGCGGAAAGAGCGGCTCCACCGTACCCTGGATCGCCGGTTGTTTTGGATTGGGGACAAGAGAGAAAGGGTATCCACTTCCCTCAGGACTCTCTCTCTCTCTCCCTCACAGAGAGGGAGGAAGAGAAGGAGGGGCTTTCTAGGGTTCCGGCCGTTCGCTCCATGTGATTCCGCCGATGCTGCCGGCGGGAGTGACGGACACCGTCCACGGCGACGTCGGCGGCGGGGGCGATGGCGCTGATGCCCCCCGTCCCTGGTTTCTGGACGCCGATAATTATACCGAATACCCCCTCTCCTTGGGGGGATGCGCCGCCGCTGACGACGACGATGGCGACAACCTTTCCATTGACCTTGACGCCTTCTACTCTTTGCTCGACAACGAGCAGCCGGTTTCCTCTGTAAGCACCCACCCGCTCCTTCGCCTTCTTTCCTTATCGGTTCCTTTTACGGAGATCATAGTTACGTAAAGACGGCTAGTGCCGACAACGTCCGGCGTTGATGGGATTCTTGTTGGACTGGCTTCCATGGTGTTCGGAATGCGTTCATCTTTCCCTTCGCCGGCGCTTCTGGGCCTTTGGGATCGGTATTGCCATTTTGGATGGATATACAGGTCAGCTTTGTTGTTCAGGTTACGATGGGCGAGGTGCTGAGAGGCTTAAAGGCTTTTGGAAGGAGGTGATTCGGGGACATGCATGTCTGGCCCGAGGTCAGAGTTGCAGGCGAGTCCATTGTTGATGCGGGCTAGGTTGGAAGATTTCGTTGGTTGAGAGTTGGGTCGTCTGTGTTTGGGATTCGGAGTGGAGGCTCTGTGTTGCGATATAGCTCTGAAGTAAGTGTTAGTGTATTCTGTGGCGATGAGGGTTTTCTATTTCTCTGTGAGTGAGAATTTTCTCTGGGGCTGAGGTTCTCTAATTCGTGGTGCCTTGCATGCCTAGTCAGGTATGTGCTTTTTGGAGGCCATCACTTCTCTTCTTTTGACCATCACCAGGTCCCCTTTCTTGAATTCTCATCCTTTGACTAGCTTATCAAAAGCACGGGTCATGCAAGCCTGGTAGAGTTGGATGTTTTGTTACGCGCGTGATACTTTCCTTCGAGCTCGGCGAGCTCCTCCAACCTTCTTTCAATGTTGGTTTGTTCGCTGCTGGCCAATCCATGCTGAATGGCAACTCGTAGTGAGGGAACTTCTAATTCAATTGGCACCATAGCTTCCGACCCGTACACGAGAGAGAAACGCGAGCAGCCGATTGGAGTTTTATAGACGGTACGATGGGCCCAAAGTGCTTCGTACATCTTTTCTTCCCAATCCTTCTTATTTGACTTGACAGTCTTCACCAGTAATGCGCACAACGTCTTGTTGAAGGCTTCTGCAAGCCCATTGGCTTGAGGGTTGTAAGGGAATGACGTCCTCCAGTCAATCTTGTATTTGTCGGCTAGTCGATAAACCTTCTAGTTTCTGAAATAGCTGCCGTTGTCAGAGATAATGCGGCTGGGAATCCCGAACCGAAATATTATGTTCTGCCAGAAGAATCTTGCAACCAACTCTCCTGTCACTTCTCTTAGTGCTACTGCTTCTGCCCATCTAGAGAAATAATCTGTAGCTGCTAAGATGTATTTGCACCCAGAGGAGGATGTTGGCAATGGCCCTACCACGTCCGTGCCCCATTGAGCAAACGGCCAGCTTGGTATGGTGGGGTGTAGCAGCACTGACGGTCTTCTCGACACGTTGGCATGCTCTTGACATTTCTGACAGGCCTTCGTAAACTTGTAGCAATCATCAAACATAGTGGGCCAGTAGTAGCCCAATTTCTTTATCTCGATTTTCATTTTAGGACTGGCCTGGTGTGCTCCAGCTGAACCCGCATGAACTTCTTGCATCACCTGTCCGGCTTCTGTTGAAGACAAGCATCGAAGTAGGACTTTTCTTCCGGCATCCGCCATTATTCGGAACATAGTTCAATTTCTCATCTCATAAGAGTCCTTGACCCTCAGGAGCATCATTCTTTGTTCTTTTTCCTTCGGGAGCTACTGGTACTGGAACCATCGTAGGAGATGTTCTCGCCAGTCGGGCTGTTGAACCTCTTCCGTAGCTACCACTTCATTTTATTGTTCATCAGTTAAGACCTCTGTCACACTGGGGACTTGTCGCGGTTGATAACTGTTATGTTCAGGCTTCCGTCCGGCGGGATCGCCAAAGAACTTGCCAGCTTAGCAAGGGCATCTGCCTGAGCATTCTGTCCTCGGTTGACATGCTTGACGCTAATAAAGTAGAATCTTGACATCAGGCGAGTTGCCAGCTGGTGGTAAGGGAGTAGCTTCTACTTCCGCACATCAAACTCTCCCTCCAACTGTTTTATGACCAGCATGGAATCCGTAAATGCTTCCAACATCTAGATTCCCATGGACAGAGCAATCTGCAACCCGATTATCAGGGCTTCGTACTCTGCTTCATTGTTCGTGCACGGCTTGTTTATCGAGCAAGATGTGTGGATGACTTCTCCATCCAGAGATTTTAGGACTATGCCTGCCCCCGCTCTGACCCTAGAAGGCTGCACCTGGTCGACTTCTAAGGTTTCATCTTCAGGAAGCTCTGGTTCCAGTGGGCAGTCTTCTGGTATTGGATGGCCAGCAAAGAAGTCTGCAATAGCTTGGCCCTTGACAGCCTTTCATGGCACATAAGAGATATCAAACTCCATAAGAATTACCGCCCATTTGCCCAGGCGACCTTTGAGTGCTGGTTGGGACATGATGGTTCTCCTTTTAGGGGCGGCTGAGGTGCAGGGTTGGACCTACGAGATTGTCCGGCAGCCGCGGAACGTTCCTCGCCCGGTAGATCACGTGGTACCAGGGGCCGGTCAGGTGTCTGTCGTCGCCCCCCAAACTGAAGTTGTGTTTGCCCCGGGGAGGCTGCAGTACCCGATCCCGATCGGTGTTCCTCTGGTGGGCTCACCGACAGCATCTGTGGCGAGTGGAGGCCCTAGCCCTCGGAGGAGCTTCCCTAAAGGAGTCCCCGGTTCAGCTAGTGAAGGGTCCGATATGGCCGGTGGTAGCCACGTCATCTTGACCAATGATGACTTGGCGGCACTGGACACCCGACGTCGATCGCGGAAGAGGGCGAGAACTTCCCCTCGGCTCGGAGTCGCGCCCCGTCACCTCCTTCATCTGAGCCGTTGTCTTCTGGCATCCCGCCACCACCGTTGGCCCCGGGGTCGGTGGCTGCGGCTTCTACGTCGGTTCCCGCGGCACAGGGGCAAGATAAGGGCAAGGCCCCGGTGGTGGAGGGCATCGATGCCCCTTCTCCGCTGGCGTCTCCTCAGTGCAACTCAGCTTCTCCTGCTAGGGGCTTAGGCTTTGGGTTGATCAGGATCGCGTCAATCGTCAATCTCATTGGCAGGACTGGACACTGGCTCGAACTCTCCAGTCTGATCGGCTCAGGTGCCGAGAAGGAGTTGACTGCGACAGTCCCGAGGAGTGCGCACCTCGTCATTAGTGCCTTCGACGCGTGGAGGCATTACTTCCAGAAGCTCATCCAGATGTTGGAGTCTAGCCAGGCCGCTCAGGTGGAGCTTGAGGGGCGCCTGGGGGAGTCCGAGGCGGCTCGCGCTGAGGACCAGCGACAGTCGGTCCAACAAGGACTGGTTCTTGCCAGTATGGTGCGCGACCGGGACCACTTCCGGGCACAGGTTGACGCCGCCGAGGAGCGAGCTGCCAAGTTAGCGGAGGAACTCCGGGCCATGAAGATCTGTGCTCAGGAGGTTGAAGCGGAGATCGCCACTTTACGTTCCTCGATGTCGGTGGCGGGCGAGGAGGCAGTGGAACGGTTCCGCTCTTCTTCGGCCTACCGAGACGAGCTAACGGAGGTGGCCTTCGAGTTCTACGGGCCAGCTCGTGATCGTGGCTTCCGAGAGGGATGGAGTGCCGCCGTGAAGGCCACTGCGGATAGCCTTGGTCGCGCGCCCCCCTCGCTCCCTCCCCCTTCGTCTCCTTATGGCCAAGAGGCTGACGATGGTGAGGGGGAACCTGAGGACGCTGGGGCTGAGGGGCCGGTGTTGGTGTCGGTGCCGAGCACTGAAGGGCGAGCACCCGCAGACGCCTTGGAGGCAGGGGGCCAGGTGGTGAACTTGGACGAGGACTCGCCTCCCACTCGGGCTGCTAACGCACGTGAGCCTGAGGAGATTGGGGCATGTGACGATGTATCCGGGGTGAACCCTTAGAAGGGTGCCCCTGCTTACTTATTTTGATGTTTTCCCCCGTTTTTGCCTAGGTGGCAGTTTCTTTCATGTCGACTTTTTTGCTCTGGTATGAAAATCTTGCCTTTGTTTCGCAAATGTCGAAATCTCTTCTGTGTATCTCCCTCCTTTTCGAAAGGCTACGAGATCCTCTGGAGATACAAAATGGTGTTGCTGAGGGGACTTTGAAAGGGCGCGACTTTCGGGGACCCATCACTTCGGTTTCCAGAGATTTGCTTGGGGCGGTAGGAGTTCTCATGCCTTCGGGAACTCTACTTCCCTATAAATAGTGGCCCTCGGGGTATCCTTGAGACCATCGTGAGAGAAATTTGCTGAAGTGAGTGATTCCTTCTTTCTCCCTTGAGTGTGATGCTCTAGGCCAGGTCCTGTGATGGAACAGAACCTTAGGCGTGTGACTCACCCCATATACCCCTCCTCTTCTTATCTTCTTCTTCCACAAAAATTCTCTGTGATACCTCTGCGAGTTAGGAAGATTTCGGCGCTGGTTTTGCATCGATCGGAGTTCGGAGTCGTCGGCAAGAATTCATTTTGTGAAGGCGCGCATATCTGTCCGAGCTGCTGCACTAGATCTGGAGATGACTGTGTGTTAATTTCTCCAGCCCACCTCTGACACCGTCTGAAGTTGTTCCCTAAAGTTTGATCGAAGAATTTCGAGTGCTCTTCGCGTTGCCACTGATCTCGCCTCTATCGGAGGTCGGTGCTGATCGTGGCGGCCATTCTCGTGGGACCGCGCGAACCAATCTGAGCAGATCCGGCTCAGATTTAGAGTCAACTTCCAGAGCCTGCCCTGTCTCATCCGGTCGAGATCTGTGTGCGAGATCTTCAGGTCATGTCTTCCTCTCGATGTCGCCAACATTCTCCCATAAACGGCGCCTCGATCCAACATCAGCAACTATTTTTCCCATAATTCTTTCTGTTCATATGCAGTTCTATGCGAGCAGAACCAGAGGCTCGGTGCAGTCACTGTTGCTCCCAGATCTGAAAGGATCTGATCACACCCTTTGGAGCAGAAAAACTAAGTCCAGTCGCCGACGTTCTCCAACAAACGTAACCTCGATTGGACGTCGGATCTTGGCATACCAGCCTTCGTAAGATCGCTGCGCAGGGTGACCAGCGCAGACAGAACCGGGTCGGTTCACCCTCGGCGTACCCGATCGGCCCCGACGCGTCTCCCTCGGCTCCGATGAGTGCTGCCCGTCAACCCGTATCCCAGCAACCCCAAAATTAGCCATTGTAGCCCGATACCTCCCTGCGTGGAGTGGGCATTCAGTTCTGAAATTGTAACAGTTAAGTCATTTGTATAATGGGGTTGTTTGGAAATCGGCTGGGAATTCCTCCCCACGCCTAGGCGTGGAGGTACGCGTTTCGTTCCTCTCTCACTTTGCTGGTTTAGTATGCTTTCTATATTATTGCGTTTGTGAGAATACGGCCATTAGCTAGTTTTAAATCACCGCGATTGTGAGTTGTGAACGCCTGTTCCGTTGCTCCAATCTAGCACCGAGCTCGAATCGGTACCCTAGACGACGGTGGTTTCTTAATCGCCGCGATCCCCATGTTTCCCTCGCAAGGGACGATCATCGGGCTAGACTGAGTTACTGTTGAGAGACGTCCCCTCTCGGAGAATACCACAGTGGTCAGCTGCTCGACTTGCCTTAGTGTGCTAGTACTGGTTGCACTTCGAGTCGGTCGTACGTCTTAGCCCGAGTCGGTCATCCGTCCCGCATCACCAGTGACATGAGACTCACCCCTGCTTTTCAGGTGGTGGTCGTTCGTTCGGCTTCCGTGTGTCCCTGGGGCGTGTGCTCGTAGCGTCTAGTGTGGCCAGCTGGTACCCTCGTCGGGCTTCCCCCGACTTTCTGGTACGTCCTTTCTTTCTTGTCGACTGTACGTGGCACTTGCTGTCTTTTCTTTGGACTTGACTCTGGGCTATAATTGTTAATATAATCTGTTAATTTAAAAGTAATTTTATTTCTGCTACTTTAGCAACCCAATCTAATGAAATATTATTACTTCTGCCATATCTGTTTGTTCAATGTACCCCTCATGACAATCCTCTTTCCCTTTAGGGGCTTTACCGCCCTTGGGAGGCCTCGCCCGTTTGGATGTATTTCACCTACGCTATGGCGTGCATGGGGCGTGGAATGGGCCGATTGGGCCGTTTCACCATTTTAACCATCGGATTGGCATAAAGGTCCTACCAGAGGCCGTTATGTGCATAATGGTCCCCCGATAGACCATTATGCTTCGTTCATCGATTTTTATCTTTGGAGGTCTTGGAGCATAACGGACCAAGACAGGTCTGTTATGTGGAGCATAACGCCCATGTTCAGGTGCGTTATAGTCAGGTGGTTTTTGAGGCTGACTGCCATGTCAGTCCTCTTGACGATCGTGTCTGCCTCGAAGATTGTGTCAGTCGGTTTGCATAACGGACTTCTACCCATGCGTCATGGTTAATATAATGCCTAGGTGTAGATCCGTTATGGTTCATTGACCGATGCTTTGACTGGGTATGGCGATTGATATAATGCGCCTCACCCCGTGCGTTTTGTGGCTATGACGGATGGGTTCTGATCTGTTATATGCCTTGGTCTGTAGTTAATGGGTTTTTGTGTCTGTTGGGTATAACGCACCTGCCATTGTGCGTTATACTAGTATGACGTGCCTGTTGTGGTCCGTTATACTTCGTGTCGTTTGTGTTTGGGTCTGTTGGACATACCGCCCCTCCCTGGGTGTGTTATGTTGATGTAACGCCCCTATGCTGGTGCGTTATATCATATGGTTGTAGGTTGTCGGTCTGGTTGGCATAACGCCCCTCCGGTGGTGCGTTATATGGGTATAGCGCCTCTATGCTGGTGCGTTATAGTCCTGTTGCCGTATTGACCATTTGCTTATTCTGTGTTGTGTGTCTATCTGTCTTAGGTCCTTGTTTAGGGCGGTGTCTATCTATCGGTGGTTGTCTGGATTAGTCAGTTTAGGTGACTGGTTGTGGTCTTTTCCTAGACTACGACAGTATCCTAATGACTCAATCTAGAAACTACCATTGTCCACATCTCTGGTTGCGTAGCGGCTATCTCTTGACTATTAGGTTTCCCCCTAGCAGTTGACTAACAAGTTGGTCTGCCCAGAGTGTTGTCATCTTCCGTCGCTCATGTTCTTGGTGGTTCTGTTTGTTTGTGTTGTTGTGGCGGTGGATGTGTTAGTGTGTCAGTGTCGTGTCTAGTTCCGGTCGACCCGGGGTTACCTAGTGGTTGACAGGAAGCCTTGTTGTGTCTCGACAGCCTCGTCCAATTCAAGACATTGGTTCTGGATGCCTCGAGGTACCATTCTACCTCGGTTTGCATATTCAGGTGTGTTGAGGGTTCTTGGTGTCCCCTCAGGTCTCCGTGTGTCATTTCCTCAGAGCGTCGTTTTCCTTGGCTTAGGATTAGATCGATTGGCGGCTCATTCCGCTTTGTGCGACGATCCTGACTCAGAGTCGTAAGACTCAGGGACCATTGTAGATGTAGGTCTAGGTGCCTTGTCCTGAGTCTATTGGTAGTCTCTTGTGCTGCCTTTGGTGCTTCGGAGTACGTGTTGCGGGGTATTCTCACCTGTATGTACTTCGACACTTGTGTTTTTAAAGCGCGGTATTATGTTACCCTACTTTAGTTCACCGATAGATTGGTCTCCTTGTCCCTCGCGATGGAGCCACTAGTCGTAGCCCAGCGACCTCTAGTGTCGGCCCACCTGGGAAAGGTGGAGGGGTGTTTCCTGCTACACGATTTTTAAGCTAGTTCCGTGGGCTCCCGCTGTTATCGTGGCATCCTACGAGGGGAGAATACTAGCTAGAGGCCTGGCTCTAGGCAGGAGTCAGTGTGTGCACACATGGTCAGAGGCTTGGACTGACACTGAAAATAATTCATATAATATTCTGGGACATTACAAAGGAGGTTGTTCAAGGTGAAAGAAGAAGGGTGCTATTGTAGACGTGAACAGTGATCCGAGGTTCCACTCTTCATCCACAACTCAAGATCAAAGATCTATCTGAAGCAATCTACTTCCAATCAACTGAAGAAGAAAGCAACAAGCCAAGAGAGATCCAGAGGGAGGCCATCAAGGCAAAGAAGAAGGGTGCTTCAACTCTCGTGAAGAATCACTCCATCCATAAAGTTCCTCATCCAACTGAAGACATCCAAGCACCTTTAAAGCCAAGGAGTTCCAATCAAGAAAGGCCCTCAAGAAGAGATTAGGGGAAGGCTATCCAAGTGAAAAAAGGAAGAAGTAATGTAGCAGTGAACAGTACTTCGTGCAAGGAAATCTACATCCAACCCAAGGCCATTCAAGCTTAATCTGAAGCCATTTAAGCGAAGAAGGAATCAATGCCAAGATCTGCAGCATACACACAGGGGGAGCCTAAATCAGGAGCACTCTAAATTGTGTCTCATTCATTTTGGTGTCTTGTGCTTTATTGAGTTTCACATTTGTGTTTCCTATAAACTGCAAATGTCGTGTGTGTGTGTGTGGATCATTCTAGATCCGTGGTCGTGTGTGGTCATGTTGTTCCATTCGTGTGTGCGTAGGTCTTCCTAGATCTGCGTGTGTGTGTGGAGTGCTGCATTTGTCGCAGCGTGTGTGTTGGTGATCCGTTCGTTGGATCGTGTGTGTGTTGTTGATCCGGTTGTTGGTTCTTGTTGGAGACATCATCTCTGTGTGTGTGTGTGTATAGGGGCGTGTCCCCGTGTGTGTGGGCAGGCGTCATGCTGCGTGTGTGGTTGAAGCATCGTCTCCATTTGGGGATTTATCCCCAAGTGAAGCCTCACCTAGTTTGGTGAGGGGTGGACGTAGGATTGGCGTCATTGCATCCGAACCACCTTAAAATCGCTGTGCATTGTGGTTTGAGTTGTGCGTCATGTGGGTTGTTTGTTATATCCGTTATATGGTCGTGTGGGAACGGAGAGATTGAGAGAATTAGTTAATTAGTTTTCTACTTCCTAATTAGTGTTTATTACATATTTCAAAAAGGCCAAAAGTTTTGTTAAAATATGTAAACACCCAATTCACCCCCCTCTTGGGTGTCATTGATCGCGGGACTTCAGTAAATACATACTGATTACATTTCAAATGGATACATCCATCAAAATTGTACCGGTCCTCCAACTTTGGCCTCGTATGACAAATGGATAATCAGGTGTTTCATGGAATCGAAGAACACAAGGGGAAATATCTTCTCCAACATGCATACCATTGTGACCACATTCTATTCCATAGTTTGCACATCCCCAAGTTTGAGTTTTGATGCACATAGAATCCTAAAAAATTGACTCAACTCAGGCAATGCTCCCCATATAGGCTTTGGCAATATGTCACAGAATGCAATGGGTAGAAGTCTCTCCATGAACACATGGCAGTCATGACTTTTCAATCTATATATTTTTCCCTCATTGACATTTACATAGAGGGCTATGTTAGACACATATCCATCAAGGAATCTTAGTTGCTTCAGCCACTGGCATAGTTCATTGATCTGTGTGCCATTCAATACGTAAGTTGCTTTAGGTTGCACAACTTTGTCCCGTACCTGTCGTAATTCCAACTCTGGTCGTTTGCAAAGTATCTTCAAGTCTGCTCACGTCTTGGCATTGTCCTTTGTTTTGGCTTTCACGTTCATGATGGTGTTGAACACATTATCAAAGACATTCTTCTCAACATCGACATTTTGATTAAACCGAACCCATTTTCCGAGCTAGACTCTTTTCGAATCATCATTAAAATTGCCATACTCATGGCAGACATTTGAACGGATCTATCTCGATTTTCACCGCATTTCCGTCACGGACTTCTGTCCGAACATGAAAAGGTCATTGAGTGACCAACATGGCCGATGTCCCGCATCCCGATGTGGGCCCTTAGAGTGATTTATTCCTGCTCTTTCCTCTGCAATTAGTATTAATTCTTTTGACCGCAGAGCCCCTAATTTCGGTAATTAATCAAGGGTGTTCCTTCGTATGGGGGAAGTAAATAATATCGTGGCCTTTACGGCACGACGGGATTCGGTCCCGACCCAAACTACACAATCACCTGACAAAGTCAGATCGAGCGCACCATGGGCTTCCATGAAGTCTGAATAAATCGTCACTTTGTGACTGGCACGCCCACGCACTTAATAAACCTAATAAACAACCAAAACGAAAATAATTTTAATAAGAAGTGCGTCCACAAGTTTGGCACGCCCGGTGGGACCGATCCACCCTTCATCTCTTTGCCGAAATTAGGGATCCTGTGGCCCCCTTCTTGTAATGCTAATTGTTTCATCTTTGCAAATGTAGGAAAATCACACTTCAACCTCGAGAATGGTGGTCTCCTTTGGCCCGCAAGTCATGGAGAGCCACGTCTGAGAAGGCTACCTCACCGTCCCGCTCTGCTTCGGGCACTTCCCCCCTGTCGTGGGCTTCCCCAACTTCCTTGAGGTAGCCTTCGTCAACATCCTGGACGTAGAGGCGTCTGACGAGCCCGAGCCCAACGCTCCCATCCCGGGAGCCACTAAAGCTACTACTGGCCAAGCTATGGCCTAGAACAGCAACAACATTCTGGCAAGGACGTTGGGCTGCAACGTGCACCATGTGCACCAGGCTACTGGTCCATCGCACCAGGGGTCGGCATCCCATCAGAGGAGGCTCCGAAGGGATAACGCTGGCGCTGCCACGGGGTGCCGAATCTCCAGCACCGGCAAGTCTATGATTGTCGGGACGATCTGAGTCCATTTGAATGGACAAAGGTCCGAAGTGGTCCCGGATCGCATCGTGCCGGCTATTCCAATCCGCAACTCTTTCCAGGGACTAGAGAAGATGAAGGAAAAGATGGCGCTTGCCGATCCGACTGCGGCACCGAAAGACACGTCAGCTCACAAGCCAGCCAAGCTGAAGCAAATTTAGGTTCCCAAGGAAGCCCAGCCCACTGCACCTGCCCAGGTGGGGCCCAACTACACCCGCAGCAGAAAGGGCCGAAGAGATGAAAGGATCGAGGTGACGACCATGACCCACCAACCGACAGTTGCTACACCAGTGCTGCCCAAAAATGCCCGCCACCAACGTCACATGCGTCGTCATCATGCTGACCACCCGACGTTTGTAACTTACACTCATCCTGCTGTCACCGTCAACGTGCAACCACCGGCTGCTCTCCCCGACCAGGAGTGGGAAGGGATCGAGCAGGCCATGAAAATCTACCTCTGGGGCCTGGGTAGCACCCCTATGGGTCGTCAGAGACTGCTAGGGGCAGTGGCCTCCGCCTTCAGAGGAGGAGAAGAAATCCAACCTGTGCCTAGCTCAGAATCAAGGAATCGGTCAGAGGAATGATACTAGTCCCCTGTGCGGGAGGAAGCACCGCCTCGACAGTCACTTTTCGACAGACTGGTGTTCCCAAATAAGTTGTCAAGGAGGATGGCGAAAAGAAATAGGAATTGGAGAATTTTCACCTGCAACATGGCAGGAGTCCCTAGTCGGTATGGATGACCCATACAGCCACTAAGAACATAATGAATTCTATATTCAAGGGGCAATCGACCGTATTCTATACAATGTCCAGGGGCATTCTACAGTTGCTATTTAATCTTCCTCGATTTATAAGTGAGGCAGCCACGTCAACGCCGCGTATCACCCTCCCTCCATTTCACCTTGCACTTCCGACGAGGGAGTTACACCTCATGCCTAATTACCAAGTGGAGATGCCTAATCTCAAGTTATTGATACCAAGCAACAAAACTCCATGGTTTTTCGATCTTCATCCAGTTTAGGAGTTTATTCAGGAATGTCCATTTACAGTTAACACTGCAAGTCTAGGGGCAACCACCGTGATAAAGTAGCATGTTCATAGTTGGGCCAGGCCGTCTGCTAGGTGGGCCCATTACCTGAAAAGACATTGCAAGACAAGAAGCCCGAAGGCCCGAGTTCGTGCCAGGTGGATTTATTCCAAGAAGGTTTTAGCCAAGAACATGTGTCAGTGCAAGTTTAGGGGCTGTTAGTTATGCACTCAGGGGTCCACTTCTTCCTTCCATTCATCTTTTTTTTTACTCAGCTCCCACCCTTGGGTGGTGTACCTTCCTTCCTCCAAACCAGTTTCCACGATTTTCTCTTCCATTTTCAGGTTCGCGAACCCTCGCTCCTCCTTTCCTCCCTGTTCAGAACCTCTAGATTTTTCTCATAATCTTAGGCCTCGGTCTACGTCACCTTATCCTTCCACTTGTTGCACCTCTTTTTATTCTTCTCCTCTAATATCTCCGGGTTCAACTCCTCATTCTCTTTCCCCGACCCTATCGGGCGTCGCTGATTCCTCTTCCCCAGAACTTCTGGGTGTTTGCTTTGATTCTCCCCTGGGACTTCCGGGCATTACTCTTGGTTCTTCCTCGACCCTGTCGGGTGTTTTTACATCTTATCCCCCACCTTTGGCAGGTGATCCCTATCCCTCTTCTCTGACCATGTTGGATGTTTCTTTTCCTTCTCTTTTCTCTTGCTCCTCCTCACCCTTTCGGGGTTTTCACCCTTTTTCTTGCTATTTTCGAGACTTTATCCCGCCTTGATCTCAGTTAACCTCTGATTCATTCTGTATCTGGTTCCTTGTTATCAGGGCCTCATGCCATAATGAGGGAGTTCTAGCCCTCATCTCTCTTCTTTTTTATCCCTTCTTCGTCCAGTATGGTGTCCACCACTCCTCCATGACATGGAATCTAATCCTTTGCTCTTCTTTCATCCTTTATCCTATTAAACAAGGAATACAAAGCTCACATTCCTCAAAGCTCGTTGATCATAATCGCTTCAGGATGTTATTTTCACACCAATGATTTGTAAAGGTATCTTTTATTTCATACAAGAACATGATGTCATTGCTATTACTCCCCTATTTTCTGCACGCGTCTATAAGTGTTAATTCCACTATATGAATGAGTGGATTTAGGCCTTAGTTAGTTTACTTAGTAAAATGAATTACTTTTGCAGCATCTTAGGCTAGTGATAGCTCACGCTGGGGGTCCAATTCCTTCCTCGATCGTTGAGGGTGACCTTTGGGCATGGTTTCTACACACACTACATGGCAAGCCATAGCCGATCTCCTCTAGAATAACACCATTGCTGCTTTGGCCATACCATGGGTATGCACAAAGGCCTTTTCTCTTCTTTGCTCAGTTGAATGCAGGGGTAAGAGATTCATGGATCAAATGACCAATCTAGGTGCTCCCCAATATGGGAGAAGTCTCAAATAACTCAAAAGAATGAGCTTTCATGATTTATCTAGCCAATAAGGGCTATTATCGGTCACAAATCCTAGTTCTAAATTCCAAACTATTCCCGGCTCTTAAACCACTGAAGGTCAGCGAGTGATGAACTCAAAGTCACCCAATCTCAAGATGTAACCCTCAGCTTCAAATTCACAAAGGGTTCACTTCCGTTAAAAAAAAATGGGACTTAATAGAGGTGCCTCGACAGACTTGTGCAGCTAGTTTACTAGCTGCTTAAGGGCAAAAAGGTCATAATCCGGTTGAGGTGAAAATCCGAAAGGACGTCTCAAGCAAAAATGGGTAGCCTCTTACCGTGAAAACTCGAATGGGCAAGTTGGAAAAAGTCAAATAGGGCTAGTTTTGGTGAAAAACCCGAAAGGGCGCTAAGATTAGTAAAGTAAAAAAAAGAAAAAAAAGAAAAGAAAAAGTGGACTGTTGAAGTACTACAATGAAGAGCAATGCTCAAGCATGACAATGAGTTTTTCAGTTCCACAACTCATGAATTGTTTCTATCATTTATCCACAAAATTAGAGCTCGAGACAAGCGCTCGAGGTGACCACCAAATGATTAATGCTGAAAAACAAGAAAGGAGAATGATATTGTACAAGGAACAAGCTCATAGATGGCAAGGCTTCCACTTCATCAAGTTCTCAATTCGGCACTATTTGGTAACAATGGCATCTTGGACCTCTAAGCGCTGTTCAATAAAAGAACTCTCCTCAGCCTGTGCCTACTGTGTTTCCTTGGCACTCGACTTTGTCGTGGCTAGTAACTCTTTAATTTCGTTCAATATGGATTGGACAGTTTCTTGAAGCAACATGGCCTTGTTTCTGCTCTCGGCCTTTGCCACCTTAAAGGAACCTCGATGGCCTCGAACCTTTTCAAACCTAGAGTCTAACTCCTTGGCTTTGTCGGACAAAGCAATAATTTCTTCCTCAAGTTGCTGCATCTCTAAGCAATAGTCCTCCCATGCCGAAGACTCATGCAGACGCTAGAATTCCTCCCAAATACTCTCTACCGCTGCCATCCAAGGCTCTCTCAGCAACCCCAATGCATGATAACCCCACCCCGTGTGCCAGTCTGGAGAGTGTCCTGCACAGCCTCCACTGAGGGAAGAGTCTCCCGTTGAAACATAGCTCGGGCATTACTAATGAGTGCGTCAAGCATTAGCTCAGCCCCCACGAAGGGCATAAGCTGGGGATCATCTGGCCAGTCAACACCATGTGCTGGGAAATCAGTAGCCAAGGCTGATCTATGCTCTCCATTCTCCGTGCTCGAAAGGACATTGTCCTATAAGCCTGTAAACAAAATTGGGGATGACTATGATTACGTTCAAGGGCAGAGGAACAAAACAAGAGTAAGAGTGTGCCTCTAGAGATCAGGTTAGTGTTTTCATACCCAGGGAGGTGACCTCCTCCAAAGTTTTGTCCCTGGCGTTGGACTCAGACATGCCCTCCTCTACGACACCAATACCAACTATGTAGTCCAAGACGTGAGGTGGCCGAGGCGACCAAGGGGTCGCCTCATGCCTCAAATGCCTAGGCGATGGCTTAGGCGTTTGAGGCGTTTTATTAAAAATATGTATGTACAATTCAAAAAATATAAACATATGTCTAAATATCAAAGAAAATGCATACATACAATCAAGATTATAAGTGAGGTTTAAACCAAGATTGGACCAAAAGAAGAAGAAGACTGAGAGTGAGACATTTGAGGCGAAAGCGAGGCGGTTTGGGACCGCCTCACCGCCTCAAACGCCTAGGCGCGCCTCTCACTACATAGAATACCAATGGGCAAAGAGGGTGCCGACTGTTCTCTAGTAGGCTCTATTGTGCTTGGGAAAGTGCAAAGTATAATGCCTGTCTGATACATGTAAATAGGCTGAGGGGCAATGATTCAAAGAAATCAATTACCTAATGGTGCAAGACCCTTATCGCATGATGGAATAGGGGCAGCAACATCCTCCCTAGAAGGAGAAGGCCGAGTCTCCTTTATGCTATGGTCGGCCTGATGTGTTGAAGTTTCCTCAGCGCTCTCTGAATAATGAAATGACAAGAGTCAGCCCAAGGTATGGAATTAAACATACCAAAGGAGTGTGAAGCAATAAAAAAATAAACAATAATAAAAAACCTTGCAAGTCGACATCATCATTCTCATCAAGGGACGAAAATGAAGACCCTGTGATAGAAGGAGAGGCATTTGCATGTTCTATGGCTTCCCCCTTTGCTGGTGGGGGTAGTTCATTACTTCCTACCATAGGACAACCTAAAAGGGAATAAAACATCATCATGAAGGCTAGCCAGATCTGTTGAGATTTAGAAAAAAAGAAAGAAAAGGAGAATATTTAGCCTCAGGTTCCTCGCTAAGGGTTGAGCTTGGATTTTCTCTTAAAAAACAAGTCCTAGCATCCTCGACGCCAACTCCTAAAGCCCCAACATCTAGTTCCGTCACCAAAGGATCTCCACCAGCTTCTTCCGAGGCACTAAGGGACCCTGTGACGGGAGAACCCGTTGCTGCCCAAGATAGGAAGCTAACAACAAGATTATATAGATATCTAAGCAAGGCAAAGGACGAAAAGGGTTCAGAACCAGATATACTCATGAATGGTGTGGGAAATTTGGGCCACCACCAAGCTATGGGAAGCAGTCGGGGATCCAACCACGTCAACTTGGGGGTCCGGCTCTGGATCATTCTTTGCACAAATTTCAACTAATAGTGCTTCTGAATAATTAGTCACCATTTCCCCATTTGTGGGAAGAGTGGTTGAAAATTATGGGAGAACCCCATTTAGCCCAGAATTCAGGAGCGCAACAAACTGTCCTACAAAAAGGCATAGGTTTGGGTCCAGTGAATTTGAAAACAAGAAATGCCAGTGTAACCTTCCAATCGAAAAGGGAAAGAAAGGGATGAAAACACCCTACATAAGCTCACCTGAGGAGTCCTTATCGACATCTAGACTCGTCCCCTGTTCAGGAAGTGTCATCGCACTTCCAGCCTCAAAAGTCTTCTTTGAAAAAAGTGGAAAACATACCTTTAAGGGTCCATCCAAAAAATGCACATAATGGTGGGCATCGAAAATCAGCATACCAGCCAAGGCCTGCCAGTGTCCCCCCCACCCCCACATGAGAAAGGCGACGAGACACTCGAAACTAGATTGTAATCATCATTCATTAAATCTAAGTCGTGTAACTCGCCCTCTTCGTCAGTTGCTCCCATTTCATTGGAAGTATTCTCATCCATGGGAGGAAGATTTCTTACCCTCTCGACGGCTGAAGATCCTGAAAGCAAAACAAGGTGGCAACATTATTCAACATAAGTTGCTTCGACAAGATAAACAAGGATATGTAGAAATTACCTTGGGGCTGTCCATCTGAGGTAGCCCCCCAGTGCTAGGATGAGGGGCCCTGGTGCTAGGACCTTCATCTTCTCTCGACCGTTGCCTTTTCAAGGTGCTAGGGGCTTTCTTTCCCTTGGTTGAGATATTTTTTGTAACAAAGCTCACTGTAAAAACAAAAGGGATTACAGAATTAAGCATCATTCAAGGAAAGATAAATTAAGTAAACGAAGAAAAAAATGAAGAGAAAATTGTTGGCTGCCTACCATTTGGAGTCGGCGAGAAAGTGGGTTGCAACACTACCTGCTCTAGCTGAAGGCCAACAACCTTTCTTGCTTTTGTAACAGCATCCCAGATGTCGTGCAAGGTTGTGCCATTCTCAGTAAGCGAGACATACTCAAATGGGCCAACACGAACAATAGAGCTGATCAAGTGTCTTTCTCTTTGCGGCCATAGATCATTGTGGAATCCCTCAGGAGTAAGCTCAGTATTCTTTGAAGCATTGGGAGAATAGGCACAATTTGACAAGAAATGCTCCCACCATGAGTATACATTCTGAATTGCTGATGTTTTACTCTGTCCCGAGAAAGTCTCAGTTGGGCGTCTTAGAGGCTTGATTGCCCCTGAATAAGGCCACCAGTGTATGGTGATGGCCCCATTTTTGGCTTCCCATTGTGCATGACAATCTCTAACAGTCCTAGCAATCTGTGGAAACTGGGCATATAGAAAGGAATTCTCAATAGCAGGTGGGGGTAGATCTGTCCTCCCCAAACGGCCTTCCTCACCTTCTCAACTTTTACGGAGGTTGCCTAAAAATATTACTGTGTTTGAACCACGAACGGGCATAATATATATCAACTTGGCTAACCCACCTCCTCTTTGGGAGGGCACATATCTGGTCTGGCACACCTCTGAAGAAAAAAATCCCACCAGCTACCTACAACCAAGTGGGTGTCATGGTTCCGGCATATTTTCCATTCCAAGGCAAAATCAGCTTCTAGAGGAACCCCCTTTTTGTAATTTTGGCCATTGTGGTTGTCACGCTCCTCTTTTTTTTGTTTATTTTTGTTACCCCCCCTTTATTATTATTATTTATTTATTTATTTATTCACTTATTTCTTTTATTATCTCCCTTTTTATGAATTTTATTATTATTATTATTATTGTCATTCGTTGCATTTAGAGTGTATCGGGCCGGGGGCTGGGGGCTAGCGTGCCGACGAAGGGCGAGCTGGGGGGCGCTAAAGGTGCACCGGGCGAGACTTGGTTAGGGCGCACCGGCGAAGGCCCCGCGATGCGCTGACGAACGGCTGGGGAGAGCGCGCCGGTGAAGAGGTGTACCGGCGAAGGGTGGTCATGGGCACGCTGTGGGAGACTTTGGAGGCGTACCAGTAAAGGGATTTCAGAGTGGTCTAGATCGATGACGGGCCCACTCCTCCTTCGTTCTCTTAAGACCTTTCTTTTCTTCTTTCCTTAATTTTGGTGCAGCTTTATACAAATTGTTCCTTCCTCCTTAATTAAGGTGATTGATTGATTATCAGTCCATCAGTTTGTTGCTCCCTTCGATTCTTATCATATTATTATCTTTGACAAAAAATCGGCAGCATCTCCTCTTGACCCGGGCCTAAGGGAGATACAGGGAACACGCCCACATGGAGTGACAGAACCCGACCATTGGAGGTGGGCGTCCGCAGACGACAACACCTTTAATAAAACACCGGGAAACCCGAGGGGACCAGCAAAGGGGGGAAGGCCTCGAAGGCTGGTCAAGGGGGTGCACCGGGGAAGGCCTACAGACTGTGCCGGGGAAGAGAGCCTGAGGGTGTACCAGGAAAAAGGGAGTTATGTGTGTCGCTGAGGGCTAGGGAGGCTGTACCGGGGAAGGCCTTGAGGGTTTAAAGGCACACCAGCCAGGGGACTGTGCCGGCGAAAGGATGCATCGGCCGTGATCAGGCTGGGGTTAAGGGTGTACCGACCAAGCGGGCTCAAGAGTGTGCCGGGGAAGGGTGACCAAGGACATACTGGCTAAGAGGATCAAAGAGTTGAGGGTGTGCCGCTGGGAGGAGGGCTAAGGGTGTACCGCTGAGGGTAAGGCTGGGTGTACCGCTGGGATGTGGGCTAGGGATGTACCTCTGAGGGTAAGGCTGGGTGCGCCGCTGGGACGTGGGCTAGGGGTGTACAGCTGAGGGTAAGGTTGGGGTGTACCGCCAAACGGATGGCTGGGCGTGCCGCTGAGGGGTAAGGCTGGGGAATACCGCTAAAGGGGTGGCTGGTGTACCATTGAGGGGTAAGCTTGAGGATGTACCGGTGGAAGGGCTATTCAAGGGTGCACCGGCCAAGGGCTAGAGGAGCCAAACTGAGGGTCAGCATGTACTGTAGTGTTCCCAGACGACCATAGATTGCTTAGGCTACAGAAGGGGGAAAATCACCGAGGAAGGGTGAGGGAAACCATCGAACGCGTAGGAGAAACCAAATGCACGGAGATGGTGGCTCAAACCTCAAGAGGGAAATTTCCATACTCGGCCATGTATATCTCGAAACATCGAGGTGGAAGATACAAACGATGGGAAGGGAAGAAAAGAAGAGGAGGAAGTTAGGAATGGAGGAGATTAGGGTTGAGCCGGGACGACCACTCCCTGCTCCCCCAAGCACCCTTCCCCGCTACGGAACCCCTCTCTCTCTTACTCTCTTTTTTCCCTCAGGTGGTGGTGACAGAGCAATGGCCGGGGAGAATAGCTGTAGCAACCCTGAATTTTTAAAAATAAAAATCTTAACAAAATGTTAAATAGCGACTTAGGTAAAGTCCTGGTAGCGGTAATTCGATGCTACATCGGGTTATCGGTATCCGGAGCTCTGGGTCGTTACAGTTGGTATCAGAGCAGTGTTGAGGAAACGTGTAAGGAATCAAAATTGCATAGCTATTGTCCAGAATTAGTCCAATTACACTGTCCTTTGCTAGCTTAGGATGTTTTCCATATGATTAATGAATTTTTCTATCTATTATCTGTTTGCTAGTCATTTCAAGATGCCGCCTCAGCGTCGGAGAGTCCCGGTTCCTCAGGAAGCGAGCAGTGTTCCGCAAGATATTCCTGCTCTAGCTCCCGTTGTTCCAGCTCAAGAGGATGCGCCTGGCAGTCGTGGACGTGCATTAAAAGAATTCTTACTTTTTCATCCATTGACTTTTGAAGGCCAGACTAATCTGGATGCTGCCAGAATATGGTTGGACGTCATTGAGCACGTGTTTCGCTCCATGGAATGCGCGGAAGATGAAAAGGTGATGGAATACCGAGTGTGAGGTTTCTTTTCAATCTCGCCCGCTCTGGCAGATCTCGTGGGCTGAGTTCATCGCTACTTTTGAACTCACCTTCAGCCCGGCTTATCTCCGTATGGAGAAAATGCATCAGTTCTTGCAGCTTGTCCACGGAGGAATGTCAGTGCTTGAATATCGGAATAGATTCATGAAATTGGGCCGTTATGTGCCCCATATACTTGCAAATGAGGCATTGAAAATAGAATAGTTTCTTCGTGGCCTCCGTGCTGAGTTAAGGCAGCCACTGATCGTTGCCTGTGTAACAAATATGAATGACGTTTATCAAGCTGCGGTAGCATTGGAATTTGATTTGGTGAGATCCCAGGTCCCTTCTCAGGCAATGTCGATCCAGCCGACAGTTCAACTTCCTTCGGGTTATCCGCCTTCTGTTCTAGGTTTTCCTTCTACCACTCCAGCAGCTAGTGGTGTGGCTTCTTCTGGCAAGTCCTAGTTTAGAAGATTTAAGAATAAGAAGAGATTTAAGAAGTGATTTGACTAGCAGGCTTCGTCTGGCGCTACACAGCAGTCAGCTCCTTCCTTTCAGCAGCGTCAGACTTCTACAAAAAGTCAATTCAAGGGTTGTGTGCGGTGTGGTGGCAGCCACACAGGCAAACCATGTTCGTTGTCGGTGGTGTGTTTTTGGTGTCACCAACTAGGTCATGTGGTGCGGGATTGTCCATTGTGAGCAATTCTGGTGTAGTTCGCTCCAACAGCTCCGTCCCAGCCATCTCAAACACAATTCAGGCCTCCACTCCTACCTCCGCCGCCATCTCAACAGTTTTAGCAGATTCTCCCTCAGGCTTCAGCAGCATCTTCTTTTCAGTCTTCTGCAGGTGCTAGTAGAAAGTTAAAAGGCAAAGTGACTCACATTTTGAGGGCAGAGGCTGTAGCTTCCAATCTTGTCGAAGGTACAATTACTATTTTTGGTTGTGCAGCTCGTGCTTTATTTGATTCTGGTGCTTCTCACTCCTTTATTTCTGAGAAATTCATTGCATGCATCGAGGTGCCCATGATCAAGGTAGCTTGTGATTTAATTATTGAATTGCCATCTGGGGATTTCATGGCTACCCCATTATGTCTTGAAGACTCACCCATTGTGGTTAGTGATTGGCAATTGCCGGTAAGATTATATGCTTTACAGTTGGCAGATTATGACGTCATTTTGGGTATGGACTGGCTAGAGCAGTACGGGGCTATGGTTGATTGCAGGTCCAAGAAGGTCTATTTTCAGCCACCTGGGAAGTCAGCATTTTATTTCCAAGGTATTCGATCCCGTTCCTCTCGTTTAATGTAGAAATAAAATTATATTTTAATTAATAATTTAAATTTAACAATTACACCATAGTCCAGTCCAAAGGAAAGACAAGCAATACAGTCAACAGAAAAGGAAAGACGTACTCTGAGGTCAGGGGAAGCCCGACATAGGTACCATTGGCAGCTACGGACATGTCACACCAGGAACCACGGAAGCAGAACGACGCCACCCACCTGAAAAGTAGGGGTGAGCCTCGTGTCACTAGCTCAGTAGGGGTCACGTGGATCCCTACTGGAAAACAATGTAGTAACATGGAACAACAGCTAAAACAACAGGAGTAGTAAAGCAGGAAAAGCTATACTAAAAAGATATAAAAGAAAGCTGGAAACGGAAGGAGTAGAGGAGCTAAAAGAAAAGGGAAAAGAAGCCGTACTGAGCAAAGCATGACTGCCAAACTAACCTCGGCACCCTAGGCTACTCCAAGTGACAACGGGAGGGCAAACTCTGAACTGACAAAGTCTGGAGTCACCGATCTGTCGATGAGACACCAAGCAGGAAAAGACCTGCAAGAAAAAGGGTAAAAGCCCTAGGCAGGCAAGACAGATCCTAAAGCATACAAGACTCAATTATCGTGCACACCCTTCTAGACATGATCACACAGACACGACTAGAACGTCGTGTACACAACACAACACTAACCTCGGGCAAGACCACGAGAGGGATAACCCGGGAAGGTCACGACATGTGAGAAACACAAGAGTCACGTGTCACGTGACGGAAGCATCTCCTCACTACAAGAATGGCCAGCCACGTCCACTGACATCTTATACTGTGCCTCAAGTACCTCTGTACGGACGCCTAGAACGACGGAGATCGAGGTACACGCTGAACCAGAATAGGAACTACAGTAACGAGTGAGTAGACAGGGTCACGCCCGTCGGTGCAAGTCCTACGCCCCTGACCACGTGTGCACACACTGGCTCGTTACCTAGAGCCAGGTCTCTAGCTAGTATTCCCCTCCGTAGGATGCTACGGTTGGACCGGGGCCCACGGAACTAGCATTAAAATAGCATCTTAGGAACTGCCACGCCACCACTCCCAGGTGGGTCGACAAGGCAAAATGCATCGTCAGGCTACGACTAGTGGAGGTTCACTAGACACCAACTCCAAAGCGCGAGTTCTGGAGTACAGACAGGCTAAACACGCACTATCACACGTACTACAAGGCACCAAGGCAGTACGACAACTGCCAACAGACTCAGGACAAGGTAGCTCGACCTATCAGCACAACGATCCTTGAGTCTCACGACTCGGAGGCAAGATCATGACGGAACGGCTGACAAGCTATCAATCGGTCTAATCCTAAGCCAGAGGAAATGGCACAGCCGAAGGAAACGACTCACAGAACATGGCATAATACACAAACACTCCTAATTACCTTATAACGTGGTCGTAGGCCTCATAGGATGTCAGGAGACATCCATGGGATAGCGGGCGAACCACGAAGTCAAGCGAAGATAATCGAAAAATCTAAACACAGACTCGGTAGTCTAAACAAGAACCGCCATACACGTCGACCTAAGACATGGACCAAGGGTTAAACCATCAAGGCTAACCAACAACGCAACAAACTCTTCCCATAGCGCGGTCACCCAAGGGCCGCTCAATGGGACTGAATGGTCTCCTAGAGGCCACTCAAAGGGGAAGGAACGGTTTGGAGAAGGCCATTCCAAGGGAACTGAACGGCCTGGGACAAGTCGCTCAGTCGAACCGACTTACTATAGTAGCTCGGTCAAACCTAGTCAACGATCAGAATGGTTTTAACCAAATCAGTTTTTTTATTTTTATTTTGTGTGTGTTTTTTGTGTTTTTTTTTATTTTTACAGAGTGTGATGAGGAATTGCCTCAACTGATTCCTCGTGGTAGCTGCTTACCAGGGGCTGCCAGATTCTCTTAGGGCCTGACTGGACACCATGGGATTCGGGGTGTTCTTGTGGATCGAGCCTTTTCAGCTCGACTTGCTCCTCATCCAGGCATTTTTATTTTTTTTGTGAAATCCTACCTAGGTGTAATAGGAGAGTGCACCCCCTATCAAAGATTGGGAGAAAGCCACTCCACCATCACCACACTAGGAGGTAATTTTATTGAATATCAAAGGAGGAAGCAATTTACACCAGGCATTGACGGAGAGGTGGGATCCAGTGAATAGAGCATTCTTGATGTGTGGTGGCACATGGTGCCCAGCTTGGAAGACGTAATCTGGATCACTGGACTACGGGTGGACAGTGAGGCAATGACCGGTATCACCTACCTCGACTACCAAGAAAGAACCCTTTGGAGTTTTTAGGGTTGGAGATCAATGCCACTGAGAAGGATAGTGATATAGTCGCTCTGCTTGGATGTTCGGGATGGAAGAGTTAGGGTTTATCGACGCTCATCAGCATGTCGATAAGAGCACCCCTGAGTTCTTGGCGTGGCCGGACGTGAGCTGCTCGCCGCGTCTTCTGCATGACACGAGCAACCCAGGATCCTATTCCTCTTCTTCCTGCTAGGCCGCCTTCTGTTGGGGACAAAGGGAGATGACATCCACTGTCATTTCCTAGGGATCTTGGTGGATCTAGATTGAGTGGTGCTCTACGCATGGGGCACAATCGTGCAATGCTCGGGTGGCGGAGCTGGAGGCAGAGTGCCACGTCTGGGTTGTAGAGCTAGAGGGCAGAGCAGTAGCGAGGTCGAGATGAGGGAAGGGCACTAGAGGCCATGGTGCTGGAGCTCTGACTAGGCCTAGGGTTGTAGAGCAGAGGCTATGAGAGAGTGAGGAGTGCCACCAGGCTTCACGGGAGCTTGGGGCACGCCTTCGCCAGTCTACCTCCTTTTCTGCGGGTAGCTTTTTTTGTCACTTCAACAAGGGAACGTCGTCACGTCGCCGAGGCTGGTTAGACACCGTAGGGTGAGGCTGGTATTACCTCACAGACTTCCATGAGGCCTAGGGATCCCCATCTTAGGAGGGAAGAGAGAAATGGCCATGACGGCGATGATGATAGTTAGTGAATTGCTTGTGCACTCACCCCCTTACCTTATGCTGTACATGGCACTATATATAGGCTCACGAATGAAATGGCTCATGTTCGTGTTACTTATCTGCCCTTTACATGTTCCTTCTCTTCTACACCTCTTTTCTTCCACATCGTTCCCATGTGATGTGTTCGACAAGATTTCACCCCAAAATGGGGAATCATGTCTTACTATGGTCATCCTTTTCAACGGGAATCTCCCGTCGAGATCGACAATGACGACTTGGATCTCTTTTCCTATGCGAGATTTCAAACCTCCTACAGAGGCATCCCTTTCTTTTCTATGGGAATCTTCCGTCTGAGTCAGCAATGACGACCCTTAGTTCCATTCCCGTGTGATATTTCAAACCACTTACAGATGCATCCCTTTCTTTTCTCATTTTTTTTGTTGTTATACTCAATCATGTGCCCAACAAGGATCAGACCGCCCCTAACTGTACAAGGAGCAAGTCGACATGTCACTCCGTCACTCATATGAGAATGATAAGAAGATGCCCTGTCACGAGGGTCACCGGCGATTGTCGACATAGACATCTTCCAATCCCATAAATACAGACCTTGTGGTTCTGATAAACCTGGAATTTGAGTTCCCCTTCATCAAAAACAGTGATAGTTCCAGGGGAATCTTAATCACACGGATAGACCGTTGGGTCATCCTAAGGTTTGGGACGATGGTTCCCGCTTTCTGAGTTGATGCATGGACGAGTTTGGTGTCAGCTTAGAGATCTAGATTCTTGACCAAATCTGGATGGTTTAGCATATTATCCTTGATTACTTTCTATTTTTTAGTTTGTTTTAGTTTTTCTTTTTAGCCCAGCATGCATCATGTAGGTCTTTGAGCTTCAATGATGAAAAGCTTCATATTACGCCGATAATGAAGTCCATTTTGATTTTCCAAAGTTGATGAGATATTCCATTCTAAACCAAGTATTGTGTTCTCCTTGAAGCCGCTAAGGCTGGTTCCTCGATAACATTTGTTCGTTGGATTCCTATCTCATCCCCTTTATTTTTCTTGCACTCTCACCTTGGTTGTAGCACATCCACGTTAGCTGGTAATCGCTCTCCAATGGTGTCTTTCCTATCGTGCCCTCGCACACATTTTCATTTAGTAGTCTAGTTCTTTCATCCAGCGTTCAATGCTTTCACGTAGTCATCCGAGGTTGTTTCGTTCAGAACCATAAAAGGTTTCCATTGACTTAGTGTCGGAGGCATGTCACATCACACCTTAGCATCTACTTTTCACTCTATTCTCCTTCATTCCGCATTTCACACTTTCACTTCATTTCGTCTCACTCCCCTGCAAAGTAGACGCCAAGGCGGGGCAGCTGTAGACACGCCAAATTTGATGCTATGTTGGTTAAATCTCATGTTACTTTGCGATAATCAGATTGGACTTCAATATTTGCTTAATATGGAGTTTTTTACATTTTTGGTAATTAACGCCTTAGTCAAGGGTGTCATTTTGTGAAATAACGGCTTTGTCAAGGTCGTTCTTTAATTAATTCACGCCCTTCTAAAGAGGTGTCATTTCCTGATATTCCTGAGTTTTATGAAAATTCGGTTGGATAATGCCTTGAATTAACGCCTTTCATGGAGGCGTCGTTTTGAAATAGCGCCTGTTTTAAAGTCGTTTAAAATATGGAAAGTTTCTGGAAAATCACGAATTGACGGCTCTCCACATGGCGTCATTTTGAATAGCGACCCTGAGAATGTCGTCATTTCAGTTCCGTGTCCGTTTCGCCCGCGTCCTTCCCCGGAAGAGTCCTTCTTGGTTTTAATTCTTCAGTTCGATTAGGGAAGAGAGGTTTGTTGGGTAAGGATGATCTCTGTTCCAATCCCATTAGAATAAGGAAACTTTAAGGTTTCTTCACCCTATAAATAGTGGCCCTTGCACTCCGGTCCAAGGCTAATGGTCAATACGTATGGTGAATCACGGTGAATACTGTTGAAGTAGAAGGAGTCTCTTTTTCCCTGTGGAACCAGCGCCTCCTCCTTTCCTTTTTCCTTCCTTTACTGCTAACAGGAGCAGCAGGAAGCTCTTTATTTTAGTCTTGGGTCATCACACCATTGTTTGCATGCATAGTTATTGATCTTTTTCTTACACATTATACTCTCTCTCCCAAAATCTCTTTAGGGGTTTTAAATAAAGAAAAGGTGTGTTCATGCTAGATTGCATATTTATTATTTTGGGGACTTGATACTACACCTCTTGCCTAATCCACTTGTCCTTTTCTTATTTCTTTCTTTGCAAGGGTAATCTAAACTCAAAACCCTTTTCATCGGTCGGCCGATTTGGAGAGGAAGAAAGGATCCACACATCTCCCCACTCATCACAAGGTATTTCGTGATCACACAATGGGGGGGACGGATTGCCTCCGGGAGGGAGGGATGTGCCGAGCCAGAGGGAATCTTGGGTGATGCCCTCATCAAAAGGACATTTCAATTATGGGGAGTTGGCCTGTGATTAGAATTGCAATTCTTTAACTCTGCAAAGATGAACTGTTGTCTTCAATTCTCCTCCATAACTTCAGCCATGAATGTAACAGATAAGAAGAAAAATGCAAAGTGGGCACTTAAAAGAAGAAATTTTTCATCATGAGGATGTATCTGAGCAGGCTGCATTTTCAGCTATGAAGGAGAAAGCAGACATTAATGAAGAAGAATTGACTTTTATCGAAAAGCATGCTACGTACTCACCAAATCAGCAGAAGGTAATGGCTCAGTTCTATTCAGTGCAGTACATGAAGAACGGCAAGTGATAAAATTATGGAGTTCTCCCTGAGGGGTGTATTTGGCAGCTTGCTGGGGCCACCCCTCTACTGTCCCGGTATGCATCGACCTGCTCTGACCTTGGCCTTCATATACATCAACCTGCTCTGACCTTGGCCTTCAAATGCATCGACCTGCTCTGACCTTGGCCCTCATATACATCAACCTGCTCTGACCTTGGCCTTCATATACATCAACCTGCTCTAGCCTTGGCCTTCATATGCATCGACCTGCTCTGACCTTGGCCTTCATATGCATTGACTTGCTCTGACCTTGGCCCTCAAATGCATCGACCTGCTCTGACCTTGGCCTTCATATACATCAACCTGCTTTGACCTTGGCCTTCATATGCATCGGCCTGCTCTGACCTTGGCCTTCATATGCATCGACCTGCTCTGACCTCGGCCTTCATATGCATCGACCTGCTCTGACCTTGGCCTTCATATACATCGACCTGCTCTAACCTTGGCCATCATATGCATCGACCTGCTCTGACCTCGGCCTCCATATGCATCGACCTGCTCTGACCTCAGCCTCCATATGCATCGACTTGCTCTAACCTTGGCCTTCATATGCATCGACCTGCTTTGACCTCGACCTTCATATGCATTGACCTGCTCTGACGTTGGCCTTCATATGCATCGAGCTGCTCTGACTTCAGCCTTCATATGCATCGACCAGCTCTGACCTCAACCTCCATATGCATTGACCTCAAGCCCCAACATGTACGGACCTTGCCCAACATACACAGACCTCAGCCCCAAACATGCACAGACCTTGCCCAGCATGCTCAGACTGTTGTGCCCCTGTGGTCATTTGTATCTCATGATTTTGATAATGGCTAACACTATAAGTCATTGTGATTTTTCACCTTCATATGACTGACATACGTGATGCTTTGTTCATGACAGGTAAGCAAATGAATGGAGAAGAAATGGCGTGGAGAAAGCAAAAGTGAAAGCCCAATGATCGCGCCCACGTCCGATACCACAAGTCGTTGCACGCAGTCTGGAGGAAGTAAAGTGTTAAGTGTGAAGCCCGAACTCACAAATGTGTGCCCTCACACACGGATCGACCTGCGTGGTTAGACCCAGTTGACACCTTCAAGATAGTCAAGGTTGATGCCACAGACGAGAACCGGCTGCTAAAAGAGTTAAGGAATGGAGCTAAATGGGTTACGGAGCTTCACGAGCGAAATCTAGAAACTGCCCAGATTTCGGTCGACCGTCAGCATAGGATCGGTCGACCGAACTTGGTGGTCGATCGCCAGCCTAGGGGCGGTCAACCAAAATTTTCAGCACCGAAACGTCTACAGTGTTTTCTCAGTCCGGTCGATCGCCAGCCAGCTCCGGTCGACCGCTAGCCCCGAGCCAGCAAGTGGGCACTTTGAGTCTGTGACCTTAATTCCTGTACGGATATATTTAACATTTCTATATTCTGTAAAATCTCTGTTAACTGCTTATCCACTTTTCTGAAACTATTTTCAGCAAAAGAAGTCCAATGAGTAATGTAATTGAGCTGCCGGACCTTTTCCTTTTGTTGTTGTGGATTATCAGCATTGTGTAATAATAAATAACTACAATCTGCTCTTAGCTCTGGTTTCGCTTTGACTTGCTGTTCAGCAGTAGTAGTTTTATATGCCATCTTTGGTGGCCAAGTACTATTTTCTGGAGTTATGAAGATAGGTGAAGAAGGAAGCGTCAGCTGATCTCCAATGTTTGAGGTAGTAGTCATCATCATTCGTATAGCTGCTGCTCGAATTCATACCCATTGTGTGCAAATGGAGGGATAGAATTATAGTTACGATATTGCATAGCAATAGGGTGTTCGAAGCCCGAGGCAAGGAGCACATGGAATAAAGAGTTGTTGGCGATGGTTGCCATGAGAACAAAAGGGAACAATCGACTTACAGATTTCGCAATACTTCGTAAGCCTTCGGTAGAGTCTGGAACAACTCAATGCCCGGAGACTCTCTTCTTAGGGCTCTGATACCAGTTAAGGTTTCGTCGCACTAAGGGCTTTCCTTCGTGTTTTGGGTTGCGAGCACTTGCAGCACAATCACACTTAGAAGAAGAAACTACAAGTTTACTTTCAAACTTTCGATGCCTCAGTGAGCGTCAAAGGCTTTCTATTTATAATATCTCCTAGCACACTATTACAGTAAGAGAGATATCTCCATCCCTTCACTAAATTGGAGAGGGCGGACATATCCGAGAAATTAAATCTAACACATGCGACGGACGTATCCGTTGTTTACTGGCTTTACGGACGTGTCCGAAGTTACAATGTTTATAAGAAACGGACGTGTCCGGCATTCTAACTTTGTTATATGCTATAGTTGATTTAATAATTTCTGATGTACGACGCAGAATCCAGTTGTCCTTTTAGAGCAGCTTCGACATTCTTCTGAGTTGACACAACTGCTTCAAAGAGAGAAGAGAAGATGCTTTGTTCGTTGAGTCGGTGTCAGCGTCTTCTTCAATAATCAATTCTTCATCTAAGTAACGGCGTAAAGTCCCATGTTCTGAAAAGTTACACCGCTGGAAATATTTGCAGAGGTCTTGTTCCCATGCCGTTGTTTGTAGAAGTCTTGTTTAGATATTCACGCGCTTGAATATTTGCATAGAGTTGTCTTCTTGTGAAGAGAATGTCATCCAACACATCATTTTCTAGAAGGTGATTTAAAACTTCTCCTTCTAATGAAGTCCATTTGAGATTGTTAATTAAACAGCTAATTCTACCTGTTGAGGTAATATAGAAATCAATGGTAGGATATTCTCCTTGAGCTGAGCTGCCATGAGGAAAGAGTAGCCTAATATTTTGACAAAAAGAGAGCCTTTGTTGGGGCGTTCGTAAGGGTAATTTTTGCCAAGCATTCTTGTGTAGAGGGTTTACAGAGCGTATCATATGAAGCTGTAAAGTTTTTCCTTTTAATTCTCGGGTTAATGCATCTGGTAGAGAATGATCTTTTCCGGGAATGCGTTCAATTGAGAAAGTACATTGAGCAAGGAGAAACTGCCACCATGCATATCTTCTCAGTTTAGCATTGTCAGCGAGCTTTCGCTTTAGGAAAGCACTCAGAGTAGATGAATCTGTTCGTAAAATAAATGCTTCACAGATTAAATATGGATGAAATTTCTGAACTCCATAAACTGCTGCTAAAATTTCCTTCTCAGCCAACAATATAGAAGTACAAAAAACTATGGACATATTCCCCCAGCCCAGAAGTGGAAGTATGACTACTCAGCACTAGAGCATAGAATTGGTGGAAGAACCAGACAGAAGGTGTGATCTCTGTTTGGCTGCAGATATGGATGAAAGAGCAAAGGATGCATCAAGAATTAGGGGATAAATCCCTTAGATCCCTACCGTAAAAATAGAGGACTGACTGAAAGAAGGGATGAAGAGGAAGGAGGAAGCTTGCCCTAAAGGCCGCTATCGAGATGCTAAGCCCCCTAGGAAAGTAACACCCCAAAAACTCCTCATTAGTGGGGAAGACGATGAGGACATTGGCTGAAATTTGAAAGGCCTCCCTAAGGCCATGGACCACCCTATAAGAAATGTCAAAAGGAGGATGAGAATGACTAGGGTCGACACCTGAAGTACTCAGGGCACCGGCACGACTGCTCACCTCCTCTGCGAAGGGTTCAGGGGTGGACACGACCAGCTTCTTGCGAGGCACCATGGAGTATGAGAGGCCGATAGGAAAAAGGAGTCCTCACTAGGAGACGTGGAAAGCCGCAAGCGTCTTGATGAATGTCGACGCTGAAGAAGAAAGCTGGAGGAGTGCCTCTTCGAGCGCCCCCTCTCCCCTTTTATAACTTCTCAAAAGCAGAAGGTTAGCTTCGGCCAAGATAGACGAAAAGACGCAACCGCCACTACCGGGCGTTCGATAGGAAACCCAAGCGTCTAAGGTGCTCATTTCCCCAGACACAGAGCGGCTGTGCTATGATGAGGCTGACATCACCTGACACCTCAAAAGGCACTACCTTGCACTCCAAGATGGGAGGTAGGTAGCCGGACCCGCGTGTCAGAAGAATGAGAAAGAATTGGGAAGTTTTCCCTAACCATTCCCCTGTGAACAACCTCAGATGATTCATCCCGAGCTCCGAGCACCCTCAGTGCTCGAGAGTGGGGGGCGAGTGAGGAGGGGAATGTTCACTAGGCCCAAAGTAGCCTAGTAGCGCCAGGCCTGGGATGGCCCGGTCCAACAAAGCCAGAGATAGGCCACCCAACGGCCTCCAACCCATGCAGTGCGGCCCGGTTAAGGCCCATAGAAGGCTTGCCACCCCACGAGCGAGAATATCGCGTGCCTCTCGGATGCTGGAGAACTCGCTAAGAAACAGACATTGCGCCGCCACTACAAACTTTCCCCCAGTGCGGGCTAAGTCACGCCTAATCCATCGAGATCCCCGCCTCAAGGCTTCCTTTCTGAAAACAGGTGGATTGGCAACGGGCAACTCTCCACGATCGCGGAAGCATTACTCTACAATCCTCACCACTGCCTAACAGAAGGACGTGTGACTCCAAGGCAACCTGTATACATAGGGCTCCATTGGTCGAGAAAATCACATGCGAACAGACACACGAACTTGCCTCCGTCCATACAACGAAGAGAGATGCTTGTGCGAGCAAATCCTCCAATCTAGAGAGCATCAAGGGGACCCCGTCTTGCAGCCCTAGCGTCTCCATCCATGAAGTAGGATCTGAGAGGTCCCCTGTCGGTTCTCCTCTCCTGCTTCTCTGAACACTCTACAAATGCACCGAGCACACTCCAAGATTCCTCCCCATTCCGCAGGCTCACTTTCTCCCTGTCTCAGCTCTCTACTCTCTCGTCTCCTCCTCTGTCACCTTATATCTATCTCTAACTTAAATATTGAAGGGTTATTTTCTTAGATCACTCCTAGAGCTCATTCTGACATTGTCTTCTAGTGTTTATAGGTTCCCTCGATGACAGGTAACTCTTCCCTGACAGAAGGTGTCAGATGTCGTGGCGAATCCCTGGAGGGATCAAGGGTTGGTGTGGAACCAAGGGGGTCTTTTATTTATTGGTTCGGATAACGACTCAGGGCCAATGGTAAGATGTTTGTTGGCTTAAACTGAAGGTCACGTTGCCCAATGACTTGGCTTAGACGTCAGGTCGTGACGCCAAAAGGGGAGAATATTTAACGACTTAGGCGTAAAGTCATGACGCCGTATGACTTGGCTTAGACATATGGTCATAATGCCAAGGCAGAATTTTTAACTGACTTAGGCAGAGAGCCATGACATCGGACAGCTTGGCTTAGGCAGAAGGCCATGACGACAAGGTAGAATTTTTAAAAAAAATAGATTCGGCGAATTGCCATGATACCGCATAGCTTGGCTTAGGCAGAAGGCCATGACGCTAAGGTAGAATTTTTAAACAGTTTAGGCGAATTGCTATGACGTTATATAGCTTGGCTTAGGCAGAAGGCCATGACGTCAAGGCAGAATTTTTAAATGGCTTAGGTGAATTGCTATGACGCCGTATAGCTTGGCTTAGGCAGAAGGCCATGACGCCAAGGTAAAATTTTTACTGGCTTAGGCACAGGGCCATGATGCCGTATTGCTTGGCTTAGGCGGAAGGCCGTGACGCCAAGGTGGAATTTTTAAACGGCTTAGACAAATTACCATGATACCGTACAACTTGGCTTAGGCAGAAGTCCATGACACCAAGGCAGAATGTTTAACTAGCTTAGGTGGAGAGCCATGATGCCAAACAGCTTGGCTTAGGTGAAAGGTCATGACGTCAGGATAGAATTTTTAAACTACTTAGGCAAATTGCCATGATGCCGTACAGCTTAGCTTAGGTAGAAGGTCATGACGCCAAGGCAGAATTTTTAAACTGCTTAGACGAATTGTCATGACGCCGTACAGTTTGACTTAGGCAGACTGCCATGACGCCAAGGTAGAATTTTTACCGGCTTAGGCATAGGGCCATGACGTCGTATTGCTTGGCTTAGGTGGAAGGCCATGACGCCAAGGTAGAATTTTTAAAAGGCTTAGGTAAATTACCATGATGCCGTACAACTTGGCTTAGGCGGAAGGCCATGACGGCAAGGCAGCATATTTAACAGGCTTAGGCGGAGAGCCATGACGCCGGACAGTTTGGCTTAGGCGAAATGTCATAACGCCAGGATAGAATTTTTAAACAGCTTAGGTAAATTACCATGACATCGTATAGCTTGGTTTAGGCGGAAGGCCATGACGCCAAGGCAGAATAGTAGGTTTCATCATCGCTATTGGATTTATACCGATGCAAAGGAATTTATAAGTTTCATCAAAACAGACGTAAGATCTAGTCTGGATAGGTTTCATCATTTTCATCATAGGTGGGATATGAAAATATACATGGGTTTCATCATCGGTGGGACTTAAGAAAATGTGTGGGTTTTATCAGAATAGAAATAAGGTCCATCCCGGACGGGTTTCATCATTGATCAGACGATGCGTCGGTCGGTCAACGGGGGGTTTCATCGTCGGTGGGACATAAAGAAATATGCGGGTCTTGTCAGAATAGACATAAGGTCTATCCTGGGTGGGTTTCATCATTTATCCAGACGGAAGGTCTGAGTCAAAGGTGAAAAGTTTTTTTTTGTTGACTGACTGGACGAAAGGTCCGAGCCAAAGGTAGATGTGATGGGGACATCATTTACCCCCTCCACATTTTTCAAAGCCCGGATGGATCGTCATCATGTACCATCATGATCTTACATTTCTTTGAGTCATGTCATGTAGCTTTTATATTTTCTCGATCTGCCACCCCCCTCGCATTCTCCATGGTCAACCTCTCTACATCCCGGAGCAACTCAATGACCTCCTCAATCCCCAGTCTACACCTCCCTCGAACCTCCTCCCCCTCCACTGGCCTCCCTCCACCACCACCATCAACCTCCCATAGCCGTTGCAGCCCATCAAGGAAAGCATCCTAGGCCAAATCAGCCTCCACCACCGCTACTAGTTCTCTAGGACAACCTGAAGAGGACGGTTCCTCCACACATGGAGGCAAGCACTAGAGCTCCTTCCCTCCACCGAAATCCGCTGAAGACTCCATCGTCGGCACAAGCATCAGGGACCCATTCTGATCTTCTACTGCTACCGATGTCTGGTCATCGGCCACTGTCGAAAAGCAAAGATCCTGCATGCGGGCCACCGGCATAGGCAAATGCCTCCCAGGCAGCACAAGCACCCCGCAAGCATCGGCGTCGTCCTCCACCCGCTGCAGAGTCTCCTGAGGTTTGCTCCCCGGAGATCTAAGACATGGACCAGGCTGACCCTCAGCTACTCCCCGAGGAGGGAAAGTCAAAGGCGAGAGCACTTGTCCCTCCCACTGACGGGACAAAGCACCCACGACGACCAAAGGTGCCGGCGAGCTCAAAACCTGGCCTTCCCGGCTATCATGCGAACAGGGGGAGACAGTCCTCAACTGACCTCCAGTGTCACCAACTGCCGGCGCCTTGTCGTTCGCCGGACACCTCACACCGACGCTACAGCTCGCCACCAACGTCGAGAGGGGAAAGACGAGACGTACCGGTTCTGGTGGACCCGGTACGTGCATACGAGTAGGATCTGCCTTGTACGTCTCTCGGATCCTAGACACGGTTCACCTGCAACCAATCCACCCCCACTTTGCCCGAATCCGAAGCCACCTGTCCGACCGAGCCTCTAGCGAACGGGACAATTTTATTTCAAAAAGGGTGGGCTCCGCCATCGTCTTTAACCTCCAGCGACGAGGAGGGACGCCCTAGCTGCTCCAGGGGACAATGGCGTCACCCAGACTCCACCAGCCAGCTAACCACCCTAACAACGAAATCCACTCCTCCAAAGGAGAGGCCGATCACCGGCGGCACCTCCACCAGCTTAGACGCCCACACCGTAGCCTCTACCGCCAACAATCCTCCGACTGGCACAAAGGTGCAACTGTCTGGCTCCACTTCCCCCAAAATGCACAGGATGTAGGCGCCTTGCTCATTACAGAGGACGATAGGGAGGCCGATGAGCTTCACACGGACCCCCACCTCCACGGATGAGGATATGTTCCCCTCTGGAGAGACCACGACTGGACACGAACGGCAACCCCTTTGACCATCAGAGCTCCCAGATCAGCCACCTCTCGCGCCACCACCTCATCTGGCCCGATGGCAAGCAGACCTGAGACCAGGATTTGGTGGACGTCCCAGGTCCCCCGCTGCCCCCACCGGGATGTCAGAGCCTCACACACCTCTGCCGGATCCATCACTCCCTCCAAAGGAAAAAGGAATAGACACCTCCTAAGCCACTCCAGGCGACCGACGAGCAAGTCCAGAGGGATAGCTCCAATGTCCAGACTAAAACCCTCGCCCCTCAACAGTGGGCGCCGCCTCGTGACCACCTCCGCAAAAGACCGACGAAGCCCACCAGGAGCTCCACCGCCGGGCCCTAGCCTCCCACCAGTAGGCTCCAACTAGCATGCACGCTGCAAATGGCCGGGCTGCCGGCACCTGAAGCAAATGGGAGAGTGGCCAGGCCACCCCCACCCTCCACTCCGGCCAGCAGACCATGGTTGGCAAGGCATTTGTTCTGGCCTCTGCAAAGGACCAGGGAGATTGGCAGTAGGTGCCAAAGAAGATAAGAGGAAAGCCGGCACCCCGCCATACCCCGGGGATTTGAATTCATGACGTCACGCCTCCATCGCAGCTGCCTGCGGTGACCCCAATTTGGCATGAAACTACTCCTCAGCTGGTCCTCCAAAGGCTGACTGATAACAAAAAAAAGTAGCTCCCACTGTGCATGCACACGCAAGTCAGCCTGGCAGTTAGGCGACTACAAGCGATTATTGATGGGTTGGAGGAATGCGCACAACCCAAGATCTAGCCGGTGCAACTGAAGGAATACATTCCTTGGGAACAATTGGAGTCTCTTAGACTCGATCAAGAAGATGCAAACAAGATTTGGGGGAAAGTTACCCCGGAAGATGCGCCATGTAGGCAGATAACAACTGAAAAGAAGAAAAAGAAGAAGAAGTCAAAGAATAAAAGAAAATGTAGCATTGTGTCATGCAATACTTTATTGGCTTTGTTTAACATGGCCTAGAACTCCGAGGAGGAAGAAGAAGAAAAATGCTTCGCGCCCGCCGAAGCAAACCAGGCCGAGGCCTCTACTTCCCAGCATGCCACCAAGTCTGGAAGGAGGTGGGGGCGCCCTCCCCCGGTTAATCATAATATTATATTCACGGATGAACAGCCATACCAAATCCTCGAACCTGAAGTGAAGGGCGCAATGATCCCACCTCCATCAGGCCTCTACCCTGAGGATGCAACCGGCGAAGTGGTTCCCTCATTTGCCGAATTCTTGCTTGCGCGGGAAGGTAAATGGCCAAGCCAACAAGCCGAACTAAAGGCCAAGGACACCTCCACCTTGGCCCCAAAAGTGCCACCTCCGGCGAACAAAGATGGCGAGGACGCGGCCCGTGCAGCTGAGCCCGTGAAGCTCAAAGAACCAACCAACCAAGCGTGTCGGGGAGGGGCATCCCCTGAAGATGAAGATAAACTGTCTTTTCCGCCGACTCCTCCGGCAATGAAGCACGGCAAGCATGATAGAGCCGAAGAAGCTAGGCTGGCCAATGTCAGGGTCGGTAATAGAATAATGAGGCAGCTGAAAAGAATTCTAGCAAGATTCAGTGTCTAGGAGATACTCTCCCTAGATGAAGAAACCAGGCAAGCTATCATCACAGCTTTGCAAACTCTGGCACATTATGAAACCTGCTTCGCCGAGATGCAATCGGGAACAGCCATCACCTTCACCGAGGAAGATATGCTCTTGCCTTCAGTTAGTCACAACAAGCCCTTGTACATGAGGGGGCAGTTGAACGGCCAGTCGATAAATAGAATCCTGATCGACCCGGGGGTGGCAGTGAACATACTTCCTTACCAAATATACCAGAAGTACTACTTCAATGTGCACCTAATCAAGGTCAAGGATATGAAGATAGTTGTATTCAACCAGAAGTTTGAAGTCCTAATGGGCATGGCGGAGTTTGAGCTCTCGCTTGGAGACTTCACCACTAAGGTGCAGTTCCACGTCATCAACTCTGATACATCATACAAAGCACTACTGGGCCGACTGTGGTTGCACCAGAACCGGGTGATACCTTCCACCTTGCACCAATGCATCAAATACTCCCAGGAGGGAAAAGAAGAAAGAATATTTGCTGACTTACACCCCTTTGAGGTGTTTGAATGCCATCTGCTTGATGCATCTCTCTATGTGGAGAAATCGAAGCCAAACCCCCAGCAAGCTCAAAGCAAGGGGAAGGAGATAGGAGAGGATGATGACTGGTTCCCTCCGGGTCTGCCTGATTATGTGGCTCCACAGGAGGTGTTACACATCTCTGAAGTTGAAGGGTTGGTTTGAGCAATCCCATCTCACATCTACCCCGAGCCGGAGATGCCAAAGTTCGAGGAATTATTGGGGTGTGTGAAGGTCCCTCTAGGGATCATGAAGCCCCTCACAAATATAGACTGTCAAACAGTTAAATTATTGAAGATTATGTAGGTGCCCAATCCTGAGGGCTAACCAATAATATTTTATGCGGCTAATGAACAGTCGGTGAAATGGGATGATGACTGCAAATTCCCCAAAGAAACTTATGATCCGATTAGCCCAATCATGGGGCTCCCCAACATATCAGGCAAAGCGGTGAAGATGGCAAGGAGGCAGCAAGTTTCCTTCTTCCCGCTCACCAGCCGAAATCAAATGTTCAAAAAGTTGTAGTACCCATTAAACTTGGTAAAGTGCTTCTGAAGATTACCTGGCACCCTGGCTTGGGTTTCTCAGTAGAAGAGTTCTATGAAGCAAACATGATATCTATCTCGGCTTCGATCGGCAATGACCCCCCGGAGAATCCAGATACCCAAGAAGCCAGGAGTCAGGAACAACATGTGCCTCTGGCTGGTGAAACTCAAGATGAAGAAGTGTTCCTCTGGAAACCACCTCCGTGCAGGGATATAGGGACGGTCCCTCCCTCTTCTAAGGGGCCGGTCCCAAATAGTTATGATTACAGAGTGTCACCTTCTCTGCCCAATGACGGAAGAGGAGGCAGTGGTCCAAGCCATGCTCAGGATTTCTCCCCATATGGCCCTGTTATGTTCACAATATGCTGCGAGCAGTAGCAGGTGATCGAGATATTAAAGGCACAGTTGGCCGAAATTACCAAACTGATGTCTGATCTGACTGAGGGCATCCTCCTCCAGCGGGACAAATCCAAGAACCTGGACCACTCCCCTACAACCATGGCGGATTGGGAGAATCAATCCCCGAGTACCAACTTTAGTGCTTTCATGCACTCAAGGAGGAGGGCGGAAAATGTAGCCGGTCCTTCAACTAGCCGACTGGCAGAACGGGTCCTCACGCTGCCGGAGAAGATGTAGAAACCTTATTCTTTCCCAAGGAATAAAACTCAGCGGATCTTCGAATGAGCTTGTCACTACGATAAAGTTACTTTGCTAGAACCCAAGAGGCCGAATGATGCAGAAAAAGCTAATGATCCTTGTTTTTGCCCCTATCATCAGGTATTGGGACACCCCATTAAGGATTATTATGTGTTTAAAGACCTCGCCTAGGACCTGATCAAAAGGGGCGAACTGCGGATGGTAGAATATGAAATAAACCCACCGCGCCCACATGAGGTAGGCACTCATGAAAGGGGAGTCCATATGGTCTCGATCCATTATCGGGCCCCGAAGGCACATCCGAGACTGAGCAAACTTGGCCTCCAACTGTAAAGCAGTCGCTCATGCGGCAAACAACAAAAAGGGAGGCGTACAGCACCATTCCCGTGAACATGGAGGCCACCCGCCCGGCCGACCATAGATGCCTTGAAATAAATGTTATCTTTTACCCCACCTTCATGGGCGAGGGCCTCCTAGAAGCCATCTATGATGAATATTGGGAGGACGTTGAAAAATTCCCACAGCTTGCTATGCCAGGAGATACCCTGAAGCAACAGATAGTGATACATGAAGGGCCAAGCGTCAATCTCCCCTGCAAATGCTGGGAACACATCGAAGTGGAGGCCACGGTGACCTCTGATAATGCCCCACAGGGACGAAAAGCTAAAGAACTCCTCACCACCACCAGGGGTGACTTATCCATGGGTCAGCACCTGGACAGCCTGAAGAATACGCCATTGGCATCGGTGTCAGTTCGCAAATTGGAAGAAGAATCCAACAGCGCCTCAACGCAAGCCCAGGCTAACCAAGAAGATATTTATGACATCCTCAAAGTCGAAAAAGATGGTGAAGGCTTCATCGATTTACAGCCAGCTCCTTCAGAGATGGAAGATGGTGGCCAGGCCACTGTTGATGAATTGATCGAAGTAAACCTTGGTACGGAGAATAAGCCAAGGCCGATCTTCCTCAGTACTCTCCTTTGCTCAGATGAGAGGGAATAATACATACAATTGCTCCAAGAGTTCCGAGATTGCTTCACTTGGAATTACAAAGAGATGCTAGGCCTCAACCTTGAAGTTGATCAGCATGCACTAGCCATTGATCCCAAAGCCAAACCGATGAGGCAATCACCTCGGCAGATGAGGCCAGAGTTGACAAGCCAAATTTGCAAGGAGGTCGGCAAGCTCATAGACATCGACTTCATGGTAGAAAACCAATACACCACTTGGCTGGCCAACATTGTGCCTGTGAAGAAGAAGAACGACCAGATCCAAATATGCGTGGACTTTCAAGACCTGAACAAGGCCTGCCCGAAGGATGATTTCTCGGTGCCCATCACTGAAATTATGGTTGATGCCAACACTGGTCACAAAGCCTTATCATTCATGGACGGCTCATCTGGGTACAACCAGATATGGATAGCCGCCAGACCACTCGTCTTGCCACCTACCTCCACCATCACCCCACCTGCCTCCGCTCCACTACCAGCACCCTCACCCGCACTTCCTTCTCGCTCATTACTTGTCACCCCTGCTGTGGCGACCCGGGATCTAAGTACCGGAAAGGAACCAGTGCGACTCGAATCTCGGCCCACCTCTCACTAGCCCGAAGACTCGGAAGGGATAAAGGATGGTGTGAGAGTACGTAAGAAGCCAAAATAACTACAGAGATAGCACAATGATCAACTAAATAATAATGTAAAAATTAAATAAATGATTAAACTGCTACGAGGTCCAGTACATCTCATGTCCAATTATAAGTACAGTCAACTGAAAGAAGAGTATAAGTACGAAAGGAAAGTACAAGTACACGGGACATACCCCGGCTCTGGCAACTGACGACTAACCTCGGCTACTAGAAAAACACTGAAAACTCGCCACGTCCTGTGACGACCCCACCTCACCTGAAAAGCAGGAGTGAGCCTCATTTCATTGGCTCAGTAGGGATCCCGCAGACCCCCACCTCGCATGAAAACATGGTAGGAAAGTAAGAAAGCAGAAAAGTACACTACCTAGCAGGAGTACGGTTGAGCCAACAAGCTGTAATAAATAAACAGGAAAGCTGTCTACTCTGACAGTACCGTACTATGGAACCTCAGTCTGACAAAACTCGAGTCCATACCTACCAACAGACAGGTGCACCACTCACTAGAAGAACGACCGGATGCGTCTCCTGACATCTTACACCGTGTCACAAGTGTCTAGCTATAACGCCCTGAGCGCGAGACTTAGACACACTCAGTAACCAGAAGTACCACAAAATAAGGACTAGCTGAGGTCACGCTCGTCAGCGCGGGTCCGAAGCCCTCAGCCCCGTGTGCACACTCAGACCATATGCCCTAGGCCTGTCCTCTAGTTGGTAATTCCCCCTAAGCCTGGACTCGGCTTTACATGGGGGCCCTACAGTAACTAGCTTACGCACCATCTCTCTCGGGTCAGCTGTTCCACCACTCCCAGTGGGTCAGCACACGCGTGCCGTAAGAAGGCTACGACTAGTGGATGTGTCACTGGAGGTAAGTACTGACTCACGAAAACCACAGTCAAAGAGAAACGGGACTGCAACCCACCCGGTGTAGCCCAGAGCCTGGCGATCCACCATTAGGCCGCCACAGGCTCTAGCGGCCCAACTCTGGTCCGCTACAGGGACTCTCGCAGCCCAACCCAGGCGCACTAAAAGAGAAGTCACACTGGCTCTGGCACTCCCACCTCAGGCCGCCACAGCACTCTAGCGGCTAACCTCGACGTGCTAGAATTCCTCTGGCGCCCGTATCTACGGCCGCTAGATGCACGTGACCTTAAAGGTCAGAAACACGTGCCCCGAGGTGCAATGGTCAAAAATGAGGGTAGCGATCGAAGCTTCGGTCGCCACCCCAATTGGCGATTTATCGTGTGGCTGCCAACCGACATAAACTCCTGCCGACAAAATAGTAACAAGTGGCACACCCACCTTAGGCCGTCGGGGCATCAGGCGCACCTACCTTGGGCCGCCAGTGAGTGTGGCGATCACTGGAAGGACCGCCACTCTCACCAGAGAATGGGTCTGGCGGAAAGATTCCCAAAACCCTGTTCCATGCCCCAATCATCCCCTGATGATGGGGAAATCGAGGGGGAAGCTCTCCCAACCCTCCTAGCATGCATCTAAAGTCCCAAATCGGTCTGAAACGTGACTAAATAGTGGATCGGCGCTCAAGCCCTAAAATATGATTTTCACCCTCCCGGCACGTGGCATGGCACGATCCCTCGATAGATTCAAAGCCGGCACGGTTCATTGGTTTAGCAATTTTTAGCGCGGTTTAGTCGCTTTGGCGCACGATTTCTTTGGTGGAGGTAGGGAGACGGATCACCTACTTCTCCTCTGTGTTTCCCTGTAGTTTCACGTTGAATGGTGAGCATACGAGTGGGTTTTGTCTTGTTTTAGGAAAATCATGCTTTTGGGGAGTTCGTAGGGTTTGTCGAAAAATGGTGATGGTTTTCAGATCGGTTGGTACCGTTTGACTCCCTGGAATGTCAGCGTTCCATTGTCGCTGATTTTGTGTCGATTAGTGGTCATTCGGGGCCGATAGGATCCCGGGAAACCCGGCGATCCCATTTGGGTCAATTCGGTAGAATTGCCCATTTCTCGCCGTTTATCAGTCGATTTGACCCCTACCAGAGCCTGGAAGCTCGGTAGTGTCATTATGGTTGTATCCCCTTCGTTTCAGAATGAACAGGGCATGGAAAGGCCTCGATCCGGATGATCCCCTGATTTTCCCACCGTGATGCCTGAACGGTCGTTCCAGTAACTGTTTAGGGTATTGCATGGTTCTATGTGCGACCGTTCTAGGTATGCCGGTTTGGGTCTGCGCGGTCACAAGATAGACCATTTTGTGGGTTTCATGGCCCAGTAAGGACCATTTAGACCCCTTGCATGGCTTTTACCTGTCTGTGCAGTTCCTCTCGTCACGTTGAACGGCCCACGTCTAGCCGTGTTGCTTCCTCGGGTCAGTTGAGTGGTCGATCGATAGATTGTTCAGCTTGCTCATGGCGGTTCGTGGAGCAATTCTCCCTTGACTGTTTCATGCCTTGCTCGGTCCTTTGTTAGACCGTTCTAACCATTTTGACCGAGTTACTGTAGTAAGTCGGTTGGTTTGGGCGGCCTTCCTTAGACCGTCCAATTCCCCTGAGCGGCCCTTGGTAGATCGCATAGTAGGGTTTTGTCCGTAGTTGCGTCGATTGGCCTTGGTGGTCCAACCATTGTCCATCTGTCCGTTTATGGGTCCCATTTGACCTGGGTCAAATGTTTTGGTCGGCTAGGGTGGTGTCTCTAGTGTTTCTAGCGGCTCATGTGTAGAACGCTAGTGTCCGTGTAGCGGGTTTGTTATAGACCGCTTGGTAGTTTGATTGGGTAGGCCGGTTCGAGGGTCGACTGGGTGTGCAGCCATGTCCTTGACTGCCACAGTCACCTCACGGCCCAGTCTACGACCACCACTATTGCTTGCTGGTGTTTTGGTTTTCAAATATCTTCACTTGACCTTGTGGTTTGCCCGTTGACCCGTGGACGTCTCCCGACATCCTATGAGGGTTGTGGCCACGTTATAAGGTAGCCAGGGATGCTTGTGCGTTGTGTCATGTTCTGTGAGTCGTTGTTAGGTTCTGGTCAACTCGGTGTGACCCAGTGGTTGACACGTGACCTTATGTGTGTCTCGACTATACTGGATAGATCAAGATAGTGGTTCTGGATGCCTGGAGGTACTATGTTACCTCGGCCTGCATGACCAAGTGTGTTGAGGGTCTTGGTGATCCCTCAGGTCTCCGTGAGTTGTTTTATGTAGATGTGTCATTTCCTATGGCTTCGGATTAGACAGATTGGTGGCTTGGTCCGCTGTTACGCGACGATCTTGCCTCCGAGTCGTGAGACTCAAGGATTGTGGAGTGAGTAGGTCTAGTTGTCCTCCCCTGAGTATGTTGGCAGTTGTCGTACTACTTTGGTGCTTCATAGTATGTGCGACAGTGCTTCCTTGCCTGTCTGTACTCCTACACATTTTCTAAAAATCCCTTTCAGAACCTAACTTAGTTCTCTCTGCCACTGTCCAGATCTAACCAACCAACAGTAGAAAATACTTTTCCCTAACCAAATCGCCACAAAACCTTTCATAAAAACTATCTCTGTCTTCCTCTCTCTCCTATCTATAACTTTCATGAAGACCTCAACATCCAGATCGGGGGTCTACATCACGGTCAATGGCTATTCTCAGTCAGATCTCAGTCTGCCAGACCAGATCTGAGACCGCAAACAGCCATGTTCAAAATTCTACCATCAAAATTTCGGCCCTGTTAAAATTCCTAGAGTCACACAGGGTGAAAGATTTCAAGAGAGATTTCCAACGGTGCTAGTTTTGCACTGATCCGAAGTTGGTGCTGGTTGCAGTAGCTTCTATCACCAGAGCGGGTAGGTCTGAAACTGAGCTTCAGATCTGTGGGCAGCAACTCTGATATTGGGAGATCAGAGCCAATCGGCCTCCGATCGGTATCCAGCCCAGTCGCCATCCAGGGGAGCAAGCAACCAGGTGTCACCATCACAGCGAGACCCACCCCGTCAGTTTCGAAGGATTGAGCAGTACGTGGTCCCCACGACCCGTAGATCGCGCCGTCCGGACAACACCAAAACGTGGGTTTCGGCACCGTCAGAGTGACTTCAAGATGCTGCCCGTCAACCCACTTCCCATTACTCCCGGTCCCCACATGTGACCTGTTACCTCCCTACGTGGAGTGGGTTAGAACTTTGTAGCACTGTAATATTTGTTAACCGGGAGTACGGATTTGGTCGGGGTTGCCTTCCCCACGCTGGGAGCGTAGAGGTAACGGTCTTACTTCTTGGCATTACATTTGCTTAGCTAGTATATGGTCATATGCTACTGTGAGTGCGATAGGATCCTAGCTCGTGAGTTCATGTCACCACTGTGAGCGAGAGAGTGACCCATCCCGTGACTCGATCCGAGCATGGAAGTGAGTCGACCACCCTTGACTCTGTCAGTTTCTCAACCGTGCGGATCCACGCTATCTCTCGCTTGGGACGACGAGTGAGCTTGCATTTTTATTAGTGACCCATAGGAACTCTTAGTGTCGGGCCAAGGCGTCTCTAGTGTTCACGTGTTGCTGGTTGCATCTCCACCTAGAGTCGGTCCCTCTGTTCGTACCGCATCAGTTTGGTATCAGAGTGAGTTAGAGTCTAGGGTTATGTCTCATTGCTAGGTTCATCTTTACTTTAGTCCGTGCACCCCAGTCAATGTGTCTTTTGCATGCCCACCTGTTGAGGCACCCCATACTCACCACCACCTATGGCGGATTCTCGAGCCCGTAGTCCCGATGAGCCTTCGGTGGCTGAAATGTTCCGATCTCTCATGGATCGATTTGATACGCGTATGAATGGGCTCAGTACGCGTGTAGATGGCATAGGCACACGTCTAGAAGGGAGGATGAAAGCCTTGGAGGATCGGGCTGAAGCCTCAGATCAGTCTATCCAGGGTCTGGTGGGGAGAATTGTTGTCCTAGAAAGGGCCCCAGTTGAGGCGCAGCCTGTGCCCACAAATGGCCAACAAGAGCTGGCTCAGCACCATGCTACGCCAAGGGCTCAAGGAGTAGATGATAGGAGGTAGCGAGCACCTGAGGTGGATGACTATGCATATGTGAACGAACATGTGGGATATGGTCGTGACCATCATGTTCCACGATGGAACCATGATTATGAGGAGGATGAGAAGACCCTCAGGACCGTTCGTGCGGACCCGCCCACGTTTGACGGTTCCATGGCTATGGAACCAAAAGTCTATTTAGATTGAGGAATGTTTATATATAGACTCGTGCCAACCTATGTGTTAAATCCCTCCCACAAAACAAACGGAGGTGACACTTGAACGTATAACCTCCCTTGTGAAAGGGAGATGTTGGTATTTGTAAAGAACTTGTAGATTCATTTATATCTTATTAGTGTTTGAGGAGGAAAAAATTGGCCCGGGCCATGACCGGCCTGTTAACGACAAGCCCAATCCAGCTCCGGATCCACAGCACGCCCACGAGACACCCAGCGGCCGCAACCCATTAGGGAGCAGCCCACTACGGCTCAGCATCGACAAACGATGAAGGGCCATGGCTCAGGCACGGTGACCGCCGGAGAATCCTCCGATGACTGACCGTTATTCTTCCCCCCCATGACGTCGGCCTTGACTCCATAAACAGACGAGCACGCCCCACGAGCGTCATGAGACTCGCCCAATGACCAGCCGACGTCGGATACATCGCCGTCTAATGGGAAACTCCCGCCATCGTCGAGGGAGGCATTACTCCACTATTCACACCCTTCCCTGTTAAGGGATAGGCCCCTGACTCCAGGACAACCTCATATAAGAGGCACATCCGTAGAGAAGAAGGGACATGGTGGAATCTTCTGCCAAAAGCCCTACATAGAGAATCGAGCCATAGCGACTGAGAGGTCATACATGACCATTCCCCCAGAGAGATGAGCTATTCCTCCATAGATCTTATCACCCAGCGAGCACTCGTTGAGTGTCCACTGAGAGCGGCGAGCACTCGACTGGAGGATCTACACGTCTCTCAGATCTACCATACCGACCTCCAACTCTCTCATTTTCTCCCCTTGCTCTTCTCTGTTCTTACTTGGGACCGTTGTTGACTTAAGCATCGGAGGGTTGTCCCCTGGGGTAATACCCAGGACTCCTTCTGACACTTCGCTCTTCCTGGTGTTTGCAGGCTTCTACGGGTGCTAGATGATCTTCTCCAAACTAATAAATAGAGAAGGTGATACGTGACATAGAAACCAGATTTCTGCCTCTGCACTTCTTGGCGTCGTCTGTGAGAAACTAGAGTAAAAAGCCATGGCACCTCGTGGAAGTCTTCACAATGCCAGTCACCGGGGGCGCAGTTCCCATCAGGGAGCCAACTCCTGGCGTGGATCGCAGGAAGCATCCTCTGCCTATCCATGCCCTGAAGTCTCGCCTGGCGACCTTGAGGAGATCCGCCAACAGATCGCAACCCTAATCGGGCTGTGTCAGGGCCTTCTGAACCGGCAAGCAGACCCCCAGCACACGCCGTCTGAACGATGTTAGGATGAGGGGGCCCGGATCATGGCAAACTCTCATCAGATGCAGGAAGCCTCTCACGACTCCGTCGCCAACACGATGATCGCGCAGCACGCCCGCACTAAGAGTGCGCAGCCCACTGCACTCCAACCCGGACATGGATCGGTGGCTCCAGCGCATTGAAGAGATCGAAAACCAGGTTCGCTACCTCGACGATGTTCTCCTGGTCACCAAGAATCACAGTTTTATCGATGAAGTGTTGTAAATCATGTTTTGATGATTGTCAACATTAATAGCCTGTAGTTAAAGTGATGGTGTATGTATTTTGATGCTATTTATTTGTCAGATGTTCATCTAAGTGTTCATCATAAGGTCCGTGCATGGTCTGTTAAGTCCGTTCTAGTTGCATTCAAAGTCCATGCATGTTGTTCGTCTACATCTCAAGTCCGTGTAGGTTTAGATTCTGGACTTAGAAAGAATCCTGCTCGATGTATTGAGCTAGTGCACATAAAGTCCTTACATGTATGAAGTCCGTGCAATAAATACATAGTGATGCATATTAAAACTTATAAAAGTGTGTTATAACATTAATTAACATGTAAAAATGCACACTTATCAGTCACACCCTTGACACCAACCCAAACTTGCTACTCAAATCTACCTTGAGCACATCCACACTAATCAAGGTCGGTCAAATCACTTCCTTGACTCTGACAATGCGCACCTGTGCCTCATAACCAGCCTGAATTGCCACAACCTATCCTCCATGCCAAACATAAACCGATGCTACTCAAAGTCACGTGACACCATTCACGAAAAGGATTGGCGCACGATCATTCACATCTGATAGCTCCTACCACCGAGCCACCTAAATCTCAACCTTACTAGTGCCACTCGGCATGGCACTGCCGCCTACACATGGCAATCAAGGCCACGCACTTGGCCAACACAGCCTCACACCCAAAGGCGACACTCCACAATTGACCAAGAAACCTCTATGACTTACTCAACGCTAAACACTATCACTCTCAACTACCAATCTGATCCTTGGACCTATGGGTTATGTGCCCACCCCACTTTCGCTGCACAACTTTGCACCAACCATATGCAAAAATAGGGGGAAAAACCTGACATCTATCATGACGTGGCCCCCATCATAAACATGCTAAATCCAGAAGTATGAGCGAAGAAGCTCACACCCTTCAATTCTGGAACACAGCCTTCCTTGATGCCACTACAGGTCTCTTCACTAAAACACATCGGGATGCCCCACACCGGCCTCACAACACAACACAACCGACCCCACACAATCTCAACAGCACTTACACCCCATAACACCTAGAGGGAGGGGCACACAATTCCCAATAGGTAGCTCCACTGCCAACACACCGGACACCCTTACAAATCCTGAAACATTAAGGGAGGCATACAGACATAATTAAAATGAGAAAACCATGAAATTAACCAAAATACATAGTAAGGAAATAACTCAAAAATAAATAGCGCATACCTTCCAGGAGGTGGGACGCCTTCACTACCACCAGGACCATGCATCACATGCCCCCCCCAAAAAAACACGCCTCACTATATCAAAAATCGCTACCTCAATTGGGACGGCCCCTCGAGATAATTGTGTGCCTTATGTCCTGCCTGACCACACCGGTAGCACCTCCCAGCACTTGAACACGATATGCCAGGATGCAGACTGCCACAACTCAGACATTGACTCTATTGACCTCCAACCATACTCTACCGCCGAATCTAGACTGAAGACTATGACACGCTCTCCTCAGACGCCTATCTCTGACCCTTAAGCCACTGCCTATATCTCCATCCCAATCTCCGAGGACACCTATTGGAAGGTGAAGATGTCACCAGGGATGGTTGGCTTGAAGGCTGCTAAACCTTTGCCTGATGATCCTCAATCTGCTGGACCTAAGCCAGCAAAAATTGCTCTGCCTGAGACTCCTGGGTCCTCAAAAAGTCTGCCTCCAAAGCTACCGCTACCTGGAACAACGCATCCAGACCTACAACTCAAGTTGCAATTAGGATCTGCCACAACTCTCAAACCTTGGAGACACTAACGGGTCCTCAAAACTTCATCGGCCATGACATGAGGAACATAATGGCCCAATTCCACGACATGAGCCCGATACTACAACACCGACATCTCACCCTACTGTAAACTCAAGAACTAGAACATCCTCCTTGTCCGCAGGTACTTGTAAACAAAAGAATCACCCTAAATGGGTATGTTTTTGTCACGTCCCGAGTGCGGAAGCCTACCCGCGGCGCGACAGTCCTTTAAATAGAACCAAAGCAAGCTAGATAATTTGTGGGTTGCAAAGGAAGGGAGGTCGGTCCTCCGGTACTGATCTTGCTGGTACAAGGTCAGGGTTTAATTCCTATGGGTTGCTGGATCTAAGTTGAGTGATCTATTTCCCTTGTGTCAAGCTGTAAGGCAGCATATGTTTACAGACTGAGTCTATGGGTCATTTTTGCTTAGTGCAAGGAAGCCTTACTCTAGGTGAGTAAGGGGTGGACGTAGATTGCATATCGCAATCGAACCACCTTAAAAAGCTCTCGGTCTTCATTGAGTGGTTTGTTCTTCTGTGTTTTCACATTCAGCCTAAGCACGTTAGCTGCTCGATCACTGTTCCATTTCGCTCTATCTTGTCAAGCCTTAGACCATCGGTCAGTTCCGTGGCCAATTTAGGTAGCTTATTCTTCTCCAACAGGTGTTTCATCGTTTGTGTTGCAAATTAGCCTTAAATCGCCAGTGTTCTATTCATCCCCCCTTCTAGCTCACCTTTCGCTTGATCTATCATGATGTGTGGCCTATGGGCAGAGGACTTATGTTTCCCATGGTTTTGACGAAGGGACTAGGCTGATTGAATGGTATATTGCCATGTTGTGCAGCCATCTTGACCCTAGTCATGTGACTCAAGGATCATTCTATTAGCACGTCTAGTTGGCTGCCCTGAGTCTGGTAGTTGAGTGTTGCCATTGTGTTCAGTAGTACGTGCGACTGGTACTTGTGTGACCTATCATACTTCGGTGTTTTGAGTCTCTGTGTCTAGTAAGCCTCCACTAATCGTAGCTTGACGACACTTCGTGTTGGCCCACCTGGGAGTGGTGGCGGGGCGAGTTCCGGGTAGAGACGGTTCGTAGGCTGGTTGCCATGGGCCCCTTTATCTTGCTGTTAGAGTTCGACGGGAGGGAAAAACCAGCTACAAGCCTGGCTCAAGACATTGTACTTGTGTGTGCACACGTGATCAGGGACATTTGGACCAGTGCCGACAGACGTGACCCTGACTAGTCACTCATTACATGGTACTTGTTCTTGTACGGTATCTCTGTTACTGCCTTCGAGATGAGTGGGAGATACTTGAGGCACAGGGTAAGACGTCAGTGGACGCATCTGACTTTTCTACTAGTGAGGAGGTACTTCTATTATAGGACACCTAACTCTTGTGGCTTTCGTGACTGGTTTTCATCATTGCTAACGTGACTCTTCGAGTAGTCTGTGTTTGGCTTTACCCGTGGTTTATGTAGTGTACATGACTGTGAGATCGTGTATGTGTTAGTGCTTTAGACCAGGTGGTCTTGTGTTGCGCTTTGGTCTTTGAGGACGAGCCTGCACGTCTGTGCGTGTCGTGTTCTGTCAATGTAGCCAGAGTTGCATTATATCGATTTGGTGATTCCTGACTTTGTCTAGGGATTAGTGTCTTTGCTGATTAGGCGTAGTTTAGAGGGCCGAGGTTTTATCGGCTACCGTGTGTTTGGTTTAGTACGACTTTCCTCTCTACTTTTATTGTTTTTCCTACTCCTACTGTTACTTTTGTTGCTATTACTATTTACTACTTTTGATTTGTGGTGGGGATCTGCGGGACCCCTATGGAGCCAGTGACACGAGACTCCCTCGGACTTTTCAAGTGTGGCTATTCTTCTTCCTTGTTGTTCGAGGTACGATGAGTGGTCCTTAGTTGTCAGCTTTGTAAGTGTCGGGCTTCCCCCGCCTGTAACTCATTCACTTTCAGGTCAAGTGACACCGCCGCGGCGTGCGGGTGCATTCCCACGCCTCCCCACTCGCCCTCGTCTCCGACCGGGATCGGTGTATTCACGCCGATCATTAGGGTTCCACATGACCCCTACTGAGTTAGTGAGACGAGGCTCACCCTCTGCCTTTCAGGTGTAGCAGTTCTTCCTCGAGATTCGAGGGTGCTACGTGGAGGCTCTTAGTTGCCAGCTCGCTGGGCCAAGTGTTCACTCGGCATTGGGTACGCTTTCCTATCTTAGACTGTACTTATCTTGGACTGGACTTTGTGATAGTTAGATTGTTTATTTTTGTTAATTGTTGAATTGTCCTGTTTTGTTTCCTATTTTGATGTACACCACACCTACCCTTTTAACCATTCTGAGCCCTCCAGCTCGTGGGCGGCGGTCCAGGATTCGAATGGTATCGGGTTATTCCCGGTATCCGGATCTTGGGTCGTTACAACGAAGTTGCCTCCGTGGGAACCCTCACTGGGACACCCATGTTAGGGGGAGAGCCCGCAAGGATGCCACCCTCCTTCATGCCTCCAGAACTCCTATAGCACCATCACCTCTAGCAATCGGCCATGGCCTGTCCCAGTACGCTCAGCTCCTTTTTAGTGACTGCCCTCTCCATTTTTTGGTCCCTGACGGAGCCGACACATTCTGACCTCCTTCCATGGGAGCCCCAAAGATCTCTTCCAGGCTGACTTCCATAACAGTCGTTAAAGAGCGAACCAATGAGATCGGCGCATCCCAATAATTAATACCCTCATTTGTGATATAAAGCGTCACAACCAACATGGGTATCTAGAAGCTTCCTCGGAACCTAGGGTGGCATTGCATGGACTGTCGCCCTTGGCCCAATCCATGTGCCACACATCGTACCAAGGGTAGGGGGAAGTGATGTGTGTGCACCAGTGGATGACCGCCATGTGTCCCCATTCTCGCTAAGTTAGGGTTTTTCATCGGGTTCCAAAAATTTAGAATTGTAATTATGGCAAGCTGATGTCAGCATATCTTCGCCCCTTTCTGACGCCACGATTCACTCAACTTCCCCATAATAGTTGTCGCTTCGACTGTCACGCTAAGCTGTGGAGTCATTTTAGAAGCTTGAAGCCCGTCAACCACGACATCCCTCTCTAGCCTTCACCCATAAAATGGGGTCTCAGTGGCCTCCTCTAGGTACACCAGAAGGGTAACGCCACATTGAAACCTGCTAGCACACTCTATGAGAAATCCCTTGAGGAGAAGCCAATAACTTCCCTTGCTGAGCCATGGCCATCCTATCCCAACTTCCACTAGCTGTTCACTTCATCTTGAGTCACTTCCACTACTTGAGAGCCCTTCTCTCTTCCCTCTATCCATCTACTCACTTAAGTATTGGAGGGTTCTCCCGAGGAACCCCCACCCTGGAGGAGAACTTTGTGCAAATTGAGTCTCCTAAGGTACACTCAAGGGGATGCACGCTTCTGATGGTCCAACCAAGAAGCCCGGAAAGGCACACTCATGCCGAGCATGCGGCATGGGGAGATTGACTAGGCCCTCGATGCCCTGTTGATCCAGGCTCCCCAAGGTGGAAGGCAGCCATCGAGTGGATTGGGAGTCATTAAGACTCCAAAAGCTCCACCCCGGATGGCGCCAGCCATATACAACCGGTGCAATAGCCCGAGTCTGCTTTAAGGAGGCACTACTGCCTGCTCGTCTTAGAGTCCCCAGTGTGAAGGGACACCATCATAGTAATGTTATCTTGGGAATCGTGGGTTAGGAACTGTAACGACCCAGAATCTGGATATCAAAAAATATCTGATACCATTCGAATCCTGGCCCGCCCCCACCAACTAGAAGGCTCGGAAGGGTTATTTTGGGTGTTGTGGTGGTACATTGAAATTTTCAACCCCCCTCTGAATCTATGCCTTGCACCCCAATAATTGGTATCAACCCGATGATAGTATTATACCCGGTTATTGCACGGACTATGGTAAAGTCAGCGAGGAATGTTACCTCTTTTGGCGTGGTCCCGAATGTGATCGAGAGTGAGATGCATCCTTCTGGACGGACTGTAGTGCTAGAGAATCCATATAACAGTGTCTGCAGAGGCGCGAGCTGAGACCAGTCCACACCCATAAGTACAAGATAGTCGTAAGGAATAGCATATGGACTGCTTCCATTATCCACTAATATGCGATGCATGGTACACTAGTTAAAGGTGGCTGAGACCACCAGAGTGTCAGAGTGGGGGGTGGTCACACCATCCAGATCATCCTCAGAGAAGACAATGGGATCTCCTAGGTGACCTAGGGGGTGGCTTCTCATCGAGTGTCATCACCTCACTTTGAGATGCGGACGACTGATGCATACTGTCGCTGCCTACTCGCACTATCTCCTCCCATAGCTGGGCCCCCAGAGATCATCATGATCACCTTACCATTGGGCCGGTTGTTGATTGGCGAGGGCATCCTCTATTGCTTCTTGACAGCTTTGGCGAGGAACTTATCAAGGAGTCCTCTGCAGATGAGATCCTCGATGGCATCCCTCAAGTTGATGTAGTCGGCCGTGTCGTGGCCGTGGTCGCAGTGGTAATAGTAGTACTTCTTCTTGCTCCTTGAGTTCGGATTCGACTTCATCTCGGGAGGCCATTTGAGGAATGGCTCCTCGCGAATTTCCATCAAGATCTGATCAAGCGGAGCTGTCAGGGGGGTGTAATGGCTGTAGTTACCCCTCTCTCTTTCAGGGCGATCACGGTGGTCTCTGTCACATTGCTCTCGATTGTTCCGCCCTTCTCATGGTGAGTCAGTGGATCTCTTCTAGTCAGATCGGTCAGTTCTAGCTGCGAGACCTAGGGCCGTAGTGTTCTCCTTGCAGCGACCATATTTCTGTGGTAAGGCGAGGAGGTCAGGGAGGGTCGTCGGGGCTTTGACTCCGAGGGCACAACGGAGGATGTGGTCCCGTGTCCCTTGGGTAAGCGTCGTAGTTGCGATGCCGACGTCGAGGTGTGGGATCTGGAGTGCCTCTGCCCGAAAGTGGGAGACGAAATCCCACAGTGTCTCCTCCTTTCCCTGTCTGAGGGCGAGCAGGGTCATCGCTAATCTGGCCACCTTTCGGCAGCCAATGAAGTTCTCCTTAAACAACTTCTTCAGCTATTGGAAGGAGGGGATAGTCTTGACCGACAGGGACTCGAACCAGGCCCGGGCGTTCTCCCGGAGAGTCGTGACGAACGCCAGGCATTTCACAGTATTTGAGTCTCGGTGGAACACTAGGTGAGACTCAAAGTTGTGTATGTGGTCGGCCGGGTTGGTGGTGCCATCGTAGGAGGCGAATGACGGTAGCTGGAGCTTCAACGGGATGGGGACTTCCTTGATCTCTCAGGAGAAGGGAGCGTGGAAGTCTTGGTTGTCATCGATGAGGCCACGATTTCTGGCATCCAAGAGGACATCATCTAGATATCAGACTTTGTCCTCTATCTCATCGATGTGCTGGAGCCGGCGGTCCATCTCCAGGTTGGAGTGTAATGGCAAACCCTTGGTACGGACATACTGTGCGATCGTCGGGTCCTCGCAATGGAGGCGTGGGATGCCTCTCGTGCTCGGTGAAGGTTTTCCCCCATCTGGTCCCCCTCGTCCTCCCCCCGCACAGGTAAGGCGCGTCGGGCTTGCATTCATCGATTCCAAAGCTCCTAGCAGAATTCTGTAAATAACCTTCTAAAATGTTATTAATAGAGCCATCATGTTCACAAGTCATGGAAACTTGGCAAGAAATGTGACCCCTAGCTACATGTAGACCCACCCCTCACAAAAGTGCACGTCCCTCTCAAGACTTCAGCTCATGTGGACGCGGCCCTGGCTTCCCCAGGGGCAGCAGGCCTTTTCAAAGCATGAGCTTCCCCTCAAGCCCCCCCCCAAAGTCTTGATGGAAGCCAGAATGCCTCTTGAAGCACCACCCCAAGATGCCCTTGGAAAATGGAACTTCTGGTGAGAGAATCAGTAAACCCGTCGGGAACGGCTATCAACAGCATCACCTATTCGTAGAATCCTGCCTAAAACACAACACTCCCATGATCATGGAAGCAGGGAGCAGCCTCCAGGTACTCTTTAGCTACACTGCTGTAAACAAAAGTTGGCCGACACATGATACCATATCCATGCGCGTCGGGCTGACTCGTACCGTATTGTATTACGAAGAAATCAGATCGGCCTGAGTCAGCCCAAATCATCATGAACAAGCAGAAGCGGATTCTAGTCATTATGAACCAGCTAACAGTCACATTAATGGTTTTCCGTGTCAGTCTCGCGGGCAGACAACCACGAGCCACAAAAATTTCTTAGGTCCCCCCCTGCTAGAATCATGGCCTCTGCAAAGGGGAATCAGATAGATCTACGGTAAACTATAAGACAAACGGCTGACACTGGCTCTAGAGAGACCAGTGCATTAGATTACCGGGGCCATATACTCTCCCATTCCCAGGGTCCATGCATGGTTTGCTTCCCTGCAGAGCAAGCTCCAGCTCACCTGAGAATTGGCCGTCCACCGTTTCCGCTGCTTGTCCTGAACCCATCTCGCGCGGGTACTCGTGTGCGGTGGTGCTGCTGCTTTGTCCCTTGAAACCCCATGCATCGCTCGGGAAACGAGCTGCAGCACCAGCTTGGGTCACGGGGGCTCCTTCATAGTTGTCGGTGATCGTGGGAGCCCGGTTTCTTGGGGTGGGGGCGGAGGAGCCCCATGGCTGGGTTGACAGAAGAGAGAGAGCACAGCTGGAGTCGGAGACTCCGAACCGTTCACCCGGTGGGACTTCGTGGTTTGGGAAAAGTGTTCCACCCGCCGGGCCTTGCATGTAAGGATGGGCCATGTTTGTCACAACCCCACTGGATTGAGTGCCCACGCCCGCTTGCCAATGGCTAGGAGCCCCTCGATCACCAATGCCTATCGTTGGCCATTCATCCCTCGGATTTGACGATATCCGTGAGTGAGAGAAATCCAAAAGAAAACCACCAAATCTGTTACTGCCTTCTGCATGCATGTAAAGAATAAGGGTAGTTAAAGAGTAGTTGGCATGACACTCCCCAACTATAAATTATAAGCCATCAGAGAGAGAGAGAGAGAGAGAGAGAACTAACCATGCAAGGTTGGTGGCACCCGTCCATAGCGCGAAGACAAGGAGCCGGGTGGTGGCTTTCTTCTTCTCTCATTGTGGCCAGCCAAACGTCTTCGACAGCTACGCTTTCCTTGGTCAAATTCAGGCAGCTGATGGAACCTGTACAACATGACCCAGAATGCCAGTAAACAAATTGAAAGGACTTCAGGTAGCTATTAGCCTTTCATGAATACTAGTCCGCAAACACAATTCTGGTGTTGGGATGAGTGGAAGATAAATAAAGTGAAAAATACAGTTTCTAACCAAACAACACAACCACCGGGGGCGCCCCGGTCGCCCGCGCCCGCCCCCGACGTTACCAGGGAATCTGAGCGGCCCCAGGACGGGCGCGCCGCTGTCATTAGACGGTTATACTTAAGACCGCTTCAAAGATCACACGGTCCACGGTTGACCATTCACACAAAACATTTATTAGATAAACACGGTCATGTATGGGCCGTTCTACATTATACGGTCTAAAATAAGACCATTTAATTAGTAACCTTTGGGATTCCACACGGCCTATTATGAACCATTCAAAAAGTGGAGCGGTCTATCATTAGACCGTCCTATTCCTGCGTGTTACAAAAAGACAACTGTTCCTCTTCCTCCTCCCCCACTGCAACCGACGGAGGAAGAGGAACTCAACCGGACGCCCCTTCCACATAGGATAACGCCAAGGCTTCCTCCTCATTCCACCCTTCTTCCTCTCGTTCTTATGCCCGTGAAGCGCCACGCTCGACGAGGAGGGCGTTCGATGGCCGAGGAGAGGACACCGTCACCGCGGCCGGAGGAGGAGCTTGCCGTGGAGGAGCAAACGCCGGCGGAGGAAATGACAGTGGAGGAAGGATCCTCACGCCCATGGCTGATGGAGGGCGAGCTGGAGACGCCGAGATCATGGAGGAGGTGGCGCCGGACACGGAGGCAACGGCGAAGCCCTGCCGGGACGTGGAGGTAGGTGACCTAGCCCTAAACCTCTCTTTTCTGTTGATGCATGCTAGCTTAGTGGGATGGGGAAGGCCTCATGGTCCTTAGGGGCCCAAACGATGGCCATGGGGGTCACCCACGGCGGCGAGGGACGCCATCAGGAAGACATGATGGAAACGGTTCCACAGTGACCGTTCCATAAAACCAGGCGGTTTCCAAGAAAATCGTTCCATTGAACGCGGCCTAGGGGTGGCCGCTTGCAACCTGCAAACCAACTTAACGACACGGTTCACATAGAACAGTTCCCCTAGGACGGCCTAAAGAAAGGCCACGCAGAATATCAAACGACGGGCTTGGAGCGGTTTTACTTGAGACCGTGTTCTAGAGGACGGCCCGCCCATGGGCCGTTCAGAGTATGTTGGGTCGGTTTGGAATGGTTGAAAGGAGGACCGTGCCACATGATACGGAGAGTAAGACAATGAGGGGAGGAACAGACGGTCTTACTTTAGACCGTCCCATGGGCACTGAGACAGGGGGGAAGATGATGGGAGGAGGAGACGATCTTGTTTCAGACCGTTCCATGGGCAGTGAGATGGAGAGAGAGACGGTGAGGGAAGGAGCAAACGGTCTTCTTTCAGACCGTCCCGTGGGGAGTGAGACGGAGGGGGAGACGGTGAGAGGAGGAGAAAACTGTCTTCTTTCAGACCGACCGTCCCATGGGGAGTGAGACGAAGGGGGAGACGGTGAGAGGAGGAGAAAACGGTCTTCTTTCAGACCGTCCCGTAGAGAGTGAGACGGAGAAAAAGACGATGAGGGAAGGAGCAAACGGTCTTCTTTCAGACCGTCCCATGGGGAGTGAGACGGAGAAAGAGACGGTGAGGGAAGGAGCAAAAGGTCTTCCTTCAGACCGTCCCGTGGGCAGTGAGACGAAGGGAAACGGTCCTCCTTTGTCCGTGCAATGTTGAGGGCGGTCCAACTGTGACCGCTGAATGACAGGGCAGTTCATGATGAGCCGTCTAGATGACAGAGTGTGAGATTTTTAGTTCTTTCGGCTTACTGAGATCTTGAAATAAATGCTGGAAAAGCAGTGGACTAGGATCTCGTGGCTGCAGGTCCGGGCAGTGTATTTGGCACTACCGGACTTCCAGCACGAGAGGTTGGCGGCGATGGGATTCGCCGAGCTCCTGAGCATCGAGGTGTGTCGCTTTGACACCCCTCTCCTATATGGGGACACATCCGGTCTGTTCTTCTGGTGGGTGGTACTCCTATCACGTGACGTGAGTTGTCATGTCCCGGGTTTTCATTTCCTGTCTGTGAGACGGGACTTCACATGAGTTTTCGAAAGCGTTCCCATAGTCGAGGTCTGGGGTTTCTGGTGAGTGTCCCCGAGGACTTTCCCTAGGCGGCGTTGAGGTCACGATGGTAAGGTCGTGACTGTATTTTCAGACCGCGTGGTTTCGGTGTGGGCCCTTGTCTGTGAGGACAGGCCTCTACGACGGAGACGTCGTGTCGTTTCCATGGTAGCGTGACTAGGGAGGTCGTAGTCTGGTGGTTCGTGTCTGGTTGTTCCCCGACCGTGGGATCGAGATGTTGGGTTCCATTCCAGTACAGTAGGAGTAGTTGTAGAGCTGAGATTTTATCGGCTACCGTGTTTACTGTTCCTGCTACTAATGTTGTTCTTGTCATAGTTGCTGCTTTCCGTACCGTCGTTGTTTTCGGTTGGGGTTCCGCGGGCCCCCCACTGAGCCAGTGATAGGAGGCTCACCCCTAAGTTTCAGGTGCGGCGGTTCTTCCTCGAGGTTCGAGGACGTTGCGTGGTGGTCCTTAGTTGTCAGTTCGCCGGGCCGAGTGCTCACTTGGCATGTGATACGTTTTACTGCTTTAGACTATACTTTTTTTTAAACTGGACTCTATTGTAGTTAGATGTTTATTTCTGTTATATCTGTTGTCCTACTTTATTTTCTATTTCTATGTACGCCACACCTATCCTTTAACCCTTCCGATCCCTCCGGCTAGTGGGTGGGGGGTTGAGGTTCGAGTCGCGTCGGTTCCTTTTCGGTACTCAGATCTCGGGTCGCTACAGTTGGTATCAGAGCTATGGTTGTGGAAGTACATGAAAATTCGAGATATTGCAGTGATCAAAGTCCATAAGGTCTAGTACAGTCGGCAGCTAGCATAGGGTTTTGTATTTATTTTTCACTTGGTTTCTTACGTGAGAGCATGAGTGCGCAGCGGAAGATCGTAGCGTTAGTTGCTACGGGTAGATTTTTGAGGATGTGTAGAGCGTCGGAGGATTAGCTCCTCAGTGTGAGATTGTCTCGGTTGTGTGAGACGTGTTGTTACTGTGCCATTGCTTGAGGCATTGTGATTTGTGGCACTGGTTGGATGGAGAATTGGGGGAAACGTGCTGGTGAGATTATCGCATGAGTACCATGTTTTTGTGTTGGAAGCTGCGTCCTTGGGTGAGATCACATTTTTGGAGAAGTGATCTTTGACAAGATTATGGGTCCCGGTTGGTTGCCGTGAGCAGCTGGTGAGGTTGACCGAGTGATCGACCATGGTAAGAAGTGTATTATCTGGGAACCCGTGTGCATTGGTCATGGCGTTATCGATCAGCTTGCTGTGGTAGCAGGCGGCACTTGTCGGTTCTGGAGAAGTGTGCCGTGGATTGTAAGAGGCTGTGTCCCATGGCTCTGTGGTAAGAGCAAAACTGGGATTGGCAAGCGTCCATCGGGAGTAGTTGAGATAAGTTGTGATTGGATAGCGATGGGATGGTGCCTGTGAGCGGAGGTCTCTGATGAGACGTCGGCATTGGAATGGTGATCCTTGGTCTGTGACCAGCAAGGGAGGATTCCCCGTAAGTCTGAGTCGAGTGATGTGAGGACCGAGGAGAGACCCTGTCATGTGGTTTCATCTTACTCCCCTGAGAGGGTAGAGTTGGTGTGAGGTTTCAGACCGGGTGCAGTGTCCGAGCGAGATTTGAGCTTGAGATGTGGTGGTGGTCCATGGAAGGTCAGCGGATGGCGTCGGGTGGTGGTTGGTCAGCAGGTGGCGGAACGGCGGGAGGAGATGGAGGATGGGCACCATTTAGAGTCTGTGCATAATTTCCCTATTGACATTCAGAGTTCGTGCATATGCTTTTAAGGTCCATGCACTATATCCCATTCATGCGACACAATGTCTCTGCACATCTCTATTGTGCAAAACAAGGTCCGTGCATACTTCATTCTTGTGCGATGCAAAGCCAGTGCATATTTCCTCTTGTGCATACTTAACATCCATGCTTGTCTTGTTATATGGTCTGTGCACATTTGTCTTATGCTATTCAAAGTCCGTGCACAATTACTTTAAGTAAATGGAGGTCTGTGCACGTTGCTTTGTCTGTGATTTAGGAGCTGTGCATATTTTGCGTCATGCACGCACAAAGGTTGGTGCATCCAATGCGCGTTGTCAATTTGAGTCTGTGCATCTTTGTTCTAAAGCTCTATTAAGTCCATGTAACTTCTTTATCTGTCTGATTGCTATATATTGACTAAATGTCTTACACGTTGACAGAACGATTATTTGTTGACCTTAAGGAAGGCACGTGACACAAGACTGAAAGGTGAGCTATGCTCGTGACACGTGGAAAGTTGTTAAGTTCAGACGCTGCCACGTGGCCTTGGAACTTCATATCTGAATGAAAAGCTTGGGCGGGAAATGTGTTCTCCACACACCCTTCTCACACAGGCTCCATATAACTAGAAGACCCAGCCGTGTCTCCAAATATATAGATAGATGGATTTTTGAAGAAATGAATTTTGGAGATCAGAGACAAGGAAAGAGACAGAGAGAAATAAGAAGAAGATAGAGAAGTTGAGATCGTGAGCTGAGTGAGTGAGATCCAGAGAAGGGAGAGGAGTTTCTGAAGATCTATTTTACTGGCTTTTGGATCAGATCCAAACCAGTCTGCTCCTGCAAGAGCTATCTTATCGTGCTTCATTTCCAGCTTTCTGATGCTGATTGTCTGAGTATTTTCTTTTAATTTTTCATACTCTCTTTACGCTGTGTATCAACAGTTGGTGAAGCTGTAATGCCCAGCGGTCAAGCTGTTCGTCAGCGGTTGGCTTAATCTGTAATGCCCAATGGTTGAAGCTATGAATCAGCGGTTGTAGGCAAGCTGTGAAGCCTAGCTAATTAAGTTGTGTATTAGCGGAAGCCACACTCTGGTTGGAGTGTGGGGTGGACGTAGGTCAGCAGACCGAACCACCTAAAATATCCTGTGTAATGTGATTGATTATTTTTCTGTGTGTGATTGTCGTTGTTTATCTAGATCTTCTTCATACGTATGCTTCCTAGTAATTGATCAGGATGTGCATCTCTGCTATTTGTGCAATTGTCCCTTGAACCCGTCATTTTAATTTTGTTCACTTTAAATTGGGCTAAAAGTTTTAAAAGATCCATTCACCCCCCCTCTGGATCTGCGTTTGTCTCATTATCCGCACCTAACACCTGGTATCAGAGCATACCAATGGATCTTACACTTGGTATCAAAGTGGGTCACTGATTCATCAGATCTAACGATCTACGCTGGATCCTACTATTTTCGGTGCATTGATTGGTTTTGTGGAGTGTTTAGCAATTCACTTATTTACCATGGATTCTATGTCTACAGTTCTAATGTTTGACGGAATGTGCTGCTCTGATTGGCTTAGAAAGTTTAGGGAATATGTGAATTCTGTGGATTCAAATTTGTTGGTCTTAGTTGAACATGGACCATATGATATTCCAGTGAATAGATCTGACTGGAATATTGGTCATGAATTGATGGACGCTGAGAACATAGAGCAACCTATAGTAATGCAATAGGGAAGGGACAGAGATACTTACCTGATGGCGTGACATGCTTTTCTAAAAAAAATCTTCATAGATAAGAACAAGAGGTGAGTAACATTAAATAATCATGAATAACATATGACAACATCAGAACAAATGCACAGAGGCATGATTGGATAGTAAATAAAGTGGACAACTACAAAAGGCACAGTAAGACATGATAGGTAAATTGCATGGTGGGATAAAGCGGACAAACAAAAACATAGTGACAAGTGAAAAACTCAGTGGGATAAAGTGGACAAACAAAAACATGACATGATGTGACAATTGAGGACATGGTGGGACAGTGCGAATAGTAAACAAAATAGATAAGCAAAGATAAAATAAAGATAATCAATCAGTCAATGATCTACGTAAAGAATCACCAGGTTTATACATACAAGAGGGCCTTCTCATTGAAGCATATAAGGAGGGAAATTAATTAGAGATAGAGTTGACATGATAGAACATACTATTTTTGTTTTGTTATTATTTTTTTGTTTTTTTCTTTGTATTGTGTGTGTTCTGATTGATTTTTTTTATTAGGCTTGAACGTGGTCTCCAATAGGACAACAACCTAATCATGATCCTTGTGGGGACCATGTTCAAGATGGGGAACCAACAAAACTTAACCCCCTCTTACTCCCCCCACATTCTCACATTCATACACCTAAAACCTTCCATTGTGCCCCTACACCATGACATCCCATGATGAGGGCCCCCGGTGGTCGAAGAGGAGGGTGATCCGTGCATGGCCTAGTTCTCGGGTGGAAGAGGAAGAAGAAGTCCCTCCCACAGTTGGTGCCTTAGATAGCAGTGAAATGGGAGAGCCTACGGCGGTTGGGGTGACCAGAGGTGATAGGATAGAGGCTATGAATGTGGAATAATCCACTAGAGCAGTTGAGGAAGCCAGAGCCATGGAGGAACTCACTAGAGCTACGGTGGAATGTGATGTGAAGGAGGTACGTTTGATTTAAATTTTGAATCTTGTTCTCCCTTTTCTCTTCTATAAATGTGATGGATGAAGGGAATGAGTGAAGTCATGCCCTTGTCATGTTGTAGAGGGTGAAATGCCCCTGAGAAAATGCCCCTGGGGAGGAGAAATCACTGGTCAGTAGAGAGGGGCTGAACGTGGTGGTCGCAGACACACCATACTGAACGCGGTCCCGCGACCAACCGCATTCAGAAAAGAGTTTTTTTTAAGGTAACTAGCACTAGCCACTTCCTAATCGTAGGGCACAATGTGCACATAGAACTCGGGGACCCTAGTCCGGGCCATCTACCTCGGGCTATCAGAGTTCCAACATGCTTGCCTCCACCATATGGGCTTCAGTGAGTTTTTATAGATTGAGGTGTTCAGGGTAGATGTAGGCTTAGTCCAAGCCTTGAAGGCCAGGTGGGATTCGGAGTGGAGGTCCATCTTTCCCTGGGGTCATATGATCCCAACCTTGGAGGATGTTACTCACATCACTGGATTGCGAGTTCATGGAGCGGTAGTGAGTGGTTGCACATACCCTTGCTATCGGGAAATGGCACAAGGGCTACTAAGGTTAGAGTTAGAGGGTACAGGACAGACCTCCCTAGTTCCGAGGATAGCTTTGCAAGAGAGCCTAAGCCTACACCACACCCAGAGGGAGGTAGGGGAGACAACTGGTGACTAGTTTAGGAGGTTGGTGAGCAAGGTCGAGGGGAGCTTTTCCTTGGTGGTGAGACCGCAGGCTGACCGAGAGCTATGTTGGTTCCTATTTTCAGCCAAAATATTACATTGAGGCCTCTGCAATTCCAAGAGACAATCTTCATTGATCAATTTTGGACATTCCCTTGTTTGTTTGTTTCTTTGGTCTTAGACCCCCGATCACCTTGTCTGATTGCAGATACAATAATTCCCTCCTGCCAATTTTCTGTCCAGCCCCTGAGCCCTTTCTTTTCAGACTTAATTGCAAGTTCAAGTCCCTTCTAATTCTTCTAAGAGTTTCCTAACCCATTCTTCTCTCCCGGTAAATGAAATTCCTACCATCAGACCTATTTGCTTTATCAGTTCATCGGACCATTGGCCCTCTGTGCCTGGTCTCACCATAGCCAGAGGTTTGAGGTTCTCCAGCTCATCCTGTGTCTCATCCCCCCAAACTGATAAGGCCTTGAAGAACTCTTCTTTTTCACTGCATTCTGTGCCATCATTCTCTACTTCCTTGAGCTGCAACTTTTTCCCTTTGACAGATGAAGTGTATTGCAAAAAACCTGTCTGTGTTGAAGCAGAAGGAATATTTCTGGCCCTCAATCCTGGGTCATGTGTATTTTAACCCAGTCTGCTGCTGCTCCCTCCTCCTGTTGGCGTAGATGGGCCAGATTGGCCTCTCCGCCCCCCAACCTCTTCGAATCTGCAACTCTCCCCATAGGTCGAACCCTGCACTCCAACTTCCGGCTGTAAAATGCTCATTTCTGGGTGTGGACACATCGAGAGGAGCTGCAGCTTCCGCATTTGGATAGGAGTGCCAGTGCGGCCGCCTCCCATCGATAAGGAGGGGCATTCGGAGACGGCCGCAAGCTTCGTCGTCAACTGGAGAACTTGTTTGCCAGACGAGGCGAGCACCTACTTCAGAGTTTTCCAACATCGCGCAATCGGCAGGTGAAGACAACGTCCCAACAAAAACCCGACACGTGTTTTATCCAGATTTGGAGACCCAGATGACTTACCTGATTCGAGTGGACGTTTCAAAATTAGGTGAGTTTCCATAGATCCTAAAACCACCCAATCCTGTACATCTTCTCCAACCGAAAGAGCCCCGATGCCAGGTGCACCACCTACCTCGACCTGCACATCTCCTCTGGTAAGTGGGATCTCCGTGAGACCAATCACCAAATCCTGCACTGCTAGAAAGTTAATATTCTTCAAGCCGCCCCCCTCATTTTCCACTTCCCCGGGACTTGCTTTGTTCTGCTTGCCATCTTGAATACTGGGCCGATGATGACATGCTCTGGAACCCGCACCTTCAATCCTGCCACTTCCACCTCACTAACACTATGGTTCTGACTCTGTATACTCGGTGTAGGGTTTGCCCAAGTCACCAACTCATTCTTTGCAAAGGACGAGTTGTCTGGTTCTGGCGCCTCTGTTCCCGAAGGAGCTTTGCAACGAAGATTCCGGAAGCTTGAAACTACCTCAGCCCAAGTCCAGTCCATGGACTCCCTCTGCACATTCTTGCTTGCATCCCCAAGCTCTATGACAACAGTTATCCAGAATTTCTTCCCACCCACTCTGATAAGCACACCCCTTGGGATCTGCAGCAGGGTTTCTACCTCTACAAGGAGTCTTGCATACCCCATGTTGTCCCCATCAAGTGTTTACCTATCCACCCTCTTCAAAAATCCAAATGGTGACACTATACTGTGAAATGTCTCCAGATTCCAAAGAAGAATCCCTGACATCCAGCACCAGAGAAGCTTACTCTGCGGCATTTCCCAAGTAGAAGTCTCCATGACACAAGGCTTCCAAGTCAAGCTATATCCCTTCCTGTGAATGACTCTTTTCTTAAGGCAAGATTGCTCCCATTCTGGTTTAGGGGTGAAGAAGAATGAAATAGAGCTGGGAGAGTACAAGGTGGACCCTCCTCAGCAACATGAAGCCCCTGTAAGACCGATTGGAAGAGAAGGAACACTCACATCTCGTCGCACATTTAAAGGTATTTATCTGTGATCCCTCCTTTATTATTGTTTATATTCATCGAAGCCCACAGTCTCTGGTGATCACACACTCCACTAGCATCCCACGCATGCTCCCTCTCCTCTTCTCCCATTCTTAGCATTTATTCTTTTTATTTTTAATCTAAGTGAATTTTAAATAGATCTACACCGATGTTCTCTTGCGTTAGCACATCTCTTGACGTCGAGAAGAGTAACTCCCCACCGAGACATAGCGTCAGTCCTTGCATCAGTCTATCTGCATCAACTAATCTGCCCTTAATCTAGCCCAATATCCACCTGGCAAGGCGATCGATCAAGACCACTCGCCGGTCAATCATCCGCCAAACCTCCTACTTATCACGAACTATCTTGGCCAGAATTTCCTCCCATGGAGGGAAGTCCAACAGATCTCCAGTGTCTAAGTCACTCCATTGGAAGAGAAAATTAATCTTCTCTGCCAGCACTAAGGCTTCGAACTTAGGGAACATGAAAGTGTGGGTCCCTAGATGCCACAACTCCAATAATGTGCCTAACGCCTCCCAGTTCCACCACATGATGTCGAGTCTCTTTGCCCTGACAACAAGATGCATCAGATGCCACTAGTGCATGAGGACTCTCATGTCTGGCGTGATTGCCACCATCAAGTCATATAGCCATCCATATCGTCGAGTGTGACGAGCTCCCAGGAAGATCAGAGTGGGCTGAATAAAGAAAAGGAAAGGAGAGATTAGTTGTCAAACTATATTCCCTGCATCGTATACACATCCGCTCTCGCTCTTACCTGGCCATCTTTCACTAGATGGCTCAAATGTCCCTCCATGTTGGAGAGCACGTCAAGTTCGTGTGTGGCATTTTCAGAAGATGGAGAGAGGCTATCTTGGGTTCATTCCTTTTTGGAGGCAACTGCTCCTTTCAAAGTCTTCAGCCTTTCTACTAGGGCACCGATCCCCCTTTATCCTATAAAGCCAGAGAGTTCTACTATGTTTAGGTCCATGCACTTTCAGAACCTGAACAGGTCGGCGGCCAGGTCACTAGCCACCTTGAATAGGGTAGACGGCCAGGTCTCTAGATGCCTCGATTAAGGTAGACAACCAGTAACCTAGCTGCCCACCAATAGAGGATGGCAGCTACCCTGGCCACCTTCCCCATCTTGCTATGGATAGTGCTTAATATGGTGTAAAATTAAAATTCATGATTGTAGTTGATGTGCTCTTACTGCCTACTTTCTAAATTGCTATTTCTACATGAACTTGGCTAACGTGTGTTGATATAGGTGTAGCTAATATCACAAGCAAAGTGGAATCATGTGATGTCATCATCAACTTTAATTGCATTTATAGATAGTCAACCCAATGGCTGATAACTTTGTGCGTATAAACTCTGAGTTCCTCTCTAATAAAAATTGTGAAGAGTTTATGCTCCTTAAGTTATTCGACGACTGTATGTTGTCCATAGACTACGGGACGATGAAGTTCCCAAATTCTCGACCGTGCTTAGTAACAAATGTGTGATGATGGATCTTTGTAAGATTCTAGACTACACTTGCTGCTAAGCTGGGATGATGGACTTTTTGAAATCTTGACTGAATTGACCCGGAGCCAGGCAAATAAATTCTCTAGTTATGCATTAGATAGGTTTTTTTCATTTTAAACCCAGCATGCATCATATAGGTCATTTAATGAAATATGAGATGTACTCAAAGTGATGTCAATTTGGGCGTGTCTACATTGACCATGCTTAGTGACGAATGTTGGACGACATATCTCCATAAGATTCTAGACTACATTTGTTGCTAAGTTGGGATGATGGATTTCTCGAACTCTTGACCAAACAGTCCCGGAGTCAGGCAAATAAATCCTCTGGTTATGCATTAGATAGGTTTTTTTCCTTTTAAACTCAGCATGCATCATGTGGATCCTTTTAGTCATAAATAACCAAAACACAAGAAAATGTGCATGCATGTCACTCGGGTATCACGTAAACGAAACTGAGGAGGCAGCGTGGGTACCACTGACCTCCCCTATGGTTTCTCTTCCCCGCGTCGATCAGCCGCATTTCTCGATTCTGCTAAACTTGTATGAACGAGTCTACGTGATTAATTCCACTCTGATTCAACAAGTTGAAAGTGTGTTTTGTATACGATCGCCATGAGTATTCTGAGATTTGAAGGTCATTTTCTCTTATCCTGATTTACTTACTTACTCCTGTTTTAAGTGTCTTGTATCTCGTTGGGTCGGATTGCGATGCATCCCAGAGTGCGCCCAAGTCTCACGTGTGATTGTCGGGGGGTCCCTTGGACTGCTGATACAAGCCCTCTTAGATTAGCTTTCCTTCCACTCCGTTTAAATGACCTATCTTATCGCATTATACTTATCCGTTCTTATGCAAAGCTCAATTTTTGCTCAAGAATCTCCTTGAGCGGGATGTCCTAATTAGACTTATTTTTTTATCGAAACACCCATTTATCAATCCGCCGGGCTCCCTTGCAAAACGAGAGTTCCAGAGGGACATTTGTAGACACCTAATTTTAGACATCCTGGGGATCCCCAGTTAGACCATCATATCGATAACGCTGTCATTTTTCTCAGATTGATCAATGTCCCGTGTTTAAAGTCCAGCCCACCTTACCCTATTGGGCCTTGATCGAAGGAATAGGGGTTGAAAAGCCCATGGGATAGGCAGTCAGGTCGATGGCTACCTAGGTTCACTCGATGGCCAAGACTCTGGTCACCCAGGTCTAGTGGGCGGCCAATCACCTGGCCATCTTCTACTTGTGAATGGCCAGTGACCTGGCCACCTAGCTACGACTGTTGGTCAAACATTCATGTCCTACGTCCACATCCCACGCTTCGAGCATGCCCCATTCGATCCTTACTTCCGGCGTCGTTGCCCACATTCCGGGCACGAAGCTGAAAGCTCCTAGAAGGCAATCTTGGAGACAAAACTCTCAGGAACGATCAACAGGAAAGGGGGGACGAATGGAGCAAATGAACAGGGAGAGGAGAACGAATAGAGAGGGAGAGGAGAATGAATAGAGAGGGAGAGGAGATTCCTTAGAGGGTCGAGAGCTAAGAAAGTTCCCCAGTGTGAGAGGGAGGACTGGCGGTCGACTCTTCACTCTCTCAGTGTCTCTGTGATTTTCAAAGTCCTCGTTCACCAAAAGGATAGGCGGCCATTGACCAGGTCACCTAAACTTTTGGGTAGCCAACACTTTGGCTGCCTCTTGGTTTCATCCCCTATTACTCTTCAGTTTTCATTTACATACACCTGCGTGCATTTATGTTTTTTTCATTGCATATTAAGAAACTCATAGATCCCTTGTCATAGAGGTTTTAAATATAAACAATCAGGAAGGTGGGTGGTCAAAAGTCTAGGTTATCCCCCCTTCCCAACCACCCACCAGGTAATCTCGTCACTGTTGACACCCGTTTTTAGCCTGTAAGTTGCGTCGTTTCTCTTGTTCATCTTTTTTTGATAGGGGGTGAAGGGAGGGTCTTTTTGTGTTGGGATTGAGTCAGGAAGTCCGAAGATTGGGTTTATATTGAGTTCCCCACATGGGGATAAGTTCTAGAGGCCAACCCGGGACTCTAATCAGAGTCTTGGTCAGACGCGTGCGTCTTCCTGATAATGCGATTAGTCGCGAGACCACGATTCCAAGTTGCAGTCCAAATGAGACCGCGATGGCATTCCACCAACATTACATAACTTCACCTTCAAACATGGTCAGATTATGACCGCTATTCAAAGTAGTGGTCATCATATGACCGTGTCTGAATTCTTGAGTCTGCGTACCCCTTTCTATTTGGGTCATGTCTCGTCCTCACCCCACCCTCTTTCTCTCTATTTTGAGTCAATCATGTAGGGCATTGATAGTTCATGAATTTGCATACGTCTGCACACCATCACTCATGCCTTTTTAAATGAACCCATGTCATTGTGTATTCAAGGAAAAAGTCATCCACATACAAGTGTAGTACATAAGCATAAAGAAAGCAAAGGCATAATCAACTCTCCCCCTCACGAGGACCCCTGTTGTCACCAGTTGCCTCATGCCTCTTCTCTGGTAGACCCATAGCTATGCTACCCTCCTCGTAGTGGCATCGGCATCGCTCCTCCTCCTTGTTCCTCCGTTGGTCGGAGGAACTGGTGAGATACTCCCAGTATGCGCTACGTGCGCCGCTCTGTGACCCACTATGCGAAGATCGCCTACCCACCACCTGGAGTGCTCCCTCCAGCCCTCTAATCTTAGCCTTAAAGTCTCTTATCTCTAGCCGAGAGCTCACCGCCTCTCACACCATTCTGCGCAGGCACTCCACCTCTGTCGCATCAACCCTCAACCAGGCTGCCTCCTCTCGTAGCCTGGTTATCTCCAGCAACACTGCCTCTAGCTCTCTCACCTGCATTACGCATTTCTTTTATGAGCAATAACTTCATATGAATTTCCATTGAAAAAGGTTATGCTACCTACCCTCTCGGTGAGTAAGGCCTCGGCCTTGTCGACCCGTGCAACCGCTCTAGCAAAGTCTACATGCTGCTGGGCCCGACCCATCAGTGTTTGAGTAGAGGAGAAGGGGGCATCTGATCCTTGGCGCTGGACTCCCTTGGCATGCTGCACATAACAATAAGTCAGTCTTATAAGCGTCAAGTTGTATTCTAAGGCTAAAAGGCAATAAAGCTTACCAGAAGCTCTAGCGAGCGCTAGAGCTCGTCTCGCTGCTGTATGGTCGAGCGGAGTCATCCCTGGAGCACGACAATGCATCCCTGATGGTCGAACTGCATTTATAAATATTAGCATGTCAGCATATCACCATGTTAGCATATCAGCATGCCAGCATGGTAGGTAGAAGACTAGGCTCAGGAATTCTTACTGGTCATCGGGTGCCACGAAAAACCTGATCCTCGCAGCGTCACGCATAGGTCTTCAAGTAGGCCTCATCTGTGTTAGCTCTGGCCCATACCTCCTAACTACGTTTTATCCAATATCGGATCTGTTTCTCCACTCGGGCGATCCAATCCACTGGTCCCGCTAGTCCGCGTGCGTGCCGACCCATGCGCTCCACCTCAGCAGTCTCCCGGGTCGGGAAAGCCACCTCTGGCTGGTGCACTCCTCGAATCCTCATGATCAAGCGGTAGCAGAGTGGATCCACCATGTTCATACAGTGAAGCCAGATGTCTCGGCCAGAGTAGGCCAGTGCCACCTCCACCAAGGGCTAGCCCTCGTGCCCCTCATCTCGATAGGGTGTTGTTGCGCCCCTTGTGCTTTGATGATGACACAAATTGGCAATGAATCATTCTTCCTGATCCCTGAGTTCATTAATCAATAAGTAGAACAGTTGGAGCAAGAGGTCACTGAATTGCAACAAACTCTTTCTGATAAGCAGGATTGATATTCTGACCACTGATATATGTCCATGTGTGTGTTCTCTTGCGTTTCAGGGACTGATACGGACTCGCATCTCCTGGGTCCAGGTGCTGGATGACCACGACGGACTGCCCAACTTCCAGAGGGCAAGGGTGGAGGCAATGGGCATCGGTCCTTCCTCAGCATAGAGCCGGTATGTCCTGACCTTGTTCTGATTCAGGTGTTGAGAGAGAGGTGGGACAGGGCTAGTCGGGTATTTTTAATGCCCTGGGGGCACATGGTGTCGACCCTAGAGGATGTAGGATTACTGGGCTGTGGGTGGATGGGGAGGCTGTGAGCGGGGTGACCGTCCCGGATTATGGCGAGCTAGCTCAGAGACTTCTAGGCATAGACACTGTATATGAGCCCCCATGCAGGATGATTTGCCGTACTGACTTGAGGAAGGTCTTGGGGTAGGGAGACACTCGGCAGAGGTCGGGGGAGTCATTGACAGAGTATGTAGAGCGTTTGACCACGAGAGCTCGAGCCACCTATTGTCAGGACCCAGCTGAGAGAGAGAGAGTAGACGTAGATCTGAGGAGATTCCTATTACTGATGCTCGGGAGGTTACTGCTGGGGACGAAGGGAGATGACTTCAACTGTAGATTTCTGAGCATCCTCGAGGACTTGGAGGGAGTGGGGAGGTATGCTTGGGGAGCCACCCTACTGGTGCACTTGATAGCCAATCTGTCCACGGGGACAGGTCGCGAGACGACCTTCAGCAGCTTTTCACCTTTTCTACAGGTATGCATTTTTTTTGTTGTCATTTCATTAAATGTGAATATGATTATGATTATGATTAATGCATGTGACTAATGAAATGCTAATGAATGCAGGTGTGGAGCCATGTCTACATGCCTATGGGCTGAGTCAGCCTCCGACCTGGAGATGAGGCTGCTTACCCACTAGCACGGCGGTGGTTACCATGCATGACCGGGGCACCTTATGCGCACGAGCTGATGGTCATGAGATGTGAGTTCCGAGACTACCCCGTTCACTGGTACGTATATAAATATGATGCATTCTATTCTTATTTCCTGCTATATGTAATGACATGATAAATTATATGTAGGTTGTGTGGAGACCATATGAGGGGATGCCCGATGAGGACCAGCCGTAGGTCGTAGCGGGCCGACCTCGCTTTGGGAGTGACATTTGGGTTCACTGCCTGAATAAGATCGAGCCACTATGACTTCGGCTGGTGATGAGGACACTCAGCATGCACCAGGAGTGGGTTGAAGCAGACGAGCCTCAGGGAGTTGGGCAGAAATCCCGAGGGTGAACGAGGCCAACGGACTGGCGGTTGCGATTTCCAGAGCACTTCGTCGACTGGCAGAGGGGTGGGACCCTGGTCGTCTCTCATGCCCCTGATAGCTCAGCCTACCTTCAGCAATACTAGGAGACATACGCAGGCCGACCTTAGATGAGGCCGAGAGGGGTATGTATGCATGCTTTCTAAATTTAATTTATATGCTTCTGGGGATATGCAACTAATAAATGGCTTATGTAGGACGCACGGGATGCAGTAGTAGTAGACCTTCATGTCCATCTCCACAGCCTGGAGGCCCAACTGGCGACAACGCGTGCGGAACTGGAGACACAAGTTATTATGCACTATCAAAAAGCTGTAAATTACCCTTTAAATTTGCTGTTTAGCAAGTTACAGTGTTTCTTTTGTTATTTGTAGAGTCATCCCACCTGTTTTAATGTGGAATACTATCGTATGCATGGACTGGTGACCACTTACTATTAGTCGTGCTTGATTCTTCTACTATGTACTAGTGTAGGGGATAGGGAACTGGGTATACCTATCTTCTGGTGCAGGAACAGGGGACTGAGCCTGGAGAATGGTGCAATTGGATGCTGGGTACTGGGCTGAGTGCTGGGTACTGGGACAGGGTACTGGTGCTGGAGGCTGAGTACAGGGAGCTAGGGACAGGGTACTAGGTGATGGGGCTAACCCTTTGGAGATTATAAGCCTATGTTACTGGGGAGGGCCAGAATAGACCTGTAAGGATGGGATGGCCTATGCGGTTAAGGCTACTGGGGTGATTCTGGAGCATGTCGGTTATAGGCCGAGTGGTAGTGCACCGACTACTGACATGTTGTTAGCCGAAAATGTAATTGACGTTGGTCTTGGGAACTGGAGCTGGGCTGGCCAGGTGGCCAAGGAAGGCATTGCGGCCAGGAATTGGGTCTTTGATAGGCACTAAGGTTTGGAACTGGGTCTGGGACTGGAAGTAGAAACGAAACTAGAATTGGAACTAGAGCTAGTATTAGAACCGGAACTAGCCGACTAACCGCTGGGATGTTGTAGCCGAGATGGTGGTACTGGTACTAGAACTAGAGTTGGGACTGGAATTGGAGCTGGCTAGTTAACTGCGGAGGTGTTATAGTCAGGATAGAAGAATTGGTATTGGGACTAGAATTGAACTGGGACTAGAGCTGGAGCTGGAACTGGAGATAGAACTGGCACTGGAACTAGAACTAGAGTTGGAGCTGGCCGGCTAACTGCGGAGGTGTCGTAGCCGGAGACTAGGACCGATGCTGGGACTGGAACTGGTCGGCTGACCATTAAGGTGTGTAGCCAAAATGTTGGAACTGGAGACTGGAGTTGGAACTAGTGCTGGGATTGGAACTAGAGCTAGAGCTGGCCGGCTAACCGCGGAGGTGTCATAGCCGGAGACTGGGACCGGTGCTGGGACTGGAACTGGTCGGTTGACCATTAAGGTGTGTAGCCAAAATGCTGGAATTGGAGACTGGTGCTGGAACTAGTGCTGGGACTGGAATTGGAATTGGAACTGGAGCTGGGACTGGTTGGCTAACCATTGAGATGTGTAGCCGAAGTGCTAGAACTAGAGACTAGAGCTGGAGTTGGCCGGCTGACTGCTGATGTGTAGTCACTGGAAGACCGAACCTGGTGCTGGGACTAGTCAGCTGACCATTAAGGTGTGTAGCAGAAATGCTGGCATGGGAAACTAGAACTAGAGTTGGTCGGCAGGCCTTTGAAGGCCTTTTATCCACAATGCTGAGATTGGTGTTAGCGATGGCCGACCCTCTGGGGTGTGTTGGCCACCATTATTGTGGAGTGATGTTGAAGTTGCCGTCAGCGAGGTGTCGCAGTCGACAACTTTCACCAGTGAGGAGTAGAGAGGCGGATAGGTTTTTTTTATTCTCTTTACCAGCTCTACCAACCTTATGGGTTTTTGCCAGAGCTGGCCCCCTTTAACTTTTTTTGGTACGCTCTCATGAGTTTTTACACCGAGGGGTTACCCGATTTTGCTCGAGACACCCTCTCGAGTTTTCACCTCGACTGGGTTGGTGGTAATTTTTTCCCTCAGTGATCTCGTGGAGGGAGTTAACTGAGGCTGCCGGGGTATCTCTTTTTTAATCACATTTTTTATTTTTTTATTTTTTTTGAATCCGAGGAGTGTCGTCCATAGCATGCTGCTATCAGGGGATGTAGCTTGGAACTGGAGGATGTAAGTGACTTGCTATTGCTCTAATGCTGGTAAGGGCTCTTATAGATCATTAAGTTATGGTTCCGGGGGCCATTCCATTCTGGCAAAACATGACAGGGGTTATAACTGGTGGGTCAGGGATTCAAGGGAAATTGAGATTATGATTAGAATCGCGGTGGTTAAACTGGGACTAACTGGCTGTTGGAGATTCTGGGTTGAAGGGGTGTAAGATGTATGGACGCAGGAGGCTTGCTGGGATGATGACTAGGGTGTTGTATGGGTACTGGGACTTGCCAGCCCATTGTAACGGAGCGAAGGCCGAAGGCAGAATGAGCCAAGCAGAGTGATATGGAACTGACTGGGGAGTGTAGGGTTAATGGTTTAGCGATGTACGTTGATCAAAGTCCGATAGCTGGAAAGGCCTACGGCTTGCTGAGAGGTGGGTAGAGGGCCACCCTAACTGGTGGGAAGAGATAGATTTTCTCGTTATCGGCTCCATCGCCCTTTCGGGTTTTTGCTAGAGTCGGCCCCCTTTAGCTTTTTTCGACGTGCCCTCACAGGTTTTCACGTCGAGGGATTTCTCAATTTTGCCTGAGGTATCGTTTCAAGTTTTACCTCAGTCTGGATATCTAGCCTTTTTGTCCCCAATCACCCCCTTGTGATGAAGACGATTGGGTCCTCTAGGATATCACTATTTTTTAACCCCAATTTTTTTTGAATTGCTTACTTGCCAGTCTAACGGCTGAGCTAGTGCTGGTGCCGGGGCATCCTCACTGTTGCTGTTGCGAGGGCGAAGGCGGGAGGCTACCCCCCCACAAGTGCATGGCAGTGACTCTGGGAGGGCTTGGCTAGCCTTATTACCTCATTGGGAAGAGAAGCTGGAATATGTGACCAGTGTCGCCCTTTGCCTAGAAGGGCCGATTTTACTGGGGATGGCTGGGGCGCACGCCTCTAATCCGAATGACGAGTGAACTCGTGTTCTAGCACATAGTATAGCTTCATGTGTTAGCCGTTGAGAGGTGGGAATAGCTTGTGACCTTTGTGGTCGACGATCGTGTAACCCCCACCCTCGTAGACATTGTGGATTATGTATGGACCTCACCAGTTGGATCGTAGATTTCCACTGGAGCACCCCGCCATGACTTCCTTTTCCTTGATCATAACGAGGTCGCCTTGCTTGAAGGCTCATTGTTTGACGGGCTTGTCGTAGACTTGTGTCATGCGGGCTTGGTATATTTGTAGGTGCTTGTAGGCTTCAAGCTGTTTGCCTTCTAGATCGGCGAGCTTTTCTATCCCTCTCTACTATTCATCTTCATCGGGGCTGGCTAGGTCAGTGCGTACTGCCATGCGTTAGGAGGCTAACTAGATTTTGATGGGAATGATGACTTCTGCTCTGTAAACCAGGGAGAATGGCGAGCACCCCGTGGGTGTTTTGTAGGTGGTCCGGTAGGCCGATAACAACTCGAAGACCTTCTTACCCTAGTCACATTTCCGGTGGCTAACAATTTTAGCCAGTAGCTTGCAGAGAGTCTTGTTGAAGACTTCGGCCAAGCCATTAGCCTAGGGATTGTACACCGAAGGGGTTCTCTAGTCGATATGAAATTTGGCCGCAAGTTGGTATATGGTCCTATTCTTCAATGGTGTCCGCTGTTGGACACTATACGGCTGGGAGTACCAAATTGGTAGATGATGTTGTGTCAGATAAATCTAGCTACCCCTTCGCCGGTGACCTCTCGTAGGGGAAGGGCCTTCGCCCAGCGAGAGAAGTAGTTGGTGGTGGCCAATATGTATTTATGGCCCTTAGAGGATGGCGGGAAAGACCCCGCAATGTCCATGCCCCACATGGTGACTGGCCAGGTGGGGGTTGTGGGATGCAACGGGTTGGGAGTTCTTCTAGGTACTGGGCCAAAATCTTGGCATTGATGACATGTACGAGCGTACTGGACGCAGTCTGCGCACATGGTTGGACAATAGAAGCCTTTGAGATTGATGTTGTATTTCATTCTATCTCTGGCCTGGTGCGCACCACACAACCCGGAGTGAACTTCACGAATGATGGCTTGAGCCTCGGCTAGGGAGACACATCTCAGGAGAATCAACTTGTCCTTCTCATAGATAAGTCGGTACAGGGAGTCGTCGATCAACTCATACGATGCTACTTAAGAGAGTAGGCGGGTATTTTGAACTTGGTCAGGAGGGAGCCACCCTTTCTTGAATTTGATGATGGGCTCACGTCAATCTTCATCTTTTGGAGGAGTGTTGTGGTTAGGGTCATGGACCTCACAGATGGTAAGACCAAAGTTTCCTTCTAGTGAGCCCGACATCAGTCTTCTGTGCTTGACGGTAATGTCGACTTCGCCCTCAAGCGGAACCTTAATGGCCGCAACCAATTTTGCCAGGGCATCTACCAAGGCGATTTTGCTTCGGGGAACATGGTCTATTTCGAAGAAATATAACTTCTAGGCAAGTATGGTGTAATACCCCAGAATTTTTATAAAATATTTATTCTGAGATCAATATGAAATTTGGACACCAAAGCATAAACAGTCTTGTTTCTGAATGCACACCCCTGGCTTCTCCTGCGAGTTCTAGATGTCCGGACTGGCCGAGATCTGGGCGGAGTTCTTGTGACTCCGTGAGGTTGAGGAGTAGAGGGCCCGGAGGCAGGTGGCCATCTGAGAGGCGCAGGAGTAGTGGGCCCAGCTTGTGTCGGCCATGGCCGAGTAGAGGGGCCATGCGGAGGTGACCGCACTACTCTCCCGGGACCGAGCTGCATAGCTGGGAGAGGCCTTGAGACGGATCAAGGCCTTACGGAAGGCCCTGGAAGAGCAGCTGTTGATCGCGGAGCGCACCCGAGCTGAGTGGCAGGCGACCGAGGCTAGTGCTCTGCTTTTGTCGACCTTGGAGGCAGAGCTTGCAACTGCCAAGTCTTTCCTGGATGCACTGGAGGGGAGCGAGCCTGGGATCTGACTGTACCGCCCCTTTCCCCTTTTTGTTGTGTCATCCGGGTTGTACGCAATTTGTTACCCCAAGGGCATGTCTTGGGCTCCTTTACAGAGTATTAGTGCTAACTAGCCGGACTTTGTTATTTGCTGAGTTGTCCCACTGCTTCTCTTGTGGAACATTGTTGTGTGTACAACCCGATTTCAGGTACGAGCATAGTGGACTGAGCATAAAGAATGGTGCGACTGGGTACTGGGTACTGGGTATTGGGGACTAAGTGCTGGGTACTGGAATCGGAGTACTGGGAACTGGAGGTTGAGTACTAGAAGGTACGAAAAATGACTGGGTGTTGGGGGCTAAAAAGAGCTTGTGTTGTATGAAGCTGGCGTAGACCTATAGGGATGTGACGGTCTGAGAGGTCAGGGTCATTGGGGTAATTCTAGAGTGTAAATCGAACGACAGAGTATCGGCTACTATCATGTTGTTAGCCGAAAATGTAATTCACATTGGTCTGGAGGACTGGAGGTAGGTGGCTGGCCTGTAAGGGCATTGTAGCCGGAAGACTGAGACTGGAACTGGAGCTGAAGTTGGGCGGCTGGCCTGTGAAGGCATTGTAGCTAGAAGACTGGGACTGGGAGCTGGAGCTGGAACTAGGCTGCTGGCCTGTGAAGGCATTGTAGTCAGAAGACTGGGACTGGGAACTGGGGCTGCCTATGAAGGTGTTGTAGTCGGAAGACTGGGACAGGGAACTGGAGCTGGAACAGGGCGGCTGGCCTGTGAAGGCATTGTAGTCGGAAGACTGGGACTGAGAACTGGAGCTAGAAGTGGGCGACTGGCCTATGAAGGCGTTGTAGCCGGAAGACTGGGACTGGGAACTGGAGCTGGAACTGGGCGACTTGCCTGTGAAGGCGTTGTAGCCGGGCGACTGGCCTGTGAAGGCGTTGTAGCCGGAAGACTGGGACTGGAACTGGAGCTAGAGCTAGGCGACTGGCCTGTGAAGGCGTTGTAGTTAGAAGATTGGGACTAGTGATGGCCGACCCTCGGGGGCGTGTTGGCCACCATCATTATGGAACACTATTGAGCCTGTCGTCGATAAGACATTGTAGTCAACGACCTTCATTAATAAGGAGTAGAGAGGGAGAGTTTTTTTTATTCCCTTCACCAGCTCTACCGCCCTTGCGAATTTTCGCCAGAGCTGACCCCCTTTTACTTTTTTCAGTGTGCCCTTGCAGGTTTTCACACTGAGGGGTCACCTGATTTTACCTGAGGCACCCTCACGGGTTTTCTCCTCAGCTGGGTTGATGGTAATTTTTACCCTTAGTAATCTTGTGGAAGGAGCTGACTGAGGCCGCCGGGGTATCTATATCGTCGGCCAAGCCCCGTCAATTTGAGTCCCACGGAAATCCCGTGTGCCTTTGAAAAAGTCAAATCCCACTGTCATAAGCCTTACGCCTATGCGGTAACATACCCTTTTGCTTCGACATTCAACCTATGTCGATGAATGAACCCTACCCTTCATTTTCGTCACCATCGACGAAATCTACAAAAAACCCTTGGCCCGAACCTTTCGTCCTCATCAACAAGCAAACCTATCCTTGACTTTCTTCGTTATTCGTGGAAGATAACGAACCTATCCCTCACGCGGGTCCACCACCCTAGTCGAGGAATGAATACACTCTTGGTCTCCTGGCAACTTTGTCACCATCGGTGAAGCCTGCTAATAGACCTTCTAACCTTATTCTTTGGCCCTAGGGGGCCACTACACCTTCGCCCTCAAACATTGAGCCTACATTAGACAAAGCCTGGCCCTGAGAATAGTTGCGCCGTAGTGGAGCGAATCCCTCACCCCTTTGCTGAAGGCGTGAGTGCTCTCCTGCCTTAGTAACTTATATATCCGGGCTAAGTTAACTGGCTAAAAGAAAGGAAAAAGAGAGAAAGAGAAGATGAAGTCGGGACTTAGCGACGAATGAAGGCATTTCATTGCTATGAAGTGGCAAAATACATGCTACTCGAGGCATCCCCCCGAGATACATAAAAGTCCACTGGCAAAAAAAGGAATGAGTCAACAAAAAAGGGGCTACTATAGCGAGTGTCGAAAGATGTCCTCGAGCTCCAGAATTCCCAAGGAGGGGTGACGGGTCAACTCTTGCAATCGAGATTTAGAGGCCTCCAACTGCGTTAGCTTTTCTTCAAGAGAGGCGGCTTGTCCTTCAGCCAATTCAGCCTCCTCGACACTTTGGACTTCCTGACGCTCGACCTCCTATAGCTCGGCCTTGACCTTGGAGAGTTCACCACGTAGCTCAGCTATCTTAGCTGTCAGAGAGGTCCGACGCTGTGAAGATGTGCCAGCCACATCCCTCATCTACTCTGCGGTCCCTTTCAAAGAGGCGAGAGCGGTTCGGCATTCAGCTCGCTCAAGTTTTATGACCGTCAGTTGGTCAGCCACTTCTCGGCCAAGGAATTCCCTTCGGTTCACATACTTTAGCAGCAAGATCACCCGCGGCGTCTAGTCGTCCATGGGGTAGCCAAAAGCCAACAACGAGTGGGAAAGGTGCTCTACAAAGCCCTTCAACTACACGTAGGTTAAATCTCTGCTGGCTATTATGGTCTACTGGTGGGTTCCCAAGAACTGCCACACCAGGTCGCTCAATGACTGCAGAACAAGTGGCGACGTGTCAGGAAGCTGAAAATCTACCCTGCTATCAATAGTAGCCCATATGTCATCACTCGGTTTGGAAGATGATGATGGCATAACTTGTAAGGCACCTACACTGGAGCCGACCCCAGCAGCTAATATAGTGGAGGAAGTCTCGATAATAGCAACCTCCCTGCCAACCTCTTGCAGTGGAGCTACACCGAGAATCTCAACTATTGGCCCGGTTAATAGGCAATCGAGAGGGGGGGTGAATTGATTGCCCACCCTTTCTCGACAAAATTAGACTAAAATAAATTTATCCACAAAGATGAAAAGTGAAGACAAGATCAGGCTTGAGTAAATGATGAAGCAACTGCAATCAAACTCTCACAACTCTCAACGTTTGATGATGATCACTCAGATATCGAAGAATGAACGGACAATTAATGAGTGCTCATCTCACCGTATCAGACTCGTAATATGAACGTAAAGAAAGTTATGGCAATCACACAAACATCAAACCACAAAAAGTTGGTCTTGGTAACTTGAGAACACCTACCTCTTAGATGCACTTTGGGATGACAGAACGTGAAGAATCGAAAGGAGATGATGAAATATGGTAGTAGCAATGTTACAGGCTGAAGAACAAATAAGAGCAGCAACAGTAGCTTTTGAACAACGGCAACAACGCAATAGCAGTCGAATAGAAGCAACCGGCTTCTATCACGGAAGTATCTGTAGCTTCAAACTGAAACGGCAAGAACAGAGGGCTGTGCTCGTGTGTAGGAAGCGATGAAGTGGAAGAAGAAGCAGCAGAGGGCTTCTTCACGATGTAGCAATCACAGCAGGGACCAGGCAGGAAGAAGATGATAACTTCTCTGCAAATCGTCGGGGGAAAGGAAAAATGATGCAGAGAAGAAGAGGGCTTCCTCTTGTACACTTCGATCGCAGGCTTCTTCTCAGTAGCACGAATGGTCAGCAGGGAAGAAGAGAGGAAGAAATAGAGGATCCTTCCTTCCCGCACAGCCGAAGGAGGAAGTGCAATAGAAGAGGCTCGGCAACAGGGTCATCGGAAAGCAGCAACAAGCTTCCTTCACGGACTGGTAACTGCACCACGGAGAGAAGAAGACAATAAGCCTTCCTTCTCTGTTCACGGCAAAAAGGTGCAGCACTAGGAGGAAGACGATGATGGCAGCAGCAAACCTAGGAAGAGAAAGAAAGAAGTAGAGCTTTGTCGGCAACTATGTTGATGCAAGACCCCGAGGTAGTAACCTCTGCAGGGTTCCGGAGGGGTTTATTTATAGGGATTAAGGCTTTCAAATCCTATTAGCATTCAAATTACTTCATATAGATTCCTATTGAAACAATAGTTTCCCACGTATCAATCCTTTTCGGTTAAGACCTTCCCGAACTGCAGCCACTATCCCAGTTGGAACAAAGCACTATATATTTTCAAATAGAAGAATATAGCACTCAAGCAGGGGGAGCTCTTTGAAAAATGGCGCCTTATCAAGGGACGCTCTTCCCCTGTTTGCTGGATGACTCTTTTAATTAGTCCACTTGGGTTCCCTGTAAGACCCATAAGGGTATGTGTGTGGGTTGGGCCTTGACTATTTATTTGTTTTATTTGCTTAGGAAAAAATTTATTCCTATAATTTTTTAGGGTTGCTACAAGTGGAGATCAAGCTGAGAAGCAAGCTTCATCCAAAATCATCTTCATCCATTAAGGGGGAGCTTAATTCTGAAGTTTTCAGTTTGTGTTTCTTCCTCCATGTTTCATTGAGCTTCAAGTGTGTGTTCTTGTAATCTTTAAACACTTGTGTGTGTGTGCATCCACGTAGATCCGTGTGTATGTGGTTCTTCCTCTCTTCACATTCCTGTGTGGTTCGATGCTCTTGCACTTTCGTGGGAGTTCCGAACTCTTCACGAGTGTGTGTGTGTGTCTTGATCTTGTAATCTTTTACAAGATAGTGTGTGAATCCTTACAGATCATGAGGGGTGGATGTAGGATTGCCGTTGTTGCATCCGAACCACCTAAAAATCATTGTCTCCTGTGTGGTTTGATCCTTTTCTCCTATCTCCATTTTGTGCAAGCACATACGTAGGTTAATTTGATTGTATCTCTCGTGATAGATCCAACGTAAGTTATCATTTTCATACTAGATCTCTGGTATATCAAAAGGTGGGTTCGGATCTACAAGGTAAACCTTGTCAGGAAGATAACATCTTGCGTGAGTAGAATTTTTGGATTCACACCTCCGCCACGGTACCAAAGATCCGTTTTGAGTGATAGCTTTTGTTAAATTCGATAGTCTCTATATAAATTAATTATATGTTAAAAGGGGTTATTAAGCCACTGATGGGGTAAGGGTTGACTTGGAGATAAGATGGGGTCGATTTGAGTGTGCAATGGGTGAGTCAGCATTGTGGGAGCGGGAGCTGGGGCAAGTCGGTGGCGCGGGATGGGAATCGGCGCGGTGGTGGTGGGGAAAGTGTGATGAGTTGGTGGCATTGCCACTGGCTCATGGCAAGTAGAGTGGAAATCGGTGGTGCCACCACCGACTCGCAAAAGAGGGAGGATGGAGTCGGTGGCGCCAACACCAAATCGTGGAACCTCTCATCGACTTGGCTTCACAGGGGTTTAGAAGGTACCAATTCAAGGATTTTTAGGAGCATTCTAAATCCTCGCGTGAAAGGGAGCATTCTTAGGGGATTTGAATAGATTTTAAGGGTTTTTAAGAGTTTGAGTATCCATTGGAACTAGATTGTGATTAAGTCCATTTCATTCATCGTCAGATCTTCATTAGCTGTGTGAGGTTTCTACTCCAGCACAAGTAAGTGATTCTTTGGTTCACATATTGATAAACAAGGCCCTCTGAGCCATACACATGAGATGCAGCACAACGATTGAGCAATTTAGATAAACAGAGAGACAGAAACCCCAAAAAAGAATAGCGAAGACATCTGAAGAAAATTGGGCAGCGTTTCCCCTTTATAGAGGATGTTCAACCCAACAAATGGGCTTACACACGGGAAACCAGTGTAAAGTCATGAAAACTGAAAAGCTTGATAAGGCTGTTTCAAACCTTGAGATCACTAATTAAGGCACCCTGAGGACTATGCCTACCAAGGGTCCATATTGATCCAGGGGTTAATTCAGAGGCCAATAGAGTTTAATGTTGCCACCCAAGTGGCGTTTGATGCTCCACCCCACAATCGGGCCTCCAGGAGAACATGTCATAAGAAGACAGACCTTCTGGAACCTTGAGGGATTCGTGTTTAACACTAACGTAGAATCAATCAGACGAGAAGCGACGAGTATGTGGCCATTTGGGTGATGTTTATGCTCAACTCCACAACGGGCTTCCAGGAGAACATGTCATAGGAAGACGACCTCCTGGAGCCCTGAGTGATTCCATGATACATAATCAGATAAGAAGCGATGAATGAAAATGAAAGAATGTCCCCCTCCCCATTAGTGGATCGACGCATGCATAACTTAGCAACAACGAATAGAACAGAGTGACCACAGTTAATTCTCAAATAAAGAGAGGCACAGTTTGCATTATGGGCTCATCAGGCCTTTGTCGCGCCAGGGACAGTCATCAGCGAGCCATTACCTAACTGGTTTAAGCAATTCCCTTCAACGGATGAGGGGAAATGATATGAAACCAAATCCCGTGGGAAGGTCACAGACTCACACTAACTCCTACGGAAGTACACAAGCGATGTCGAGGGAGAGGAAAGACCTCAGGGACAAATAGTCGAACACCAAGAGTGACATATATAGTGAGAGATGGGGTTCAGTGTGAGGACCCATTAAGCACACAGTGAAGTGCACATGCATTACAATTGGCGAAGGACATATGACCCCAGGGAGGGGATTTGATGTCACCCCTATCGGGTGTGGCCGTGAGCCATTCTCAGGAGTAGCTACCTCCGATCGATCCTAGGATTATGAGGTGAATGTATCCCTTAAGGGCCTCCTCACGATCGGTTTAGGAGCTAATTACCCGTTCGAGCAGAAATGGAAACCACGACTAGAAGGAAACATACGATGATCGAATCGAAGTACAGTAACTAATATTAGCATCTACGCCAGGGGCGCACATATATCAACATGCTGCAATCAGTTCAGGACGTGACACCTTGTTTACCCCCACCAAACTCTGGATCTGAGGGTAGAATTGGTCTTTTTCCTCTTATTATATAAGCTTGTAATTTCCCATTTTATGGAATTAATGATGCATTTGTAAGAAAAATAGCCAAGAGCTTGTTGGCTGCGCCCCTCTCTCCTCCTCTCCCTCTGGTTCTTCATCTTCCTGGGGTGTGAGGCCCTCTTCTATCCCCCTCTGATCCTCTATCTTCTATCCCTGTGGCCGTCACCGCCGTTGGTGCCGCCATTGAGCCACCGCGGTCGTTCTTCCAAAGTGCTATCCTAGAGAGCTGTTCTGCTGATAGAGGCCCAAAGCGAGATTTTTCTTTCCCACATCCTAGATCCATCTTCATCCCCTCGGTCAAATCACATTCTCAGGAAACTCCAAGTTCTGCCCAGTCAGATCTAGATTTGGGAACCAACGCCTCTTAAATTCTGCCACGGCCAGCACAAAGGATTTTAAATTCCTAGCCCATCCCACGGTTGAAGATCTTCGAGAGAGCTTTCCAACTCCGCTAGTCTCGCGCCGATCTGACGTTGGGGTTGGTCGCAGCGGCTGTTCTCGTCAGACTGCGCAGGCCATTTCCAGAAACGAGGTAGCAGAAAAGGAGGCACCATTAAGTCTTCCAAAATTATGCCGGTGTGGTTTCAGCCTCCGCCGCTCTAGGAGATCATCTAGGGACTTGCTACCGTCATCTCGGCGATCCACCGCCTCTAGAAGCCTCCCAGAGGATGTAGCTCCTTTGTCCGTCTGTGGGTGCTATCCTGCCGACCAGCAAGCCGCCGAGCCGGAACCGCCTCCAACCGACACATGGGTCCCATCAAAGTGCTGCCCGTCAACCCAAGAATGATCCTCCCCGGCCCATTTTAGCCCTTTACCTCCCTGCGTGGGGTGGATAAGAATACTTCATTATTGTAATTATTGTGTAATTGTTATTAACTGGGCGTTACCGTCTTGGCCGGGGTCGTCTTCCCCACGCCCGGAGCGTGGAGGTACACTCGCCACCTCCTCCTTAGTTACTTGCTTTCCTAGTATAGGCTCTTTATGCCACTGCTCATGAGCGTGTTAGGATCCTAGCTCCGATCAAATTAATCACCGCTACGAGAGAGAGGGCGAGACCCATCCCATGACCTGACTTGGGCACGAGAGTGAGTTTGACCACCCTTGACTCACTGCCAGTTTCTCAACCGTGCAAGTTCGACGCTTCCCTCGTTTAGGGACGAACACGAGCTTGCTAGAGTCCTAGGTGTGCATTCCAAATTGACATCGAGTCTGTTGCCTTGTCCTGCATTAAATTGGTATCAGAGCTAGTCAAGTCTAGGGTAGTCTTTGTGTTCGTCTTTGCATAAAAAAATAAAAAAGGGGTATTAAGTCAAATGTAGAATCATCAATGTTTTAAAATACAAAAAGGTGTTTTAAAATTGCATTACAGCCCAATACTACAGTATATCAAAAGACGTTACTTAGAAGGTTAGGTTACGCCTATCTGGAAGGTAGCCCCTCGCGTCGAGTCAGACCTTTGGGTTAGTGCCTCCGCCACGTATTGGAAATTGGGTTAGAGTCTAGGTTTGGAGTCGGGTCTACATTCTAACCTAGCATTGTTGTATAGGGTCATGTCTAGTCAGTTTGGAGTGTCACTCAATTGTCTGCATGTCCAAATACCCACCAGCCCATGACCCTTCCCCGAGACCCATCCAAGTGGGCAGCCCTAGTGGCCCAATTTGAGGCTCTCATGGCCCGACCCATAGGGCTCGCCCCTAGTCAGCAGCGGCAATGTCACCGTCAGCCACGCCGCCGCCGGGGCCGCCCTCACGCTCACCTCATGGGGAGCCAGGCCTAGCTCAGTCAAATTGGACCTAGTTGGGCGGCGCTCTCGGGTGGTGGATTTTCCCCCTCTCCACTTATCCCCCCTACTCCCGAGCCAAAATTGGGCTCGGACGAGTAACGTTTATGGGGATGGTGCTGGTGGCTCGAATTGGGTGGGGATTTTACTCTGACAGGGGCCATTTAATGTGGTTGCCCTGGGCATACACCCTTGATGATGGCTCTTTTGAGTCGATGCGAGGAGTCCCTTTTCAGAGTGTGGAACGTCGCGCCGCCTCCCATAAAATCGCTGGTAGTATAAACATCGTGCGGGTTTAAATTCTATGCCTCCTTTGTTTAGGGTTTTGTCTCTCCATCACCCTTGTGTTCTAAAAAGTTCATGCGCCGCGAGGGGGGTCAGGAGGACCAAAGAATCATGGAGGGATTTGCAGAGGTAGTAGAGATCGTGATGGCGGTGATTCGTAAGCTTCTACCTTCTCTCGAGTCGCCTGAGTCGGCGCTCTCCTCCTCTTCCGCTTGTTCTTCTCATTCGGCTATGGCAGAGCAATACCCCATTGCTAAGGAGCAGGAAGTTGGTCAGGGCACGGGGAGCTTGGTGCCACAGCCTGAGCACCCCATGTGCAACGAGTTGAGCGAGGCTAAAGTGAAGAAAATGGAGAAGCGATATGGGCTACTGTGGCAGTATTATTTCTCTCCGCCCAAACCTCACGAGTCCAGTCTGAATACTCGTTCAGGCCTATTCTACACTTTCCTCTTGGCTTGAAAGTGCGGGTTTCATCTGCCTCTCCACCACTTCATCATCCAGTTGCTTCAGTCTTACCGACTGGCTCCTATCCAGTTGGTCTCCAACTCTTATACTTTTATCTTCTCCTTCATCTTTCTCTATCGTACGTGTGGGCTTCGCACTTCGTTGGACCTCTTCCATTCCTTTTTTGAGTTAAAGGAGCAAACCCATGCGGGCAAGGACTTCTTCTATCTTTAGGCGAAGAGGGGAAGGAGTTGTGTGACACTTTCTGTCAAAGATTCTTCTCAGAAGGGGTGGAAGACCCAATTTTTTTGGGTGGGCTCATCCAAGGGTGGCGTCTCTTGGGGCTTCTCGATGGAGCCCAACTTCCATCCGTCTCTCCCTCTGAAGCAGGTGGCAGTTTCCCCGGAGCTGGACGAGGAGATCAGGATTCTCCAAGAGAATCGTCAATCGAACACCGAACTGATGACAGTGGCTAACATAGAGGAATATCCTTCCTAGTCGTTGTCATCGCAAGGTAAGAACCTTAGTGTTCCGCATTATGCTTCTGGGTCGGGCAGGTGGGCCTCCTTCTGAGGATTTGACTTCTATTGCTCAGATTCGAGGCAGACAGATGATGAGGGGGAGCAGCCGTTAGAGCAGGGGATTGCCGACTTGGAGGAGATGCCTACTCCGAGTAAGCCCCGAGCCTCCGAGGTTCCCTCCCGTGTCTAAGATAAGGGCAAGCAGAGCGCTCGGGACGACGCCCCCAGTGCCGTGGGGCCAAGCGCAAGGGACCTGGGGAGCCACTACTGCTGTCCTCGATGAAGGCCTTGCTCGCAGAGAAGAAATGATCAAAGAAGGCGAGGGCCGCCCCCTGATCAAGGAGCGTGCTCGCCTGGCTGAGGGGCCCATGATCGAGTAGATCCACTATCCAGATCTTCCCCCCACCGGGCCAGAGGTGGCTACTGCCGGCGGGGAAGTTGCTGTAGCAACCCTGAATTTTGAAAGACTCCTTCGAGTCCTTCTCGGTCGAGAAGATGTCCTGGTAGGCGAGACCAGGACGGACTCTTCCAGCCCTTCTCGTCCTCCCCCTATTCTACCTCTGTCTTAGACACTCGAGGAGAGAAAGGGGAAGCAAAAGTTGAGCGAGACCTCGGCTCCGCCAAACCATGTTCTCCCTACAGCTCGCAGGTCGGGTCCGCCATCACAAAGGCCATCCGGCGTGCGAGATCAAGACAGCTACCGGAGGCAACAAGGCCCCCAGACGTCATCAGGTGTCGTCCCACCCTGTTCTCAGCCAGACCACAGGGGTCCGATCATGCAGCAAGATGTTGGTCATGCTCCTCAGGCCCTTCCTCAGTAGAAATCCCAGCCACTGCGGCTAAGGCATCAAACCGCGCACATATCTTCAGACACCAACCCAAGTACACAAGTGCAACAAGGGAAGCCTTCCCCGCCACCGCAGCTAAGGCATCAAACCGCGCACATGTCTTCGGCCGTCAGCGCGAGTCAACCGGTTCCCGATAAACTCCCACACCAACCGTGACAGAGGAAACAAGCCGCGTCCCCATCTTCGGACGCCAGTCCCAGCATCCCTAGTTACCAGGAACTGCCACTCGAAGTCATCGAGCAGGCGATCAATGCTATCTTCTAACTACAATAATCGGAAGGTGCCTGGATTGAGATCCGGGCAAAGAGGAGTCGCCGACCTCACCCTACAAACTCATCGGCTCGACGGCATCCCCGTGCGGACATGTCAGCTCCAGTCTCAGGGCCTCCTCCTCCTACTCCCCTGGAGACGGCCATCGTCAAGAAACAGGAGAGGAATAGAAGGAATAATCTCAAAAGGAGGCCCAAGAAGCAAGTCGAACAAGCGGCTGCCTTGCAGTCTCCAGTAGAGCTGACGCCTCTCCAGAGGTTATAGTGGCTCATCGACAATTTAGAGGAATACATTCCTCCTCGCCCTACCAGGCCCATCCCACTCGATAGCTACATCCCGTGGGAAGACATGCAGAAACGAGCTCGCCTCCGAGACTGGGTCCAGGAAATGATCCAAAAGGTCAAGGAAGGCGAAACTCTCCACATTCTGAAAGAGCTCACCCTGTTCTATAGGACAAGGAGATCACCGTGGAACAGCTGGAATAGATGCTTCGTGGCTGCACCGGTAACTCCCACCCCCAGACTATATCAACGCCTCCCGGGGAGGTGAGCCGGTAGCATCCAGAACCAGACAAAGGGCTGCGGCTCCACACAGACCACAACCAGCCCCAGAGCACACCGGTCATGATCGAGGTCGCGGTCGTGGACGCAGCAGAGGCCGCGGAAGAGTCCCTGAGCCGTCTCTCCGCCCGTCTGCCTTCGATCCAGAAAGGGTCGTCCTCTTGCTGGGAGAAAAACCTGCCTCGATCCCACCAGTGGAGATCCGGGGGCAACCCAGCATTTTCGACCCTACTGGCACCGAGGAGATCGTCACCAACACCCCAGTCCCGGAACCAACTCCAGCATGTCTTGCAGAACAAGCAGGGCCGTCCGGCAAGGATGAACCAGTCCTCTAGTCTCCCTCAGATGAGCCATCGTTGGCTTCTATCTTCTAAGAGTCTGCGACTGGGCATAGCCAGCCTGACCCAAGCAACAAGGGCAAGGCGGTGCAACTCCTCGGTGAGGAATGGTGCGACAGCCCACAGCAGATCTAGCCCGACATACTACCGTCACTGGAGGACACTTGAGGCCGAGCCGACCGGAAGGTCCTTCACCAGATGAAACGCTTCCCTGCCAGTATCACAATCTGGGAAGCCATCGCTTGGAGTGCCCTGGGGTGGTGACCTCCAATCGGGTGTCATCACCTCGTTCTGCAGTGGGGACGATCGATGCGTACCGTCACCACCTGCTCACACTGTCTCCCCCCCCCCGGTCGACCCCCCAGAGATCACCATGATCCCCTTTCCATTGGGTCGGTTGTCGATGGGCGGGGGTGTCCGCTATCGCTTTTCTACAGTTTCGGCGAGAAATTTATCGAGGAGTCCCCTGCGGACGAGGTCCTTGATGGCGTCCCTTAAGTTGATGCAATCAGCAGTGTCGTGGCCGTGGTTGCGGTGGTAATGGCAGTACTTCTTCTTGCTCCTCGAGCTCGGATCCGACTTCATCCGGGGAGGCCATTTGAGGAATGGTTCCTCGCGGATCTCCATCAGGATCTAGTCGGGTGGAGCCGTCAGGGGTGTGCAGTTGTGACAATTTGCCCGTTTCTCTTTCGGGGCGGTCGCGGCTGTCTCTGTCGCGTCACTTTCGCTTACTCTGCCCCTCTCGTGGTGAGTCGACGGATCTCTTCCGGTCAGACCGATCAGTTCCGGCCGCGCGGCCCAGGGCCACGGTGTTCTCCTCATAGAGCACGTGCTTCTATGCTAGAGTGAGGAGGTCAGAAAGAGTCGTCGGGGCTTCAACTACGAGTGCACGTTGGAGGATGTGGTCCTGCGTCCCCTAGGTGAGCGCTGTAGCTGCGATGTCAACGTCAAGGTGTGGGATCTGGAGTGCTTTCACGCAGAAGCGAGAGATGAAATCCCACAGCGTCTCTTCCCCCTACCTGAGGGCGAGCAGGCTCACTGCTGATCTGGCCACCTTTCGGCAGCCGATGAAGTTCTCCTTGAACAGCTTCTTGAGCTGTTGGAAAGAGGAGATAGTCCCGACCGGTAGGGATTCGAAACAGGCCCGGGTGTTCTCCCGGAGAGTCGTGACGAACGTCAGGCACTTCACGGTATCTGAGGTCGGGTGGAACACCAGGTGGGACTCGAAGCTGTGCATGTGGTTGGCCGGATCGGTAGTGCTATCGTAGAAGGTGAATGATGGCAGTTGGAGCTTCGACGGGATGGGGGCTTCCATTATCTCCCTAGAGAAGGGAGCGTGAAAGTCCTGATCGTCGTCGATCAGGCCGCGATTTCTGGCAGTCAAGAGGACGTCGTCCAAATATCAGACTTTGTCCTCTATCTTGTGGATGCGCTGAAGTCGGCGATCCATCTCTAGGTTGGAGTGCAATGGGCTGCGCACCCTTGGTGTAGGTGTGCTGCGCGATCGTCGGGTCCTTGCAACTGAGGCATGGGAGGCCTCCCGCACTTGGCGAGGGTTCTCCCCAGTCTCCCCCCTTTCGTCCTGTCGTCGCTCGGGCAGGACGTGCTGGGGGTCCACCGGTCAGTTCAAGAGCTCCTGGTAGAGTCCTATCATGCCTTTGATATGTCGACGGATTTCGTTTAGGTTACCCGGGGTGACTTCATGTCGGGGATGAGCAAAGAAAGCTTCTTGTGATCCCCGACAGGAGTTGGGCCCCTGGTGGGCGCCACGACCCTAGTGGCTGGCATTACAAAGGCTTCCACGGGGCGCCATAACTTTTCGTACCATTTTTTCTCACAGACGACGCCAAGAAGTGTAGAGGCAGAAAAATAGTTCATAGGTCACGTACCACCTTCTCTATTTATTGTTGGGGAAGTCGTCTCGCACCCGTGGAGGCTTGTAAATATTAGGAAGTAAGGGGCGTCAGAAGGAGTCCCAGGTGTTACCCCAGGGGACAATCCTCCGATGCTTAAGCCAGCAACGGACTAATGGAGAATAGAGAAGATGCCAGGAGGTAAAGATGGTTTGGCACCCCCAGAGGGACATGTGTGACGCACCGGGGGGGCAAACAGGTGGGTTTGACAGCCCTAGTGGGGCGCGCTTGGTCAAATCCCAACAACCGATAGGTCATTGGGTCGACAACCCGAGGAGGGTGTGCATATGCCGAACCCGATTAAGACATTAGATAAGTAGGTTTAATAGTCCGCGAGGGACATGTGAGTTAAACCTGGAAGCGGATAGGCAAGATGGGTTGACAGCCCGAAAGGGACATACATAGATCAAGCCCGATAGGATGGAAGAATTGATTTGACAGTCTGGGTAAGATATATGAATCAAATCCGCAAGCCGATAAACAAATAGGGTTGGCAGCCTGAGGAAGGCATGCGTAGGCAAATCCCGTGAAGACAAAAGAGTGAACTTGACAATCCCAATGAGATATGTGAGTCAAGCCTGAAAGCCGAGAGGCGAGATGAGTTGACAACCCGAAAGGGGTATGCGTAGGCCAGACCTAGAAAAAGGAAAGGATGGATTTGACAGTCCTAGTGAGACGTGAGAGTCAATCCCAAAAGTCGATAAGCAAGATAGGTTGGCAGCGCAAAAGGGACATGCATAGACCAGACCCAAGAGATGAAAGGGGTAGATTCAAAAGTCCTAGTGGGACGTAAGAATCAAACCCGAGCGTCAAAAGGCAAAATGGGTTTGCAGCCCGAAAGGGACATGCATAAGCCAGACCCGGTGGGATAAAAAGTAAGTGAATTTAACAGTCCAAAAGAGACATATGAGTTAAACCCGGAAGCCGATAGGCGACATGGGTCGGTAGCCCGAAAGGGCATAGGCCGAGCCCGATGGGACTGGAAGGACGGATTGGATAGTCCAAAGAGACAAGGGATCCAAACGCAAGAAGACCAAAATATGGGTGGAGCTGACATGCCGAGGGATGTATGAGTCAACTCTTGAAAAGGGATGGATAGACTTGACAGTCCGAAGGGATATAAGAGTCAAATCTGGAAGTGAAAATGTAAGCGAGGTTGACTATTCAAAAAACATACGAGTCAACCCTGTAAGAAAAAGAGATTTATTTGACAGTCCGGATGGGACATATGAATCAAATCCAAATGTTAAAAATGGTGGTGATCCCGGTGGGACAGAGTATAACAATATCAAGATAATAGTCATAATGCCCTGGCGGGACTGGGTGTCACACGATGACACGGGAGATATAACTAACGCATCAGTGTAATGCCCTTGCCATTATAGGGTGGAGTCATTGACTCAGGACCACCCGTAAGACACGATGAAAGAAGATTTTTTTTCACATTACCAACCTCACCGCCCTTTTGGGTTTTCACCGACACTGGCCCCCTTTAACTTTTTTCGATGCGCCCTTACGAGTTTCCACATCGAGGGGTTGCCCATTTTTGTCTGAGGAGCCCTTGCGAATTTTCACCTCAGTCAGGTCTATGGTCTTTTGCCCTTAACCAACCCTTGAAGGGTGGTTAAGTCCGCCGAGGTATCAATATTTTTAATCCCATTTTTTATTTTTTTTATATATCTTTTTTTAACTTCAACCTTCACTGAGGAGAGGTATGTCCTGAGAGGACTGCTGCAGAAACACTTGCGGTGGCGCATGGTAGAGATTCATGTGCTTGCCATTGAGAGGAGGGAAAGGATTGTTTCCCTTATGGTCGACGACCGTATAGGCCCCTCCTTCATAAACTTTCTGGATGACGTAAGGTCAACGTCGATTAGACTGGAGTTTGCCGCTGGATCTTCCCGCCAGGACCTCCTTTTCTTTGACCATGACGAGGTCGCCTTTTTTGAATGCCCTTTGCTTGACTAGCTTATCGTAAGCGCGTGTCATACGGGCCTGATACACTTGTAAGGGCTTATAGGCTTTAAGTTTTTCACATTCAAGGTTGGACAGCCCCTCGAGCTTTCTTTCTATTTCAAATTGGTCCTGACCCAACAATCCGGCGTGAACAGCAACACGATAGGAAGCCAACTCAGTTTCCACAGGGACCATCGCCTCAGCTCCATAGACCAAGGAGAATGGGAAACAGCCAGTAGGGGTTTTGTGGATAGTCCAATAGACCGATAGGGCTTCGTGAACCTTTTCACCCCAATCTCGTTTGCGGCCACCCACTATCGTGGACAGCAGTTTGCAGAGGGTCTTGTTGAAGGCCTCGACCAACCCGTTGACTTAGGGGTTGTAGACGTACAACATTCTCCAGTCGATATGGAATTTGGCTGCCATAGCATATACACTCTTGTTCCTGAATGGCGTGCCATTGTCCGAAATGATCCGACTGGATGTACCGAATCTATATATAATGTAGTGCCTTACAAATCGGGCGACTATTTTCCCTGTAACTTCTCGTAGCGAGACGGCTTCTACCCATCTGGAGAAATAGTCAGTGACAGCCAGTATGAACTTGTGGCCTTGAGATGATGGTGGGAATGGTCCCACAAGTAGACGCAGGGGATGAAGCGGATTAGGCGGCCTCCGAGACACTAGCCCAAATGCTTAGCACTGGTGACATGTACGAGCATACTGGTTGCAATCTTCGTATATGGTGGGCCAATAAAACCCTTTAAACTTAATGTTATTTTTCATTTTAGCTTCTGCTTGATGAGCTCTGCACAATCCGGAGTGGACTTCGTGCATCACGGTCTTTTCTTCCTTAGATGAAAGGCACCGTAGGAGGATCGATCGGTCTTTCTCATGGACGAGCCTGAAAAACAAGCCGTCAATTAGCTAGTAGGATGTTGCCCTGCGTAGCAACTACACCCTCTGAGCCCGGTCAAGAGGAAGCCAGCTATTCTTTATCTTTATGATCGGCTCACGCCAACCTTCTTCTTCTGGAACATTCTCTTCCTGAATGTTATTGACCTCATAGACTGTGAGGCCAGATTCTTCGTCGAGCACACTTGGCATGAGCCTTCGGTGTCTAACAGTAATATTCAACTCTCCCTCAGGTGGGAGTTTTAAGGCTGCTGCCAACTTCACCAAAGCGTCTGCTTGGGAGTTACTGCTCCTTAGGACATGGCCCATTTCGAATAGGTAGAACTTTTCTTTCAACCTCATGACGGCTGCATGGTAGAGGATTAGCTCCTTCTTCCGGACATCATAGTCGCCCAGGATCAATCCCCATATACTTTGATGCACTTGATGTCCATCTCCAGTGCCAGTTGAAGTCCAATACTTAGCGCCTTATACTCCACTTCATTATTAGTCAGTGGCTTCATGAGAGCACATGAATTATGGATAATGCCACCTTGTGGAGATACAAAAACTATCCCTGTGCCGAATACAAAGTCTGTGAGGCCGCCGGCCCTTTTGATTGTTCAAGAAGGGCCGTCAAAATACAACTCCCAATGTGGGAGGTCGAGGGTGAGGATGTCCGACTCCGTTTGTGGTGGGACGTTTTCAGGATGCTCTCCGACTTCTTATAAAGGCACCAATACCTCTTTATCAGGCAACTCGAAGTTGAGTGACGAATCTTCTGGCACAGCATGCGCAACTAAGAACTCGGCCATTCCTTATCCCTTGATTGCCTTACGCGAGACGAAGGTGATGTCGAACTCCATGAGGATAAATGCCCACTTGCCAAGCCTTCCAGAGAAGACAGGCTAGCTGAGCATGAATTTGAGTCGGTGACCTAGAAGGTAGTGCCTTAACTTCTTGAAAGCAAATACCAAAGCTAAGCACACCTTTTCCATAGGTACATACCGATGCTCAGGCCCGATCAGCTTCCGACTGAAGTAGTACAGCGACTGCTCCTTGCCCTCTTCATTGATCTGGGCTAAAAGTGCCCCCAAAGAGACATCCATGGCAGCAATGTAGAGGATAAGGGGCTTCCCTCTGACAGGTGCTCCTAGGACTGGAGGAGTCAGCAGATATTCCTTGATTCGTTCGAAGGCCTTTTGACAGTTTTCATCCCATATAAAGGGTGCTCCTTTCTTCATTAATTTGCCGAAAGGTAAGCATCTTCCTGAGAGGTTAGAAATGAACCGCCTAATATAGGCGAGTCTCCCTTGAAGAGATCTGAGCTCTGTCAAGTTCTTGGGCGGAGGTAACCCTCTGATGGCCTTAATTTTGTCGGAGTCGATTTCTATACCTCGATACCTGACGATAAAGCCAAGGAATTTGCCACTGGAGACGTCGAAGGCACACTTCATTGAGTTCATCTTGAGTTGGTACTATCGAAGCCTTTCGAAGACTCGACGCAGATCGGCCAAGTGATCTTCCCGCCTTTTTGTCTTGATGACCAAGTCATTGACGTAGCATTCGACAAGGTCATGCAGCATCGGCCCACAGGTCCAGTGAAGTCTCTCCCTCAGCAGTCATAAATGTGTTCCAATGCCTATTGAACCTCTCAGCTAAGGTCTGGATCAATCTTGCATGGCAAGGATACGAGTACAAAGTTGTTGTCACTGCATGGCGTATACCGGCCCTGTCAAGTGCTGCTCTGTAAACTGTCAGCACACCCCACAACCACTCCGTGGCACCACGACAGTAGCAGTAGGAAGGAGTGACGACCCACTTCCCGTACCAGTTGGGGGCCTTCTGTGCCAAAATCCGCGCCATTAAGCAGTCGTGATCATAATCATCATGAGCAAAAGCCGCGCCAGAGGGAGTCAGAAACATCCCATCAATGGAAACGTCCACGGCCCTGTGATGTCCGGCCAGATGCCAAACAGCTGGTGAAGACGGCACCGCTCGGACGGTGAAATTGTCAAACTCCCTAAAGAAACCTAGGCTCCTCTGATCAGGGTACTGCTGCTGTCGCACAAAGCCCTGTGGGAAGCTCGGATAGGAGAAACTGCAAGTGTCATGCATGCTGTCCCTTCCAAGCAATATGGCCCGCTCAAGACGGCGCCTCTCTCCCAGCAGTCGGAAGTCGTCAGCCTCTAATCCAGGTGGCACAAAGCTCTGGATGAAAGGCAGGAGATATCGATCTAGTGGGAAGTGAGATGGATAGCCGCCCGAGCAATCATAAACATAACCTCCTTGCCTCCTCGTAATCCGGGAGACATCTATAGTGCCCTTAGCGGTAGTAGCCTCCCTTGTCGGGCCCTCAACGTAAACCCGCGGTCCACCGCATCAAAGCTCTCTGAAGTGATGCTATGAGGAGGGAATGGTGGCATAGGCTTGTCCGTCCTCCGCACATAGAGGTCATCAGAACCGCTGACTCTGGACCTCCGGGAGGTCTCTCTGCTCCGGCTAGGGCATGCCATGTCTGCAAGAGCTAGAAAACCAATACCGGAAAGATGAAGATGAGTAATGAAGCTCAGTCAAAGGCTAAATTAGCCAAGGGACAGCAATAGAATTATCAAGCAGCCTCGCAAGCCCCCTTGTTCTGTCAGGGAACTCGGGGATAACCTAAATTCATGAAAGACACGGGTCGCCCGCCCCCTGCCTCCGACGTTGACAGATGTCCCGTGGGGGGCATTTGTTACACCCGTAATTCATCCCAACAAAAATCGGCATGGCTGCCATAATACCCTCGCACTGGTCGGGGTATACTATGATATTCGGCGTATCGCCACTTTATGAGATATCTCCACCCACGGGTTTAACATGTAGCGTATCGCCATCCCGCGGAGTATCTTCATACACTTAGGGCTCCATAGCCCACATAGTGCTGAAATCATAAACGCCCTTGCAGCAAGATGGGGAGTCGAGAACCGGATTAAACCCACCACGATTGCTAGGATCGTGTGGTTCCGGAAAAATCCATATGGGATACAATTTTCTCCTTTGGACGGGTAACTACAAGTGAAGGAGGCTCCTACAAGAAGAAGGAAGGCATAAACAAAGGCCTACGCACCAAGAGTGAAGTCCCTCGCACGTGTCCCACGCAGCCCAGGCAACAACAAGTCTTCCCTTTGCGGCCTACGGCACGAGGAAGACGACAAACGAACAAGGAGGCGCTTCTTCTCCCTTCTCAACGTGGAATGGCGAGAACAAACGAGGCTCCAAAACCCCCAAGACCTCCTTTTATTGAAATCAGACGAAGGGAGGACCCATCCGGGGTCGGGGGGGACTCGTACGGGGCCGCCTGCGCCCGGGCGGGTCCACGCAGCCGTGGGCAGGCCCGCGCGGCTCCAAGCAATAGCCTCCCATATGGTGACATTAGTCGGGAACCGCTTCATGTGTTGAATGATTTTGCGGTCCGCCCTGGCGTGGGTCTTGTCGAATAGGGGGATGATTTCCTCCAGGGTCCTCGGAGCTCCATGTGGTTTCTCCCGTTTGAAAGGGCGTTCGCCTTCATTTTGCACGCCCGCTCCCTCTTGGAAAAGCGGTGCCAGAACTCCTCCGTAGCAGGTTGAGACTCGTCCAGATCGGACTGACCCGAGGGGCCTTCTCTTTCACTAGCACTGGTTGAGGGGCTTGTCTGCCCCGAGGTTGGAACTAGCGACGGGACACTGACTGGAGTTTCTTCCTTATCAGAAGAATGAATTATGAAAGGGATGTCTCCTGGCCTTCGGGCTTCCGCACCAAGGCCCGCATTCTCTGAGGATGGAGGTATGAAAGGAATACCCCGCACTTGTGGTGCAGGGATGGGGCCCGGTTGCTCTCCTCTGAATATTATAACTTGGTCGAGGGTTAAAGGGTTTTCTTGCCCTTGGCCTCGTCCTCGACCACGGCCTCGTCGATTCCTTGCCGATCAGCGTTGGTATGTTGCCACAGGGGCATTGTCCTCCTCAACGGAGGCATTTATATTGTCAGGAGACGGGATAGCCACCATGTTACATGACAGCTCCTGCATTGCTTGTTCAAGGGCCTCCACGGTGAGCTCTTCGTCTTTGTAGAACAACGAGAGCTCTTCCGGAATTGGAATTCTTTCGCCCTCCTTGAGATGGTGCAAGGTCTCCCGGAGCCAGCCAAGGAGCCGGGCTTTCTGTCCAAACCTTTCCCAGGGGATATATTTGTCGAGTGTGACCACCCTCGTAGGGTAAGGAGGCACATATTCTTCTAGCTGGTCTATGAGTTTTTGCAACCTTTGCACGGGGGTAAGCTCTTTGGAGGCTTCCATGGCGGCTACCTGCTCAACTTGTTTTTTCAATCTTCTCTTCAGGTTCTTCTTTCGATTCTTTTCTTGCTTCTTGAGGCGAGCAACCTCTTCTAATGAAGGTGAGGGTGGCTTCGCAGGGCGAAGTGGCTTGCCCCCGGTGCCTTGTCTCCCACCATGAGCTGGTCGCCTGACATTTTGGATCCCGCGACCCTTTCTTGGAGTGACGCAAGTCCACTCCCCTTCAGCTGGCGGTGGTTGAAAAGTGGCAATAATTGCCTGGGCTACTATCTCCGGCGGCAATTCTTGAAATTTTGGCTGACCGAAGTAGAACCGCAAGAGGTTTTGCGGTGTCGCCGACTTTGTTTCAGTCGTTGGATTGGTCCCCGGGAGTCGTTGAGATCCTCTCAGAGGGACGGACCGCGTTGGCCTGTCACAGGATCGAACCTTAGGCTCGGGCTCCGCGACCTTGATTTTACCTTTATCTTTCGGCTGCGGGTGTCCAGCGGCAGCCCTATCGTGGTGGCCCAATTGGGTAGAGGATTTGGAGGCTTCCCCAGGGACTAAGCTTCGAGGACCTTGGGCTGTAGACCTGTCATGCTTAGCCTTGCCTTTAGGGTTTGGCTTTGGCTCTCCCCCGGTGGGCTTCTTTAAGCAAACCTGCGAAGAGGTCTGCTTAGCTAGTAGTTGTTGGGGCTGACTCCACTGCTCCCGTCGGAGAATCCTCTCAGTAGCCTCCCACAGTCGGCGTCTTGTCATGGAAATACCTTGAGCATCAATTTTCCCCCTTTGAATAAGGGTCTGAATGCAGTCTTGGACCTCCAGGCATTCTCCAGTTGGATGGGACTAAGGATGGCAGTATCGGGTTCGGTACCGGTTTCGGCCGGAATGTATTTGGGAGTTGTATTATGCCTCGTATGGCTTAATAATGTTGTAAAATTTTATTTTGATGAAATAATAGAATCATTTTGTCATTATCTCCTTATGATTGGATCCCAATTATACATGCTCTGATCGACACAAATGTTTATAACTCATCGTGCATCAATATTCCACATCGGGACGTGATAGTCTTTGTGGTATCAGAGCCTAAGTTTCATAAACACTAAGTTTCCCTTGATATAGGTTCTAAGGGTTGATCAATAACCTTTCATAGAATCTTGAAACCTTACCGGTGAGATTGGGTAGAGCCATAGGCTAAGTTTTAAAATAGGATAAATCAAGAAATAAAACAAACACTCAAGTTTTGTAGCTATGATTACAGACTTAATTCTCACAAATGACTACCGATAAAGCTCAGTGGTGCGAGATGGAAAGGACAGTGCAAGGATTGACCCAAGCTCTGTAGCAGGTAGCTCAAGGAGGCGCTAACTGTGGAGTAG